>JAWWMP010000116.1:16898508-16987650 GCA_035047865.1 Dendrocincla tyrannina
AAGATCTTTCAACGTTTTTAACATGGGTGATTTTTCAAAGTCACTTCATTTTACATTAGGGATGGGGGATACAAGGTGATTAAAAGTCTCACTGAATTGAAAACTCCAGTTAACCTGGCTGAGTGCACAACAATAGCACATGACTTCTTTATATGCAAGGTCTTTTGGAGTAACAGGACTCAGACCTTTGATCTATTCCAGGAACTTAGGTTTCTAACCCTCCTGGAAGAGGCAGCAGTTTGGAAATTGTTACTCTGTGGAAAGCCTGTGAAAAACCTACAGCCAAAACTCCAGCCTCTCCATTCCAGAGAGTCAGGGTGACCTTGGATCTGTTTACAAGAGATTTTTTTAGTGCACCCAAAGGGCCTGCAGTCATCCAATAGCTGAGATGCATCATCTCCATCTAAAGATGAGTTTGAGGATCTGCAAATCTGTAGCCTCTTCGTAAAGCAGCATATGCAGCCCTTTAAGCACTGTGTTTATTTTCACTAGACATCTCAGTCAAGCTGGACAGTTTATTTACAATGGAAGTCTGCAGCTGAAGAAGACCTTTAGATGGTACATAGCTGAACTGACAATACTAAAACTCAGCAGTAAATCATCCAAGTGCTTAATACCTTCCAGTGCACTTCCCGTTGCCAGTAACAGGATGCAAATGGGAAAATCGGATGACATCCTAAGATCTGGAGACCGGACTTAACATCTGTTTCAACTGCTGGATGTGACCATTGAAAAGCATACACAGATAATGTTCTTCAAATGTGCATGTATTAACATTGGCTCATGGTTTGGAATTGTTCAGATACAAAGCCATGCAAGAGCTGCTCACTTTAATTTTTGTGGCCTGATAGCGTGTAGAGACCAGAGAGAAGTTTTTACTTTTTAAAAATTTAAAAAAAAAAAATAAAGAAAAAGATCACACTGAGTTTAGAAGTGGCCTTTTTTAATCAGCTGTTTCTAACCTACATGAGTGCCTACCTCTACTTCGTAAAGATGGCACAAACCCCAACTCTCTTGCCAATGCCTTGAAAAAGCTCTTTCAATGCCTGAACAAAAACCAAAGTGATACAAACAACCCTGGCTTTGGTTTGTTTGGTTGGGGTTGGTTTGTTTTTGTTTGTTTGTTTCTTTTTTTTTTTTTTTTTTTTTTGCAAAATCAATCTCTGACAAAACAAATGGTTCCCTCAGCATGTCTGCTGCGTTGTCTCCAAAGGATGACAGCTCTGGCACCCAACCCGAGGGCCCACAGCCACCAAGGTAGCCCCCATTTCAACACCCTCAGTGACAACTCATGGCTCCTTGGAGGCATCCTGCCTCCTTTGCCTTGGTCAAGAGGGTTTGACTCCCTTCCCTCCACCCACTCAAGCTTTCACCAAAATCCTGGAAGCCTCAACCCGTGTCAAATTAGTGCAGTAATAAGTCCAGAAGTTACACATGAGGGACTTGCACACAGACAGATGGAAGGACTGCTCAGTCACAAAACCCTATTTTCATGATAAAACAGAAAAGGAGTAGCCTCTATTTTGGCCTACAGAATGTGAAGTTTTACAGTCTATTTTATTAGCTATTGAGGCAGACAGTAACTAAGCTGTAAAAACTGCACTGAATGGCACTAAACTGCTTAAAAGACTGTTTGTTATAGGAAGCACACACATATTACATATTCATATCTGAATAACCCATTTTTTTTTGCATCTGCAAGGCTGCAGTGGGAATTTCATATGACTATAGGTCCCCTTACAGCAACTTGAAAAAGTGAGAAACAAAACAAACAAACAAAAAAAAAATTAAATTCATTAAGTCTAAGATAGGCAAGAATAATTATGTGCAAAAATAAAGGATGGTGGTCAACTCTTGGGTAGCACATCTTCAGAGAGGCATTAGAGGGCTGCAGTTGATCCTGGGCAGGACACACTAGTGCACCTGGGAAAAAGGAATACTTTGTACTGGGATCGAAGAACTGAAACTTAACTTGTAAGATACCTGAAGCAATCTTTCTGTATACCCATAGCTAAATCTGAGCTGCATACTGGGTGTAGATCAGCAGAAGAGATGGCACACATTTGGGATTATTTAGCTTATAAGGCATAAGACTCAGAGGAGATGGGATAAAATTGTCAAGTCCATGGTATGTCACTGCAAAGAAGAAGGAATCATTTGTTGCTGGATCTTTGGAGCTAGAAAACAAACTTATACCAGCAAGAAAAATTCAGGCTGGGATTTATAGTAACAAGAATAGCAAAGTGCAAGAACAAAAGACTCAAGAAAGCTGCAGAGCAGCTGCTTCTGCAGATCTTTCAAGAAGAGGTCAAACAGACATGCCAGGTGTCACATAGTTTAGGGAGATCCTGCTTTGAGGTAAGGAGACATATAGATAACTTCCTGAGGTGCTGTCCACTCCTACTTGCCAGCTTTGGTATGGAATCAGTCAGAGAAAATGAACACAGAAAATACTATTGAAATATTCTTTTTCCCCTCAAATGGCTGATTTCAACTGTAATCTGAGTGTTGGCCAAAATTTAAGATTTTATTAGAACGGAACTGACTCTCTTCCTCCTTCCACAGGATGAAGCCAAGACAGTTTGTGGTATAAAACAAATGCTAAATTAGGCCTAGAGCACACAGAATCTAGTTCTGCAAATGTGATGCAAGTTTACATGTACGCCGTTCTGTTGGACTTGCAGAAAGGCACTGGTATCTTTGTAAAGCTGAGGACATGATTTCTGCTTCCTCTAACAGCACACAAATGGGTTCCCCAAGCTCATTTGAATTCTGTACATAATCAGGATGTAGTCCACAGCTCCACTGATTTGTGAGTTTTATGTTCCGTAGTTGAATTTACCTCGAGGGGTTTGTCACCTAATTCATTGAACAAGCAGAGATTTTAAGATAAATCTGGAAAAAATACAGAAGAAAATAAACCTGCTATCTTAATGAACAAAGAGAAAATACTAGTAGGGGAAAGTGGAGCAAAGGACAGACCAAACAGATACAGTATTTTCAGCTGAAAGAGGAAAAAAAAAAAAAGGTAAAAAGGGGAGAATGGGGCAGAAATTTTACATGGGCATCCTAATACAAACAGGGCTGATGTTAAGGGATTATTTAAACAAGTCGGGAGAAGTTAGCACCAGTTAATGACGAGTTTGTTGGCTAACAGGCTGTTAACACTCAGACAAACTGGTCATTAAATGTGGTTATTACTTATTTCAATGGAAATTTATTAGAAGCTTTATTTAAAGGTTTAATGGGAAGGAGAACCCCAGCATGCACACCTGGAGTCCTACAAATCCAAACAACAGAGCCGCCAAGCTGCTTTGCCTGGATTTGAAACACAATATAGAAACAAACCTTTCCCAGCATCAATGACTGCCTTTTGCCTAGCAATAGGATATTAGATGAGTTTGGATTCTCTGATAGAGCTTCATATCTAACAAGAACCACTCAAATCTTCATTATTTTGTAGTGCCATTATGGTAAGTGGTTCTGATCTGTGTCCTTCAGAAGCCCATCGCAAATCTCATTATTATTATTATTAGACAGAAGTTTGATAAAGCTCTTAACATTGTCTTTCAAGCATCTTCATCCCCTTGGAGTTTAGCAAAAGAAAAAAAGGGGGAAAATAAAAACAGCAATAGCAATGTATTAAAAGGGAAATAGAAGCAATAAAAACATCACACTTCTTTGGTTCATTTCCATGGTAAGTTAAAATAAAAAAAGTTGCTCAGGAACCACAAAAATAGAATGGATACATAATGTAAGACTGGCTTCTAGTACACACTGTCAATAAGGTATATAGTTATGAGAGGATAAAGCACAGGCCACTGGGAAAAAAAGCACTAGACCTGGAGAGACAATTTCACTCCTACCCCTGGAACTGACCACAAATTACTTCATCCTCTCTTGCATACTCCGTGTCACTTTGCCTATTTAATTTAAATTGTCTTTCCCTATATAAAGGTTACTACTGATGTGTCTGTATTCTTCACACAGCTTCCTCCGTTCTCACAGTCACAAAGAAAACAGGTCAGAGTAGGAGAAATAATACACTGCAAACTGCAGACAGATCAGGAAAGAGGGCTTGGGAATATGCAAAAGAGGGTTTGGGAGCAGTAAAAATTATCAGAAAAATCTGTTTCACATAAAGGCCCTAAATTAAAAGTCAGCAAATCAGCCTCTAGAAGAGAGGGATCACAGAAGGACCCACATACTTGCCTTAAATGAGAAGCCTGCAATCAAAAGGTGTTTTAACATTCATTATGTGCCACTGCAGAGAGTCAAAACACAGGACACTCAGGAGCTCAGGTCAAAGCAGAGAATATGATAACTGTCCACTGCCTTAACACAGCTTTTTCAGCTGTATAACTCTAAATTTCTGCAGCATCTCTCCTGATTAACAGGAAAGAAAATAGAAAAGGGGAAAACTTATAAGACAGCCCAAAAGACAAACACTTTCAGTGTGGCCACTCATTTTTTGAGTTGGATCTGGTTATCAGCAGAGCAGAACATCTACAGCTCTCATTAAAGTCCCCGGTAACTCCGAGCACTCATGACTGAGAAAAGCTGAGGCTGTTGGGGAGGACAGGGTCTGATTACTGGCCACACTCAAACCCTGAGAGGCTCTTCAGAAATCCCTGGCTGGAGCCAAGAAGTGAGCTGGTGTCGGAGCTGAGAACCAGCCCCAGGAGCCTGCACCGCTTGGCCTGAAAAACTCCTCTTTCTTAACTTGCTATTTCTATGATTTACTCTTTGTCTTTCAAATATTTCTCACTTTCAACCTCCTGGGATCTGACAGCCTCCTGTCTGAACGCTCACATGTGCCAGACCCATTGTTAATATTACTTCACGAGATATTAGGATTTCAGATGCATCTCCCTTGCCTTGTTTGCAAGAGCTTTTCAACAAAAGACTATGGACATGTCTAAACTCCTAATATTTGCTGTGATAATACCATTTAAAGGCGAGTGGGCTGGAATGGCAGAGAATAACTGATATTTTCATTTAGCTGCTGATGTGACTGGGATTTAGAGAACAGTCTGATTGATGTCTCGGCTTCATTTAAAATAAAATAATTAGGCTACTAAAATCTGGAAAGTATATTTTCATTTTAACTGGTCTGTGTGCTCAGCCCAGGCTCCAAGAAAGAACATGGAACGTTACAGGAATGGAAATGAGGGATCCGAGAAGGAGAAATGATATACTGTAAATTAGAGGCAGACGAGGAAAGGATATGAAAAAGGGTCTGGCAGAATTAAAATAATCAGGAGCTAAGAGGAAAAACCAAGAGTTCAAAAAAAGTGTAGAGCATTCCACTAATCATCATTGTGGGAGGTAACAGAGGGTGGACAACAATATAGGAAGAGGACTGAAGAAGCACAACTAGGTGACAGAAAGCTGTAGATATGAATAAAACAGGCGCAAAATTCATCTTTTTTTTTTTTTGGTCCTGTTTCTAATAGCACTCAGGTCCCTGCTTGGTGAGAACAATGAAAGATTGGCTGAAGGAACAGAAGGCTCCCAGCTGCATGAAAGAAAGTTGTAAGATCAGACCCACAAAAATATGCACAACTTAAACATCTTAAACCCCCAAATAAATGCATATTTAAGACATTTTGATCCTTTGTATCACTCTCTCACAGTACAAAGGCAATGAAAGCATTGGACATAAAAAAAAGTCCGAGGAATTTTGGATTTGATCTCTTAATTCTGTGAAAATTCAGGCCTATAACTCAGCTGTGTGTAAGAGCTTAGAAACACAATCACATGCACCAGCTGGACAGTCCTAATTATACAAATACACAGACTCTGACAGCAAGAAATGCAACACAACTTGCTTTGCTGAGACCAAAAAAAAAAGCCTTTTGTTTCTGTGAAGCCAAGACATGGTACTTTACATCTGTACACACACACGGACCACAAGGCCACAGCTAACAAGTTAATCATGGAGCTCAAGCCAGGCTCAGAGAGAGTGTGATAATATCCACTCCAGTGGTCAGCAGCATCCAAACACACTGTAAAGTTTCCAGAAGCCAGGAATCCCACCCAGCAAACTGAAAACAACTTGAAACAAAGTCAAGAAGTATCTCCTTTGGATCTTTACAACCCTTCCCATAGTGTGAAAGCCGCGTCTGACTGTGACAGGAAAGGGACTAAACACTCCTTCTCCCCTGTAGTGATTACTCCATATAACTCAGTTTCATGGTTGTGTGGTCTTTCACACCTACCTTCCTCTGGAAGCCAGTCACCCATAAAATATAGTATATGAGCTGCACTATATTAGCTAGAGAAAAATGAGGCTCTCAAAATCTGAGAGAAAGCTGGAAGAAATTTACTCTAAGTTAATATTGCATACCCAAGGGACAGGGGTACTTGGAAGAAAATCCTGTTAAAAACAGATTGTTTTCCCCCCCTCTTCAGAGTCTTAACTTTTTTTCTTTTTTCTTTTTTTTTTAATTTAAAATAAGTCTGACATCCTCCATCCACCTCTTTCTCAGCACAGAGAGGATATTTTTGCTACATACTGTCTTGCATAGCAGATACACCAAAGCAGTTTGGAATAGTTTTCTTTTCTACTCACCATCAGTGGAAGAAGTTGCATTTGAGGTACTTGGGTTTGGGTGCTATTCTGCAAGAAAAGTATGGACCATACAGGAAAAAGAAAATAAAGAAAACCACACCAGTATTCACAGGAATAATCCTAAAACTAAGCCCAGAAAACATGTCTGAAACATAAAGGTAGCAATTCTTGACCTTGTGGTTCTATTTTCTGTTACAGTTACCTTTCTCCTGATACTAACCAAGCCTGAATTTCCACTGGATAAGAAGAGGAAATCTGTGCCTCTTACAGTCTGCTTTAGTTTGCTGCCACCACATCTCCCCCACCCAGACTTACAACTGCACTAAGCACAGAATAAGGTGATAAGTTGTTTCATGGAGGTCTCGAAATTCCTCCACTGAATAAACTTTTTTTGGTCTATGCCACTAATAAAACCAGGTTCATTAGCTGAAAGGATTCATAAGTAAAACTGGAATTATTACATTTCCCTCTACCTTTTACTGATGCCCATATGCTAATCGATTATTGGTGTTCATGGGTGTATCCAATGCAAGCCAAATGAAAATCCACTTCCTCTCTGGCCCAACATATTTTGGTTTTTCTCGCTGAAAACCAACTCAAGATAGCTGAGGAAACTGTACAGGAGGTAGATCGGGGAAATTCAGAATAAAAATAAGTACCACCCTCTTCACATTAAAAAGACAGACTTTTGTTTCCTATTTACTAACCATTAATGGTGCATAAAAATTATGTGATTAGGACCCTGAGAGTTGGCATGGCTCAAATACTGTATATTGATGAACCACATTGGAATGGAAATCAGATGAAAAGTATTCCTGTAGTGGCACTTTAACCTAACTGTTGACAGATGGAGAATGGAAGCAACATAAATGCTCTCTTTTTGTGTCAGCACTATAAAAATGTCTGACTAGCCCATGAAAGATGGAGATGAAAGCTTAGGCAGCCATTAGAAACTGTACCTCACCTCAAGCAATAACTCATTCCCATGGTATTATGAAAATGGTTTTATTGCAGAGGATTACTTCTTCCCCTTCTGCAAAATTACTGCTTATCAGCAGTGCAGAAATAAAGCCAGAAACTCCCAATCTTTTAAATTCCCCTATGCAATCTCCTTCCCAATGGTCAGGAATTTAATAAAATGTAACATTTGATTAAACCAGTTTGCATGCCTTTCTGAAACTGACACCATTATCTGAAATAGGGCACTTTCAAGTGTCCTGCCATTAGTTCACAGCAGCTCCATTGCCTGTTGCATTTATTTATCTGAGCATTAATGCTCTGCAAACTGCCTTGATTGGAATCCAAATCTTTGGCATTGGATTGGAAATCAAAAGGAGATTGTAAGGGCAAGAAGAAATTCAAGAGCAGTGTCGGATAGGGAGTCGTGTTTGTGCTTTGGGTGGCATTTTTTGGAGAAGGGGGCGGGGTATTTTTATGCATTTTGGTTACTGCTCGTTTCTAAGCAGTCAAGCTTCACTAGAGGGCAAAACAGAACCAGGTGTATTTTAAATTCAAACACTCACAAAATCCAAAGAAAGCAGGACCTTCATCCTCAGCACAACTGGAAGTTACATCATTACATCCTGAGAGATCACAGGCTCCCCAAGGCACAGGAATTTAGCCTGAGAAGTGAATGTTTAGAGTCAGTGCAAGGCAGCAGAAGGTGTCGGTATTGGACCCCACAGTCCCCCCATGGTATCAGTGCTGGTCAGAACGTGCAGCTGACACATCACAGCAGCTTTATCCAGATCCTGCCTGACACTCCAAAGCCACTCTTTTGGCAGGTGCTTTCAGGAATCCCTCTACAAACCCATGCTGACAAACTGGCCAGACCTCACGGGATGGCTGCAATGAGAGAGTGTGGCCTCGCTTGTTTAAAACACATTTTTAGCTTTGCTTTCGTCTATATTTCAGGAATCTCCACAACCAAAAAAAAAGCCTAGGCAAGTTTGCCTTTAAACGTTGCTGACAGCATGTTGGCTAGGCCACTAAGGCTATTCCCAACATTTTTCTCAGCAGACATGTGCACATGTGTGTGAACGTGTGCTCATAAAATAGAGAGGGTGGCAGAAATAGGGAGATACGATTCTTGTGCGTAGCTACATCTCTGCTGAGCAACCCCAAATCACAAAATGAACAGAAAACAAACTTAGAGCAGCCCTGGCAGGCAGAGAGCACATATTTTCTCAGACTCAAAGGAAACCCTACATGACAATTTTATGACTGTGGTAATTTTTCAAGTGACATACTGCAAGAAGGTATTGTGGGCTCCCATGAAGCCTTTAAGGCTCCCTCTACACAGTACAAAGAATGGTTGGAATAGCTTCCCAGCCTCTGCTGGGACTCAGCCCTTTACTTCTCAGACACTGACCTGAATATCGTCAAGAAAATGTTTACTCTGAACCTTAGGAGGGGACTTCTGAAAAGCAGAGCCACTTTTCCTTCAAAATGTCTCTAGTATCACGCTGAGATTTTCCAGGGAGAGGGCTTCTAGTTCCTCACATTGTGCACATCGGACATGCCACATGGTCCAACAACTAGAGACACTCACACAGCAATTTAGTTTAATTTTTTCTTTACCATTGATGTTTTTTTCCCCAGAAGCGCAGCACTAGTTGTACTTCACATTTGGGAGGCCTCATTCTCATCACATGCTCAGGAATACTGTCCACCTGCCCTTTTTAACTTTGATTATACAGCTCTGAGCTAGATTTTCCTGAAGCTGTATTTTGGCCAGCCAGGTGGCTTTTGAGTATTTTGCACAGAGAAAATGTGTTCAAAATCCTATAGTATCTGCACTCAGGTCTGTTTACAAAAGAGCTTAGACAACACCACTCTAATGCTCTGGATCTTAGTGAGGAAGATGAGCACCTGCCTTGGAGCACAGTCATTTTCTCCAAAACCACATGGCCAGCTGAGCTAATCATTCAGTGTGAGTGTTTACTGCTGTAGAACTACATACTCACAGAATATTTACAGAAAAATGCCATTTGCTACCATTACAAACTCTGAAAGCTTCCAGCATGTCCTTGTTACAGCACACCCTGTCCCCCTTTCATCTGAGCCTTACCAACCTCAACATCCAAAATCTGTTTTAGCGAAGTTTTTCAGACAGAGGAGAAAACATTTTTGTTTTCTATCCTGCAAGAGTAGTTGTCATTTTGAGTTCAGCAAGCTAACCTTAGCAAGGTCCTACATGCTGAAAGATTTGTTTAAATCAGAAGGGACTTTCATATTCAGCATTTGCTGAATCTGGCCCTCATTAGAGAGCTTTGCAGAGACATTAGCCACACATACAGACTGTGCATTTTACATTTACAATGACAGAATGGCTGATGTTGAAAACTTTGCTACCTTGCTTATATAGTAATGTTCTTACAAAAGTTTTTCTTTAAATGTGATTAATTTGCATAACACCATTATGACTTACGCTATCGGAGACTCCTTTAATAACAATGCTGTGCTATGGATTGACATGATAGCTTATTATGGCTTCAAATAACATGTAAATAATATTTAAATGGCTTCTCTCAGAGCCATTACTGTCAATCAAATAAATACCTTTATTTTGGCTTCTCGTTTTTATGCTCTTAACTAACAGTAAGAAATAAAAAAACAACATATACACAAAACCCGTAGCAAACAGTTATTTTGCTAACAATCTGGTTTAAACTGCCAGGAAAACAACTGAACTCAACTGTAGTGCTAAAGCTCTAATTTTGGTTGCTCTGTTGGATCTCAAAACCATGAATATTAGTATTAACTGCATGGGTCAGGACAACCACTATTTATGGACATCAGCCCAATAGAGATAATATACAGAATTTTATCATCAAAAGAGGAATTCCACAGTATTCTCAATAATCCTTATCTGATATATTTTATGTGCCTTTTAAGCACCAAATCTCAAAACTGGATGAGGGACCACTAGCAGAGCCAGCAATCCTGGGTTACAGACACCACAACGGTGCTCAGCAATTCTGCAGCAACACCTCATGGTGCATCAAGTGCTTTGCACAATGTTGTGCCAGGAGGAAACACCAGCCTTTCTGTACTCCATGCCCACCTGGCTCTCCTTTCCTAACCAAAACTATACCTGCCCACTGATCACCCTCATATTGTATGGGATGAATCACGTACACAAAGTAAGGGATTTCAAACGGGGCACAGGAGCCAGAAATGCAGCTAGGAACAAAGCCAAGTCTCCTACAGGTAGTGCCCATCAAAGGTGGGAGCCACTGCATGTGTGTAGCTTGGACCTGTAAAAGGTACAGTAGCTCAAAGTCTTCACGGTCTACCTCAGCCCCAGTCCTGTTTCATGCAAAATCATCTTTTTTTTGCAGTTGTATCCCTTTCCTTGCCCTGTGCCTTATGCACACAGGTGCAGAATGAGACCCAGGGGCACACACTTCAACACATTTTGCCACTTTTTTTTTCCTTCTGGCACACAGCTATCCGCTGCAGCGCCATTACGATGCCACAAAGATCCAGTGTTGTACTGGTACCACATACCCGAGCCTGGGCTTCCTCCAGCTTGCAGGAAAACAGCTCAGTGTATGTAGGCAGATGTGTCCAATCAGGGTGAGATTATTTTTGATGGCTGGATTTAAAATTAGCACCACAATAAAAACAGTTCCATATCAGGCTTGTTTACCTTGGAATATATTCATTAGCAACATTCAACCAAAAAAACACACACCAACCACCACCAAAACTTCACCAATTACTCAAAAGGAAAGAATTAACAAAACGTACAAAGAACATTTCTCAGCCAGATTTCTGCCACAGATTACCTGGGTTTTGGTTTTTCTATTTTGGGAAAAGGAGCTACTCTTCTCCCTTGTGAAGTTCAATCACAGCTCCAGTTTGTCAGAGAAATTTGTCCTCTACCCTCAGAAAATACTGACAAACCTCCTGGCATATTCCCAGCCAGGAGGAGAAAGCCCTTGTGATGGGATCATAACTGGCACCTGAGAGCTGCTCAATGTCTTCTCTACCTTATGTTTGGGTTTGTTTTCTTTACTGACCCCAAGCAAACCCCTTGAAGCTTTGTGTTCTTCCATTCTCCACTAATACCATGGTCTTCTCTATGCAACAAAGAGGCTGTGAGGTTACAACACTGACCAGGAGGTGCTCAATTGCCATTTCATGAACGGCCTTATCGTTACCTAAGCCAGACAGCAACAATTAAAGCTAAAGCTGTCATTTCTCCTTTGCTTTCTGTCCCTGAAACGCCTGCTGCAGCAGTGCCAACTAGGCTGACCTTTCTTTACAGAAAGAGTAAGACCTATGAATATTGTACATGGATGAGCAAGACTAGAATGAAACAATTAGGAAATGCAGCACACCTCACATATGTCCTTATGTAGGAAAGCCAGAAATATTAGCATAATCAGTGTGCTCTGTTAGCATTAGAATTAAAACTGGAGAGGGGAGGCAGAGGGAGCCCGTTGTTCATGCAGACAATTCAGCCAGACAACAGTTGGCCTTACTAATTAGCAAAACAGTGCCACTTTAAGGCCTCTCTTTGGGTACTCCCCAGGGAATTTCAGACATAGAGGCAGCTACTGTGTTTCCAGAAAAAAAGCTGGCAAGAGCTAAAACCTGCACAGCCAAATACCTGTGTGCAAGGAATCACTATCATGAGCAAGTTGAATGCTGAGAAAAGCCTGGATTTGTTCATTCATAAAAATGTTGCCAGCCTAGAGGTTCTACTGCAGGTCTCCTAACACTTTTGTTTTGTTCTGCACTCTCATTTCAAGCTCTTGAAAGCAGATGATTATCAGAAAGTAACAATTTAATTTTTTTTAATGTGCATCCCTTGCCCTATTAAGGAAGAAAACCCAGAAGTGTGAGCTTCGTAAGTCCAGGCATGAGAATAGAATCAAACAAACCTGCTTTGTTCCTCTTAAGGAGCTTCAGAGAATTTTGGAGAGGAAAGCAATCTCAGATTTTGAAAAGCCTGGAATGGGACTTAAAATAATACATCAAGCTGGCTATCAAAACTGCACCATTTCAGTCAATCTAACCCTCATACTTCCTTACATATCCAAAGGATGACTCTCGGTTCTCACGCCCAGCAGGCTGAATCCAGCCCCCACCGTGCCATGGGACAGCTGTGAGTGCTGCTCCTGGCAAGTTAACATGCAAGCCAGGCCTACAGCAGGTCCCCGGCTCTACTTGCTAACTTGGAGATGAAAGGAACAATTCTGCTGGGAAAAGCTGTGTACTCCATACTGCATTACTCTTACTTCAGCCCGTGTTAGTGTATTTAAAGCACTGCTGGTTACTTAGCATAATGATTCAACTAAGGCCATTCGTTATAAGGCTGTCTTGGAAGACACAAAGATCTGTTCTCCTATACGGGGTATTTTGGCTCTATAAAGTATATGATGGCTTGCAGAGGAAGATATGCCTGAAGTATAGCATGCAAGAATAATAACCTTAAATGTTAAAAGCATATTAATATTTCATCAGGGAACCGGAGGAGGCTGGAAAGCACTAGGAGCCCTATCACATGATAATCATTTGATAGGACACTACATCCAGCCACAGGGATAATTCACAGGGATTACAACTGCTCTATTTTCATTGGCAGGCCTGGCAGGCAGCGCTGGACACACTGACAGCAGGAATTCGTTTGTGTGAACAACTCCTGAGTAATTAATCAGGGTCAGGGCAGGATCTGGTTTCAGAGAAGTCAGGTTCGTTACTGGCTCTACTCTCTAAGCTTCGTGCCAGCCCCAGTTGTCCCATTTCTTCTTTTCATGTAAGTCAAAGGATCACTGCCTACTATGGGACACAGCGGGTTGAAATAATGTATTCTGCATTAGGCTGCCACAATCGCATTTCAATTTCATCCAGCCCACCTAGAGGTGAATTATCAAATGCTTAAAACAACCTGAGATGTAGGACTTTGTCTGTATTTAAACACTCAAATTAGCCCACCTGGTCATTCAGGAGACTGAGTTCAGGCTTCAAGCATGAGGCTTGTACAGCAGTTTGGGGGAAAAGGCACAACTCAGTGGTTTCTCTGCAAGAAAATAGCTCAGCAAAAGCAGCTGAACTCTGATCCATGATCCAGAGATCCATCCGTCTACCGGTAACAATGCTAAAAAGTGCCCAAAAGGGCTCAGAAATTGACGGTAGGGCAGACATAACAGGGAAAGTACCACAAAAGTCTAATAGGAAACAACATTATGAAAAAGCCTGAAGTTTCTGTCCTCTTTCCACTTTCTGACTCACAAGCAAGGAGACAGAATATAACATCAAAAGTGAGAAAACTGAAAAATTCAAACATGAGAAAGGGCAACTTTTCTGACAAACTTAAAATTGTACTAAAATCTTATTGTCACAGGATGCTGAAAGGGCAAAGAAGGTGGCAAGACTGAAAGCAGGGTTGGCATTTACATGGTTAAAGGGAACTTCCTCTGCTATAATTGTAGATACTACTTGCTAATTTACCTTTGGAATGTGAGAGACAATACAGAATGCTTCAGGGTTAACTCTGTAAGTATTTAATACCTAGACTTCATCTCCATTCTAGGTGCTTACACCATACATGTTGTATGATATTTAAATATCTCAATAACAGTATTTTCCTGAGCTTCTGGAGGCCCTTGATCCAAAACTGAAGTTAAGATAGACTGATCTCATTTTATTTCAAACCTCTCACCAAACTGATCACAGCATTAAACCTGCCCTTTCCATTCCTGAGCAGAGCAGCAAAGGGAAGCTTTGATACTGTTTCACCTCTCTGGTTTTTAAATGCTGGAGCAGAAATGACTGCTCACAAGGTTTCTTTGCTGTTAGCATTGCCATACTTACTCAACTTGAAAATTAAGAAAGCTGCCAAAGAAGTAGTCTGGAGGTTTTTCTTTGTTTTTCTCTTGTATTCATTGCATATACTGGAACAAACAAAAAGGCAAAGAAGCACACACACTATATTTTGTTACCACCAAAACATTACCTTGAGCCTGAGCAGTCTTTTTTTTCTTTGTTTTCTTAATATATATGTGAATAATTGCATATATATAAAAATAAAAATAAAACTGCCTGTGAAAAGCCTTCAGGTACCAAAATGCCAGTGGTCAAGTGCCATCAAACTTGCATCACTAAAGAAGAGCCTTCTCCCGCCTCTCTTCCCACCAAAATACATTCATTAAAATTGTCTTCATTCCCTTCTCACCCCAGTGTGAGCTCATCCCCTCATGACACGCTCTGACTTTCAGAGAATAGGCTGCTTCTCTGGCCCCACACCATAAAGCCCAGATCTCCATAGAACTGTTTCCTAATTGCTCATCAATGATCACATTTATCTCCCAGGCAAGCCAGCCTGAAGTGGTTAATAGTATAAATGGTATCTAGAGCAACAAGGACAGGGAAATCCTGTTTATGCCACAGCTGTCATGATGGAAGTCTACATGAGCAGCAATAACCTGAAGACACTTTTCACACAAGTTTTTAAGCCTGTTAACATGATTTATTAGAACTTTGGAGTAACAATCCATAGGAACAAAAGCAATAAAGAGGATAGCCATTGCTGGCAAAGGGAACTTTGCATACAGTTAAAGCAACTGATGTGATCAAGTGGGAGAAGGTTAGCATAAGGCAAGAGTTGAAAAATAATTAAGGCTTTGAGTTAATTCAATTATGGCAAAATGTGTTCCTTAAAAAAAAAAAAAACTAAAACCTCACATTTTCCAGTAATTCTGAATCAATTAAATTTTTACAGTATATAAATAATTCTAATTATGCTCTCATAAGGTTAGCCTTCCTGCATGTAGGCATTTAGAAAAACATTAAATTAAATTATCTACATGCACTGGAAACATAATACAAAGAATGATCTAAAAAGCCAGGAGCAGCAGGCCAACAGGAGCAAACCTCTTATGTAATGTCTGACAAAGCCCAGGACGAGCACAGAAATAGAGCTCACATTTTCCTGGGAACCATTCTTTCTTGCAAATTAAACATTTAATTATGGATCTGAGTCCATAAGTAGACTCTTCATGTTGGAAGAGGGAAAGGAGAACTTGATGCAGACGCACCACTGGGTTAAGAGAAGATCCTAAAAGAAATTGATCAATGTCACAGGTAATTAATTATAACTCCCCATCCACAGATGGGGATGGCTGAGTTGATCGGCCAGGATTCCCAGAATAGCAGGTGGCTGACAATGAGCCTCTCAACTTCTCTGTCTGCTCGTCTTCCTATTTGGAACTTACCTATGTTACAAACATGTGGCTTTACATTATTCTCTCTGGGTAAAAGAGTCATTGTTGTCAATTCTTGCATTTAGTATCATAAAACCTGTTATATCTGCTGCTATTTTGTAAATCTCCAGTTTTGGAGGCCATGTGATTATACTGAAATTGAAGGAAGGCTGATTAACTTCTAATCTTCACTGTTTCAGAGGGTAACATGGAAAAGATTAAACAAAATGTAGATATAGTATTTGTAAACATCCACTTACAGCCTTTTATATTTTGGGGATATAAATAAGTGTGCAATATCTTTATATTAATCTTACCAAACACACAACTTTTGCAGGCCAACTGTAGCTTTACACATAGAAATTCAGAAAAGGTACTGATAATACATGCACAACATCAAATACGGAATTGCATGCATAGATCTGCTCTTAAAAATCTTAGCTAAGAAAACCTACATGCTTTTAAGGTGTATTAAAAGAAAATACACAACATTGTTCTTGATGTGAATAGAAAACATTGGTATCTGCTCCTGGGAACAAGGAGGGTCACACTTGGCATTTTCACCTCATGTGATACGGAATTGCTTCCACTCCTCTAAATGCTCAGCTTTGTGCAAAAAAACTTCAAGAGAAAAGAGGTGTCCTGATCTCAACATGGGTTAAGCAAAAGGACACACTTTGGTAAGGCCAAGGTCTCAGTAACTTGATTTCCATTAGGAAAGTCTCAAGAATAACTCAAAATATAACACATCAAGTGGATGCATACTGACAACTGGAGTGCTACCCTGGTCATTCAAGGCTCAATTTAATTAGCAGATATGGTCATTCACTGATAGTACTTTATATCTGAAGCTGATTAGAAGAAAAAAGAAAACTCTGCTCAAGAGCTTCATGTTAACAGTCCTATCTTTCTCAGAGAGGAGATAACAATACACTTTAATTTCAGGTGCCAATAACCTCCAAAAATATTTAGGTCCTTTAACTGTTGCGTTAAAAATGTAATCAGCAGGAGACAGGTACCTAAGAGCAAAAGCGGCTCAAAGAAGTCTAGTATGTCACAATAATAAGCATTCATATGGAAAAACTTCAGGAAAAAGATTTTTGTAACTCTGTTGAGAAATGATTAGTATCTTTACACTCAAACACTCCTATTTGTTACAACTTTGGTGCATCTCAGATGGTCAGTTCTGGAAGTGACACGACATCCAAAGAGCTCCTATAATCCGACCACTAACATCCAGTGCTTATTGATAAACAGCTCTCACCCAATTTCAAGCTCACCTGCCCATGTTGCTGATGAAATGGGGTCCCTCAGCAGACTAAAGGAAGGGGGTGATGAGGCCACCCAAGATGCTTCAACAAATTTGCAGACCTAACCCCAGTGCACCAAGGAGTGCTCCAGAAGGGCAGGACACAGCCCAGGCCCTCATCTATCTGGTTTACCAGTGGAATAGCACCAAACTAACTCTATTTAAGGAATCAAATATGTGGTTGGGATGGTCTGAGTGACACCAAGGCCAGGATCTGTCTGCCTGATGACTCACTGGAAGAACAGCCCCTTGACAGCTGAATCCCTTCAAGATGGTTTTGAAGTCTTGGGGGTGGCCCCCCTGCCCATCTTCCCACCATCCATAAACCAGCAGGTTCCTAAACACATTCCCATCAAAACAGGACACACAAGAGAGCCCAGACTTTCACATGAATGGCCATTGAAAGAACAAATGTGACAGCAAAAAAGCAATCACAGCAAGAAAACATTTGCCTAGTCACAATTTTTTTAAAAATAAATAAGCAAAATGGTACTTGGGAGTGACATCAAAATCAATTCCTGTGCCCAGAAAAGCTGCCAGTATTTCACAGTCTGCCCTGTTTGCTTCTCCATCTCCCGCCTACCTCAAGGCACCACAGGAAATGACCACAAGTGCCATAACTGTACAAGTGCAGCCCTGCCTTTAACTAGAAAGGCAGTCAGTACTAAAGAACTGTATGTCCCTCAGCTTCAGACATTAAATTGTATATTATTGTATGGAGAGGTCAACTTCAGGCAAGTATTAGATTATTTATAACTTCAAATAACTTACTTTGCAAGCTCATTTGCCAGACTTCCATGTGAGGCAGCATTTGATAGAAATATGGAAAATGGCCTGAACTTTAAATGACAAACAGATGAGAAGGTCCGATGAAAATCAAACACTTTTGAAGGCCATGTGTTTTCATAGGGAATATAAATGGGATTTTTAATTGATGTTGACTTCAGCTCATGGTAACATTTTGGGTGATCTCAATTAGTGGGGTTACAAAAAACAGTAAAGAAAGGAATTTGATTATGGCTAGCCCTGGAAAAAGAGATCTGGCAGAAGTATTCCCTGCATTTCTTAATTCAGGGAATAATCTCTTCCGTAATGTAACTATCCACAGTCAACATATTCTTGCAGCCACCAGGCACAGTAACAGCTTCTTAATGCCAAAGATGCTGAGTACCATCCTATTATCTTTTAATCAGTTTTGGGTTTTGATCTCTAGTGATTTGGACAGGTCTGATTGCAGAGGTAGCTCAGGGCTCTGAAGAAACAGGTCGAACTGGCAGTTCCCATAACTCGGCTTTGTATCACTTGGCTCTTCTGAAACTTAACCCCCCAATTGCACAATTGAGAATATATCCTCTCAGAGGGGTGAGGTGAGGATAAATATGCTGAAGGGCAGAAGGTATTCATGCCATATATTAATGGAGGCACCAAGAGTACCCAGAAGTTATTTATTTCCCAGCTGGCATCTGCCTATGTTGGAGCAACTAAGGTTCACTGCTTCCCATTCAGAGCTTTGCTTAGATCACCAAACTATTTTTAAGCTGGGGTTTTAAAGCATTTCCATCAACAAAAGTTAAATATGAATTTCTGGCTCAAGATGGATGGGCAAGATTGTTTTATTGCACTGTTACAAAATCCTTTGTGCAGAAACAGTTTCTAAATGAAAAACATCTTACTCAAGTAACAGCTTGCATACAAATGCACCTTTGGTATCAGACGTAACATATTTACCATATCTACATTAAGAAGTACTTTTTCTTGGTTCACAATGGACAAGCAAAGGGTACCTTATCAGTCAGTTTTTAAATGCCATTTTTCTAAGAAAGCTGTAGTGCCCATACTGAGAGAGTCTGATATTCCACAGGTTTATAGAAAAAAAAAATGTCAACTCTGAGGTTCTTCTGTGTGCTGTTCATGAAGCTGTGAATGCTTAACTCTAGTCAGGCCTTGATATAAAGGCACTGAACTCAACAGAATCTACAACAGACTAAAACAAATTCAGCTCATTAAAAACAAACTAACAACAAAAATAACCCCACCCGAAAATAGCAGAAAGAAATATTGGTCTTCTTTCAGGAAAGGAAAGCTCATACAGTCAGTTTCAACATGAGTAATTTTTCTCAGCAGTGTTCAACTGCCCGCTTCCCAACAGAGGCATCAGTTAGTGCTTCATTTTAGGGATGAGGATTAAAAACTAACAAGGAACAGTGAAATGGGGCACCTCCACTCTGACCAAGAGCAAGGCTTTCAGCTTCTCTCCCCTTGGCCAAAGCACCTTTCAGCTGATGCCACAGGAAGACTGATCACTAGAGCCTTCTACACTTACATTCTCATTCGTGGCAACAGCCACGGCCCTGACAGAACACATTTAACCCTGATGCTGTGTTTTTGGTGGTGGTGTTCTTCTCCTGATGCTGTTATGGCTGTGCCCTTACACTTGAGACCCTTTCCCAGGCTCTTCTACTCTTTGCTTATTTAAGCAGGCTTTTGCTCATTTGCAGCTACTTCTTCTTTGAGGACTCAGGTGGCACAACTGCAAATGTAAAAGGCACAGAGATACACTGCCATCTTCATTTCCAGATAGGCCCTGACAGCCCCAGGTTATTTTGGTCTAGGGCAAACTCGTGTCTGTCATCAGTTTGCACAGCTGTGGAGCCCCAAAGACCTTCCTTTGAGACTGGAGGATTAGACATGGGAAAAAGTGGCTCAACTTTGCAAGTCACACTCAGCTTGTTCCCCTCTTCTGTCCTTAAGTCATGTCCACATCATCGTAAGTGCATCAGGGTTCAAAAGAATCTTGAGTACACTCACTATTGAGCAAATCCAGCACTTATTTATGACTCAAAACCAATTGTTCCTTGCCCCTACTTCATCCACAGAGATAGCAGTCAAAAAGCTTTTGAGAATCTTAAAAAACACCCCAAAAAATCTCAACAAAAAAAAAATTACACAACAAACCCCAACCCACACCAAAAAAGCCCCCCCCTCTTGCAGAGTGGAATATTTACCACCTACAGAAAGTGCCCAGAGAACTGACAAGAAATCCAGGAGTAATGGAAGTGCCCTTGTTAAATACAGTGTCTCTTGGGAATATAAAATCTAGGCTGGCTATTCATGCAGATAATGCTTCATCACAGCAGACCCTTTTCTCTTTTTGTTTGATTTTGATAGCTGGGAGATAGAATATCAGAACACCAAAGCATGGTGTTCTGAACTTATTTTTCTCATTAGGTTGTATGCTCCAGGATATAGTTAGATCCCCTAGAGATTTATCGTCTTTTGTACGACAATCAGAGGCCTTGAAAGGTGTATAAGTATTAGTTTTGAAAACACATATGGCTTAGAACAAAGGGAAACAGACTGATCAAACAGCAGGGGCAATGTACAGGAGTTAATAATACAAAATAATTCTGAGCAGCGGCCAGTTTTCACAAAGCAAACATCTCAATGTGGATGCCATATTGTCAATTAGACCCAGCCATTTTCAGATGTAATGGGAAGTGGAATACAATATCTACATCTGATGTATGAACACAACTGTAAGGAATCAATACCATCTGGCTGCAAAGCATTTGGTCCTTTAGTCAGCAAAACCAGGCCATTCACACAATAAAGAACAATCCAGACAATATGGGAACCTCAGACTTTTCAGCATATCATTTGCAGGGCAATTTTTAAAAGAGGAGACAAAGTTTCAGCAGTGCTTTACCAATAAATCTGAACGCAGGGAATAACCTCAGTGAGGGCCAGAGGTTGAGGTGGAATCTGTTCCTTCAGGAAAGGTTTATGCCTTCACATGTGTTACATTACAGTCCAAATTCAGAACTGTGTACACGGGTCCAGCGCCAGGTCTGGGTTTGGCCCTGCATTTTCTCATTACTCTTGTCACAAGACATCAGGAGTAATCACACCACACAGCACCATGAATGCTAATAAAATCAACCAATGATTGATGAAGAACTTTATCCTGAAACATCAGCTATCTTTATTGTGTTTCACAGGTACAGTGGCATTGTTTCCATCCTGACTTTGTTTTGTCAGAAATTAGCACTGCCACTGTCTACTGAAATTGTATTTCTGTGCCAATGTTTTTCTTTTCCCTTCCTTTTTTCCTTTTCTTCTGAAGTCCTAGCTCCATTATTTACCTTCAGTTTGAAAAGCTGGATAAAAGAAACTCTGCATGTCACACTGCCTTCCCCAAGCCTTCCCACTTGCAAATTAGGCCAGGCTCTTGATGCTTTGAGAGCTAACAAGCTCTTGAAAACCTGGGAGCAGGTTCAGGTTTCTAATGATGTGTAAATCTCAGGGATGAAGGAATTGTGTCATCAAGCAGGAGAATTTTCTGTAGTGGGGAAGGAGCAGCCAGAACTCCATTTGTCCAGCTAGGAGTCTAATGCTGCCCTAAGCTCTGACATGCAGCTGACTCCCAAGAATACACCTAGACCTTGGCTCTCAGACAAAGCAGTGACAAAGGGCAAAAATAACTGCAATGGGTAAAACGCCAACTGGCTGAATTTAGGAAGGAATGTCTAAGTAATGCAGGACATGCTAATGTAAATCCAAATACTGACTTACAGCTCCTGGCTTAGCTCTAGGAAAGCTTGTTCACAAAGGCCAATTACATAAGCTGTGGATCTGACCAGTGTATTTTTCTAGGCAGTTTTTTGTGTTCTTGTATGGAGAATATAATGTAAAAATTCATTCATTATGTCATATTCCTATCACACAAGGCCTTAAAGCAAGCCTGTGTTCCCAGGAAAATACCAAATTGTTTATTTATGTAATAAATATATTTGCTATCCAACAGCATCAAGAAAGCTTGTACAGCCAGCTCTGTAGGTTGGGCATTTAATGAGTGGAGTTCTGCATAGTGCTGCCCTGTCCCACAGTCAGTACCATCTGCAAGGATGCTCACGATGTAGGAAAAGAGAAAACCTCAGAGATAAAGGAACTCAAGTCTCTTGAGATTATTCTGGCTTTGGTTTGATTTTTTATTTTGTTTGCTTACAATCACAAGAAAAGAGCTGAATGGCCTTTCCTACTCTCGTGACTGCCGCTATTTTGCCTTTACTTGCTACTATGTCAACATCACAAAATACTGAAGATCAGTCCTTGCAACACCCTTGTAAGCAAAGCTTACACATCTTCATGCCTCCTGATGTAAACCAGCACACACTCCAAGAAGTCTTCAGCATTTCAACTCTTCTTTAACTTTATAACTTCACATATTACCTGGCTGTATAGACAAACAGTGGGCAGGAGTCAGACCACCTGCCTTCAGGAAAATCCAAGGGGAAAAAACAATGGAGTCTACCTGGCTGCCTACCCCCACTTCAAACAGCCTGAGCACAAGTTAAACACATCCCTTCTGTTTGATTTTCAGCATACACATGCTGAGCACTGCCAGGTTTCACAGTGCAGGGGAGCCAATGGACAGACAAACCCTGGGCTGTATCCCACCCCACTGACTTCAATAGGCCTCCCCAATCTGTCCCCTGAAACACGTCTGGCTGCAATTCCTATTTTTAGTTACGCCTGACAAATCTTGAACTGCTGATATCAGAATTGAAAGAAATACATGAAAAACACTATTTTCCTTTTTAAAAAAAACTGTTCTCCTGGGTCTCCTAGAGATAATAATTACTGCTCTGCTCAGCTAGTGCTGTCATTATATCGCTCAATAAAATGGATCATTTTTAACTCTCAGGAGCATGGGAAGTGCCGCTGCTTCCCCGTGTGAAAGTAAGAATGTGTCAGTTTTGTTTAGCAAATATAATATTTAATGTCTTTGCTCTTGGCATTCAGGATCAGCGCTCCACCAACAGCAAGGAGGAAAAGTACACCCTGAACAGTCAGACTTTTAAAAGAAATTAAGCGTGTAAAAAAATTCCCCCAAGTAAAAAGCAAACCTAAAAGGAAAGATTTCCCCAGGAACATGCAAAATACAAAAGGCATACCCAAAACCACTTCATACATTCTGAGTCTGTGTTATGTTGTCAGTAATTGTGCCTTACCACTGAATCACTGGCTCACATAACTCCCGCTGCAGTTGCCAGAAGGTATTGCTGGATCTGTTTCTCTCTTAGTTGCCAGAGCAATAGTCCACACCCCACGGGCAAGTGAGGGCAGTAAACCAGCCTCAGCACCCCCTACTTCTAGTAGTATTCATCCCTTACTCCCAAAATTTAGTGACTTTACTGTATTATATACAAAAAAATAAATCCTCCTTAATGGCTCAGACTTGGAAAGTGTCAATGATCTCCCAAGACTAGCCATAACTCTGCAGGGGTGATGCCGTGCCAGGATCTCTACCTAGTGCACAGTAACACTAGAAATACTATCCTATCTTTTTTTTTTTAGTCTAAACCCTTAAGGTTTCTGGTCCTCCCAGGGAATATACCATCCCTTAGTCAAAGAACCCAGCAGACAACTCACCTCTCCAGGCATCAAAAGAAGTCACAGGAGTTTCTTTGTTCAGAGCAGGAGGCCCACTTACCATCATATTATATTACTCACTGCCTTGCACCCAGGAGTATGGAGCATGTCTAAGAGTACAGATGAGTCCCAGTCTCCTTGATACTGGAGGTTTAACTGGCTCTCTATATTCTAAAAAGCTCTTTGTATACCGAATCTTATCTCCTGAATTGATATATTGGTTTGGTTGCTGTTTTAAACTACATAATTTGTAGTGCATGTCCCTGCAGAAGGAATCTGAGTGGGGGAAAAAAAATAATAAATTCTTTTGGAACATGGAAAAAAACCTCGAAATAATGAAATGCAGGATCAAGCCCCTAGCAGCCTTCCTGCAAATTTATGCAAGTTTCTGTATAAAGGAGGAACATTTCTTTCCTTCTGAAAAAAGGCCCATAACTCTTCAGATTCCCTGGATCTTCATTAATCTTCAGTAAGCATATGCAGAAATCTTGTGTCCCTACACCATTCTTTCTCATCTCTTTTCAATCCCCACCAACACAGCCCAGGATAGCTCCATCCTCAGGACTCAGCAGAGACCTAGGCCAAGCACTTGGTTTGACCAAAAGAGTTTCAACAGCAATTCATAAGGATCTTTGTGCTTTATCACTACACTCCCACTCTTTTGGGGCTACAGAGGGATCCTCCTTGGAAAAAAAAAAACCAAGGAATAAAAGTACTGGAAAAAGAGAAAACCCCTCACCTCCTCACAGATGAGTCTTCTTCTGCTCAGACTCAGAACACACAATTTAGCCTCTTAACAAAACAAACCTATTAAAAAAAAAAAAACAAAATAAAACACAGGAGAGTGGTGAACAACAGATGCTTTACAGATCTTTCCCAATATGCCCCCCTATTTATTCAAAACTGGTGTGCAACACCTGAATGCAATTCTTCAGCCTGAGGATGATACAAGTAGAGCATTTTCATGCCATCAGTAACCTGATCCTACCCAGCTGGGCTGGCTCCCTGACAGCAGAGGCATTTCATCTTGCTGCATAACCCTACTACATCTGCAAAGACAAAGGAGCTGCCATAAAGGGGTTCCCAACCACAGCAGAAAGGGAGCTGGGGGATAGAGAAGAGGGGTGGGGGAAAAGAGAGCATATCTGCTGCGCTCACACTTATGAATACGCATGCACACACCAAAAAATCCATCAAGAAGATGAAGAGCTTCTCAGATAGGGAAACTTGCTGCTAACATCACTCAGCCTGATCTGCTGCCTGACTAAATGGGAGCCTGGCAACACAGCTCAGAGGGACTGAACTCAGGCTGCCAGCAGAAGCACGGATTTGGTGAGCCAGTTCGGTGTCATGAAGCCGCATTTTCAAGATTAACAGGGCCAAAAATAGGCTTGGAATACTCTGCACTTCATGGAAGGGTTTTACCTAACTGCGAGGCAGAATGGATCATAAATGCAGGCAATAGCTTTTGAGTCCCAGAAAAGAAAAAGAGTGGGGAAAAGGGGGTTCTGATATTTTTGTTTGTCCTTTTTAATTGTCGGGAATAGAAGACTTTTTTACTCTGATGTCTTTTATGCAAGGGATACCCCATTTATCATGCCTAGGTACTTACCACAAAACTTGAGCCTTCATTTTGGCAGTTTGGAAATTTCTGTCTTGTGTTCAAAGTTGATTTAACAAGTGGCAAATAATAATTAGGAATCATTCTTGAGAATTTCATCATTGCTCATGGGTATTTTTTCTTTGTTTAAACAAAGTAAAAATAAAAAAAATTACTGTTGTCCCATCTTGCTTATTTTAGACTGAGAACCCCAGTCCCAGAAGTCACCTAGCAGGCTCCTGGGAGCCTGCAGGGGTACAAATGACTGACCTGAGAGACTAGAAAATGTAACTACCCAAATGATCAGAAAAGAACAGGCATTCTTGAGCATCCAAGTCTCCCACTGACTTTGGGGGGGGGGGGGAAGACAGTAGATGAAAGGTTGCATTAGTGCTGACTTTCTGAATCTTCGTGTACCAGGCTCTCTGCAGTTCACTGAAGTTAATGAGAGCACTGGGTGTGCAAAAAAAGGCAAGGCACATCCCCCTGCAGCAGGGGGGAGGCTGTGGCCCTCTCACTGCAGAGTTTCCTGTGTTCATTTGTTTATAGAGTAGAGTTGAGGTTAGTTCAGAAGAGAGTTCCCCATTTCCTCCTCCTCCTGCCCCTCTCCCTAACCAGATGTGACAATGTTACAATATTATTATCCTGTCAGCACCACAGGGGGAAATACAAATAAAACTCAGGGTGAAAGGAGAGCCAAAATAAAAACAGATCCAAGGCAGCACCTTTCAGATTCACTAGCCCATCTCAGGCAAAGGGAAACCTTAGCAGCTGGACTGTGGTTTCATTTGAAATGTTTGTGGGCAAATGATTAACAACAACTTTTTGAGGCCCTGTTGTATGCTATGGGTAACTCCTACAGAAAGCCTTAGGAGCTGACTGTAGTCAAAAGATAGGATGTGAACCTTTGGGGCTGACAGGGTAAATCACATCCGAGATTGGAAGAACCAGCCTGGGTAGGTTTCACTGTGCCAGTTCCCTTCAGGTTTTTTGGTGCAACTGGAGAAAAAAAATACCC
The DNA here is from genome assembly GCA_035047865.1 of Dendrocincla tyrannina. Classification (NCBI taxonomy): domain Eukaryota; kingdom Metazoa; phylum Chordata; class Aves; order Passeriformes; family Dendrocolaptidae; genus Dendrocincla; species Dendrocincla tyrannina. The sequence continues at coordinate 16,924,657 of JAWWMP010000116.1, forward strand.
AGACTGGAGTTGCACTGTATGAACCACTGGATTACAGGTTTTCTCTGGCAAGTATCCCAACAAAGACAAGCAGGCTGATCTTTCATCCAGACATGGAAACCAAGAAAGGATGCACAAAAGGGATTTCATCAAGTAAAAGAAACAGAGCGGGGAGACTGTTTAAATGGAATACCATTAAACATTCAAAACATGTAAGATTCCTTCTCACTGAAAGGCTTTTGCTTCAGCTTACCATATTGGAGAAGCCAGAAATACAGCAGTTGTAGAGCAAAATTCAGAAGCAGGACATCCTTCCCTTCCCTGCAGCCTATGGAAGAGTTATAGCTGCAAAATAAACCACCACTATCTCTGCTCACTACATGCCGTGGCCAAAAGCATGACATAGACATTATTAATCTTCTCCAAAGCTATAAAGGCACTCCACAGTTTTTCCTCCAAAGGGTAAAGTGAAAGACACATGGTCATTGCAGGAAAAACTTATCTATCTGTAGATCATTTTTCTCTGGGATTTTTTTCTCCTCCATCCAAGGACAGATAAATAGGAAATTTAAAGTAAAGATTTAAGTATTAAAGAAATTTAAGTAAAGATTTGATCCCCAAGAGGCCGCTTTCTGAAAAATAAAGAACTCAAAAATATCCATCCTGCTTTACCCTTTGTCCTTTCACCTTGAAAATTCCCCAGGGATTGCTTCTACCTACTGAAGTTTCTTCCATCAGTCCATGGGGGAGCAGGATCTGCCCCAAAGTCTCTAGAAATTATGAGAGGAGCTTTCAACATCCTGGTGAGAACTACAGGTTCTTTATGTGGTAAACAACAATCTTTGAAGTTTTTCAGCCTAACGTGCAGGCCTTGGAGGACAGATGTGTGTCCTTCCCCCCGAGGGCAGAGTTATATTCTCGCTCAGCAGTGGTCTCTCCTGGCATGCAAATGGATCTCTACTGGGGCTGATGAGGAAGTAATTGAATTCTGAGTTCATGTTCACTCAGCTCTCTGGGATTGAACTACAGAAACACTTCGAAGCCCGAAGGTGGTTCACATGGCACCGCGGTCCTTTCATGTGTCAGCCCTGCTAAGCCGCCGATTACGGATCTTGACAGACCCATTAATCCTCAGAGTGTCTCACGCAGGAAATCATCCTGTTTCCTCTCTGTAAAATAAACCGGTCCCATTCCAAGGGAAAGAGAGGCATCATGCACCTCTGCAGCTAGATGTGATGTAATCGGCAGAATGTATGGACTGACTTTGACAGTGTGGTTGGAAAGTAGAAAGAGATGCAGGACAGCCAGTGGGGCTACTGGTTAACAGGAGTGAGAGGATAAGGTCAGCTCACCTCTTGAAAACAAGAAATTTTGTTTGACATTGTGAAAGAGCCAAAGCCAAGAGATATTTCAAGAGGTTCCTACTCAGGCTAAGGACCACATTGTGGTTCTACCCATGACAACTGGCGTCGAGTTTAAGAAGAATGAAATTGCCAAGACCTAAACCAAAAATGCAGTATCCACACACCATTAACAAAATGCTTGGAAAACACAGGTCAGGGACGTGCAGAATGCTCAACTGTTTCTCATTGTGCACAACTGCATTATAACTGCTTTGAACATAAGTCTCCCCAAATTAGTAGGAAACTCTCAATTGCTCTCGACAAGCATAAGGACTGATTCCAGGATAAGAGAGATGGAGATTCTCTGCCCAAAAGCAAATTTCTGCCAGATGCAGCACTTCTTCTCTCTCTTTTGCCTCAAGACAAAGGCAATGGAGATGTATCTCACCCTTTGTCAGGCAAATTGTTGCACTTTACAGTAACGCCAAGCTGCAATTTGATCACCTGTCTTCTGTAATCCTCTTTAGCTGATCTGCTTTCCGGTATTGCCCAACAATCCATGAAGGAAGCCTGTTGGTGAGGAGGCTGACACAGGCACAGCTACCAACAATGCTTACTGTAGTTTTGTGAGCGGCTATCACAAGCCAATGAACTCATGCCGAGTGAGGTTTATGTTAACAACAGAGGAGGGAGAAAACTAATTTTATCCAGTCAAAATCAGGAAAAATTAATAGAAATGAGTATATTCCCAGAGAAGAAAGCGTATCAACTTTGCAAGGTGTCTAACATCCTTGCTGGAAAAGAGTTGGCCTCTGGAGCATGCCCTGCCCAGACTTCCCTGTTGCAATCGACACCATTACTTGTCTGGTATTAATACAGTAACATGCTGCTTTGCTGAAAAGTCCCTGGCTGCCTTTCAAGCTCTTGAAAAGACACCAAAGACTTTTGTTTTGCTTTCAAACTATTTTTCAGCACCTCAGTGTTGGAGTGCCCTTATGAAAGTGCCCACAGAGTCATTTGACAGGGCTGTGTGACTCAGGCACTTAGAGGAAGGAACTGATGTTAGATGCTGACACTCACGTAGGGACTTCTGGACTTCAAAAAATTACTTCTCTTTACCCCACTGAATTTTCCTGACACTTCCAACTTACTAAGCTATTGTTTATTTTATAAAAAGGCTGTCTTAACCTCAATTTTGAATTAATAGGTCACTGAGGAATCTAATACTATGGTAATGCGATGCAAACATCACTCCACAAATAGAACTAAAAGAAGCCAGTAAATTCTTTATAATATTTGTTCAAAAAATGGTCAAGCTTGCAATATTCCATTAAACTGGTACAATGCTACTTTTTATAAATTAAAAAAAAAAAAAGGCGAGTTGTTCTCTTCGGCCCATCCTTTCAAGATGAAACAAATCCTTTCCTGCCACTGCCCTTCTATTTTAGAAGTTCTGTTGAAATCAGGTATTTAAATTTTGCAGTTACACACCAAGATATGGAACTGATTTCCCATACTGCTGGTTGCTGACAGTAAGGGTAACCATGAACTGTCTGGCACACAGAAAATTCACTCCTTTTGTTTTACCAACAAATCTCAGGCACCTTTATGAGGATGATCCTGTTCCTGTCAAATTCCACAAGGTTTCCACAAAATGTTATCAGTGAACATCCAGCAAACTGTTCCTATTAAATAACTCAAAGTTGAGCTGATAACGCAGAAAATATGGCAGGTGATTGAAGTAAGCTGGATCTTTTGATGTGGCAGTAAATCAAAAACACTGCAAAACAGAATTGGTAAAGGTGAAAACCTTACACAGCAAAGGACGCAGTAGAGCTTTCAATGCTAAATGTGTTGGGAAAGACAGGAGTTGAAAAGTTGAAAGCTGCAAAACTTGTGAAAAAGAACCACATGGTGGTGGTTCAAAAGTCTGACCATCTTCCTGTAGCTAAACAAGGAAATAACTGTGGGTAACTGTTGCCTTTGCTAATGGCACTCACGGAGGGTATTCTGAGCTTTGCCTTGCAGATGAGGAAACTGAGTCAGAGGGATTAAGTAAAGGGCCCAAAGCCAGGACCAAGTTTACCAGAAGTCCCCTGCAGACACCTGAATTTCAGTCGTATCATGAGGCCTCTGTGGTCTCTTACAACTACAATTATTTCCTCTGCTGTTGTAAAACAAGGAGGATTAGATCTGTCAGCACTTACAGCTGGGATATTCCTGAGAATTCCCAACAAGAAATACTGATGATGCAAACCATTTTTTCAAAGTATATTTTTGTTTTGAAGCAGTCCCATGCTCTCAGCAAGAAAGGTTATGGAACCATCACAGGGAAACAGTTTTCATGCAGTCTAATATAATTTCTCCACTTTGAAATCAGATATCTTGAATTATGCATGTGTGTCATCTTTCAGCACCCAGACCCCTGCAAAATGGGACTGAGGCAGCGCTTTGACAGAAGAATCATGTTTCAGCTCCCAGCTTAACAATAGTTTAGACATTCTGGTACTCTGCAAGGGAGCTCAAAGCCTCGTACCAGCACAGCATCACAGACATCAGGGTCAAGAGAGGTCACCTTATCTATCTTCTGCCTTCTCTCCATGGCCTGAAATGCTGGCCAGACTCCTGCCACAAGTAGCAAATTAATACCAGCTTCCCTTCCAAAGTTGCTGTAATGCAACCCTTGCAGACCTGTACTGCACATATCAGCTGGGACAGAGAGAAAGAGTTTACAGGGCTCCAAACACATCAGTAAAATGCAGGACAAATTCATAGATTTTTGTGTACGTTGACTCTAAAATATATTAATCTTCTGTGGTTAGCTGAATAGCTTCCTTTTTTGAAAAGGGAATAAAACTTTTTTATCAAAATACTGAGGACCAATGCAGTTCAATATACTTCAATGGTAGATTTGTGTTCTATGACAAATGGGTCTGTCTGGGTTTGTAATTTAGAATTTTAGCACTTCCTACTAATGGCATCTGATTTTCTTGAGTTCTCAGGATGAGAAGAAAGCCTTCCAAATGCAATATGCCATCTAATTCCAAATGAAATACAAAGGTGCTAACAGCATCACTCACGGGATATTAGTTTTTAGGGGTTTTGGTGATACAATAAAATGACACAAATTCTGACAGAGGATTCAGGTTGACGCCCTACAAAAACAGGATTGCAGCTTTCAACACACTGTGGCTGGAATGGTAGTGATTATTGAAGCCAGCTGGGCAATCTTCTCCCCTGCATTGCAAGAGAATATGACAGGTGAACCCGAAGAGACCCTCTGATGCCACACAGCGTGGCTGACAGGAGCAACATCGGTCATGCACCATGCCCAGCTCTCTCCCAGCTTCTCTTGCTTCTTTTCCTCTCAGACACATCAAGGAATGTCACTTGAACAGACTGAGACTGGGGAAACTTGCATTTAAACCTCTCTTCTGTAGCTGGTTTCCTGTGCAAACATCAGCAAGGCAATTTGGGATCCTGGTTTTTGTGTCAACGTGAAGAGAGAGGCTCCTACACAGGTTGGGTCAGAGCAGTTTGGCTCCCACTGGAGTCTCTCTAGAACAGTGTTTTACCCTGCGCTGAACTACAGCTGAAGTTCCCTGTGAGTCCTCAGCCTGAATAGGGGATAAGGCACTGTGCTGACTCTCCAGAGCTGCTGAGGAGGAAAGATATTAAATCCTTCAAGAAATCAAGCCTGGTGGTAAAAGGGTCTGTGACCAGGTAGCATTTGTTGCCCTTGCAGAAGACAGCATCCTATGTAGCAGACCAAGTGAGGGAATGGGTGGCATCCTTGTCTTGTGGGAAAAAGCTGGCAGTTTTCCCTACTCCCTCCTGTGAGTAAACAGGCCCCCCCTATCCTCTTGGGCCAAGAAACTTGCAGTTGAGTTAGGACACTTACCTGACCACAGGTGGACTGACTTGTGCTGACCCCGTACAACATAAAGCCCTGATTTTTTCACATTTCCACCTCCGTGTTTGCTCTTTCCCAGCTGTGCACAAAGCCCCAGGATAAGCCATTTGCCATGCTGGGGTGGGAGTAAGGAGGGAGGGGGCTGAAGGAACAAGGGAGAAGGTACTTGCTGTAAGCTCATTTCTCCTCGTCCCTAGCCCTGGTGGAATTGTATTCTGCACACACACTGAAACATTAGCATCGGCTGATTTGGAAGGAATATTGGAAATGAAGTGATAGCAGAGTAAATGTCAATGCATTCAGTGTGACACAGTGAGCACCAGATCTTAAACAGCTTCATCATTGTGGCATTTACTGTATCCTGAAATAATATTAATCCCACTGTTGTCCTTCTTGATGGAATCATCCATGAATATGGTTTATGGGACTGGCCAAAGTGCTAATAGGTTAAAAGAACAACCTATCCAGTGTTCCACTAAATTAAGGTCGCTTCATGGGATTTAATGAAACAAGTGCTGTGTGGGGTTTCAAAGGACGTTCCTGTAATTCATGTCTATTTAGGGCTCCTGCTAACCAGAAACCTAATTTCTTTGAGTAAAATAGGTTTTTGTGAAGCCTGGCCATGTGAAAAAAAGCTTTAAAGGGCAATAATCAGAAGACCTCATCTGTAACACTTTGTTATTTCAGATCAGTGTTTCAAAAGTTGGGGGGATGGAGTTATTAAAAAAAAAAAAAAGTAAAAAAGAAACCTATCTGCAAATTAATGAGAAGAAATATATTACTGCTATTTGTCTCTCAAAAATGCCTGAATGGTTAAAGTGAGACCAGGATGCCATTAAATTACAAATGGTGTAGACACTTAATAAGCCAGATACCCTGCCTCACAAACTAAATGTGTAAATTGGCTCTCACTTGCCCAATGAGGAGCTGATGTTCCAAAATTGTGAACAAATTGCATCACCCAAGGCCTCTGAAACAGACCTGTATTTCCTTCCCCAGATGTGTATGCAAATGGTGAATGAAACGATGGATGATCGATGAAATGAAGAATGTGTGCCATTGGAGACAGTAAAAGGAGTAACAGACAGGTGAGATGTGTTTGCTGGAACTGGAATTTGGGCAAAACACTAGAGGTGTCACCTGCCCCTGTAAAATTGGAACTGTGATGACCACCACAGGCTAAAATTTTGACAAAAAAACCCAAAAATTCACAGTCGTATCAGGAAAAAATTAGGCCTTTCCATACTTAGGAATGCTACAGTCAGCTTAGTATTCCCCAGAAGTCCAAAACAAGCTAAATATCAATAGCCACCCTAAATCTCTGACTCTTTGATTCAGCTCTTGTAGCTTTTTCTCTGAATTCTGGAACTAGACTGCCAATATCAGTACTCGAGTCAAGGACTAATCCTGACAGCTTCTTGACATTAACATGAGCTGTCAGAAAAAGAAGAGGCACACTGCTTAAATTTCCTACCTTGGTGACTCCTCTCAAAGCCTTGAAAACATCTACTGCTAGTGCAGGCTCTTTGCTAAAGCAAAATCAGCAACTTCAGCTACTTCTGCAAGCTGCAAAACAGCCACAGCTCGGCAGACCCTGCCAGAACTCAGGGGCCCGTGTTGGACTCCACTGATGTGAAAGATGCTGCAAGGGTAGCAGCTACTTATCAGAGAATCAGCAAATGTTACGGGTTGGAGGGGACCTTAAAGACCACATAATTGCAACCCCTCTGCCACGGGCAGGGACAACTTTTGCTAGACCAGCTTGCTCAGGGCTCCATCCAAGCTGGGCTTGAACACCTCCAGGGATGGGAAACGCTACTCCTCTGCTTTCCAGCCTCCCTCCTGCAGCAGGGGGAGATTTTATTTCCAGTTTCACCCCATCCCAACACTGGTCCTTCAGTCTTGATAAAAAAAAACCTCTCACACTGCAAAGAAATTCTGTGCCTGACTTGCCCACAGAATGTAAGAGAACACCTTCAGCACTTTCCTGAAATCTGACATGCATAACAACTTTTCAACCCAGCATTTCAGTGCTACCAAAGTCAAAAGGCACCTTTAATATCTCTGTAACAGAAATCAGTGACCGTATAGGAAAAAGTCTCTAGAGTAGCTACAGACACAGCATGCTCTGCCTGCCAGCCACCACTCTCTGTCCACACACCTGCCTGGGAGGTAAGCTCTGTCCTGACCTCTAAGGTGGAGGTTTGAGGCAGCTTATTGCCAAAAGGGAGCATTTCTGTGTGTGCCAAAACGACTGTTGCCTGTGCGCATATGTATTATTTGGATTTCTCACCTTTGGAAGGAATGTCACCTTCACATGGACTCAGCTGGAACAGCAGGGAGGCTTAAGGGGCTAAGGAAATTAAGTTCAGAGGCAGGACAGATTTCAATGAAGGTTGTAACACGAAAGAAGGTTACAAAAAAATGTAATTCCAAATTATACTTTGCCACAGGTTATCTTCTTAGTCCGTCTAGTATTCACCTGGCAGAATCCTCAAGACATGCCTTAACCTTTACAGACATGACCTAGACCTTGGAGTCATATCCTATGAGGCAGAGACTGACTGGAAATCAGACCGCTATATATCATGTCTGCATGACAGAATGAAACACACACCCACCACAAGAAGAATAAAACCCTCTCTTGAATGTGTCTGCATTGTAAAAGAGAGAGGGGAAAGATTGATTTATTTAAACAGTACTTAACTAACAATAAACACTATCAAACCAAAGCAAACTAATGCTCAGCCATTAAAGCATCCATTCAATGGCCCATCTGTCATATTGTTAAGACCTTTAGAAGTTGTTTAACAAAATGTTAAATAAGATGACATTCAGCAGCACAAAATGCTTGACTGGCTAATGCAACAAAAAGGGGTTGGCCTGCTGGTGTTTGATATACTGCTCTGTGCTACAGGCTGAAAGCTCTGGAGCACACAAGGGGGCTCCTGGGCTGTCGCTTTTTATCTCAGTGAGCAGCACCAGAAAAGCCCAGAATCACCACCAGGCCAGTGTCAGCACTTACCACACTGGAAAAAAAGGAAGAGAAAGAAAATTCCCAGTGCAGACAGGAAAAAATGTACTCTGCAAGGGGAGGAAAGAGGAAGCAGAAGTAACAAATTGGCTAATTACAGGGAGAAAGAAGAAGAAAGCCCCATTCTCGGTGACCCATGCTTTTTTCAAATCTAGTTTTTTGTAGGTTTTTTTCTCATAACTTCTATTCTGCATCTGGCAGTCAGGTTGGATGGATGTGGTATGAAAACACTTCAGATTGGCCGTGATGGATTATTTAGTAAATATCTAACAACATCAAAGGTGGGTGCAGTCAATTCAAAGACACTTGTAAGTTTGTTTGTTTGTTTCTTACATGAGAACAGATTTCTCTCATTCCCTTTTGATAATAGTGACCCTCACACAATATGACTTTTTAGGAACGGACTGCACTGATGCCAGAGGCTTGTACAGCTTCAAATCTATCATCAGGTTTAAGGTAGTACAACTAGGCAAGAGAGGCAGTAGTAGAATTCCTGCAGAAGTCGAAGAATAAATACAATTTTGCCCTGAAAAAAAAGCAGTTTCCTAAGGGGAAAAAAAAATAAAAAACCTTTGTTTCAGATCAGCAGAAGGAAGAAAAGGAAAAAAGTATTTGAGTTTTGACAGGTAAGAGTTTTCACAAGACACTACTGGACAGCTCTGTTGTGATGCTCCCCAGCTCCAAATGTCACTAACAAAAACAGGAATCTGTGAAAAGCAAATAGCAACATGCAAATGACTGTTAAAAATAAGAGTACAATTTTCTTTCACAATTTAAATCCTTCCCCGGGCACAGGATTAAGAAAATTAACCCTTTCTCCACTGTTATCCTTCAGTATATAAGGTTTTGCTTCCTATATTCCCTGCCAGTGTGTTTTCCTTGGAAGTGCTGAGAAGAGAGAACCCAGAAAGCCCAGCTGGCAGGTTCAAATTTCCCAGCAGCTGAGCCCTGGCAGTGAGTACTGAGGTCCTTGGAAAATCTGGCCTCAAGTGCCACAGGCAGAGGTACCTGGGACCATAAAGATCTGGGTTTTGTTTCAGCATGATGACAGCTGATAAACATAGAGAATTAGGAGGTAGAACAAAGCTTATATGCCAGTGCTAAACAAAGACACCCCTGCTAGTCACATCAGTAGAAAGCACTGTGCTAAACTCTAGCCTAGAGAGCTTACAGATGTTTTCAGTGACCTTCAGTAGTAGCCCAATACATGTAAGGATGAATTACGATTAAAAGTAACCAATGTTCCCAGGTAGCTTATTGATTTACAAAGTATTCCCTCTGCAAATATGCTTTTAATCAAGTGTTATTTAATACATCAGTACTGAGATGCAATAGAAAACAGGAATTCAATACATGTTAGCAGCTCTAGATAAACACTGGCTGACAAATGCAGAGAGCATACCTTGGCTGCTAACAGATATTAAAATTGCAAGCCTTGTTCCTGCTGTGATTGACAGACAGATTTCCTACTTGCTATGAATATATAACTAAAAACAAAATTAAGGAAAAAAACAACAAAACACTGTTTTCCCAGCCTGAAGTATGTTCTTAGAAAGAGGGGGGGGGAAAGGAATTACAAACCCAATGTGCTATGCCAAGCTGGCTCTAGAACCTAAATCATCAGCCATAAAGGTGCTGCTCTCACACGGTGGTAGTGACACATTAAGTAAGAGCCAGAGGCAAACAGCAAGAGTGACGAGGAAACCACACAACTCCTTTTCCTCTCAAACGTCCTCCCACGGCCTGTTTCTGCCTCAGCAAGATCTATTCCAGATGAATAAGGGACCTGGGAAAAGCAAGCAAGACCACAACAGTGTTTTGTTGATGACGTGAGTAAAATAACTGTGTGTGTATATATATATATATTCACTCCTTTCTCACTGAAATAATCCTGGCTGTCAGTAAAGAATCCTTACAGGAACATCCCAGAATGATCATTTTCCAAACTAAGAGCTCTAAAGGTCAGCCTTCAGTTATACCAAATTCAACATTACCATGACTGTGTCACCTCTTGGGAAAGGGGGAGGGATTCTTCAGCAAAACATATGGCAACAGCAGTTTATTTTATCACAGTGCTGTATTGTTTTGAAGTGAAAGAAGGCTTGTAGGGAGAGACAGTATCTTTTATTAGACCATCTATTATTGTTTCTTCCCCACCCTTTAAAAAGTGGTTTATTTTATAGGTTAAGGGTGACTAGAGCAGAGAAAAGAGCTCTGCTGTAGTACTTACAGACAAGAGCAAAGAAATGGAGATAAAAAGGAAAAAATAAAAAGAAAGACAGGCTGATCCATTCAAAAGCTGGTGCATGAGGGTTTTCTTAGAGACGTATACTGGCAGAGTGAGGAGAAGAGAAACAAGGAAAAAAAAAGGCTCATCCTATACAATGAGTATCTGACTGTACAAAAAGCCAATCCCAAACTCCAGCCAGGTCAGCAGAAAGATTGTCAGAGATGCCAGTCCAGCCTCTCCTGTATGCAGTTTTCAGCTACATGAACGTGGCTCTGAATACTCAAGTGAGACAGAGGATGCTTTGCACAATTTGGAGTTTCTAAGCCTCCCAGTGCAAATTCCATAGAGGAACACCAGCTACTTGTGTGGCAAATATACCAGCTTTTGACACACAGGAGCAAAGGGGATTGCACTGGCCTTTTAGGGTTTTCCTGCATTTCAAGGAGCATCTTTGCACTGGCCTGACCCCCAAGATACCGACACCAATTTAAGCTTTCTGCCTCCAAGCTCCAACCTGAATAACACCACACAAGGTAACAGGAGAGCACCAGCACATGGAAGCTGTGCTGCTCCTGCAGCAGGGAGATCCTGGCTCCCACTGCAGATTCCCTGCTTGCATGATCATTAGTTAACTTCAAAGAAGCAGCTGACAACCTTCCCTGGCGCATGAAGAAAGCTGAACAGATCAATTACAAAAATGATTAGTATGCAAACTATACGCAGGTTCTGTAGGCAGCTATTCCTCAACAAGTGTATCAGAGACCAAACAAAAGGATAAATAAATAATCCTAGCCTCTGTTTTCAGCATAGACAGCAGTCAAAAAGAAACCTTTAAGGATATTAATTCTATTGGAAACACACTCCTCTTTTTCTATCATATATTGCACTGAAACTTAAATGAAGCTTTTAAAACTTGAAACGAGGAAACCCCATCCAATAAAAGGACAGATTTGTTTCCTTGGTGAATTAGTCATCCAGGTAATTGTTTCTCTTTACAGCAATCTTGCTCTTATCTGAAGTTGTATCTGTCTTTTTGTTCCAGGGACAAGGTAACACATTTCTAAAATGTGTGGACTTGCACAGCACTAATAGGATGGTTTTGCAGTTGTGGAACTAAGTGTGCATCAACCCCTTTAGCGTAAATATTATTTTCAGGGACCTCCAACATGGATGTTCAAAAACAAACAAAACTTCTCTATAATGGCCTATTTCCTGAGCCTTGCTCAGCCTGCTCAGTGGTTCATGGAGAGGATTGTGCCCTTTATAGCAACTGGTGGGTTTTCACCTTTAGAGATAGAGTCAATGTTTCTCAGCCTTAGCTGTTCTCCAAGTACAGGAAGAAACCTGGTTTATAAATGCATCAGGCAGCAACATTCCTTACTGAATAATGCAGTGATATCTATAGAGCTGCACCTAGTAATAACAGCAGAGGATCTAGGCTGTAATACCATGCTGTTAAGGGCCAGGAGGTCTCACCAATCCTCCCCTAAAGAAAAAAAAAATAAAAGAAGAGATATTGAAATATAAAAACTGAAAGCCAGCTACTATGACTGATCATCAGGTTCATCTTTCAGGCAACTTCGGTGTGATTGTTTAACCTGAAGTGGCCTTGGATTAGCAGGAAAGACTTACAAAACCTGCAATGCACACAACGGGTCATTCATGCATGAGCCTGTTTGATTCACTCCATTTCAGAACTAGCAGAACACACGCTGACTTGGTACACTGCCTCACCATAAAGACTTGAAACCAGATGTGCAGCAACTGACCAAGAATGCCTTTCCACAAGCCTGTCCTTTCTTCCTGTTGAGCTTCTAGGTGTATAGATAGGTCTGCTGAAAGGTTACTGAACCACACAGCCAAGGAAAATGCACAGACAGAGAGGGGAGCTGCATCTTCGGCTGCAGCAGAATCCCTCGGATCCATGTCGAGCCACAGAGAAGCTGTGCTGCTGTTAAACGGCTGATTAGTTTATTCTGCCAAACATCTGAGAGCATCATTAGTTACACAAATGGCTTGAATTATGATCAAATGAGCTGAGTAACCTGCTGCCATGAAACTCCATGTGAGTCCTGTTTTCTCAGATCTCAACATGTGTTACCCAGTGCGAAGCCATGTCTCCTGGCTCTGTCTGATGGCTCATGCAGGCCTGGGTTTAAGAGTGCCCTTCTCATCCTGAGGACCACCCTTCCTACTGAACTGTTATACCTGAAGATTGCCTCAGTATATATTTCCATCAGACAAGAAGAATTAACACAACATTTTCAGACTTCCTTTGTCCTTGCACTTTCACACACTCTTTTTGCTAGCAGGTGTAGGTGTGTTGCTCTCTGTTTTTTTGAAAACAAAATTAAAAAGCGAAAACAAAAACCACATTTCCCTGTTGTATTGAAGCTCAGTGGTGTTGAAAAGGAATTAATGAAAGCAGTTTGTCATTTTGCTGAGAGAGGACCAGGCTATCTCTTTTAGACCACAGAAAGAATACCAGCACAATACCAGCCATGAGATTTACTTCCCTCCTTTACATTTTGCTGCAACCCAGCAACCCAACCATTTATAGCAAAGAGGCTCTGACATAGATCAAAATACATCAGCTCAACCTAATTCCAGCAGAAAAAAAATTAAATGCCAGTATTTCAAAGCATCAGGCCTCCAGTCCTCTCTCACTTCTGAAGGCTGACACCTGCTGTGTTAATTCCCAAGGGTGAGTAAATCCCTGTATTGCAGCAAATGGGAGATTCTTGTATAAGCAAAACCATCAGTTTCAAATTATATTTCCTCTAGCTGGTCTCTGAACATTTTACTCAGAAAGTAAAGTACCCAGCTAGATTCACTCAGAAATGTGGGACTCTCCCATGCATTTCCTTTTGTTCTGTGAGATATTTTACTAAACAGGAGTTTGTACAGAATCAACACTGTGGAAAAAATCCCTGCTGTTCTCAATCCAGTGACACTGAAACATTTTATCCTGCAATACAGATGAGTTTTCCTGTGCACAATCTACCCCAGAATTATTGCATGGGATGGTATCAAGGCATACTGATGAAATATTTGTAAGGATAACCACAAATAAGTGTGTTCTTTCTTCATTTTAAAAGCTCTAAAATTAAGAGTTTGATTCTCGCCTCTGGGCATAAATGGGTTTCTAAAACATGAAGGAGAGAAATGCATCACACAAATCCACCACTGCCACTAGGAACAGTTACACTCATTTAGCCATGACTGATCAATGAAGAAGCTCCAGAGACATTGCCATGCCAGCACTGACAGAGAAGAAATCAGGAGCCAGGTTCATGCCAATTAGTGACCTGCCTCATACTTTGTTTTTGCCTTCCTGTTTTCAAGCTCTTCCTGCAGCGAGCACCTGAACTAGAGGACAACTGAGCCTGAACTACAGCAAGCACCTGGTGAGATGCTACAGATGTTATTTTGGGTCATCTGATAAAATAAAATCACAACACTCCTAGCTTTATTAACAGTGAGTCCAAGATTTAATCATACTGCACTCATGAGGGTTGGGATTGTCTAAGTGAAAAAGTGCTTCGGGTGAAACAAGTAGTTTCTGGGAAAAAAAAAATAAAATTCGCATTAAAGAAATTCTCATTTCTTTCTTTTAGAACAACCAAAAGAAAACCATCCAGTTTCAAAGTGGATCCACTTATTTGAGTTCACCTGAAGCACTGCAGCGCCTCATGACATTTCAGTTTTCAACTACAACACCACTGACAGATTACACATGTCACATGTATTGGCCTGGAAAATATATAAATTAGTATCCTGATAATAATTAACATGATACAAAAATACCACTTTTCTTCTGCCAGGAATTCTTTTGTTCAAAGATATGCTCACAGATCATGTTTGATTGCAACAGCCTGACATAATGCATGGGAGGAGGGTGGGGAAATGCACCACAAATAACTGGTGTGTTTAGGAATTCTAACTAATCTCAATGTATGAAGATAAAATCTCAGTGGGACTTTTATGCCCAACACCTTAAGGCTCCCAGCCCAGACCAACAAATTTACACCAGTCACTAAAATCAGTTGATTCATTCTCTGCTGTAATATCTTTTCCCATTGTTGATGAGAAGACAAGTCACAAAAATAAAGCCATGGATCTTCATATTCCAAATTACCACTGAAAAATAATGTTTTTCCCCACTGAGGGACACGTAGAGTTTGCCAATAGCTCTCTTTTGCACAAACTCACCCTCTCAGACATCTAAGAACACTTTAATTACCAAGCCCATACAGCTCACTGCAACTGCAACAGGATTGTTTTCATTAATTAGAAGAGATTAGCAACGATAAATTCCTGATCTCCTCTCCTGACAGAAGGAAAGGCATGATCAACAAAATCATGCTCACTTAAAAGTGGAGTAAAAGAACAACAAATACATTTCTGCTGTTGCTGCATGTTACACTTATGGATTTACTGTGGCTTCCAAGATGATATCTGCAAACTCTTGTTTTTATGAAAGGACATCTGGATCAGGCACATATCCAGAATTAGTATTCTTCTTGCAGCAGAACTCCAGCATCTGCTCCATATGCTATTGTGTCTTGTATACTGACTAACTTCCAGCAGAACTGGATTTTGCAGAGTTTACTACAGTGTTGTTAGAGGGCTCATCAATATGTTTCTCCACTTAGAATTCAAAAATCTACTCAGCATTATGAAATATAAACTTTTCCTCCCAAGAAGCCCCTCGCTGTGCAGTTCTGCACAGTCACAGCCTTTGCACTGTTGCAGTTACAGAGGGCAAACATCAGTCCTTTGTTCCAAAGGTTCTTAATGGAGTCTTCACATATTGGGGGCATTTTACCATCAATAATCTGTAACAGCTTAAGGGCATATTTTTCCTGCATAGCGTTCTCCCATGTTTTCTGTTTGATGACCTGGAGGAGATAGCTAGTTCCAAGCAGACCCTGCTAAATTACCTCTGTCTAGATAGAGAACACAGTGCTGGGGAGAGGTCTGCCAACAGAACCTCAAAGCACATCGTTTTTATAATTTCCTTGAAATTTTTTTCTGATCTTATTGTAAAGACTCATTAGATTTCCCAAACTTCAGATGCTCTTTTCCAAGTATCTCCTCTTAATCTGGCAAATAACCAGAGTATTTCTTGCTTTTTATCTTCCCCTTTCTGGCTTGACAGCCCCATTTCTTTCACACAAAAATTTTCAAGGACTACACTTTAAAGTTTTATATCAAGAACACCTTTCAATACATAATAGTTCTACAATGTAAGATTCTCTGCTGACAGATATATGTACTCATGCTCTTCTTTGTACCATCCTCTCCTTCAGGTACTCCCTGCCTAGTAAAGTTACATCTCAGTTTGTTTTCTGCCCTGCATGTAAAAAAGAATTGATTTTGACTTTTGAGCACTTCAGGATGTTATCATCCTCTAAGACTTAACGTTGTTTTCCACACAACATTCATTATTCCACCACATATCTAACACTCATCTGACACTCACCAGGCTGTCCTACATGTGGTCTGAAACACTTTGCTCTATGAAGTGTTTGTTAACTAAACTTCTCCCCCTTGATCTCACACTCTGTTACACAAAACTTAGAAGTAACTACTCGTGGGTGTATTGAGGAATTCAAACTGATCACTATCACACCTACATCTTGTCTCTCCTGCTTGAAGACAAATGTAAGACAAATGTTTCAATTACTCTCTTTTTCTTTCTTTCTTTTTTTTCCCTCCTAGAAAGGCATGATACTGAAGGCATTTTTCAAAGGTATTTTCAGCTCCACCAGGGATTTTGCTGAGCAGTGAATCATAAGTGACATTTACCTTCTCCCCCACATAGTGGACTTGTCTTTTTTTGGTCACCAGTTTCAAACTGCTCCCAGTTTGTTCATGGCTGCATCACTGTCAACCAGAGCTCCCCCAGACCCCTCCAAGCACACTGTCCATACACAAGGAAAACACAGTATCCCATTTGGGTTTTCAATCAGTTTCTCCCACATGCCACTTTTATGTCCTTTTCTTCTTACCAGATCTTTGTCAAATTTATTTCCATTTGCCTCCCCCAAGTGTTTTATGCAGCCTGCCTACTGCATGCTTTATGACTTCCTCCCCTTCTCACTGCAAACTTCCTCACCCTCTTGACAGATAGCCTGCGAGTGGAGCTTGTATGGAAACACAACCAGTGATTTTTTTTGCTAGTTCCTTTTGTCCTCAGTAAAAGACATGTACTATACACCCCATACATGGATTCCTCTCACAAAACCTCCTAGAAAGTGTGGGAGTATCACTACAACACCACCTTGGGCTCTACACATAGAGAGCCTAGCTAAAGCCAAAAATAAAAATGTGGGTGCATATGCACACGCTATCACAACATTGGTGGAGACCAGTCAAAACTGACAAACTAGCAATTAACTTCAGGTGCCTCTAGAAAGACTCTCAACAACCTGTTGTCTTCCAGGAGCTGAAAGGAGTCCACCCAACCCCAAGCTTTCACAGTCACGTCACCCCACCCAGTGAAGGGTAACAACAATTCCTGCCAACAGCAGCTGAGTTTCACTCTTACCATCACCAGGGGAAGCTGAGGTCTGCAGCTGCATTTTCTTTAATCTCTTTTTCCAACTCTTTGGTCTTTGACTTACTATTCCATTTCTGGGTTATTATGATTATCACTGTAGGAGAAGTAACCTGGTTCATTGAAACCTACAGGTCTCTCACGGCCTTCCAATGTGCATTCAAAATTGATGTTTAAATATTGTTTGTTTGTCAAGGCACAGGATGGTTTTGTGGAGTTCACCGAGGCTGCTCTTTCTATTATTTTCATTATTACTGTTCTGCTGTTGTTATTTTGACTCTGCACTTGCTGAGGTAAAAAAGCCTGCAATGGGAGTGTTTTCACCTCAATAGGGTGGGTGGAAGGATTGCGTAAACAACTTGTCTGTCTTGAAAAGAGGGGCCTTGACAGGTCCCATGTTGTCAAATGACAATTGTGACTTCTTGCATTTCAAAAGTCATGCTCAGATGGTTTCATCTGAAACCCTCTGGGTAATAGTAGCCTTTTGAGGTTATGATATCTCTGGATGGAATTCAATAAAAGAAATTCACTTTCAATTGAAGCCTTGGAATACTGCCAGACAGCCCCAACAATGCGATACGTCTCCAAAGAAAATTGGACTGATCCCCCCTCCACCTTTTTTCTCCTCCCCTTTCCATTTCTCTCTCCATCTTTATTTGTGCTTTCAAGCTTTTTTGTGGATTCCTCTTTTTTTTTTTTTCATATATTTCCCCTCCCAATAAACTTGGGATCCTGAAGGTTTAAAGAATAAACCCAAGCACTTGGGACTGAAACAGTAGTAACCAGTAATAGAGAGACACGCACACTCACAGTAGCAATGACAAGTTGCTCTCAATAGCTGACCTTTGCCATATACGTGAAAGGAAACAGAATAGAACCTCTGCTCTAGGTGCAGGGGGGATATTATTACAACCACCAGCTTTCTAGTCCTCATTAAAAAGGCTGGTTAACATATTTATTTGTTTAGTTTAAGGCTGAGGGCAGGGAAAAAGCTCACTTAACCTGCCTCACTGCCAGAGGCAAAAGCATTGGCTTTTCACTTGGGTTGTCATTCATGATAACTTGGGATATTTATTTTTTTTTTTGCCTTCCACCCCCTTTTTCCCCTGTGTTTGGCAAGAGCTGCAATTGCGTGTCTTCTCTTGTTTTTGATCATCTAAGTAGATTAACGAGTGTGCTTAGTTGGGAGGCAGAAGATGAAGAAGATGCATCAGTCTTGTGAAAACATTCATTTTCTCCAGTGTTTTCTTCATCAGTGCCCTACCTCTGGAGTTGCTACTGCTACATGTGATTTTATTTTGATCAAGTCAAATGGCCATAGGAACTGCATGACAAAAAAATAACCCCTCCATGCCTTGGAAACAGACTATAGATCTCTCTGGCAGATTTTGTGAAGTTCCTTGTGGTTTGCATTTAATTCACCTTGGGTTTTAAATACCTTCTTTTGCCTCAGTTCTACAATGATTTACTCTTCTTACATAAGGTTAGTATTTCAAAATCAGTAAAGCAACAGCAATGTTAGAGTAAAAAAAATATCTGACCTGCTTCCTCTCCCTACAGCGTTATTTGTCCTTTTATCCTCCAAAGCTCACAAACTACACTGGTTCAGGTCTGGTCAAGTGTCAGCTGAGAAAACAGGCATGGGGTTGCGGGGGGAAGAGGGTCATTTGTTCTGTACATGGTGCTCCCTTCTGATCAGCCGCATCAAAAGAATAGTAGGGGATGCTCCGGCACCATCCTTTACAAGAGAGGTCAAACCAAATTCCTGAATCACAGGGATCCTTGGGATCCCCTTGCACTTTCAAGAGAGTCGCTTGATTATTGGCATCAAAGCCAAATCCAGAACACAAATTTCTGAGCTACAGGTTTAAATCCCACTCTCATTTCAGATTACTACATGTTTAACTGTCTTCCCTAAACGGTTCTGTACATACTATTAAATAACTGTGATAGAGCTCACTCATTCCATAAGAGCAGTTGCAGCTACTGTTCCTTGCAAAGACTTTGCTTACGCAAATTATCAGCAATATCATTAAACATACCCAATCCCAGTTTCCTGCAGAAAACTCTTTAGGTACTACAGCAAACTCTTTAGGCACTGCAGAAAACCCTTTAGGTACTGCAGAAGCAAGCAGATGGCAGCTCTGGATAAATTTGCATGCACAAATATTAAATGGGGATTACGCGTCTCTAACATGCAAGATTTTCCCCAAAATTTCTCACAAGCAGAAGGAAATTAAACAACTGCTCCAAGCTCAACAAACAGCTCAGTGACAGAGTAAGGAACAGAAAAGCAAGTCTTCTCACTTTCTCTCTCACACCCAGTCCTGAAAACACATCACCTCCTTAGAGTGCAGGCTGGGTATAAGAGAACATCCTAAGGGCTAAATATTGACTAGGTACTGAAATATTTAGATGCCTTTACTGCATCTTATGATGTGATATTAAAAAAATTCTCCCAGCTAGCAGTCTGCATGTTCTTATTGTCTCAATAAGTAAATAAAACACACATATGTGCATCTGAGTGCCGTGAAAATTCATGGAAGTACAGGTTGCTACCCACACATTTGTCCTCTGACTTTATTTTCCTGAGTGCTAGGCAGGGTTGTAGAGTCTATTTGGACTTGATTTTCTTCTTGTTATTGTATTTATGTTAGAGAAGAATGTCAATTCTCCTCTCGAAACATTTACAAAACCCTCTCATTTGTTTATCTTTTATGGACCAACTGTTGGCCTCCAGAAAAATTTTCCCCTTTTTTCTCTTTGCAAGAAATACCATTTATTCACAAGTGAAAATATATTCTTACTGCCTGTAGAGTGCACAGCAGTTTTCAAAGAACACTATTAGAAGATGGTAAAAAAGGAAAAGAAAATAGCAAGCTTGAAATCACTGCAGAATTACTTCCCTAGCCTTTTCAGTATTTAAAAGGTTTTAACTTTGTCATGAAGTAGCAACTCGAAGCTCTCCAGGCAGAGCAGTTCATGAATACCTCATCAACATTCTTGCTGCTATTTATCCCCTTCACTTGAAATTTTTTTCAAGGAAAAAGAAACAAGAAACAAACAGTTGTAACAGACTTCAACATGCAAGGCAACAGACTTGTGCCTTTGAAGCAATTCAGACAGCTGTAATCTAATAATCTACTTTTTCCTGTAGCAAGAGTAGAAAAATATTCCTTGCAGAGTACAACAGAAGGTCTAATCTGCAAAAATTACAGACATTCTTCACTTTATTCTTGAAAAAGAACCTTTGTCTACAGAAACAACCAGAATTATCCATTGTTTCCTGGTTTTGAAACTATGGAGCAAAAACCAGAATCCTGGCCTGGCTCACACGGACAAACAAAGCAGTTTCACAGCTGGTTAAATTTAGTCGGTGCTGGTGCATGTATGTACACTGGTAATTCGTGGGTGTAGCCATAGGATAAATACTGAAGTTTGGCATCAAACAATGGATAGGTGCAGTCCTACTTACCAAGATGAACATATTCTCTGCTCTTGCCAACACGGATTTTATTTGATTTGTTAATCACAGTATTTCCTAACAGGTCTAACGTGGATACTTCTATGGGACAACCCAGGTCCTTTCCTACATTTTTAATTTTAGCACAGCTTTTTCTAATTGTCAATCCAGGGTGCACTATAAAACAAAATAAACACATCGTTATTTGCATGGAATAGCATCCATATGGCTAACAATTAAAATCAAAATACCCTCTGAAGTTATAAACAAAGACCTTGAAGCCAGACCAAGAATCCCATTTTCACCTTCTTCTTCCTTCCATAATTCAGGTTGTTAACAAACAAATTATTTTCATAGCTGGGAAGAATAGAGAGCCTTGCTTAGAATGTATGATTGTACTTTACTCCCATGGACAAAGACTAATTCCTTAGACAGAGCTATGAGTTCTAAGCTGTTCAAAAGCAGAGGGGTCCAGAAGAAAATAACTTTCCCCTAGCAAAGAGTGCACACTGCCCTGAATAGCAGTGAAATGTAGTTATAACATACAATACTAATTCAAAAAATGTAAGGATCTGGGAATTTTACAATTAACAAACCTTAATGGGATACTAAGCTGGGTGTTCTAGCTGCGGTCATAAGTCATTTCATGAGAAGAATTCTAACCCATCCCCCAAAAGTCATGATTTTCTTTTTGGTGATTTTGTTCTAATCGACTGGATGATCACTTTGTGTTCCACTAAGTTCTCTCATTCTTTTAAGACAGTCACTGCAGCACAGCCCTAAGAAAGTAATTTATTATTTTAAGCTAGTGCACAGAGTGCCTCAGGTGACCAATATTGGCACCAAAATAATAGGTCTGACTCCCATCAGCCTGAGGCGTGGGTGTTCCTGGGAATATTTCCAACCCAGACCTCCTTCTCACAGTGTGAACATTAGGGCTGACACTGTTCCAAAGTCTAACCTGAAAAGAAGTTTTTAAAACCCTATAATTATGCTTGTTCAGCCTTGCAAAGTCATTGTGAAAATTAACCAGGATAAGCAGAAAGTCTGCTCATACAACATTCACAGCAAAGAATAGTGTTAATAAAAGGCTAGATGAGGAAAGGAAGCTGCATACCCCTCAAAGAACCCCCCTCAAACCAACATCCAGAATCCCAAACAAAACTGCCCATGTATCATAGGTAAGACTTCTGTGAGAATGTTCATTTTCCCTTCAGATTTTGACATGAGCATGAAATGCCTTTAATTTTCACTTCTTGAGCAGTGTTTAAATCAGCCTCTTTTTCTGCACTTGAAAACACGGCTGCCCCAGCAACACTGAATTCAAGGATAAAGTGCATTTCAATTGTCATTCCCACACTACAAAGCTTTCCATCTGCTGGGAAGATATTGTAAGATAGCAAATACCTGCAAAGAAACATTCAATAAGCAAAACAAAGGACAGTCAAAAAATGAGGTTTTCCAGACCAAAAAAATACTCTAAATCCAGGAAATTTTTGTTTCCTTCTTAAAAGCCCATCTGAAAATAAATACTGCAAAATAAACTCTATCCTATTTGAGGTAATAATACTACAATGAAGAGTTTTTCTTCCTCTTCTGCGAGGGCACATTACCATCTCCAAGGTAAAAGCTACCCAGCTAACAGCTCACATGAATCACTCAGACACTAGTGAAAGTACTCATCACTTCCACCATCATCTTCTGCTTCTGAGAACAGATCTCTTCACAGCCTGCAGTCCTCTGGGGCCAGAAGAATCGTATTACGAGTTAGAAATTCTAATAATAAGAAGAAAAAAGTTCAGCAGCTTTCATTGGAAATGATGCTCCAAAATCCCTTGGCACTTCTTAGCCTCTCTCCTGTACAATGATTCACCTCCCCACCCATATAAAACTCCATCTTCGTTTTTAAATTTGTGAATCAATCCCCACACTAAAAGACAGGAGAAAGTTTCCCGCACCAAAAGTGTCTCCTGTAATAATATTCTCTGCACAAAAGAGTTTTTATTTTGTCAAAAAAGGCAAGCATACAGGCAAAAGCAAGCAAGTACAGCCCACCAGGATTAAATCCCAGCGAGTCAGAAAACAAAACCAGCAAAGAGTAACATTGGCTTCACACACTGTAGCCACTCCACCACTGACCTCTCAGCCCTGATTCTCTAGGATGCTCAGTCTACAAGAGACCTTCAAAATACCAGCCTGAGAACTAAAACTAAAACTTCTCAACACCTGCTGAAGCATTCAAAGATGTTCTTATGACACTAAATTTCCCATTGTGCCTCCTATGGCCAACCCACAAGCCACCTAGCAGTCTTTCCCTAACAAGTCTGATGACCTCAACCATTCCTCTTACTTCACATCTCTGTCTCTACATCAACCATCTTCCACTGATTCACTAAATCATTCGAAGAAGGTAAACCGAAATTTACTCAGAACTATGCAAGCAGCTACAAGGACTTGATGCTGTTCTTGGGGTGGTCACCTGCTCTGCTCTCAGGATCTATCCACCAGATAAAGAGTTCAAAACTAGGGGAGATGAGGATTGCTGCTCCTCCCAGTGACAAGCATGGACCTTAAGCCACAGCTCTTCATGCTCTCAGTTTTGGTGTCTCTGGCTTAAATACTGCCAGAGGTGGGTGTGCTGGTCACCTCGCTGACAGCGCAACTTTCCCATCCTCTTTTCCACACACTGGGGCAAGTAGCTCAATAAGTCAGGCTGAATTCATTTCCATCTCCGAGAACAGTTATCATTTCATTATTTGCCTTCAGCACTCAGTATGGAGCTCCCAACATACCTTACACACAAAGAACAGCCTTTCCTTGTCTTGTTTATTGAGGGCTAGTTATGCAATTGCAAAGGAACTATGCAGGAAAACTGCTTTCCAACACTGCTGGGTTTTGGGTTGTTTTGCTTCCCTCTTTCTTTCCCCACCTCCCCCCTATCCCAAAATCTGAACCACAGGCACTGGTGCATCTGGAAGGGCAACTGTGGTCTGTAGTTCACATGGATCACTTCAAACCAGGGCTCATGGAGGTGTGTGAGGGGAAGGGAGGAGGAAAGTTTGAGAATTTTTTTTTTTAAAAAATAAATAAAAATCACATGGATTAGAATTGTAAGCTGCAGATGAAAGGTTATCCTTCCCTATTTATTATCATGTTCCTTCAAGGGACTCTGGCTTTCAGCTCTAGTTTTTGGCTGGAAAACTCCCCAAGCTTAATTCTAATGAACTCATAAAACAGGACCCTAGGGATGATGCAAGACTCTGTGCAACCTCTAAACAACATGAATGACTAACACAAAATGACAAATGAAAGGAAATTCCACCCAAACTGTCTACTTGTGAACAAGTATTCCAACTTAGAGGTTAAGAAATATCCCAAGTGGACCCCAGTTCTGAGCAAACATTGTGACAAAGACATCCTTTTCTTCCTGATTTTCCTTTACTGGGTTTTTTAATCAGATTCCTTTATAACAGAAGTTGGGTCAAGAAAGGGATCTGTATTTACTTTCACTGAGGTAGCTCATTGGTTTCAATTCAGATGCAAACTGAAAAGTATCAGTTGGATTCAAACCTTGTCTGGTTTTCCCTCCATCAACAATAAAAGAGAAAAAATCTGAAGTGGCAGCCCATGTAGCTTAGGGATCATCAAGAGTTACATGATACTGGGGATGAACAACCACAGACACTCTCCTAAATGCTGGGGCAAGGAATGGCAAGGAAGGCTGGGTGCAGTCTGGCAAAAATCCCCATCAAAATGGCACAAAGCCACCCAGAGTGGACCCACTGCTGCAGTGATATCAGCACTGCCCAAGAGATCTGGGCAACCTGGAACTGTACTCTGGGAAAAAAACAACAGAAGCAGCAGCTGTGCCCCGCATGGATTTGCTATATCCTCTGGCACATGCTCCTCTGCTCCCTGCCAGACCCACAGGGAAGGTGGATGTATCAGGGCTCTCCATCCAAGGGCCTGCAGAGCATTCTGCAGAGTTTCCTGCTTTTCTTTCTGGGTGTTTCCAGCATGACAGCCAGCACAGAGACCCACTGCATGACAGCATCGTGCTGTGCCTCTGTGGGAGACATTACCATTGTGATTCTGGGGATGCTCAGGCAGCAAGAATCACTTTGCAATTGTTCCAAACCACTGAGATTTCATCTTTTCTGACCCGTCTCCTGTACAGAGCACCCAGATACACCTTCAGCAGGAAAGGAAGGGCAGTATTTTCTGGAGAATGGCTCCTATTTAGGTGCCTCAGCACAAGGGCAAAACCACCACAACTTTCAGCATCCAGGTTTTTTAGCTGTTAATGGCTTTTTGAGCAAGAAAGTCCTTGGCCTTTGCCTGCTTGAAGAGTACTGCTGCAAATGACACACAGCACACATCCAGAGCCAACAATTCCATGGAAACTGCTGCCTGTTGAACAGCGATGAAAATCCAGCTCTCTGTATTCTGTATGGCACCACCAGCTTTGCTTTTCATCCTGACCAAGAAGCCCTCATTTAGCCAGAGAATGCAAAAGGTGTGAAGGATGCCCTTCCTTCCAAGCCTTTCTGTTCTGGCTGAACCATAAGCTGACTTATTTAAAAAGAGCAAATGGAAGTTATGCATCACCTGCAGCTCACACAGGCTAACAGCCAAATGACTCTGTTTATTGCAACCTCTACACCCAGAGAAGCTTCTTTTGTTCTTAAAATGACATCGGTCACTGCAGAATGGAGACACAAGGAAATTGAAGACTATATATATATACACATATATTGTGTCACAGATCCTGGGGCTTGCACATCCTATTCACTTTAATGAGAGTTTTAAATGATTTGCATATTACAGTACTGCAGCTTCTGCAGATCAATGAATATATCAATATTAGGTGTTAAATAAGAATATTAAAAGCCTCCTCTAATGCATAATTTACTTCATGGCAAACAATGGCTTCCTCTCAGATCATTACTATTGCAAATTTGGAACCTTATCTGAAAGGGTTTCCCTAATGCATTTCCTAGAAATTAAATTATTCATAAAAATATGATTTACATTATGATTTTTTAATTCAAGTTGAGTAGCACTGTGGGAATGTGCTATTTTTTTAACTGAATGAGCATAAAAAGTTGAGGATAACATGGCAAGCTCTGAGTTAGAGTGTATTTATTCTGAACGTGTTGCTTGTATCTCAGTAACTGCTTTCAATTCCCAGCCCAGGTCAAGATCTCATGGACCAGGAACTCTGCAAAGTGACCATAAGGAAAATGTGCTTGCCGTGAAAGAGCTTGCAAAACAAACACATGATGGAAAACAGTGAGGCAAGACCCTGAGTATCAATATCCCAAGCTTGAAAAGGAGGGGACGCAGACCTCTGGAAGGCAGGGTAAGATAAGCCAAGGGGTCCGAACCATGGCAAGAAAATGGAACTGGACTCTATTAAATGCATCATAAGGTGTGACCACTGCTTACAAAGGGAATATTTCTTGTACTGAAGATCTCATTAATTTGGTGGAAAAGGCATGACAAGATCTAGTGTCCAGGAGCCAAAGCCAGACAAGTTCAGAGATGTGAAGGGTGACCATTTCTAAAAGGGGAAAGTAGGCCATTAGAGTTCCAGCACTGGTACACAGGGACACAGTGACTTCTCCAACTCCTGAAGGCACTGAAATAGAGCTGAGTATCTGCCTAAAAAGGCAGAGATGCTGTATCCCAGAAAGTCACAGACCTCATGCAGGAATCACTCCTCATATTGCACAGTCTGCGGTCCTATTCAATGTCAATCTCTTCTGTCTTTAATTGAGTAAAGAGAAAGCTCTCAAATACCAACCTTTTATCTCAGCTACTTCCTGACAGAGATGACATAACCATGGAAAACACACCAGAAGCTAGACAACAGAACAGTGCCATCAACAGCTGCTGGTGTGAAACCACACAATGGAAGAGGAAGCAGGGAATGGCAAAGAATGCAGTGGTCTATCTGCCAAAAATGTCACGCCAATAGAACCTGACATTCTAATATTGACAGCAGCTGACCAAAGAAAACATATGTACCCCACCCTCCTTTCCTATCAGCTGGGAAGGAGAGATTTGCCTGTGTCATTCCCTGAATTTACACTGCGAATAAGGAGAGGGTCAGCAATGTTATCACCTTCGAGAAACAGCACAGCACAGCCTTGGGAATCCATCACTGAGGTACAAACCAGGAATTAGCAGATGAAATCCACACACACCTTCCTTATGAAGGGAAGGGGAAAGCACTCAACAGGCCCAAGACAAAGCTGTCTTGCTGAGGAAGTTTAATAACCAAAACAATCTCTACCTCTAAAGAAAAAATCCTGGCTTCAAGAAATTCAGCAGAGGAGCTGCCATAGCAGCACAATTTCCCCTCCAAATTCTACTCTCAGCTGAACCACCAACCTGCTGTGTGACCTTGAACAGCCCTTCACTTCCCCAGGGCTCTCCATCAGCCTCTGCGTGCCTTGGGGAGCCTCGTGTGACTCCTGCTTTACATATGTGCCATGCCTGGAATAGCAGGGCAAGAGGCCCTTGGCATTTCCACGGTACAAATGCTATTACTGGTACCATTCACAGGCCAATCCGGCTCCAGCAGTCACCGTGTGGCCGGCTGTCACCTCACTGGGCTGCACGAGCCCTGCTTTTGGGAACAAAAGTCACAGCAGTGTCGTACTGGGACGGATTGCTCATGTGCTGGTAAGAGGTGTTGATCTCCTCTTTGTACCGAGCATGGAACAACATTGTGCCCCCCACTGCTGTTCCATAATGCCACTGAAATCACAGGCATTACCTTCAGAGAGCTTGGCCTCAGAAGTCATCAGTTTTTTGTTTTATACACGGCCCTTTTTTTGAAGTGGCTATATTGACACTAAGGAAAGGAGAAAAAACAATATTCTAATAAGCAAGAAATCAATGCTGGAGACTGATTTGAGGTCCAGCTACACATTCTATTGTGGAACAAGACAAAGCTGAAATACTTCCATTGCAATAATCTGACCAGCTCTAACAAAAAGAAGTTTGGGGGTTTAGTGGTGATTTTTTGGTTGGTTGGTTGGTTGGTTGGTTTGGCAGTTTTTTGTTGAGTTGTTTTGGGTTTTTTTCAAATGTCTGCCTTATAGCTGGCCTTATGGGCAGAGAAAAATTACCAGCAAATGGCTTCATGATCTGCCATTCATGCAGCCCAGAAAAAATAAAAAGAGTATGTGCTTTCTTTCAATACAAGGGTTTGGACAGAGCTAGTCTTAAAATATTGAGAGCTAACTTTCCGCTCCAGTGCCTTGCAGCTCAGGTCTAAATAATGGCCATGAACAGGAACAGGCAGAGAAGAAATAAGTTTTAATTAGCTGTACAGTGAGGGTCTTTGTCCCACAGATAGATTTGATTATATCACTGATAACCTTCACAGGGCTTGTTATCACATTACACTATGCCATTCTTCCGAGCTGAAGAAATTTTCCACACACCCCAAACAGACTTAGCAGCAGTGAAAGAATAATGTCAAAAGTCCCTTCCAGTTATTTTGGTGGGATTCTTCTGTTTGACTGAGTTCACTAAACTGGGATGGAGCCAGGAGAGCTCAGTGGTGGCACTGCAAAGCAGTGAGTGATATCAACACAGATCTCTGCCAACTGTGTTTACAAGGCTTGTTTGTAAACCTGTTTATGCAGTTGTATGTGGCACATGAAGTACTTTATGTTAGATCCTGAGAACAGGATCTGGTAGCTACAAACCAATGTACTCTGCATAAACTCAGACAAGAAATTCCAGCTCTGATATTACCTGACATGCTGTGACCTTTTAGCATCACCCACTGTTATTTCACACACCCCAAGCTGTCACAGAATTGGGCAAGTCATGGGAAAAAAGCCTCAAAAATAGAGTAAGATGTTTTGTCTGTGACTTCAGTGCTCCCACCGCATTGCTGTGCACTTGGGAGAAGTACACCTAGTACTGAGCTTCACCCCGCCTTTGCTAGTGGCCTCACAGTAGAACAGTTGAGAGCAGAATCATGCATTGCCATCTCATCCTTTCACTGCTGTTGGGCTACATGGAGCCTTCAATGTGCTTGCAAGGAGGCTGGCTCCAGCAGTCATGTCTTATCTGCTATAAAACTGATAGGTGGCATGCTGCAAAACTGGTGTGTTTGGTGATAAGCAGAGAATGAGCTCTTACGTGGTAATTAACAAACAAACAAAAAATGTTGGTAATAATATAAATATATCCTGAGTCCCATTTTTTATACATCACTCCACTGGCCTTGTGACAACCCTGAGGGAAGAAGAAACCAACAGCCAGTAACACCCCTGAATGAAGCATGAATTGCCTGCACTCTCAGGTGCATATTCCTGAGTGGAACTCCAAAAAAAATAAGGCTTTCTATTCTGTTCTCTCTATGTCCAAATATGGACTTACAAAGCAAGGAAGAAAAAAATTACACCTTTGACTTTTTGCTTCAAAGTCTGTCCTGAGTTCTGGCTGCTGTTTATGCTCATGGCAACACATCATTGCCCTTCCTCACACACCCTTCACAAGGTCAGATTATTGCTGATTCACTTACCTTGGCAGGAAGGCCGGGCAGAATTTTCCTCTCCCTGTCTCTTTCCTCTCTCCTCCTTGCTGGGGCCACCCATTTCTGCTTGTTTCCTACTCACAATTGTCCAAATGCCTTTCTGCTGGACTTCAATGGGGCACAAGCTGACACAGGGAGGGCCGAGGGCTTCTGAACCAGTGTGGGTAGCACATGTTCCTCTCATGTAAGAAGCAGCCAGGACACTTACTCTGAGAACAAGAACATGGTGCTCCTGTCAGCCAGACTTCTCAGAGAACGCATCTCTAATGGATGCCCGTTGGGCACACACTCACTCCTGCCTGAACCTTGCCACTGTAGATAGTACAGGCTGGCCCAACCTCAGAAGCTGTGGGGGTTGGATTTGGGCTTATAATTCCCCCTCCTGCCTTCCTCACCATGGGTTGCATCCTGCCTCCCCCTCCCCAGAAGTGGCCAGCCCACAGCCCACAACTTCGAGACCTTCCGCACAACGCTGGCAATGAGACACTGCCAGTGACTGTGACATGAGAGAGCCCACAATGCTGGGTAAAATCTGTCCCTCAGGAGCAACTGAGCCCCCATCTGCCCCCAAAACACACACACACACACTTTCTGCCAACAGCAGCAGCATTTTGGCTTCGTGGTGGGGGACAGCGCGCGGCTGTAGCTCGAAACAGCTGTCCCCCATCTCCTCCAGGGATGAAGCTGGAGGGCTGGATGGATCAGAGCAGAAGCCTGGAGCTGGCCTGCAGGCCACCACTTGGACCACATGGAACACTTGCCGCGGTTGCGGCAGGCAGCTCCCGTCTCCAGCAGCGCCAAGGCAATGGAAGGCTCACCCCTTCGACTGGGGCTTGTAACCATGTCCTCACATCTGTAACACACATACAACATCTAGTCAGCTTTTATAAATTAAGCTTTTATTACAAAGTTCTGTTTATGAAGCAATTCTGAATCACGATCCCTTTTTTTCCTAGGAAGAGGTTTTAAGGTTTTGCTTTTTCACGCAGTGAAGAAAGGAATTTTTTTCCCCTCTCCCCCTTCTTCCTGCCACTGCCTTTCCATAAGGTCTTCTGCACAGGTCTGCCTGTCTGTTTGCATTAATTACTCCCTAAATCTCTCTCTCTTCCTGAAGAATTAAAAAAACCTTCTGGAGAAAACCATGGATTTGAGCAGAAGTCAACAGTAAAGCACCAGTCTGGGACCATTCAGCTCCTGAAGCATCAGTTTGAAGCTGTCTGCCTAAGACTTATTTTAACTCCTTAGAGCAGCCCTACAGAAGGCAAGACTAAACATTCATTTTCATCCCAGTGTCGTGCATATTTATTACTTTTTCTTTTTTTAACCAGAAATCACCACGATGAAAAAGCAAAGCATAGAGCTAAGATCACAATTACAGCAAATAATTAACCACTCGGGATTTAACATACCTCTCTGCAAATGTTTCTCTTATATCAAAGCCTTTGGCACACTGAAATGTATGGTAAATCAAGTAGCAAAATTAGTCTGGAAGCTGCAAGGTGGGGCAAAAGGATTCAGTGGAGATATAAATTCCAACTTCAAACTGAGAAACACTCTCTCTCAGCCTTGTAACATCACATGGCACATTTTAGTATCTAAAACACCCTAAAAGGCAAAACTTTGCAGCATCATCTGTTGAGTGGATCTTTGGGTACCAAAAAAAAAACATTCTAAGTTATCTTCAGGGAGTGTAACTTTGCCAGTAAAAGTCATTGCGTGCTTTAGCCATTTTCACATATGGCATTTATTCAAATCCCAAAAAAGCTTTTCTCTCCAATACCAGAATTATTACAATTACAAGAAATGTTTTGCTGAAAAAAATAGGCAGAACCACCAACTGCTACATTACACCTTGAGCTGAAGTGTGAGCCCTCACTTAGAAGAAAATTTATCAGGAATTTTCAGACTTTTAGCAAGGTGATACTCTGAAACTCTTTCCCGCTTTAACCCACTTTCATTCTTGCAGAATAGTTCATCTTCTGATATATTTTTTGCTAAAGTAAGAGACTGAATGCTTTAAAACTACCCCTTAACTATATAAAGAAGGTTTTAGGATCTCTTCCTCTCCTTTTTGCCCCAGTTGCAGTGGCTTTGCCATTGCTTGCATCGCTGATTGAGCCTTTCTAAGCAGTACTTTGAGCACACGTTTGGCTCTTAACTTCATCTCTCCCACAACAGAACACACTGCTTTGGCCTTCAAAAACAATTTGCTACAAACTAAAATGACTTAAAAATATATATGGCTGTGAAGCACTAGATTAATACTGGAGTACAGGAAATCAGAATGCTGTATTTTAATGAGTTGGCAGGTGGTTCATGATCATGATAAATTTCCTACTCTAGTTGACACATTTTCAAATGTTAATGTCCTCTAGAGGAATGAACTGTGTTGTAATGACTGGAATAATGGTTTCTAAGGTGAGCATTTGGCTTATTATGGTTTCAAACCCTGGCACTCAATGTACATAGGTGTTAGGCTACACACTCTACAAAAAGAAAATAATTATGATCATGTAATGAAAAAAGAAGAGGTTTACAGAAAAGGGAATGTGAAGAGGATCTGAATCATGGAGAGAACAACCTCCTTCATCAGTGTGAGACAATAGTTAATCAAGTACTGTACATAACATAGCAGACAAGCAGCCGCAGGCATCCCAAGAGCCACAATGTTCGGGATAATCACAGAAAGTTTCTTGGTGTTTTGACGGTTTCAGCAGAAGTAAAACTACTCTATCCTGCTTCCTTCTCTCCCACCCTTTCCCTCCCACACTCACTGTGAGCTGGCTTGCTCAGGGAAAGGAACAGAGGCAGATTGTAGTAAAGAAGCAACAAGTAAGAGGAAAGTTGTGCTGTGCATTCAGTCCCATTGCAGCCAGATGCAAGAAAGGCATCCACTGAGAAGCAGCAAGGACAATTTTAAGGATTGTCATTTTTGAACGAAAGGATCTGGATTTTTTTATCCTGTGAACCATGGGGTCCTTACAGGCAAGTGCTGTAACTCCACACTTTCCTCCTCCCCTTGTGCTCCCACATTCTCTGCCCACAAACATGCACACACACAAATACTAAGGCCTAAGACAGTCTAAATATTTGCACAATGCAAACAACACCATAGATCCTGCAGAACCAGCCTCATTCCCTAGACTTCTTTCCTGGGGGTATCCAGCTCCTCTCCAAGTACTTTCTCAATACGCAAAAGTTCCCATGCACAACCATGCAGCATCAGCATCCTCTAACAGGCTACTTCTCATCCCCAGTGGAATTAACCCAGTGTGTATCTACTGATGATCCCACGGTCATGGATATATTCTGCTGTCCTCTTGCCAATGACTTGTGTTTCAGTGCCACGGATACTATAACAATTTATGCCTTCCCAAGACTAGCAGAATCATCTGTTGAACAGCAGTCATGGCACTATTTTTTCAACTCTTGCACAATCCTACCTTTGCCCCCATAACATTGCTTTAAAAGTGTCCTCTGTCAAGAGCCACTCTGCAATCAACATTGCTGCCCATGTGTTATTAATTAAGTAATTTTACAAAATTAGAAATACAAATCACATTGTTTTCAACCAAAATAACGATCTACCAATTATTCTGCCAACAGAAATGACTTGTAGCTTTTGGCAGGTCTTTTCCCTTTGGCCATTGTTTTCTTAGTTATTAACAAGGTTACAGTTGGTCCTTTTGATTAAAAAGCTTTTTGGCCAGAATCACTGCTATGGGAAAACAAAACCTGAAATTCAATATGCTTCTAGAATTCTTTTGAAATTTGATCTCAGCACCAATGATGGAAGAAGGTGAGGGGCCATGGGGGACATATTTTGTAACTTTCTCGTTTCTATTCCAGCCTAAGATTTTAAAAGAGAAGGCAAATAGGACTAGGAAAAAAAGCGGGGGGAGGGAAGAGTATTTTTGTTCACTTGCCTTCCTGGAAGGTAAGGGAAGACCTGTGCTTAGCTTGTTCCTTCGAAAGAGGCTATTAAAGCAAGATTTGTGGGAGTCAACATCATACAAAGGGACACTTCTGCAGTAGCAGAAATAAGCAAAAGCATAAAGAGCATTTCCAGGTTTCTCTATGAAGTGGCTTGTTCCAGGTACCTCAGATTAGATGTTTAAGCAAGTGTGTTAGGCCCTTCAGGCTTGGAAGATTTTAAGGCTTGGGTATAATTGACTAAACAATTCAGGACATGGTGCACAGGGATATCAGCCCTACCCTTCTCCATTGTTCTGCTTCCTTGCTCCATCAGAGAGAGCAAGTACAGATAACAAATCTAAACAGTAACCATGTGAAAACATAATTTCCAAGAAATAACAGCCTAAATCTTTAACAAGACAAACGAAAGGGGGTTGGATATTTTTTTCCCTTTTGCATCCCTCCAATATTTACAGTCCGTGATTTACCCCAGCTAACTAAACATCTGGCACTGAAAAGGAACATACCACTATTTGTTGTAATTAGTGCTCTGGCAGACAGCACATTGCTGTATGCAAGTTACTTCAGCAGCTTTTGTATCTCAGCCTTTGCAGTATCCCAGTAATAGTCCTGGTACAGCTACTCTTGGCCATCTGGGAATTTTTCCCATCCCCAGCTAGAATAAATGCCATCTCTTTTGCTCTGACACGGTGCAAAGGCCTGGGAGTGAACAAAAAAATTCCTTACTCAAAAAACACTCTTTCACAGCCAGTTTGTTCCGTTCTTGGGAGGGGAAGAGAACAAGAATAAAAAATAAATAAAATTTTAAAAATAAGCCATTCAAAATTAACCCTTCAAAGGAGGACGCTGGAAAGCCAATGCTGAATGTTACCATTTTGACGGCAGAGACAGCAAGGCTAAAATTAAGTTGTGGAGTAGTCTTGCTTGACCTTAGAAGAGAAAGATCATGCATTTCAAGGCTTAGTAAGATTTATGCAACGCTGCACCAGTGACACTCACAGAATGTGCATTACGCTTGGCAGCAGGCCTGCAATCCAGCCACTTACTCCATCACGCACTCTAACACAGAAACAGTCACACCTGCAAAGCCTATGACAAATGACATTTCATTAACTTTGAAGACTGCTGGATCATTTTCCCAGGTTACATGTGAGCCAGGCCATAATAGTCCTTTCAACAGTCTATCATGAAAAGAAAGTCACTATAATGTCCCAAATATTTCAGGGAGTAAATACTTCTCAATTTGTTAATGATAAAGTTCTATGTCAATTAGATGTAATGGGATAAAAGCCTATCATTAGGGATCCTAGGCCACACAAATTTAGAATGGTATTTGCCATTGCTCGTTGTGTCATTTCCCCACCACTCTTTCTCTCTTGTATTTATTTAATTTTTTACTGTTTCAAGTGACTAGCAGAGTGGTCCAGTACATTTCACACAGTCTGCTTTCATGTCAAACAATCTTTCCAGGTATTTTATTTCAGTCCCTTGATGATTTCATGGGATCAACAAATCAAACTGTGAGGTTTTACAAACACCAAAATGTCAACAGAAGAAGGCAGGATATAACACCTCTGGTGCTTTCTTTACAAATAGGATTCTTTTCTCCCCAGTCTGCCTTAGCTCAGTTACAACAACCAAAGCCCATTTTAATCACACATATTACAGATGTATGAGGATACTTGTCTGTGCTGCTGATAGAGAAGGGCTTACAAAACAGCTCTTTGCAGAACACACATCAGTGTTCTGCCCTGCGTAATAGCACTTCTCGCTGCCCTCGTGGAAGAAGAGGTGGGGATTACTCACCTCTATGAAGCAAAGCACATCCTCAGCAGCTCTGCTGCACCAGGGCTCAAAACTTTGAACAAGACTTGGGAAAGTTGATACAGCTCAGACTCAGGCCTGCAGTTGGATCCCACAAGCATGCAAGGTTCTGCAGGCGGCAGATCCACGGGGAAAATCAGCTCCTGAGGGCATTAACTGCACACCAGTGACCTCACAAAAAATCTAGGGAGCTACACAGCATTCACCCCAGCTCTACACTTACTTCTTCAGGTTGGTTTGGAGGGCCTGAGGATTACAGGGTGAAAGTCCTAAGGTATTCCTGCAGTGGGGAGAGAAACACTTGCAATAGACAGACAGGTCCCTGTTTTGCCTGACCAGAGGAAGAGCCTGCCTAAAGCAAAAGGCAGGGTTCTGGCTCTTAATTTGGACATGCTAGTCCATCAATCTCTACTCAAGCTTATCTTGAAGAAGTTATCAGGAACACCACAGCACTTCACTGTTAAACTGTGCCCTCTGAACAATATTAGGACGCACACCAGATCACAGCTCATACAGGACACTGTCAGAAAACACCTGTAGATCCTCCCTCAGAATGAGGGTTGGCCCTCTATGCCATCTCATTCCACATTTAGATATCAGAGCCTTCCCCTTGCTCTGGCCTTGCTCAGCCACAGAGGAATTCAGTCTCTTAAGCTGCATGAACTGCAAATTCCTCGAGCTGCCAGGTCTCTGTCAGTGTTTGCTGGCTGCTCAAGGAATCATCCTGGCAACACTTATAAGTGTGTTGAAAAGCTATTTGCATCTTGAAAACAAGAAGCAAACAAAATTTTAATATTCTCTAACTACAACCTCTGGGGCCAACCAAGGACATATTTCTCTTACGAGCACTTTAATTGTGAAGACGCAAATGCTTTTGACAAAATGTAAACCACCCATGTAGAGAAACAAAGAAATGCAGGTACTAATGTGGCAACATCATGTTGTTATTCCCTAAGGAAAGCAAACTCCATGGGTAAAAGCACAGCTTTGCTATTGTAAACACGCCTACACCTAAGACTCATACTGCCTACACTGCTCTGTGAGCTGGAATGCATCTCATAGCATTTGGAAAAAATATCTGAAAGCAGCCTGTCATGTACAGATGGCCCATAAAAATTAGTCCTAAGCATTGTGCTGATTTACTTAAAACAGGCTGCACTATTTTGGATTGGCTCAGAAGGTTCTGAATCAAACACCACCACAATGATCTAAACTAGGTATTGATTGATTTATGTCAACATCCTTTTACCTTAAAACATACTATGGCAGCCTTCATCCATTAATTTTGTTCTGTTTAGGAGTTTAAGACTGTGTGTCTGTATTACTATTGTATTTCAGCTACATACCCTATAGTAAATAATCTTAATGATCAAATGACAGGCTTCATATCTCTCTGAGCAGAGTTCATCTGATTTATTAAAGTGACACCAGACATTTACTCAAGGAGTAAACAGAGCTGACATTATAGGATGATCTCCAGGGGGAACACTCCAGGGTAAATACTGAGGAAAAGGAGGGGTTATGCATTCCATTCCCTTGCATTTCTTGCCTTTTTCACTTTATTATTTTTATTATTCTTATTAATATTACATCTTTTGTGATCTTTAAGTAATAATTTGTGAAAAGGAGCCCTTATAAAATGGTCAGTCTTCACAGAAAAAGAGAAATTGGTGGAATCTGGAGAAGAATCTGGAGAATCATCTGGACAAGCCCAATGACTCTTTGTCTGAAATCGTAGTCTCGGTGAAACTGTGACTACGTGCTCTGCAGTGGGGTCCTCCCTTTACAAGGGAGTCATTGAGGAGCTCTGGATAAACCTCCTCACCTCATCTCCACTGACTGCTTAAGAACAGGATTGTTGCCTTTCATCCCCCAAAAGCATCAACCAGATTTTCTTGTTGGGATCGTGGGTTTGTGTTCGTTAATAAGAACAAAAGGAAACAAAAGAGAAAAGGGGCACTGTATAAATTTAAAATGATAAATCTTCCAGTCTAACCACATGTGTCAAGTTTTCTCTTATGACATACAGGCAAAATGACAAGTGGGTTGGAATGACTTGACCTAGCAATCCTACCCCTTCTGTGAATGACAGTAAAAAGCTGTCACTTTTGGTAGCCAATTAAATTAAAACCTAAGATAACTATTCTGTTATTTGCATAGAAAACAAGCCTTACCCTCTTTCAAATCTAGGACAACGAAACATTCTCTTTCAAGACCCTGCTCTGGTGACCATCTATCCCCACCCTCAGGAGTCTGAATATGCCACTCAAAGGAGCAAAATGGTTTTCCACACTCACCAACCAAAGCCAACAGAGAAGAAAATGGATTACTGTTGATTTTTAAACCACAACCAAGAGCCCAGCACAGTAAGATGCATCTGAAGAGTGGAAACAAAATGTCAGGGCCAGGAGGGCCATAAAGGACTTCTTTAGAGCTTGCAGTTTTACAGATGAGTACGCTGGTGGTCTGGTGACTGCAGGGAGAGGATGTACCCTCAGACACCGAAACAATACCCACAGGCAGTACAAAAGGCCAGGTTAGACATGAAGCACAGCGTGGAAGAAGCAAGAGTACCCAGAAATCAGCTCTAGCAGCATGCAAGCATTACCTTCTCTCACCTTTTTTTTCTAACACGTTTTGACAGCCCTTGAACAAAGCTGAAGCAAGGCCAAACAGCTCTCATTCTCATCAAAAGAAAGTGCCTCACACTTGTACAAGGGAAGAGGAGAAGTCTCTAACACACACTGACTACATAGACATTAAGAAACACAAAGCAAATGAGATGGGTCACAAGTAAAAGCCTTGGCTACACTGACAAGGACAATGCTAAAACCTGGATTACCTTGCTTGACATCTATCACTAAAGCCAAAGTTTAAAATATTTCCCCTAAAATCATGGTGTCAGTAAAGCAAAAACACTGCCTCTGACATGAACCATCACTTTCTCTCCCTTCACAAGGGGGATCATCTAAACCACTTCTTCTCACCCTTCAAACAATTGTGTGAGTCCCATTACATAGGTAGAACATATCTATGTAGGGAGATGTTTCACCCTCTAGGCCAGAAGGTTCAGGCTTCTTAAGGCACTGTTTTTAAGTTGATAGTGCTTTATCTTTTCAGCTAAAACTTGGCTAAAATGCTGCTGAAAAAAATAACTTTGCCATTCAAGATTGTTCCATCTGCAACATGGCCCCACACATAAAGGTCCACATCTGTAGCTGGCATAATTCAATATAATGTTCCTTCAGCCAGCAGTGATATGAGCAGCACTTATGGCTTCAAACTGAAAGGCCTCATTGCCATAAACACTGAAGACAGCTGGAAAATTATATTTCACTACAACCAGCAAGTTAACCTGATGCTGTCATGAAAAATGTCTGTTTCCTTGACTCATCCATCATCAAGGCATAATAAACTTATAATCAAAATTATATCAATTCAACTGTTGCTGCCAATCTTTCCTTAATGGATTTAATTTAATAAAATTTTAAAAATTTTCCATGTCTGTCTATAGTAGACAAAAATAGCAACAATGGCCTCATAGGGACTGTGGGGACAAAAAACAACCTGTGCTCTGTCACTACTGGGACACCATGGGGCTGGAGGGACTTACCCTTTCAGGGCAGAGCTGAAAAGAGTTAATATTTTCTTCTCCCAATTCTATTTTCTCTGCCACTGGCTGGAATCCAAGCCCAGGAGGGTTGCTTGCTGTTGTTTCAGGAGGGTTAGGTCTCTGCACCTGTAGATAAAACATTGCAAAGCGTCACTGTAACATTCACGAGATGGCAAAGTTCTATTTCCCTTCGGCAATTTGCCTCATTCAAAAAAAATTTTGCTCTTTAATTTCCCTCCTTCTTCCAATCACTCATGACTGGGCTCGATCCAGTGTTTATTGAAGTTTCCTTCTTCTTACCCAGCCTTTCTGCTGGGCTTGAAAAGTCCAATGTCTCCTTTCATTAGATTAAAACAGCACTCACTACAAGTAGAAAGGTAAATTAAGTTCTGAATTCAAGGTAGAGATTCAGCTCGAATCTAGGAGATGGGAGGATTTTGAAATTTATGGTGGCAAAACCTAACCCAAAGTCACTGGGAATTTTGCTTGGGACTTGAGATATATTAGTATGATATTTTCAGCATCTACAGACCAGTTTCTACCAATTGTAGTCCTAGTCCCCCCATCACAAAGCAAACACAGGAATAACAGAGATTGTAATGGATCGAAACAGGGGAAAATTTGATTCAGTTGGAGCAAAACTGGGGTTTCCGTTTAAAATAAAGCAGCTCTTCAACACATGAACAAACGGCTTTTAAGTTGCTCATGGGCACATTTTGACCAGCAATAAGGAAGATATTATTAAGCTAACAGCTTCAATACAGAAATACAATTCTGGAACAACATTTTTGGGACCAAGAAACCTTACTAGTTAAGGATGCTGACAGAATTTTTTAATAGGTCTCATAAACTACGGACAACATGGTTGCCCAGTGGAGAGCGTCATGTCCCTGTCTTAAAATCCATCTTAATTGTAACACTGATGTCCTTTACCATGTTACTCAGGATTGTTATAGGAAGCAGGGCAGGTCTAGACACATTGTTTATGAAGAAAAGGGAACAGGATAAAGGGTAAAAATCCTTTTTTTCTCGATAGATATGCATAAGAATCTGGTTTCCCTCTAAAAAAAAATAAGGGGGGGAGGAGGGGGAAAGAGCTAAAGGGTTTGGCAACAAGAGTCATTCTTTACAGTGTTTCTTCTGGGAGCAGAGTATTTTGCATTCACACTCCAAGATAGAAACAGGGAATTCATCTGGGGACTTGGCCCAGTGTAATGTTATACCAATGGGTTTATTCAGGAGCAAAATCTTCAAAGAGACTCATTCTGAGGAAATTCTGGAGAGAAAAAAAGAATGACCAATATGCGAGTAACTACATGGGTCAGTGGGCTGGGACTGAAGTGAAAGGATTTTGCATTCCTCCTAAATTCAGTGGGGAAACTGGGGCAGGAAGGGTGAATCACCAGAAGTTTTGCCCAAGGAATGTGGAACAAAACGCAAGGTCTATTGCCCCCATCAGGATTTCACAGCCACATAATCCCAGTGATTTCATTAGAGTCAGCCCTGATTTATGAAAAAACAGAATCAAACTTCAGGTCTAAGGAAGCCCTTAAAATAAGTCTTTACTAATGCCTTATTATTTTTTATGGTGTAAATCCACAGGAATCACTCAGGCTATCCAAGATTTACAGTGTATAGGTGAAAGCAAGACTGAAGACTTAACATACAAATACCTTGGACCTGTGATGTACTTATTTACTAGTTTAAGCACAGACATGAAAGTCACCAGTGGCAGATGCTAAACAGAGAATAAACACCATGAAAATTAGACTTTTCCTCAAAAAAACTTCTCAGCTAAAGTCATAAAAATATTAGGTATTTGGGGCTACCATCCTTTGCTGGTGAAAACTAACATCATTCCACCTACTTTTGCTGGGCAAAGCTGCAGCCCTTGATCATATTTCCCCACCCAGTGGAAAGGACACAACTCTAAGCTGGGTTGTGCTCACCTGATACCTCAAGCCAGCTAGGACTGAGAGGCGGTAACCAGGGAAGACAAGTCAACACCTGCTTAGCCCTCCTGGTAAATGTGCCTCAGATTTTCCCCCCAAAAATGCAAAATCTTTAGAGCCCACAGAGCACAGCTCCTTGCACCAGCTGATGTCCTGTCCTCCAGCCTGCACTTGAGAAATGCTGCCCTTTTCCCCTCAGTATTTCCCATCTCTCAGGGAAGAATAAAGCACCTAATCCACTCCTTGCTTACACCACTGTAAATCACTAGCAAACCTATCCACATTAGCAGCCTCCTGTGAGTATAAAACAGGTGTGAGAGTAGAAACAGGTCTATAAACTCAGCTGAATTTGGAAGTCAATGTATTACTTGCCACTATAGCAGAGATTACATTACATTATGTGTATATGTACACACACATACATAAACACACACCATTTTTAAAACCTCTCCAGGAAATCAGACAGAAAGTAAGTGGAGCATATGGAAATTTAACTGATTGCTCATAAAAAGCTGCTAAAATCTGTCAAAGTCAAAAGACACTGTGCATTCTGCTACACAGGCTTGTTAGAAAGAAGTAAGGTCAGAAAAGCAGCATTTTTAGCCTGATGGGTGGAGTAGCAGTTTCTCTTGTCTTAGCAATGCAATATTTCTGCATTTTTAAAGACTTGAGAGCTTGGCTTCTTCTTCCGTGCGGGGTCTTTTTTTCCCCCACAAAATCTCTAGAGCAGATTCCTAAGACTTTAAAATAAAAACTCCTCTCGCCACTGCCTCTTTGATGCTCCTTTGCTGCCACCACGTGGAAAACAAACAGGACTTCGAAAATGTGCCGAAGGAGCCTGGAGCTGATGCTGTGAACGAAAGGCATCGTCCCAATCTGCCTTCCAGTTCTCCCCTTAGCAGGGACAGGGAGGTGACAGTCGCCACTGCAGCAAAGCCACCCTGAGGCACCTGCCCAGCGTTCCCATGCGTGGCATAAACTGGGGAAACATAATGAGAGAAGCAGAGGAAACAAAAAATACACAGCACATCTAATAGACACTGGGAGGAAGGGAATCCTCAAGCATTAAGTGCATTTCCTCAATAACATGCCCCCACTTTGCCTCCACACTGAGCTGCTGCTCCTCCACTCAGTGACATAGATGTGCTTATCATAGACAGAAGAAGTGCAAGGGAAAGTAAGTATTTTTCATTGCACTTTTTCCTGAAGAGGAACTTAAAGACAGGTCAGTATATGCTGGGAGGCAAACACAGCAGGCCTGCTCAGGTGAGGTCAGGTGCCCCCTCGGACAGCACTAACCACTTCTTGCTGAGATTTATCAGGTGGTTAAACAAACAAACATCCTATTTTTTTGCATTATGGACAAATGATTTGGGGGCAGGAATGCTGGAAGAGTGCAGAGGACTCTGTGGAGAGTGCAGAGGAAGACTCTCCAGGGCGGATAATTCAAAGGAGCCCAGCAGTTCATATTGGTTTCAAGGGGTATATATGCTGCTCACCTTCACTTTTAATTAAAACTAATTTAAACTACTATAAGATGTTCTCCCTGTTTTAATACATCTTGTTTTTGTAGCAATTACTGTCATTTAGGTAATATCACACAGATGTGCCCAAGGAGTACAAAGCTCTGAGAAGCCCTGAAGAATTTCTGGCAGCATTTCTTTCATTCAATCTAATTTGAGAGGCAGAAGTAGAGCCACCTCGTTGAATTATGTTGAAGGAGAATATAGAAAAAGCAGCTCAAAGACAAAAAAAAAAAAGACGAAATGGCTGTCAAGCAGAAAGGTAATTAAACATGTCGATGTACACACCTTCTCTGTTGTGCTATAATCAAACTGAAAACAAAGCTCAAGGCTTATATAAAGAAGTTAACCTACTAAAATAAGGAAGCATCGGATACACTAAATAGGAAAAAAAAAAAGTTAAACTTCTAAGTTCATGGTTGGCTGGTTCATTTTCCAGATGCTTTTCAAAACCTAAGCTCTA
Source organism: Dendrocincla tyrannina (assembly GCA_035047865.1). Classification (NCBI taxonomy): domain Eukaryota; kingdom Metazoa; phylum Chordata; class Aves; order Passeriformes; family Dendrocolaptidae; genus Dendrocincla; species Dendrocincla tyrannina. The sequence continues at coordinate 16,967,055 of JAWWMP010000116.1, forward strand.
AGAGTGTTCTGCAGTTACGTCAAAGAAATATGCAGATATTTTAGCAGCATGGGGACCACAGATGTGTTAACACACACACTGCCAGCTGAGAATCAGCTTTTGGAACTTTTTGTTGTTTTTAATTCTCTGCTGTTGGTGGGACCTAAGCTCAGATGCCTGAATAAATTGTTACTAATCTTTGCCAGCTGAGCTAATGACCACTGAGGTTCCTGAGGCCAGCAGGCTACCCAAGGCAGGCTTTGTCTTAAAGGACTTAGAACCTTAAATTCTTTTTGGACCAGATGAGCTTACCACTGTGCATTAACTGAATGTTTGGCTCAGTTATATCCTGGCTTTTTGCTATGGGAATCTAAGTGCCATGGCATCAGAAAAACTCCCTGCACTCACTTGTAGCTAATATCAGAATCTCTAGCTAATTATCAGAATCTAGCTAATATCAAAATCTGGCCCTTAATTGTTCTGGTAGTACAGCCTCACCTAGGTGGCAAAAGATGGGGGAAATTAAAAGTTTTTCCAAACTTATTTTGTTCCTGTTAAATTCTGTGGGCCAAGCCTCAATCTGGGCAGTTTGCCCCGGTTTTGGGAAAACATACAGGTACATCTAGAAATATTAACCCATGCCCAGAAATGACTCACTTATCTACCAAAATTCTTATGTGTAATTTTTTATATAAGGAATGAGGTCAAATTCTTAGTCTTTAATGATCTGAGTGTCTTCCAGAAAATAGGATACTTCATTCTACACATCTCAAGAACACCTATTAAAAAGAACACGTTAAATGGACCAGACTTAATTTTACCAGTTCAAACATGGAGCAGCTCCACAGCTTAAAAAGAATCCCCACATCTCCCTTTACAAAACAAACAAACAAACAAACAAACTCAGTATGACAATAGTAACCATTCTATTCTTTATGGCTTGAGACAAAAATTAAAGTTTCAGATTCCTAATACATTGACCATATTTAAAGAGTGAAAAGAGGGACACTCACACTGGAGTGTCACACACACTCACACTCTTAGGAAAGTGCCACATATGAATTCATTCCATTTTAGTTAAATTTGATATGAAAACTAAATTCTGCTGAGATCATAATGTAAGTGAATCAGACGCATATAAGATCATCCTTTGTCTACATTAACTATTTAAAAATCTGAAGACAATATAAAGCTACAGTAAAACAATGCTGCAAAAAATTGTGAAGTTGTACTAGATCTGCAATTCTGCAAATACAGAACATTACAGAGCCCTGTCATCATTTGAGATAAACTGTACTTTAATTGCAGAGCCCATATTCCTCCCTAAGCAATTTGTGGCTTCAAAACTGTGCTGGGAGCTCAGTAATGCTGATGATCGTGCATGGGAAAACTGGAACACAAGCACAGTAAGGGCCAGAACCTACCATGCAGTTTCTGAGGTTTCTCCAGAGCCCTAATCTGGGTAGATTTTCACTGGGATAACTTCTCTTTTTAATATCCTGACCATGCATTTCATATTTTTACCTCAATGAATTAGAGTTATAATCTTTGAAAAAGCATGGTCAGAGGTTTTAGCTGACATTCCAATGCGGTCTGTACTTTACAAACCACGTTCTCCAGCAACCCTAGGAACTGCTCAGCCTTTCTGAGGCATGGGGGATTCAGTCAGGAGACCAACCATGAAAAAGTCCAATACAAGTAGTTAAAAGCTGGCAAAATTACAAACATCTGGCATCAGAACATTACCATAAGAAGTTGAGACACTGTGTGAAGTATCAGTGGTAAGCCCTGTATATAACACAAGGTAAACAAAGCTTAACAAACACTGTCAAAGCAGGGAGGAAGTGGACTTCAACAAACAGGCAAGTAGGTTTCACTGGAAGTAAATATTTTCATGGTGGTTTTGTTACATAAAGACATTCACACCTACATAAAGCCAAATTCTCAGTTCTCTGGTGCCGGATTTTTGCTACTGTGGCCTTAATGAAATCAGGAGTTAGAGAATAAGCTTGTGATGTTGTACAGAGTGTCCAAAAACTAACATGCAGTTTGTACTCTGTTACACACTGAAAGAAGAACTTCCTGACAATCAAATCTGTAACACACAGGTGGATGTGTAATGTGTACATCCACAGGCAGCACCTCATGCAATTAACTGCCTTGAGGAAACACTCTCTCCATGGAAACTTTGCAGGAGAAAACATGTTTTGTCTCGCGTGTGACTTGGGGAGTAGGTTTGCCAGCCCAAGGCAACAAATTAAAAAGATTGTTTATGCTATCCAACTTGCCAGTGTTTGTTACTAGGCTTTTCTCCTTCTCACCTTTTAATAATGGGGACAGGAACTTTGTGACTTTAAACAATGACTAATTCGTTCCCATGAGAGCAAAGAAACACTCAAGTGACAATGAAAATATAAACATTCCAGAAAACAAACGTTACAAGGTACTCATGAAAATGAACACTCATATTGAAGGAGAGAATATCCAGGACTACTGCTTTTTCAAAGAACTTTTTCACTTGCAGAACTCAGCAGCTGCTCATTTACTTTAACAGACTCTCTAGCAGCAGCTAGGAATTTGCCCTTAGAATTAACACTTTAAAAGATTACATTTGCAAGCCCAGCTGAGTTTTACTTCTGCCTATTCTGCATCATTGTTATGCAACATATATCACCACAAATTGGAGGTAATGCTTAGCTTGGGAATTATTTTGTTGTTCATATACTTTGGATACATTGCCTAGGTACCTTTGATACCAGGACTGTCTGGATGTAAAGCTGGAACAATATAAAGCTGAATTAGATCTATTTTCTATCACTTAACACAGACTTTAAATTTGCCCATGGAACGTGTCCACACTAGACTGAGAAGAAGCCTCTTGGCAATACTGAATTATCATACTGAATTGCTTCCATCCATTTGCTGGGGCTGCCAAATTGAAATGATGCATGTCAAGGCAACCCTACGCTGAAAAGTAAAAGATAGCCTCTTAAATGTTCCATTTATAAAGCTTTTTATTCACAGGCAAATTTAGTATCCCCTCTGAAATATATCACTTTACAAATTGATACCTTGCCATTACAAGATTTCCACACCATATTCACTCAGCTTAGTAGGAAAAACAAGCTTTTGCTCTTTTCCCTTTGGTGCAGCTGACGAAAACTGAGCAGTTCAGGGTCTGCTTCTTAGATCACCAGCATTAGGTATTCCATAGATCCATAATCTTCTCCTACAGGGAAGGTTAAAAGTCAGCAAAAAGGTAAACTGTTAGTTCTATGCATAAAATATTACAAGTGCATCAGCCTGGAAACCAGAAATTTAAGAGAAAAAAAAAAATAAAAGCCACTCATGCTAAGGATGCTAAGAGTGCTCTGCAAAGCAAAAGCACCCTTGTGGACTTTCTGAAACTTTTTTATCATGATGGATAGCCCTTCGAGAATGAATAAAGGCGGAACGGCCTTTATTGAGAACATGAGTCCAACTTATATAGGGGTTGGTAAAGAACATTCCAGAAGAGGGTGGAACTTGGGGAGGAGCGTGCAAATCCTCCTCCATAAAAGGAAGGGAGGGGGAAGGTCTGAGCCATCTACAGAAATCAGGGACGAGGAATAACCATGTAAGGCTTTGCTGCAGCAAAACCGAGCCAAGCAGCGAGCAGGAATTTTATGAGGGACAAGAAAGACACCATTTGGACAAAGGGATTCTCAATAGGTTAAACAGGGAACATAGAACATACATATTAAAACATCAACCAGGGAACCCATAACATCCCAACGCTGCCTTAAAATGTAAGAACATTAACAAAAAATCTAATTCCAGCTCTTTTCTTAGTCACTCGGCTCCGTTAATCCATTTCATTGCTCCTTTTCCACACAGTGTAGCGGTGTGCCCCAACAATATCACTCCAAGCAAATAGGGAAAAATTACATTGCCACACTGCAGAGCTTAAAGGCATTTTTTTCCTAATATGTGCCACGTGTGATTCTAAAACAATAAATTGTATTTACCCTCTGTACTATTTCCCCATAACTGCTGTAGCCTAACACCTCTCTTTTTTAATCACTGGCAAGCGAACATCTAACAAAGAAACATAAATAATGACACAAAGTAATAATGCCCTGTTTTGGCATCTTTACATCTCAGTTTACGACAGAGGAGTAACCTGCCAACATTTGGGATGCAACCCGGCTCTTTGTCCCTTTCAAGTTGAAAGGTTTCTTTGGCTTAAAGTTTGTCAGACTTTTGGAGAAGTAGAACATTCCTGTGAAGCCTCTGAATAATTTCTCCAGGTGCATCATGATTTGCATGTCACTGTGGAGCTGAAGTAATTTTCTTTTCAGCTTCTGAACTGCATCAAAAAGTTTGCTATTGTTTCCTTACACTTGCACTCCCCAAAGCACTTCCACATTAATAACCAGCCACGTCTGATAGAGAAGAAATTCCATTCTGACCGAGCTCTTTTATTTTTTTATGGATAACTTGGCATATATGCCAGCCTGTAGCAATGTTAAACAAGAGGATTCTTTTATCTAGGTATAAGGGATGTTTTTTGCTGTTTGCAGTAGAGGACAACCTGCACTTGAGTCAAAAGTCCAATGAGATCTTGCCTGAAGGAACCCTACGCCACAGATGCCACTTACACCAATCCAACTCCACCCTTGTGTCCAGTTACAGATTAGTTTGCTGCTCACGACCCCCAAAAGCCTTCCTGCAGCCAGCAGTCACCTTGATTTGGGTCTCTTCTAGGGCTGCAGAACCAGGTCTTCATCAATTCCTGGGTAAAGTAGGGAATATACTAAGAAAACCAGGATTTACCTTTATTTGTAATGGCCCCAGCCATGCAGTTAAAAACTGAGTATCAGCCTACCCTCTTAAACCCAAGACAACTCTTCATTCTGAGAGAATTTTGTTTCTTTAGCTTTTATCTTTCCAGATAAATATGTTTGAGATGTTCAATAAAAGTGCAGCAGTGACAGATTTTGACAAAGCCTCATGCTAGCATTGATTTTCAAGACCAGGAAAACCCAGGATGACTTAATAAAACATCCACTCTTAGGGTTGCAGTTCTCCAGTAATAAAAATCCTGAAGGAGCAGAAATGAGCACCATTGATGTGTTGACTTCCCAAGTCATGGCTAGCCTTTCTAAGGATGTGAATTTAAGTCCTAGTAAAATTCCTCCTTTGTTTACAGCCACAGTAAACTGTCAGAGAGATGTTTTCTGGTAGATCTGAAGAAGCTTTACACAGCTGAGAGAACACCTAGTTTTTCATGTCAAAGATACCCATTTTGTTCCAGTAAAAATCTCTTTATATAGCTAGGACAGTTAATGCCAAATTGTTATTTTTATGTAGTTATTTGCCAGTAACACTAGTGGGATTTAAAGCCTTGAGTTGTGTTTTTACTTCTCTTCTGAAGTGTTTTGGGTTTTTTGTTGTTTTTCTTTTTTTTGTAAGCTTGGAAAATTCCCCATCCAACTTCATATCAAATTCTAGTCACAGCTGGTAACTTCACATGCTCTCACCAAACTCCTTGGTTCCTTGGAGCAAAGACTAGAAAGCAAGAAAGGTTCCAAGAACAGGCTACACATTAAATGCCACTGTCAAAACAAAATCTTTAACGAAATAATCACCTCGGTGATATAAAAAACACTTAGCACTCATAATCATGATTTTAAGCTTCTTTCTAATTGGGATGTTGGTGAAAAAGAAGCACATGGTGACAGTTCTTAAGTTTGAGGGTGTTTGTCTGATTGGTTTTTTTGTTAGAAAAGCAAAGCCACAAACCCAGTTTATGAACAGTCACATTGAATGATGCAAGACTTAAAAAAAAAAAAACACAACTTTACAAAATTGCATTTATCTATTTAAACTGCCTATTACAAATGTCAGATACCTGTATATAATTAATTATAGCAGCTGGACTTCTACCTCAGTAAGTCTTAGCTAATAGCCTTGCATTATTCTTGTTTAAACATTTACCAATGAAATCTGTGTACTTTACTGGACAATGAATTATGATCTTTTTCAGAAATTATCCTTTTAAAACAAAAGCTATAATTGAAGCTTAAGAGGAAAATCTTGTAATGGAAATGTCCTTCAATCCCCTTTTAATTAACAGCACTGTGCGTAAATACAAGCTAAGCTACTCATTTCCTCAGGACAATGCCTCTCCAAGCAGAGGATGTTATCTCCCAGAAAACGTCTCTATTAAAGTGCTCTGGCTTGTGCCACTTCAGACCACTTTTATCCTGTTGTCTTCCCCATTAGTCCAAAACACACCTGACCTTTCCTCTTTTATTTTTTTCTCTTTTTTTAAATCAATGGGTTTGAGATTAACATCTTGAACCTCATGCTTTGCACACGCAGACCTCTACTTTCACAGCCAGTCCAGAAGTCTATTTGTAATAATTGATGGATGCCAGGACAAACAGACTTCCAAAAAAACCACTGTTCAAACCTACTGAGCACACCAAGAGATGAACTGCTTTATTCAAGTGTGCTACCTTTGGTCAAGAACACACTTTGGGCCTTTTGCATTTTTAACCTTAATTGCACACAAAAAAAAAAGACTCTCACGTCCAGCAGCAATTTGGTTTGGCATATCCATGACACTCACCTGCAGAAATAAAGCATTCTTGTAACTTTCAACTGGCAAATGTTTATGGGCTTCTGACACGTACACTCACTTAAGCAGTCCTGTGGATTTGAAGCAGCAAGGTTATGTTCCTACATCAAACTATACACAAGCCAGTTCTCGTTAGTGGCATTGAAGGAACTGCTATTTATTCAAAGACTTTACCATAAACAAGAAAATGTAAATTCTAGAGACATGCAATGTGTTTAATAACTTGTCAACGAACTTGTACTTTGATTTTAGTACCTAATTCTATTTTGTCCACATTCTGCATTGCACAGCTGCAGCACAACACCCTGAGAACAGTAACCATCCACTGCACATCATTCAGCTTGCAGCTATCCTGGAGTCCTTTGTTCTTATCATTTAGTCTTAAACATTTCCAAACCACGTTTTTGGGCTGCTACCCAAACTGCATTTTTGTCAACTAAACTGTTTATTTTTCCTTCACAAGTAATTAGGTTACTGCTAACTGTTAAATAGGTTTGGGGCAGATAGCTTTGTATTGCAGCGTACTGAGAACTGAACCCACCTAACACCCCTCCTTTCCTAAAGGGCTAAGCTTCACATTTTGAGGAAAAATACAGTATTTGAGAGACAGAGCAGTGGTTTTCATTGCACCAGAGGACACTTCCTGATGAAGATCTGAGAAACACCACACTCCTACCACCTCAGAGCAATGGAAGGGATGAGCACTGCAGCTAAAATTCCAACCCAGTTCCTGCATGTGCTGTTCCCTAATGGCTGTCCCCAGCCTGCTCCTTTTTTTGGACCCTACAAACTGCCCTCAGGGGATATCTAGTATTTCCATTGACTAGACATGGGGGCTTAAAGTGGAATCCAGGCTGTTTGCTTGTGGCCCTTGAAGCTCTGTTTTCTCAGAGGGAACAGAAGTAAGGGAATATGGCACAAGTTCAAGTTCAGAGGCTGAAAAGGAAACAGTTTAACACAGTGAATAAACCTTACAAAACTCTACTAACACAGCATTTTACACAATGTTCTTTCACAAACACCACAGACTGCATAGCATTGTTTGAAACATTTTAATGTTCAGGAGATTAAGGACATATAAAAAAGTGTCAGTAAATGACTCAGCAGTAAAAAAAGAAATGGAATTCTTAGGTATTATAAGCAAAACATCACTGGTATTTATTACCAGCAAGTGTCATCATCATTTGAATAATGAAATGCTACTCAAACACGCATCCAATGGCACTTTCTAGATACACATTCAATGCAACCACCTCAGTGACAAGTGTTCTGTAAAATTCTGAAAGTATAACTTAATCTGCTACACAGCACCTCTGTGAGATGTATTTCAAAATAAGTTCTGGGTGACTCTAATTTATATAAAACCAAGATTTAGTCCCTCTGTCTCTTTTTTCCTTTAGCAGGAGTTTTGGAACTATGTTCATTTTCTGCGTTTGGTTCCCAGAGTGCATTTTTTACAAATCTAGAAGCAGCTCCTTTATCAAGTCTGGATGCCTTTTTCTTGTCTGTTATTTCTTTGACCTTGTTCATGTATGTTCTTATTCTCTCCTAGGGAGAAAAAAGAAAAAAAAAAGGAAAAGTGTATTTCAAACCATTCTTCCAAGACTGCAGCTAAAATGAATTAATGAGTAAACATTCTCCACACTGTACACTTCTATAAGACCTAGAAGAACAGCATCATTTAAATAAATATACTGGGCTCTCTGTCTTGAGACACCTCTTTTAGCAAATTTTCCATCACACCATCTGCATGACATCCACTGTAACAGGAACACAAAGTCCTACAGAGATGAAGACTCTGCAACTAATCTACAGTGAGATGAGAACTGTTCTCGCAAGCAAAGTTAGAAAACAAAATACTGAACTCAGTTTGGAGTTTGGCCTACATAAAGATGGCAAAATAATGTTTAGATATGTGACACATTTATAGATGGAATTTTACTGCCTGTCTATTGTCTGCAAAAAAAAAAAAAACCTAAATGCAGCATGTCCAAGTAAAGCCAGAAAGCATCTTCCATGAAATGAAAGATGTTAAAAGCATTACACATGCAACCACATAGAAGTCTAGGGGTTAAGATCCTGAAATGGTCAAAGGGGCTTATCAGTGAACCTATTGAAGGTAGCCTGATGAATTTCCAGCTGTACCAGAAGTTTCCTTTATGACCATAAATAACAGAAAAAGCCTATTTCCACTGCCATTCCATAAAGCAAGGGGATAGTTTCTTACCATCTTTGCCCACCGTAGTCATTTGGTGTCTATGTGGGGTTTTTTAACACCACCACCCAAGTATACACTCCCACCTTAACAATCTCATTTATGTGCCTACTCACCCTCATCTACTCCTGCAATAAATCAAGAGATTTACTCTGAGAGGGTAACTAAGCCCCTCTAAGATGGGAATCCCCCTCTGTTAAGTGCCTGCTTTTCGTCACTGACCAGGGAGGACACTTACAGTAACTCAGTAAAATATTTAAGAGTTTGGTGGACAGATTTCATGTCCACATATTTAACCTAATATGGCCTTCAGCTGTTACCGTAATACGAACAGCAACATACATGTACATACGTATGTACACATATATGTAGCCCTCTACCTGCTACCTGAATTCTCAATATGGATTAACAGAACATTTATGGATGTTGCTGAGATAAATGTTGCTATGTAACCCACACATTTCTCACACAGCCGTCGCCATCTCTTTGAATCTGGAACAAAAGTTACAAGATCTACATTGCAGAATCTGATTTTCAATCCTTCAGCGATCATTATCAGCAACTGTCAAGAACTTGGCCTCTCTGTCTCTATCAAAAACACAGTTTTAATGAGAGGGGCTTTACAGGGTCTGAAATCATGATGGACTGTAATATTTCTTTGGTGCCTGAGACGGCTAATGAGAACAGATGGCAAACCTGCAAGTATCAACATGGGAAAAAGGAGCTGAAAAAACGTCAGTGTGACAAAAGAAATGAATTCTGATAGCTTGAATGTGAGTTTTATTAATACAGTTTGAATCCCTGTATGTACACAAGGAGAGCAATTCTAAAAACAAAACAATCGTGATAGAACAGTCTTTTTTAATTCCCTTTCCACATGAATAAGAACATCACAATGCTCTTGGAAGGAAGGAATGTGCATTCATTCACCTTGATGCTTGCAAAAGGGAAAGAAGGCTGGATAAGAATCTAAGCTATGATAATTCACTCATTCTTTGGAGTTAAAACGCCTGGCAGTTGTGAAGTAAAATACCAGCATAAAATATCCACAGCACAAGAGATAAAATTTTTTAGTGTCACTAAATTAACACAATATTCAGCCACTATATAATATAGGAGGAACAAGAAACTGACTGAAAGCTCATGAAATATTAACTGATGAATTTTTTTAATATGATCCAGTCTAGACTACTGAAAACCTCACAAAATTAAAAATAGAAGTATTCCTGTTACTCAGGCTAGCTTTCCACATGTGTCAGTCCTATCTTCCATTCCTCTGGTTATGTAAGGATTACATTTAAGCTAAGTATTTTATGATTGCCCAGCTTTAATATTTTCATTTACACAGGAATTAAACTGGGAAGCAAAAAGTTTTGATTTCTATTTTTTCTTGGGGCTAAATGATTTGATATTTTAAGTCAGCAGAATTTTCAAGATAGCCAGCCTTCTATACTGTAGCCATGCATCTAAATGGAATATAAAGACAAACCTAAAAGATTTATTATAGGTTGTAAATATGTCACTAATGCAGAATTACTGGACAATACACATACAACTGGTGCCAAAAAAGCTTTTAGCTTTGTTGCTGAACTGGATTCTTTACTGCTGAGAAAATGAATTAATGGAGGACTTGGAAGGGGGAGGGGGGCTCTTTCCCGTCTGTGCCAGTAAATCAACCACACTATACTTTTAGAGTCATACAAAAGTAAGAAAAGGCAGCCTCAGAGATTAACATGATTCCAAGTATTTATAAGAAAAAAAATGCCATACTGGAAGTTATAAATTATTATCAGACATGTAACATTTTTCCATTTAACAGATACAAGGGAAAAGCTGCTCTGTTCAGAACCCAATTCTCAAATAAAGGTGGAAAAAAAGATGATATCATTCATCATTTTGTTCTTTTCTAATTTCAGCAGACTCCACAACTTTACTTTAAACAGTACTGTTTGGAACTAAAAATATGACTTTCTTAATTTAGAGAGCCCAGCAGGGCATATAAATAGTTACATAACACCAAGTAGCATATGAATGCTATTATAGCAACAGATCAATTTTAAATGTAGATATAAACATTTCTTAGCTTCTATATGGGCTAACTGTCCAGAACAAGATGCATGGAATGTAAAAAAACTTACCAGTTCTTGCTTCACTGGATGTTCTTTTGGATTGATTCCCTGAGTAGCCAAGTATACTACAAGGAAAAAAAAACATGATTTTTTTTAAACTGAAGGCTGTCATCACTGAGGGCCCAATCAAGCAGTCACATAGGAAAACTGTAGTTTCTACATAAAATCATTACTAAGAATTGAATTTAATTACGTTGTTAAGAATCTGACAAACTATTATCATCAAATGTTGCAGCTAAAAACCCCCTGAACAACATGATTAAAGTTTCTGTCCTTAAAAGGACAGGAAAGGTTGCCATTAAAATCCAGAAACATCCTCATGCATGTATAAAGTCAGCTTTTCTAAAGACAGATTTTTTCATCTGGAGTTTCAACATCATTTGCCATATAGATGGCAATAATGTGGGTCCTCAGGGTAACCACAAATTTTTAATTATTAGGCTATAAAATATGATTATTTGATGTTTGCAGCTGTCTAGGTGTTCAGATGGCATACACAAATACTACTTTTTCCTCTTACCACATACTCACCCCAGAACATTGAATTCAACGTGTACACTGAAACCAAATCCAGCTTTGCTTGCTCAAGAGGATCTAACTAGAATGAAAAAAAAAACCACATTTGTACATTTTCAAGTAAGATGTGCACAGATTTTAGCAATATGCACATTTTATAACTGTGAATGTATTAATGACAAAATGCACACTAAAGGAGCACATTTTTGCACTACAAGGTCACTGATACTGTTCATGCCCATTTCCATGCCATCACAGATCCATTCTCTCATCTCCAAGTATTCATGTGTTCATGTCATTTTCCCAATCTGATGTTAAATGTCACAGTCTCATACAACCAAAAGCACAAAAATCTCTTGGCACTTGGCTCTTGGACTACTGTTCCCATAGTCCTGTTTTTCCACAGAAACTTAATTCTAAATAGTCGTTGCTACCAATGGAAGGAAAAGAAAAAAAGGCCTTGGGACTGCTGAAACTCAAATGTGAATATACATGGAATGAATGTTACTGTGTGTTCAATACATGCTGGAATATTTAGGGATGTAAAGCAAAGGAAGAATAAAGGTAATGAGGTGGCGTTTTTTTCCCTTGACTGTCAAAATCAATTTATTATTTTAGTCCTACAGGATTTCCAGAAACTCTGATAACATCATTGTACAGCTCACTAGTTCTAACATGGATACTGTCAAAAGATCTTGTGTTGTCAAGACTGTTTTCTTCATAATTTATTTGTGTAAGAAATCCTCACAGGATAAAGAAGCTCTCTCATGTGCTGGCTTTTTTCTTGCCCTACAAACTGAAATTACATGTTAGGCTTTAAATGTTAAAAGATAGAGAGGCTTGTGTGAAGTTCTCAGGCAGTACTTTGCTCTGCCTTTACACCCTGATAAAAAGCCACATTTTAGAGACTTATAACACAGCTAGAGGAGACAGTTCAGGTTCTGCAAGTCTAGACTTCCAGAATCAGATCAATCCTCGCTGCTGTCAGTTCACCTTGACATCCCCCTGGGTACAAGAAGTTCCATTAAGTTCGCTGAGAAGAAGCCTCAGACAAAAACATGAATGACCCTTCCATTTTCAAAGAGCACTCAGCATGCACTTTAGGGAAGGTCAGGAATAAGCCAGAATGTCCACTGCCTAAATGACTCACTGGTAAGATCATCACTTATCAGCTTGGGAGAGCATTTCACTCGTTAGTTTGTAAGACTATCTGGGTATCTTAGAAATGTAAGAATTATTAAGGTATTAAGGGTAGGAAGAGTCATACTTATTATTGAAGGGGCTGGCCTTTTATTTTAGTTTAGGTTCCCAAACATTCTTGTATTAACAAGGAAAAGGTTTCCAAAAGGAAGATTATTTACCTTTTGCAGAAGCTCACTCCTGGAAACAGACATCATTGTCTTCAGCATCTCATCTACAGAACCAAGAGACTTCTCAAATGCTGCGAGATGATCATGAATTTCAGTGGGATATTCTTCCAAGGTATTATCATCTTCTGACATTTCCATCTGGAAAGAGTATACAAAACTAGTAATCCTCTTCATTAAGTACCTCCGGAATCAAAAGACTGTAACTTACAATAAAAGCATTTGCATTTATTCATTAAACACTGTAAGAAATGCTTCTTGGGAAGAGTTCTAGCAGGTTAAGTCAAAATCAACACAGTTAAAGGTCCTGTAATTCCAGGGATATCTCCTGACTGCTGTGCAAAATGGTATGAAGGAGCATTACAAATGACATGACTGTAGTACCTATTCTTGCAACAGTCCCAAAACAGTGTTTAGCTTTTATGGTCTGGGATAGAAAGGAATTATTTGCTTGTTTAAAAGAAGTGCTCTATAAATCACAGTATATAAAGAGCTACACCAAGCAACAGGCAGGACATCAGGAAAAAAAAAAACCCGGGGATATGGCTTCAGCCTGTCTTAGAACACACGTTACTTCAGCTTTACAGTGGTTATTCAGCACCAGTTATGTCAGGGTCAGTTACATCTTCCAAAGCTAATTCAGAAGTTGGTCCAAAAAATTCTTCTTGTGAACCCTGTATCCAGGTTTCTGAATTCTCCATGGGGTACTGTGATCTCTGATATACTCTCCCCATAACAAAGCTGAGTTGATTCTGGGATTTCAGGATACTCTGGAAATCTTGTGGACACATCAATGCACAGCAACTGGGAAATAAGATATGAAAAATCCCAAAGCACTCCTTTTCTGATCCCAGCATTTATAGCACCATGGCACTGGCTACTGCCAAGCCACCTGCTGGCTTATAATTGATATCTTTAATTCCCTTCAAATAAACTACATATTGTCTAGGGAGTTTATCTTAATTAGGTCTATGTTATTTTCTACAACTTCTACTGATTGAGCAACAACTTCTGGAATGTTCTAAGGAAAGAAGAGAAGAAATACACAATTTTCCTGGCTATCTGGGGAGCTGTATCAAGAACGGTGGGAGCACCTGGATCACTGCAGTCTTTCCTACTTCGGATGAGTGTGATAATCCCACTCCCCAGCTGCTGCCCTCTGTACAGAGGGCGGGAAAAGAAATTGCAGAAACTGCACTTTACCTATGAACACCAAGCCACACAGTCAGTGCAAACAGCAAACAGCTGTCACATCACTGGAGTTTGTCTTAGATAATGATTTGCTCTTTTCCTGACAAGACCATGGTAGATGTGAGAGAGGTTTCTTTTTATTTATATTGCCTCCTGAGGTCAAAAGGACGAAGATTGGGAGGAAAAACAGTATGGAGCTGCACGAGCCTGTCTGCATCTCCAGTCTGAGCCACACCAGTGTGATTCCAGCAATCTGATCAGCCAGTTAACAAGCCCAGGTTCACTGCTGTTGTTTGCATAGTTAAGAATTATAATCCCACTCACCTGCATGGCTGTTCAGCCTGGTCAGAGCTGCTTTTCAGATTGAGGACAGAATCACAATGCCAACCACAGTATGCTGAAGGTCCCCTCCCTACCCCAGCATGTAACCCACAGATGTAAATATTATTTTCAGTCAGCTGCAGCAGAGCTAAGCAAGAAAGCTGAGCTGGACCTACAAGATGCTGCCCACAGAAAGGCAAAATACCACTACAATTATTTTTGACATTTACAATAACACTGTTTCATTCCCTCCTGGCCACCTGCCTTAAAATCACTCTTGTTAGGCTGATTAAAAGGGTTCAGAAACAATGTTTGTGGTTAACTTTTAGTCATATAATACAGCATTAAAAAAATCCCTCAAAGCTACAAAAGAAACTAGATTTTCCCTGTTGTTATTGCAGTTAAGTTTGGTCAGAAGGTGTCTGTCCATACACATTTCCTACACTTACAGAGGGAGAGAGGTGTAATCCAATCCAACAATGATCTACAGAGCCTACCACCACTGCAATACTTAACCTGCTATGGTCTTAATTTGATGGACAGGCATGAACATAGTGATAAATTCCAACTTCACCCTCTCCTTTTATCAGTATATCCCACACCAGCAAGAATAAAAAAACAACCAACAAAAGCCTGCAGCAAGAATGTATTATCAAAACTAACTTGAGCTGTTTTACAGCAGTTGCAAGGATAAGCAGCCACTAGAGGATATTTGATACTCTTTTTAGACAGAGCTAGACCTAAAGACTAAGACAGAAGAGTAAGAAGACAGAAGGAAAGATAACAGATACAGTTCAAAATACATTTGGCTGTGACTGCTGTCTCATGAACCAGAAATGTTTAAGTCTGTCCTCTTATCACAAAGAATTCACTTGACACTGCCAATTAGCAAGGAAAGGGAAAACATGCATTGGACTTCAATGGACTTCATTGATAAAACCACTCCTGCCCAGGGAGGAGGAAGAACTTGCTGGATTTGTGTTTTCTGTTCATTTCAACAGGAACTAGCAAGTTCCTCCTCCTGCTGTGCAGGGACCTCTCTCTTTTCTTTACACTGTTGTTTCAGCATCACTAATCATCAGGCTGGATATGTTACAGCGTTGGCACATGCCAACAGTAAGGCAGCAGTCAACAGCCTAAAATGAGTTTGATAACACCAGATCAACCAGAGTAAAACTACACAACATTAGAAAACGTGTACACCGGAAACTCCACAAAATTGTTTCTGCCAAAATCAATAGGGAGGTTGCACAGTCACACCTGCAGAATGACAAAGCCAAGCATGGGAGGAACTAAGACCACCTCAGTGATTCTCTAGACATGCCTAAAGGCTATACTGCCCTCAGTAGTTATGTCTCAGTTATTAAACCACAAACAAAACTCCCTTCAAAATTTTTCAACTGGTTCTCCTGTGTATTTTGAATAAGCAAATATTTAAGTCAGTTCATGAAGTCGATGTTTACTAGACAGGCTTTCTGTTTTGAATTTACTGACTTTCAAACAGATTTTATCTGGCACAGAGATCCCACTTTAAAAATCAGGGATAGTAGAAATATTCAGACAAAAGAAGTAACAAAAATCTTGCTGAGTAAGCGTGTGAATAATGGGGAACTCTAAAGGAAATAAGACAGCATTTTCATTATCAAGCAGTAACACTTATGATGCAGAACACATAACCTGTGGTTGTGTGCACAAAGGTAATACTTTATAAGATCTTTCATTCTGAGAATGCAAAGGAAAGTTCACAAGCCATAAACATAAAAGAGAAGAGAAAAGGCTTACTTTGATTAAGGACACTGAGGCAAAACAACAGTGATGAAAAATGTGGCATGACTTCATAACATTAATCTACCAGAAACAACTTTCCCTTTTAGCCCTAAGCTCAAAAGCTGCCATACAGTTAGGGGGGGGAACCAATAAAAATATATACTTGAGAAAAAAAAGACAAACTCCAATGGTAAATCATTTTAGTGAGGAAAATTTATGTAGTGCATTTAAGTCGGTTAAAAAATGTTTTACAAAATGAGTTTCCACACAGGTAGAAAACTTCTGGATATTTTGAAATTTCTCAAAAATACTAAATAAATCCTCATTTATTCCGAAACATGACTACATTTGGGTACACTTATGCTTAGAAAACAAGCTCAATGACACCCATGACTGCAATCAATCTGCATGTGGCTTTTATGAATATTTTTTTAATATATCTGGTGCTTTAACATAAGCCTTAAAAAGTAATTGCCAACTGGCTTAAAAAGCAAACCCAAACTTCCCTTCCTGCCCACCCCCACAGCAAAACTCTGTCATACTGAAAGACATAAAACTCTAATTAGTCCCTGGGTACCTCTATGAGAGATTTGGCTGAAGATATATGGTGAAAGTAGAGGAAGCTACATGCATCTGTCAGCATGGCAATAGGAGACCCCTACAGACAGAATTAAAAAATGCTCAGTGTTAGTGTCATGCACATGGCTTTCAACTGGAATTAAGATCGCAAGTTCAGGATAAAAATGGTGTGTTTGGAATATTTCGTAATGTGCAAACATGAGACAAAAGTAATTTAACATTCTGCTAAATACTGCAACTCACTTCACACTTTGTGTTTATTTTTATATATTCCCGAAGCACTAGAAGGCCTTGCCTTCAAACCGGGCTCAGATCTTTCATTTTTTCAGATTATTGACCTAACAAAAATCAGACTCAACTTTCCTTCTTCTTGTGCGTATTTACAAATTATATAGAGAAAACCAAAACCAACTAGCGAAAGCCAAAACGAACTCAAAACTTTTTGGTCAGGGCATATAAAACCCGCTCTCAAATTCAAAACAAACACATTAGTAACATCAATATGACAAAACCATCTCTGTCAGCCCCTGAAAACTGGCACTGTTCTCCCTCTGGAGTTTGGACTCATAGCGAGCAGTGAATGCAGGGGATGTGCAAGCCCAGCAAAGATGTCCCTTCTGCTGTAACACTGCAGTTCACTGCTGTGGATATAGGACAACAGAACAACCAGCACACTAAATTTAAAGCTACCAGAGATCATGACCAAGTTCTCAGGTCACAAACCTCTTTTGGGCACAGAAATATCCATGTTTACAAAACTCTAAGTCTGTAATCTGTGACAGACACTCCCTAGCATTATTGCTGATAATAAATATTTACTTGCCCCCTAATCATCACTGTGCCCACAGGTCTCTTTTGCTATTAATGCCTTTCAAGCCAGCTTGGGGCAGCTGGAGAGCAGATCTAGCACAGTTTAGAGCTTCTTGCAAAGCCATCTCACAAACTTGTTTGCAAGAAAGATTTCCATTGCAGAAAAAAGGCCTACATGAAATACCAAGTGCACACCAACCAGCTTATCTTGATCCCCTTAAAAATATTCCCATTCAAGCCACAGTAGTCAGCCAGTGCACAATTTGCACTATATTACAAATGGGCAACCATTTTTAACCCTGCCTTCCAAGCCAGGATCCAGTCTGTCTCTGAGATAAAGTCTCTTGAGCTTCAAAGGACCTGAGAAGTTTATTGTGATCTGTCTGAAAAGGAAATTAAAATTTAAAGGGAGGGAATAATATTTTTGAGGCTCACTTACACTTCAGCCATATGAGAAAACATCTTGGTTCAAACAACCCATATTCCTACAGCCCCATCTATATCCACACAAACCATTTCTGATGTAAACCTTCAACTTGATCTTCACAATTCATAAAACATTTTTACTCTCTGTAATCAGCTGTCCTCGATTCCACATCTTTGATGACAAAGTCATTTCCTCTTCTGAATAAACACAATATAACCCGCCTCTTGTTCAGCTCCATCCTTTCAGTACCCCCATCAGTAAGGGCAATGATTAAAACCATCTTTCTTTAGGTATGCCCAGAACACTCCATTCTGACAGGTTTTCATAAAAGCTCTCACACTCAGGCTGTGCTGCCACAGGTCAATTCAAGGCTGGGGCTCTGAAGTGATGCTAAATTTGTATGTCTAAAATGATCTTTAAAACATACACACAGAAACTACCAAGACCTTCTTGTACAGCAAAAGATGGTCTCCTTGGACAAACCAGTTTACACACAGTGGGGACAGCAATCAACACTGAATCCTTCTGCCCTCCCAAATTTGCAGTGAACAGGAAATAACCTGCCTCAAGTCTGCAGCTCCTGTACGCTCTAAACCATGGAGATTACAGCCTCTTCTAAAATTTACTGCCACTCTCCACTGGTATCAGCACCATGAATACCCAGAATTAAAGCTACGGAGTTTTTTATTCCTTATAAACCGCTGACCTGCTTTGTTTCCTTTAGCCACTAGTTCCACAATGCATGAAAAAGCACTTCCTTTCATCAGAAGTCAATTTCCTGTACTTGCATTTTGTGCAGCACCTCTCTGTACAGTTTTAAACAGACTCCAATGTACTTTTGTCTGTTCGTTATCTGATTGTGCTAACAAGACTCTGACACTATTAAAAGCATATTTACCCATTTTTTGGTTGAACATAACACAGTAACCATGGGATGCTGTGTCTAAGCATTGTGTTCTTAGGAGCAATCTCATTAATGCAGGAGGAAGAAAGGCAAAATCTTTTCTAATTGTCCTCTGAATAGAATTTAAGAGCTGATAACTTGACAAAAAGGAGACCAGCTACTATGAGCAAAGAAAAGGGATGTGCTGAATTACTGAAGTGAAAACTCATCTGGGGACACAGAAAACATCTGGGGATTGAAACAGATAGAACATTGTAGGATGAGGAACAGGGATGCAATCTGGCCTAGCACAGGAAGAGAGGGCACAGCAGTAACCACAGCCTGACACGGAAGGGAGTGACAGTCACTTGTGTTTCTTCTTTCTCTGCTGCCTTTTCCAGGCCTAGTTCTGGAGCTGTGGTGGCCAGCACCATTCCGGTGCACTGTTTAATTATTTAGAGGAAAAGCAGACCAGAGATGAAGAAGTGATTCTAAAAATTTTAAACCCCTTGAAAGAGAAAGGCACTTACCAGAAAGGTTTGTGTGACTCCTGCAGTGGATTTCTAATAGGAAGCCTAAAAAATTCTATCAATTACTTTCCAGTTTCTCATGTTCTAGAGTAGAGCCTTGTGTCCACGGGAGTAACAATATCCAGGTATTTCAGATTGGAAGTGCTCTTTCATATTTTTAAAGCCAAGAATTGTGTGAGACACCTTTCAACTTTGATTTTACACACCCAGACACCCCGTTTTTGTTTGTCCTAAAAATGAGGCCTTTAAGCTGGCATAATTTAAAGTTTGATTTGCAACTCAAAGTCCCTTCTAAGCCTGCAGTCAGGAAGCTGCGACAAAGTGTAAGGAAGGGGACACTTTCACCTTTGTAACAACATTGAGAGAACTGGAACAAGACCTATTTTATTACAAAGCATTCGAGGTTAGTAAAGTACCCCCTGCCTTTCTGTTAAAGAGTGAAACCACAGCCTGTACGAGCAAACTTTATCTTTGGAAAACACACTCTTCTTACAGCAGCTACCTGGCTCTCAAGGCTCAAGTAGCAAACACTATTTTACTGACTTGTAATAAGAACGTAGCAATGTCCTGCCTATAGCACAGCCATCCTCGGGGGAGAGAACAAGGAAAAGAAGCCCATAGTCCGCGTTTTTCTTTTTCATGTGAGCAAGTCATGCACTAAAACACGCCATGCGATGCCCTGTGCATGAAACACTCCAGGCCGGGCCTGGAGCACCCTGGCCTAGGGCCGGGGAGCTGGGAGGCGATGCTCTTTGGGGTCCCGTCCAACCCAAACCAACCCGCGATTCCCCAAAACGCGGCTGCTCCGCCCTCAAACCATCCCAGCCAGCGGGGGAAAGGGCTGGGGAAGGGCTGTGGGAGCGCAGGAAGCCCCCGGGGGCGTGTGGAAAGGCACGGCCTTACCTGAGGCGGCGGTGACGCCGCGGCTGAGGGGCGGGAGCGGGATGGGCTGGGAAAGGGGATGTGACGAGAGGGGAAAGGGGATGTGACGAGCCTGGGAGAGGGGATGTGATGGGGCTGGGAGGGGAGGAGCAGCCCGGGGGGCCGGGAGGGGAACGGGGGAAAGGGGGGCCTTGGGGTGGGTGAGTCGGGGAGGTGGGGTGTGGGCACTCGGGAGGGGTGTTTGGGATAAGGGCTAGGGAAAGGAAGGGGTGGATTGATGGGGAGGGAGAGAGAGGAGTGAAAGAGTGGGGAGAAAAGGAAAGGAAGGGAAGAAAAAAGGGAAAAGACGGGAAGGGAGGGGAAGAAAAAAGGGAA
>JAWWMP010000116.1:16989594-17008732 GCA_035047865.1 Dendrocincla tyrannina
GGAAAGGGAAAGGGAAAGGGAAAGGGAAGGGGAAAGGGAAAGGGAAGGGGAAAGGGAAAGGGAAAGGGAAAGGGAAAAGGCAGGGAAAGGGGAAAAGGAACGCAGGGCAAGGCAAGGCAGGGCAGAAAGGGGAAGGGGAAGGGGAGAGAAGGAAAGGAAAGGGAAGGGAAAGGGAAGGGGAAGGAAAGGGGAAAGGGGAAGGAAAAGGAAAGGGAATTAGAGGGGGAGAGGAAAAAAAGAAAAGAGAAAGGAAAAGAAAAAAGGAAGAAAAAATTTAGGGGGAAAGAAGAATAAGAAAGAAAATAAAAAGAAGAAAAGGAGAAAAGGGAAATGAAGAAAAGAAGAAAATAGAATAAGAAAAAAAAAGAGAAAAATAAATAGAAAAGAAAAAGGAAAAAGAGAAAAGAAAAAATGAAAAGAGAAAAAATATAAGAATCCCAGTTGTGGTTCCAGCATCAGTTCAGCTGATGGGATGTCCTGGGGGCACTGCCTGGCTGTGATGGGGGTACCTTTTTAAGGATGGGTTTCTCTGCCCTGAAGAGAGGTTTCCTGCTTTCTAGGCAAATTATTTACCATGCAAATGATTTTCCATTCTTTCAGGCCTTTCTGGAAATGGGTCAGAGGGCTTTGGGGGTCTTGAGTGGTCTTGATCCCCCTGCAGTCCGTGCCCACTTCTTGGCCTCATTCCTGCATTGGTGCTGTACTGCGTTGTGCTTGTCTGCAGGAACTAAACCTGATGATTCAGTCCTTGGTTGGGTCCAAAGCCACTGAGTTGTCAGTGTTTGAGACATACACATTAGCTGCTTCTGGGATTCTGCAGTGGGGAGGGAGATGCTCTTTTGAGGCAAAAAACACGCTTTCCAGCAGCTGGTTCCTCTGGGTGGAGGAGGCAAACAGCTGGCACAACACATCTCCAGCTCTTCCCAAGCGTTCCTAGTTGCCTCCTGGAAAAAAAGAGGCACAAACTGGGTTTAGAGGTGGTCCCCTAATGCCAGACATCACACGGAGGCATCCCAGGGGATTGGTACCTGTTCCTGCCTGAGGCTGCACATCTTCACCTCACTGTTGACTGAGGGTCAGTTTCCAATGGTGTTACTGGTTGTGTTTTCCACTGTGTTTCTTCTCAAGTCCAGAGCAGGCCACGAGTGTATTTAGAGGGATGGAGAACCTCTAATGAGGGGGATTGTTCAGCCTGGAAAAGAGACAGTTTGGGGGTAACCTCACTGCGACCTTCCAGTACCTGAATGGAGCCTATGGGAAAGACAGAGAGGGACTACTATTTACAAGAATATGTAGTGACAGGACAATGGAGAATGGATTCAAACTGACAGAGTAGGTTTAGATTGGATATTAGGAAGAAATTTTTGACTGTGACAGTGGTAAGGCACTGACAGAGGTTGCCCAGAGAAGGTGTGGGTGCCCTGGAAGTGTTCAAGGCCAGGCTGGATGTGGCTCTGAGCAAGCTGGCCTAGTGGAAGGTGTCCCTGCCTATGGCAGGGGGTTGGAACAAGATGGTCCTTAAGGTTCTTTCCAACCCAAACTATTCCATGATTGTGTAATTCTAGATAATATATAGATATATAATATATCTGTAATAAGATTTCAGCAAATAAATACAGGTTCAAAGTCCATGGATTAATAGTTTTCCACTGCAAGAGCTGGCTGACTGGAAGATGGTCCCAACACATCTGTGGTTCCCAAAGATAAGATCTGCATTTTACAGATCTACATTCTGATAAATAGTAAAACAGAAGTCAGTGTCTGCATCAAAAATATTGCCATTGCTCGCCAAAGACCTTATTCACCTCCTTTCTGTTCACAATCTCATTTGAAGCTAATTGTAGCTCAAGCCTGCAGCCTATCCCCCCCAAGGCAGATCAAGATAAGATCACTGGAATCCTCCAGTGTGGTTGAAGAGGGTCTGCTCTCAACTATAGGTTATGCAGGAGTCTGTATGTGGCTGATTAAGTCGTGGCTGGTTGCCTGAAAGGAATGTGCTGAGCTGGCTTCCTCAGCATCAGGGTTTCTAGAGGAAGAGAAAAATAGGTCCAGTCTGGTGGAGGACACGGCTGGGGAAAGTGGAAGTGTATTTTGGAGGGAACAGGAGTAGACGTTTGGGTTTTGTCTAGCTTCAGTGCACCTCCCTGCACCTTCAGTGCAATTTAAAATACTGCAAAAGTTAGCTTCATTTTACTAAGGTGGTTTACATCTATGTGCCATGCTGTATTATTCTAATTAAATCAGTATGAACTGCAAATAAGAGTCTTTCTCCCCACTCCCAGTTGGAAGCATATCTAAAGATCTTCAGATGGAATAGTTACTTGTTTACATCTTGTCTTCTTCTCCTCCAGGAGGTTTGGAGGTTTAGGTTTTCAGTTTCAACCAAAAAGGGCTGCAAAAGCAATACATATATATATATGTATATTTATAACAGAGTATTTACAAAAGCAGTGAACACAGGGATTATTTAAGGGTCTTTCAGCTGTATATGGGACACACACAGAGACAGTAGCATCAACGGGGTAGGGAATGCTAATATTTTAGCATAAAAAATTTCACTGAATTTTCATAACCATTTCTTGTTTTCAAAAACCACACTCTTAGTTATTTTTTCATGTTCAATTTTTTTCTAGTACAACTACAGAATTATGCAGTGTAGGTAAAAGGGAATTTAAGAGAGATTTCTCTTTTTTTCAAAAAAATTCAGAAATGCAAGTCTGAAGGGTAGCAGAGAATTAGCAAGACCTGCACTCTTAAATACAGTAATACTTTGCAGTTCCAGTGTGCCAAGTGTCTACAAGGATGTCAGAACGCATAACATATGTTTAGTTCATTCTTACCTCAGTATTCATGTGTCACAGGTTGGGAAATACAGAGAGGGAAGTTGATCGATTGATTAATTGATTTACCAAATGTTAGGTAGAAGTTGTTGCCAGAGTCTTATTTCCTAAACCCAATATTTTGCTTCAATTACAAGATCAAAGGAAAATGCAACACTTGCTGATCAACGTTCAGATTCAACCAACTCTGTTTGTAGAAGATTGTAACCATGTAAAGCATTAATGCAGTACAGGTTGTACTCTGTATTTCCTGATCATACAGTGTGGCTCTGTCTCCTTCTACTGGTTAATATTTGTTATAAATGTGCTTCTACTGGCTCCAGACTACTACAGATTCATATTTTTGTTCACTTAACTGGACTTCCTACAGAGTGCCACAAGTCTTGGAATTTCTTGAGGGGATTATTAGCTATAAAAGCATTTATTTTCTGCTCAAAACGGCTGTGCTGATTGTTTGGTTTTCAAGAGCAGAAAGTGAGGTGTTAAGAATTTACATTTATCCCAGCCAAAATCTGATGGAGATACAGCTCATATAATTCAATTGGTTTATGCTGGTGCCACTCTGAAAATACATTGTTATCTTATATATGGATATCTGTACAAAAATCTATCCAAGAAAAGCTATACTGCCATTTGGTACTTAATGGAAGCCATTTCATTTGAGAGGCCTATGAATGATTATTGATTTTTATGTAACATTCCCAAACCAACAAAAATAATCCTGAATATTTTTTCCAAAGTAGTCAAAGTGACAGGCATTTTTTAATGTAATTACTGCTTTGTTATGATGTATCTCATTCACTGTACCTACTATATAATGACTCCTGCAGATCCAATGTTCTTTGTGGAGTAGATGTGGTGGCCAAATCCAGCTGGTTTGACCTCAGTGGAATCATTACACAGCCTGGGTCATGCAAAGCACCACAGCCTGATGTACGGACCACTTGTGGTTGCTCCAGCTCTCAGAAATAATGCCACTGAAAAAGCTTTGGGAGATGCTCGTGTAGAAGACAAGGGAAATAAAAAAAAATTGCCTAGTTTCATCTGGTGTGAATATAAAGAAGGTTGCTAGAAGCTACGTATAACAAAGGGGTTAATAAATCATTAGGAGGATAAAAATGCAGACTAAATCAGACCAAATGCAAAAGGTGGTTGTAATAGGCATCTCTAGTCATTCTAAGGGAGGAAATAAAGCACTGGAATGGCTTTGCCTGCACGTCCAGCTTCCTCTGACACTAATCTCTCCTTTTGGCCTTCTAATGTGAGTCTAAATGAGAGCAGCAGAGATACTTCATTGAATAATTCAGCCTTTCTAAGTAGACACTTTTATCAGGTGTCCACCATAAGCCCTTTCTAGCAATTACTGGGAAGCCAGTACATCCAAACACAGAGAGCATTCCCTTTTATTCTGTCAGTCTCTGTTTTGAACCTCTAGAGATTCAGCAAACATGCTGAAAATGCTAAACCAGTGCAGACTTAAATGGGATTAAGTCAATGAGAGTACAGCTACACTGCACTGAGACTAAACAGAGAAATTTTGTGTTACCTCTAGTCAGTCTGTAGCTTATGTTTAAACTGTCTAAACTTCTGCAGCATCACATTTTAAACTGTTTCAAGAGTTATTCTGCACCTGTGTCACCTGAGCTGCAGACTATTTCAAGACAGTTCCTGGCCTAGCATGTTTAAAGTCAAGTTATGGCCAAAGTCATAAAAAAAGCAGAGTATAAAACAGTACTTTTTAAAATCCCAGGTCAGGGCGAGCTGACCAGTTTGGGAGATGTCAGTGTGTGTGGCACACTTGTGTCCGAAGGGTCTCAGCCACCTTGGGCATTCTGGGACAGGCATTTTTTGGCGTTATGAGGCCCATTTCTTTGCAGTGTCATCTAATGAGTTTGCAGTCTGATGTGTGGGCAGACCAGCAGGTTACTAGAAGAGGGAGTGAGCTGAAGCACAAGCATCCATCTGCTCGCCAGTACCTGCCTGCTGATGTGCACTCATCCCCCTTGGTGGAAGATGTTTCCTGTGGTAAATCAGAACGCAAACATTCCTAAAAGGACAGTGACAGGCAGCTGCCTGGCTTGGTGCCATGTTTATGGTAATTTATGTCTGCCTGAATTCTGCTGAGACCAGACATATGCAGGGAGAGATTTTACAGTGATTTATTATGATGCAGATGGTGAGCCCAGAAAGAGAGACTAACATATCTGGCTGTGAGGTTTTGTTTCTCTTACCTACTAGAGTAAAAAGGGGAAGAGTCTTGAGACCGATCCAAAGGGATGTATCACATCTTCCAGAACTAAAAAACCTGTAGCAGTGACCTTAGGACAGTGGAAAAGAAGGGTAACATCCAAAATTTTTCATGCTGCTATAGTTGGCTGAATTTAGGGACAACGTATGTGGATGCCTAAGTCCAGGTGAACTTAAACTCACCTTTCAGTTAAAATGCTCTGGAAATGCCTTTTTTTCTGCACTCAAATTAAATTAGAATGGCTATAAACCTACTAAATACAGACTCTTTTCCCTTTTGAAAACATAACATTTCTAATCAAAATACAGATGTAAAAGTACATGGAAAGAGGGAAACTGAGCTTGATGTAACTTTGTTTTAAGGAGGAAGAATAATATAATTCAATAAGACTGGCTTAAACCCTCTGATTAAAGCTTTTTTAACATAACAGATAGGGAGGATGAGATCTACACTGAGATAGTGATAGTTAGTACAGATCAAAAGAGCTTGTGTTCATGCCAACTAGATTAAATGACAGGATGTGGTGAAGTGCTGGGTACCATATCTGGTTACTATAAATGCAAGGCTTTATTCACTGACTGTATATATCTCTATTAGGTTATATGCATTTATATATGGAAACTGTAGAAATAAATTGAAAGCAATCTACCATGTGTAAGTATTTGTTCTGATACTTTGCCAAGATTGCATTTCTTCCAATTAGTATGTAAAGCTGTAATTTTTTTACAGCTGTCTCTCTTACTAAGATTGTAGAGGTAAATTGTATTAGAAGTTGAGGTTTATTTTTAAATGCCTTAGCATTCCACTGGTCTCACTTGAGCTTCTGTGCATAAATTCAATAGAACCATATATTTTGTACTGCGTTTTAGCAAGAAGCCTAGGACAACTTTAGGAGTAAATTAAACTTAGGACCCAAATTGTAGTTGTCGTTTTAAGGGGGGTTTTTTGATATTTATTTATGTGCATGTGGCCCCTGAAGACTGGAAGAGTCTTTGGCCTCACTCAGTGTGGCTGCTCTTATGTTTCTTAGACACTCTGCAACAGCAGGATGTGGGAGGAAGGGACTGTGGATGTCAGGAAGGGAAAACACTACCAGATATGAAGATGCCACCACACACTTCTGCAAGGCAGGGGAATCTGTCTCTATCATCTGCTGAACAGGCCACAAAGCCCTACCTGGTCGAGCTATGCCAGAAGGAAACATGAAGGGGAGTTTCTGTCATCTCTGCAGGAAGATTGATGATCAAAAATGAAATGGTTTAGCGTGGTGTGCAACTGAACTGAACAGATTTCATTGGCTGCACCTGCCTTTCATTGTTATTTTTTGTTGCTGCTAGAGCGCTGCCTATAAACCTGAACCTCATGGTGCTCCAGGCTGGAAGGATTCCTAAGGAGATTGTCTCTCTCTCAGAAACCTGAAACAATAAGCAAAAGACAAAAGATGAAGAGAGCAGGGGGAAAAAGCCTCTGAGGACATGGCTAGTGTTGGATAATTTCTGGCAAACAGATGCAGGACAGGCTGGAGCAACATGGCAGGATAATGAGAGCCAGAAACAGCTACAACTGCAGTGGAAGAGGTGCAAGGTGGGAAGGGGGCAGCTCCCTTAGCCTTCCCAGCAATGCCACAAACAAGAACAACTCAAGGTTTTGTGTCACATGTAGTCATGCACATGTGTGCAAAGTGAGGATAAAGGAGCAGTTCTGTGCACAAAGAAATCAGGTCCTTGATATTTTATGTAACATGGATTTTGCCAGGGGTGGGTTTTAAGGTAAGCAGCCTCCTCCTCTAAGAGAAGGAACTGGAAGCAGCAGGGGATAGGAGACTTAAGTAGGAATTGACTTGAAAGAGAGAGGAATTTCAACTGCAAGTCTGTAAGAGTCAAACTGACAGTGGGCAACTGATATAATGCAGTCTGGTGAAAACAGGCTGAGCTACTATTTCTGAGTCACTGCTACACAAAAAGGTTCCATCAGATCTTGATTGCTGTGCAGTTCCGTGGGCCTTACTGGCATTCTGCAAGCCACACATCCTCTGGCTTCAGAGAATGTCTTAAATTTTCATAACCTTAAAATCCCAAGCAGCCTGGGAGAGTTTGCCTGTGCTTGTTTTATTTATGTTGCTGATGAGCTTTTCCTAGTGATGAAAAATACCCAGCTTCACTGTCATGCTTAAGAATCATATAATCATACAATTGTTTAGGATGGAAAAGACCTTAAAGATACTTGAGCCCAACCATTAACCCAACACTGCCAAGTCCACCGCTAAACCATGTCCCCAAGTGCCACATCTACATGTCCTTTAAATATCTCCAGGGATGGTGCCTCCACCTCTTCCCGGGTGAAAGTCTGTTCCAATGCCCGACCATCCTTTCCATGAAGAAATTTTTCCTAATATCCAATCTAAACCTCCCAGGCATACCTTGAGGCCATTTCCTCTTGTCCTATCACTTGTTACCTGGGAGAAGAGGCCAACACTCACCTCACTATAACCTCCTTTCAGGTAGTTGCAAAGAGCAGTAAGGATTCCCCTGGGCCGCCTTTTCTCCATCCTAAACCACCCCAGTACCCTTGGCCATTCCTTGTAAGACTTGTGGTCTTCTACTAAAAATTGAGGCAAAAAAAGACATTAAAGTACCTCAACTTTTATCCTTATGTTTTGTCACTGTGACTCCGCTGGTATCCAATAAAGGGTGGAGATTCTCCTTAGCCCTCCATTTCTCGCTAATGTATTTATAGAGGGATTATTTCTATTGTCTGGCAGGAGCCAGGTTAAGTTCTAGCTGGACTTTGACCCTTCTGATTTTTTTCCTGCAGAACCTCATGAAACCCTTGTAGTCCTCTTGATTTGCCTGCCTCTTCCTCCACAGATAAACTCTCTTTTTTAGCTGAGTTCCAGCCAAAGCTCTCTGTTCAGCTACACACTCCAGGAACCTTCTCAGCTGCTTCCTCTCTGCTGTGCTGGATTTCCAAGAGATGGCTGGTAAGTTGAAGTCTCCCATAAGAACAAGGAGCAGCAATTGAGAGACTTCTCCCAGCTGCTTATAGAATATTTCACCTGCCTCTTCATCCTGGATGGGTGGTCTGTAACAGACTCCCACCAGGATATCTGCCTTCCCCTTGAATCTTACCCATAAAGACTCAACCCAGTCACCATCATCATTAAGCTCCAGACAATTAAAATGCTCCCCAACATACAGGGCTCCCCAGAAGAAGGTCAGGGTGTATTGTGGAGTCTTTTCAGCCTTGGGTAGCCTCTTGCACATTGACAAGAGAGGAAGGAAGCATTAATCTGGGAAGGAAACCCAAATCTATGCATTCTACACAGGCTATTTTTACTGCCAGGTGTAACAGAAGAGCAAATTTACAGGTACCTCCATATTGTTCTGCTGCTTGGCTCCTTCTGCACATCTGCAGATATGGTGACTAAAGATTTAACTAACATTGTGGAGGCAGGGGAGTGCAGGCAGGAGGGGAGGAGATCTCTTGGAATTAGAGACGCATCTGTCCCAGAGGCTGTGGCTATATGAAGCTGAACAGCAATAGGCTTGCTCTTTGGCTCAGGGATCGACTGATATCACATGTGACCAGCTGGTCACACACAGGCTGCCTGGTAGGAGCAGGTAGGAGTTGCTGCTCATGCCACAGTCCTGAATCACACCAGCAAAGTATTGGGCCATTTGGCCCAGATCAATTATTTAACAGTGTAACCCTGCTGTGAATCCCCTTTTCCACAGGATCTGGCAAAACTTCCCTGCCAGTTGTTTTATTGGTGGCTGAGGAGGAGGCGGGGCAGATCCTCATGCCCAGTCTGGATACTTCTCCGTGAAGCAACACTGACCCTCTTCCCGTGTCCTCTGTGGATAATGCTGTACAATCGGAATGGCAGAATGTGCCGTGGGAAGCAGGTCCTCCCAAAGAGGCCAGCAAGGAATGGAAAGATTTTATGGCCAAGGCTAGAACCAGTCACATCTCCAAGCTGCCAAATAGCTCTGGCCCAGTTCCACAGAAATCCCACCTGGCCTTTCCTCTGGGCTCAACCTGCACTGCCACGGGGAGTCCCACAGCCTTGATTTACAGTGCACTCCATGGGATTCAGCTCTTGGCTCCTGCCTGAGCCAACAGCTGCCCTTGCCCAAAGCACTGGGACTTGGGTTTGCTACTACAAAATACCTTGCATGCACAAAGGCTTTAAATACACACTAAACATACAGACTGTGGTCTGGACATTCTTTGAGGAGTGGGCAGTTGTCCTGCTCAGAGTGTAGACCACTGAAAATTCAACAGTAACAGCATCAGGAGCAAGAAAATGCAGGGTTAATAATAGGAAGAAACAAAAAGTAGTAAATCACTGTATTTTCCTGGCAGTTTGTCGATAACAGCTTTAGACAACTTCATTACAATGATGAATATGCAGGCCGCAAGTGAATAGCTTCTTACTTATAAATCAGTCAGCTTGGCCAAACAATCCCTGTTTGCTATCAAATCTACTTGATGGCAATAATTTAGGGAAGATGAACTGAACTGTATTGACAAGCTGTATCTGCTGGCTGTGAAGTTACCACTGGAGAACAGATGTCCTTTTTCCATGCAATTCCCCATCTTCCTTCTGTGCACCAGTTCTGTGATGTCCCGAACAGAATCAGTGGTTGTGAAGAGGTGAGTGCACTGTATTGTAGCTTCCCATACAGAGTTATAACTTGCCTTGCTTTGCTTAAAATTGAATCCAAGTCAGGGCTAAGCCTTTTTTTTTTTTTTTTGGGGGGGGTGAAAACTATACTTTGTAGGCCAGATACTGACTACGTGCACAGAAACATTGCAGGGCTGTAATCTCCAAGGACAGGTACAAATGGTGAAATTAAAACTATAAAACTATATTGATGTGGGGAAAAAAACCCCAGACAGAAAGACCTGAGTTGTACTAGTAGGGGATTTGGGCAACACCTGGCTAACAACAAGACAAAATTCTAACCAAAACAAAACAAACCCCCAAAACAAAAAGCACAAACACATACCTATATTCTGGCTGCAGCCTTGCCCATAAACAGGTTTTTCCCTTCGGTGAGCACACAGGGATGTTCTGCACAGGAAACAAGTGAGAGCTGCCAAGTAGATGTACTTGTGAAATGTGGCCACTCCAAACTCAGTAGCACATTCCATTCCCTGGGCAAGACAGGGGTTTTCCAGAGCGCTCCTCGGTGCTGCGTCAGAGAGGACTTGGCCCTGTGCATTCCATCTCTGATGCATTCTGATTTTATTTAGAACACACTTCAGCTCTTCAGCCTCCAGGCTGCTGAGGCAAGGTGCCAGTCTTCAGCAAGAGGGGGAAGGACTATAAATAGAGCAAGCAAGGCTGCCACAGGCAGCTTTTGGTCTGCTTAAGTTTCTTGTTTAGCCTGGAAGAAGCAGAAATCCAATCTGCTGAGGGGATACAGCAGTTACAGGCACTAGCAACAGCTCTTCTCTCCAGCCAGTGACTGTCTTAAATTTTCTAGGTACACAGATACAGCCACTTACTTTTAATGAACAAGGACAGCACTACCTTCCATCTCTGCTTCCCTCCAGCTCTCTTAGCTTTTTGCAAGCTCTTGCCATGCAGACTGCCAGGTATTTTCATGAAATCAGCTACTCAGGAGCAAAACGATCCTTCATTTTCAAAACAAGAAATAAAAGGAATCACAAAATTAGGTACACAGAGGTAACACATATCTCATCTTTTTGAGGCCCACAGAGCTTAAGAACTGTTGTTTATTAGTTCTTGCTCTAATTTGTATCCCCATCATGTAGGCTCACTAGATCTCCCTGGAATTGTTTATGTAAGGAGAAGACATTTTTACTGCAGGACAAGGACATAAAAATAGCACCAAGAGCCCGGTCCTGCACTCTACAGGTCTTTCCTCTTACAGGTACCTGCGCTGACTCAAAGTTACTATTAAAAACTGTATTTCCACTGATTTCCACTCTTAGCACACCTTTCAGCAAGTATAATTTATTTACAGCACAAAGCTAATGGAGGCCATCTTTGAATGCTGCATTTTAGATTCAAAGCACTTGAATTCTTTGAACTCCACAGTAGATTGCATTGCAGAGCAATGGTTCCCCCTATTCCCTCCTTCTGGGGTGCACCCTAGGACAGATAACATTCAAAATAATTTCAGAATATGCTCTCAGCATTACGCTATGCACAAAAGCAGATGGGATTACTTGGGTAAAAAGAATCACATACTAAATATTACACTTGAAAGCACACCATCAAGTCTTAGGGAAGGCAGCTGTATCTCATAAATCTTTGTCTTCCACTAAATATTTAGCCTACATTCCCTGTGTTTTCATCCTTGCTGGCCCTTGCTAAACCTGAGATACAAGAATCTAAATTCAAAGACAAGCTGGAGCAGAGTATCTGTGACCTACTACAACCATGGACTTCCAGACACATTGGGTTTATGGTCTGTTGCAATTTTCCTCCTGCCCACCCTCTGCTACAGAGGCATGAAAGATTTCTCTGTTCCACAAGGTGAGCCTTTTCTGCCCACAGGTGCCTCTTTTGCCTCAGTTGGTTTAACCAATTAAGATAGCCAGGAGTTAGCAAGGATAATTTTATCACATTTGTATTTAGCTGGAATCTTAGGTGAGAGAAAACATCTGAAGTCTCTCTCTCCAAAGCTTGTCACCTCATGCTCTCCACAACAGAACTGACTGACAACACAGAGGGAAATTTGCATGCCATTTCCCTTTTAAATTGTGATTTAGCGAGTGTCATTTTTCTGACACAAGCTGTTATTTGGAAGGGAAACATTTCTAGATTTTGGGAGGCTGTAATTTCTTATTGCAAGAAAGATTGCAGCAGTAGCACAGAAGCATAGCAAGGAGAATTCTGGGTCCACTGACACATTCAGACCTGCCTCACCCTCTAGCACAGGACTTGCTGCAGTAGAGAACTCACCAGTCCCCAGCAAACTGGGGACAAGAAGTGACAAATAAAATGTGCTGAAATTAAGAAAACTCCCACTCTGCATCCACAAATAGAGGACAGTGACTGGATGTGCCTGATAAAAAGAACTGGCAGCAGCACACACTGGTAAAATCACAAAAGAAACACATTGGAGAGAAGTAACAGGGAGTTATAATTACAGTAACAGTAAACTACAGTAACAAAGCTTCTTGGTCACATTAGGTTTCGAAGAAATATTGAATCTATACAAATTTAAAAAATTACAGTACTTTAGCTACCTTTTAAAGTTTTTCATGATGGAGGTTAAGTTTTAGCAACTTTTGTTGTACAAAGAGTTAAGTTTTATCTAAGTACCTTTACAAGTACATTCCTTCTCTAAATCTCTGTACGTTTGAATTATATACTTTGTTCATATTAAGACAACACTCCATACAACTTTATTTGTAAAATACAAAGTTGCAAACAGAGATAAAAACAACAGAACATAAAAACTTGTTATGAAACCAAACTAGAATAATAAAACAGTGCATTTGACTCAATAGTTTAATTTCTGTATGAACTTCAATAAAAAGCTTACTCCACTAAAGCTAAATATTTCAGCATTTGTTCTAATTTCTCTAGTGTATTAAAGAATTAAGTCACTTTAACAGGCATTCTAATTAATAAATTCAGTAACACAAGTTTCCGTGAGGGACTATACAGTAGTTCCCATTGCATGAATGCACATGAACAATACTATATATGAAAAAGCCAAACCATTTAACAAGTGTGAAGAGATTTGCACTATGGATAAACCGAACACAAACTAAAGTGAACCCTGAAATTACAGGGTTGCATTAACACAAAGGCACATTTTACTTTTAGTGTAAATTCACATTTCTAGAAGGTAAAAGCTTTGTGCCCAGGCAACTTCAAGTCATTGCAGCACAATTAGTCAAACTGCACTTATCTGAACTTTCAATAGAAAGATCTGGTTTCTATTTCTTTAATCCAGTTGTATTAAGGGAGAAATTAAATTAGAAACAGAAGGGCTCCCCCTCCTGTATTTACAGACTGCAGACTCTGCTGCATTCTCATCAGAAATTCTAGTTTTCCTGTCAAATTTTGTTAAGCTTTGTAACTATCAGCACCCTCACAGTCTGGTCAAAGGCCCCACAAACACAGAGTCCCTTTTTGTCAGGGCTCCAGTCCAGGCTAGAGATGGGCTGTGTTGACAGAGTCACGTTCTGCAAGAGACTGACAGTCCCTGCCACCCCCATCTCAGCTCCTTCCGAATCCTTCTTGGAGCGCTGGGCCGGGTACTCGCTGGCAATGGGAAAAGCAAAACAAAAACATGTGCTTAGAATTTACTGACACAAACACATCATGATCCTCTTTATTTCCTGTTCCACAGATAAGACAAATAAATGGCTGTCATTAAAAATAATGAATGATCATATCCAGCTATATCCACACTGAGTACTTAGTAGATGTCTCATGAAAGAAAAAAAGGCAGGAATTGAATCCTGACACCTCTCTCCTATAGCCCTTCATTTTTTAACCCTCTGGCTTTTGCCACAGGCAGGAAAATTTCATCTCAGCTACTGCTCTGAAACTTAATGCTCCATCTTCACTGTCTTCAGGATGATTACATTATTTTCCCATGTAATGTAAGAAGAGGTAAACATAAGAATCATTAAAAGTCCAGGCTTTCAATATTCTTCTCAGACATAACTGCTTCTGTATGAGAATTTTAAGAAACACATTTTCTCCATTTATCACCCTGTTAACCAAGGATGTAATTAGATCTTCAAGACAATTGACAAGGTCGAAATTTTCCTGTGCTGTCACATTCTCTTAAAGAGTAACTCAAGATTAAGTACTGACACTGAAATCACCCTTTCTACTGCATTTGTAAGCAACAATTTTAACTAGATATTCTGAGGCTGGAAGCAGGACCCCACTCACCATTTTCATGAAGTTCACAAAGATTCTTTCTTAAAAGATTAAATGGATGGATTCTTATTCCTGTCTGGAGAAGTAATCACTTACTACTTCCAGAGATGAAGGCTCCCAGATCCTCCACTTGTCATAAATATATCTCTGTTCTGTGGCAGGTGCCTGACCTGCCATATGGTAGATTTTTGTGCCTAATAAAAAAAAATAAAAATCAGCATCGTGCATAAGTCATTTAATGATAAGCTTAACAGGAAAGGGTGAAGTAAAAAAATTCTATTCAGAATCAAAGTACTTCCAACACCTTATCTGTCTTGAGTGATAGTATGGAAGATATTAAAGATATTATGATGAAACTCAGCTTTTTCTTAAAAAAAAAACAAAAAAGGCAGTCTTGAAGAACACCACAAAACTGCCTTTTCTCTAATTATCATCAGATTTTGTTCACTAAAAAAAATAAAAACACTGGGCATCCATTACCTATTTGTACTACACCTGAAGTACTTTGACAGGATATATTCAGAAAATTTGTCTCTTATTAAGAAATTCTCTGTCTCCCCATACCTTCTCTGAAACAGAAGCAAAACCTTTGGTTGGATGCTGAGTTCTCATATCAAAAACATGGAATTTTCCCTCAAGCGACGTGGCCACCAGCTTGTTCATATTTATATCTTTTCTGTCAAACTCCACACTGCAAACCTGGATATATAAAAAGATACATTCAGTCTTGAAATTTAGCCACTGCTGAAAAACAGAAGGTGTTTTGTGATTTGTAAACATATATTAATCATTCATTATTCCTACAATGACGAAATCACCACCAATTTGGAAATAACAAGTTCATCTGAAAACATGAATCCACTGAAAAATACCCCATCATGTCCTGATCAAGAATTTGAGGACTACACTTTATTGAACTTAAAGAAAATTATTCCTTGGTACAATCTCAGCAGAAACATCTTCTGGATAAGTTTTACACAGACAGAGTCCTTTAAATTCTTCCATCCTGCATAACAGCTGGAATGAAAAATACTTTTATGGTTTCCTTACCCCATTCTTAATGTTGGTCTCCCATCGTAGTGACATGGTTTTTAAGTCAAACAATTTAATGTCCCCATTGTCGTATCCAGCACATACGACACGTTCCTCTTGGTTGTAAGCATTGCCTGGGCACAGAGAAAGAATTAATCCGAAAACACAAACCCTCTTTAGCCTGTGAATTTCAGAAGTCCTAAGCCTGTAATTTCAACTTACATTTATGCAACAACAACAACAAAAAAAAACCAACCTTACAATTGGGATATTAAGATTTAATGAACTGGACGGTTTTCAAACCTGAAGGGTACAGAAAAATCTTCTGCAAGACACAACAGAGCTTGTTCTGCCCACAGGAAACTCAGAGCTCACATCAAGCACTGCTGTTTTCTTTAATTAGCTCTTAAGCTTCCAGGATCTTCTCTTAAAATAATGCCTTAATGCTTGGTGGTTGGAACTACACTACAACAGTGATGGCAACAATCCATTTATACTCCTCAGGACCACACAGCTGGATATACTGTTTTTACATTCCCAGGCATAAAAATACAGCTTGCACAGCTTATCTGTGCAACCACAGAATCAGTGAATCATTTAGATTGGAAAAGACCTTCAAGATGATCGAATCCAACTGCAGATGGTGAAAAAAGGTGATTACAGAATGAGTGCAAAACCAAACTATCACAGAACTGGCTTATTTTGAAAAAAAAAAAAACTAAAACAAAACCAAAAACAAACCCCACAGATATTTGGCAATGTTGAAAAGCAAAACCTGCTACTTTTTTATCTATCCAAAATAAACTATTCCATAACATCCTGAAATACACTGATAACCACCAAAGCCCAGTCATATTAGAGGGGGGAACAGTCATAATCTGATCCATTACCAAATGCCACTGTCCAGCAGTCTCTTTTGCTCTCCCCCTGTACAGGTTCCATATTAGCCACAGGAGTGTCCTTCTGTCTCGGGTCCCACACCTTCACAGTTCCTGGGACAGAAAGACAATGGATTTTCTGTTAGGGATAGGTTGTGTTCATTTTCCTTGGAAAGTCCTTTGCTTTTCAGACTGATCATTCAAAAAACTTTCAATTCCAGAACGCCTGACTGAGTTCAGTGGATACAAGAAAGAACCACAAAACCAAATAGAAATAAAATGAAAGCATTTCTTAAGGATGTATTTTCTCTAGCTGATATTTTGCATTTATTCTGCTTTGTATTCTTCTGTCCCACTCTCAGTGACAACAGTGTATTTTGCTTATCTACAGCTTCTAAAAGAATTAAGAGAAAATTTGTCCCAAGCAAGATTCGAAAGACAGTGTATGAAAAACTAGTTGCAACAGCCTTGTAACTAGTTCAGATGGCAGACTGTGCCCTGCCATCAGAGCCCACAGGCTCAGAGGAACTGAGAAGACTTGCAGAGTTCACTAACTCACCATCTCGACTGCCAGTCACAATTTCTGGTGCACCTTCCCCAATTCCTAAGCCACCTACACCATCTATACTGTTTATGATTTCCTTATGACCTTTCACAGAATACACTGGTATTTCAGGAGCTTCTAAATTCCTAGGCAAGAAAGAAAAAGAACAGATAATACAGCATTTTCCTTGACACTCAGGATTTGTATAAAAATGAAAGGAAACTTGAGCATAAATCATATAAGCTCAAATTAACAGTGAGAACAAAATACAGATATCACCATTAAGAACCACAAGTCTTTCTTTGATTCCTTCTTTGGCTACTGCTTTGGACTGGTCTTAAAGGTTTTGCTCAGTTCTGGACTTCCCTGGCAGTTGTGGGATTCGCCACAGCAGACCTTCAGACCCAGTCTTTATGTTGGGCTAAAAATGAATCACATTACACATCAAAATACTCAAATTAGCTCTACTTTCAGTAAGCCTATAAAATAATCTGATTCACTGATCCCCACTAGCTCTGACTACTGGTCTTCAACTTCAGGTGAATATTGTATCCATCATTGGGTTTCATGGTTCCTTTCCCACTGATTCCCATTCTTTGAGAATCCTTCGGAATTTTATTTTACATTTCAACTAGTGACTATTCCACATCATTCTTACAATTCCAACAAGAACTGATAATTCTTGACAATTGAGATATAATAATAATGATAATTTAAAAATCCCCTTTTGACACTATTGCTTTATTTGATAGTCAATTTGCCTGAAAATTAATTACACAAATCATTCAGGGACCTGAAAAATCATTTAAGACTTCAAGATTAAAAATATATATTTAATCTAGACATAAAATTTAGGTTGAACACAACCTGTTGTTTGTATTTGTGTATTCATTCATTTTCACAGGAGGACCTTGCAGAACTTTACCAGGGTTTTGTAGCTGCACACAGAAGATGGGAGTGAAACAGCACTGAATTAAACACTGTGCAGTATTCATGTTTTTAGAAAACAGGCATGGTCCAAATGCAGTAGCCAGTGAAGCTGACACTGGGTCCCAACCACAGGCAGCATGGGGAGCATCTCATGCAAAAGCCACGTACAGAAACCTCTGTCCACACAGACAAACACAACATCAAGGGAAAAGCTTCCAGAGAATATCCATGCTTACCATATGTTAAGGTTCCCGTCAAAATCTCCCGTGGCTAAGTATCTTTGCTGCAGAGACGTAGCACCAAACGTCCCACATTTTATAGGTTTGGGCTTTTCAATCTTTTGAAGAAAGGAAACCTCTGGGTCAGCACATGGAAAAGGCAGCACACCCACAGACCGCGCAGCTCCTGGGGGGCCGCAGTCAGTGGATCACACAGGGGGGATTTGGTGCAAAATACTATCAAAATGCTATCAAAGGCAACCTGCACTTTATTTGTTGGACACAGAGAAACAGAGGGTCCGGTTTAATGGTCTTAAATAAAAACAAGTTATTTGCTTGTGGCCTGGTGGGGCCTGAGGCGCCACTACCCCTGAGGATGAGCCGGTGCTCAAAGATCAGTCTGAGGTAAAAAATAAACACGCCCATCCCAAAAAGAACCCCAAAGGCAGCTGGAGCCCTGTAACCCGTAATGGAGCCCACCACAACCACCCGGGGAGCACACGGCGATGAAGAGCGGCAGTAACCTGACAAAACAGCCCTCCAGGATCACCCAGCCCAGCCTGTGTCCGAACACTGCCCTGCCAGCCAGACCCTGGCACTGAGTGCCACGTCCAGTCCTTCCCTAAACACCCCCAGGGACGGGACTCCACCATGCTGGGCAGCCCATTCCAATGTCTAACACCCCTCCTGTGAAGAAATTCCCCCTGATGTCCAACCTGGACCACCCCTTGTGGGAACATCTGGAAACCGCTTGTCAACAAGCAGGATGTTAACAGGACTATCCGGTCGGCCTTGGAGCTGTGAAGGGAGGAAGGAAGCTCTCCTTCCCAAGCCTTGAGAATTCACAGAAGAAGAGATAATTCAAGGCTTGTATAGTAAATCACTAGCTTAGTTTAAAAGCCCTAATTGGTTTAGGTTTGTAATTAGTGAGAATTCCTTTGTTTTTCCTCCTGTTTGAACACTACGATATGTAACCAGCCAGAGCCCCCGCCTTACCCAGCACAAATGCTAACTTTTTACACCTCCTACCCCTATATATTGTGAAGCATGTTCAATAAAGGTTTTCAGTGATACCCCCTAACTGGGAACGTGTGGATTATTAGCCGTCACAACCCCTGGCGCAGCTCTCATGCTGTGTGCCCTCATCCCGTCGCCGGTCGCCCGGCAGAAGGGGCCGATCCCCGCTGGCTGGCCCCTGTTGCCGGGGGCTCGCAGGGAGCCACAATCCGCCCCTTCACCCAGGAGGGCCGAGGCACGGCGGGAGCAGCGCAGAGAGCAGGCAGCCCAGCCCGGCGCTGCGCCGGGCCGAGGGGGCCGCGCTCACCTCCCGCAGCAGCTCCAGGCGGGCCCCTCGCAGCTCGTACAGCTGGGCGATGCCGCACCCGCGGGCGGCGCTGCCCAGGCACAGCAGGCGGGCGCTGCGGGGCACCCACTTGCAGTCGAACACGGTGTAGCTGAGCGGCTGCTGGGCGTGCGACACCACCTGCGGCCGCTCCAGCGCCGGCGCCGCCGACATGCCCGCGGCCGCCGCCGAGCCGGCCCGGCGGATGCGGGGGCAGCGCCC
>JAWWMP010000116.1:17009279-17052762 GCA_035047865.1 Dendrocincla tyrannina
CCCGGGGCTGCCCCTCACGGTGGTGGGGCTGCTTTCTCCTCCCTCACGGTCCTTGGGGCTGCCCCCTTCTCCCTCACAGTTCTGGGAACTATCCCTTGCTCCTTCCCGGCCCCAGGGCTGCCTTCTCCTCCCTCACGGTCCTGGGCCTGTCCCTTACTCTCTCACGGTCATGAGGCTGCCTCTTCCTCCCTCGTGGCCATGGGGCTGCCCTCTCCTCCCTCACGGTCCTGCGGTCCCGCTTTCCCCCGGCAGGTCGGGAAGGGTGAGCTGAGGAAGATCGCCGTGCCGGCCAACAGGTACACGCCGCTCAAGGAGAACTGGATGAAGATATTCACGCCCATCGTGGAGCACCTGCAGCTTCAGATCAGGTTCAACCTGAAGACGAGGAACGTTGAGATCAAGGTAAAGGGAGGGCCTTTCTGCCTTCCCTGCTGCCTGGAAGAGACCTCACAGCGAGCTCCCCGCATCTGGAGGGGAGCTGGAGAGGGACTCCATCAGGAACTGTGGTGGCAGGACAAAGGGGAATGGGTACAGACTGAGAGAGGGGAAATTTAGGTCAGATATCCGGAAGAAATTCTTTACTGTGAGGGTGGTGAGGCACTGGAACAGGCTGCCCAGGGTTGCTGTGGATGCCCCATCCCTGGCAATGTTCAAATCCAGGTTGAATCGGGCTCTGAGTAAACCTCAGGTTTAGTGGAAGGTGTCCCCGCCCATGGCAAGGTGATCTTTAAGGTCCATTCCCATCCCTTAACATTCTGTCATTCTGACTCCTGAAAGGCAGGGCCTTTCCTCCATGGGTGTTTTTGTTCCACAAATGAAAGACTAGAGACGTGTCGTACATCTCAGATAATGCTTGGAAAAGTGGACACTGCATAGTTTCACCTACTCAGAAGGCCCTCACGTGGGATGAAATCTGGCAATTATTGTTCAGAACAAGTATTTGTTGCAAGTGGTGGAGTGTTCAATTCTTGTAGGAGAAAATTATGTACTGTAGCATTAAGGAAGAATTTTAGTCTACGTGTTAGATATGATTTTGGAATTCAATGTTTTTAAGGCTCCTAAGTACTTACCTGACAAGGACTGAGCAGTG
Source organism: Dendrocincla tyrannina (assembly GCA_035047865.1). Lineage (NCBI taxonomy): Eukaryota > Metazoa > Chordata > Aves > Passeriformes > Dendrocolaptidae > Dendrocincla > Dendrocincla tyrannina. The sequence continues at coordinate 17,010,370 of JAWWMP010000116.1, forward strand.
TCTTTTGAGGGGGGCAGCAAATCTTCTAATGTTTTTGTTTGTGGCAGACAGTAAGGGCCTGCAGTATTTGATTGCTTCTGATTTTTCTTTAATGGATAGCACTGGAATACTTTAGGGCACAGATACCAGCACAGACCTTTAAGTGTTGTAGATGCTCATCCTTTATCCCTATTCCTTCTCAGGAATATTCAGACTAGCAGTTTTTAAGTGTAGATCCAAAGCTTTGACATAAAACTTACTGTATTAACAATACATACGAGATCTTCCAATGTAATAGTGAAAAACAGACATCAACAGGAATTTTGCTTCCTACCCTTGAAATCTTACCATGAGTTTGATGGCAGGGACTAGAGGAAAAGTGACAGAACTGTCCCTTATTTACATTTCCTAGAAGTAACTTCAAGGGAAAGGTAGGGAAAAGCAGGAATTGCTGCAGTTTCATTCAATAATTGTGCAGGAGCAAAACCTGGGATTTTAACACCACTTTTTGATCTGAAATGATGTCTGGTGAGAAGCAAGGTAGTTTTGTTCTTTATCAAGCAGATTTCATTTTGTCCTTATCCATCATAATGATTGAGTTATCATTTCAAAATGAGTTTCATTCACCTGCTAAGGCATCTTTAGATTGTCATTAGAATAACTCTTCTGCCATTATCATCCTTCTCTTTTTTCTGCTGTCCTCTGTTGCAGTTTAGTTTGTGTTGGTTTGGGGTTTTTTCAATAAAAAGGGTTCTCAGTCAGTGGAGGTGGAAATTTTGAGCACCTTCTCTCTTCCCTCCAAGCACAGCCTGGGATGGTTGATGCATTCATCTTATTGAGGGTCAACATGATAAAAAAGCACAAAGCATATTACTTGTGTCTTTCAGTAAAACACAATACAGGAGCATTAACTGAATGTGGATTTTTTTATGGTTAGTGTGTATCCCTCAGATTTTTCAAGTTCTGATCCTAACTTGCCTGGTCTTAATTTGCAAACGTAACTTCCTGTCTTGCAGACTTGTCAAGAGACAAAGGATCTCAGTGCCCTGACAAAAGCAGCTGATTTTGTGAAAGCATTTATCCTTGGGTTTCAAGTAGAGGTGAGTCTTCCAACAGCCAGGTTGTTAGACTGGCATGATGTCTTTGTCCCCTCTGCAAATTACAGTAAGAAAGAAATAAAAAAATTAAAAAAAGAAAACCTTAGGTGGTTTTCTATAAATGAATGTTTGATATTGTGAATGGAGTAGATACTCAGTTTCTTAGGATAATGAAGAATAAAAAAGTAGCCCTAAACCAGGATGTAATTAAAATTATGAAACAGAGGACATATTTAGCTTTTGTAAGACAAGCATGAAGCAATAATTTGGCTCTGAGGTGCTCTGCACAGGTCAAGACTGTTCATTTTGCTTTAGTCCAAGCCAATAATCTGCAGTCTGTGCAAACTCAAACTTCTACTTGGAGAAAACAAATTCACTTGGTGTTGTAGGGCCTGCTCCTTGCTCCAGACATATGCTGGCTTCACTAGCACAGGTGGGGCTGGGGGCAATGCCGGTGCATCCAAGCATGGGCAGGATTCTCTAGACAGAAATATTTACATTGCTGTGGAAAATCTGCTTATATGTATAAAGAGAATATCTGCTTTAAACTCTGTGGTACTGGAGCACTTGTGCTGATAACAAATCTCTTGCTCTTTTAGGATGCACTTGCTCTCATCAGATTAGACGATCTTTTTCTCGAGTCATTTGAAGTTACAGATGGTGAGTAGCTTCTGCTGCACTATTCCAGGAGTTGTGCATGTCTTCTGCAAGTATCTGGTCTTCCTTTTCCCCTGCTCCACTTACCCTCAAGGATCAGGAAAACCAGAAACATCTATTGTTTCCTGTATTACTGGAGCTCCTTGGAGTCCCCTGTACAGCAGCATCTAAACCTGATCTACTTCATTTCTGCTGTTGTTAACTAGGTGTGCTCTAGCTCTGTTTTTTCAACCTGAAATACAATGGAATGCTTTCCACTAGTTCTGCAGGAGAATTTCTCTTATATGCCAGAGACCTCACAGTCAGGTAGCACTGGATGCAATTTGCACTGCTGATCACAAAAGATAAAATGTGGATGGATCTGCATTCACCAGTGATGTTGTTTTCGTTATTACTTGGCCGGAGTTGTTTCCAGTAACTTGACCAAGGGAAGCATTACAGGGATACACAGCACTGCTGTTAACCCTGGGCACATTATTCTCATTTCAGTCAAACCTTTGAAAGGAGACCATCTGTCAAGAGCAATAGGGAGAATAGCAGGGAAAGGTGGAAAAACCAAATTCACCATAGAAAACGTAACCAGGACACGCATCGTTCTCGCTGACACGTAAGTACGGACTGACTTCCTCCTGGGCAAAGCACAAGCCCTCAGCTCATCCACGTCCTCTGCTAGGAACAAAGATAACTTGGATTTTTGAAACTGTTGTAGAACAGTAGTAAGAAACCTGATTTAAGTGCTGTTTTTAATGAACACAAGTATATGTTTGACCTTTTGCTACGAGAACGACAGTCAGCAGCCCACCTAGAACTCAGCCATTCCCCAGTGTAAGAATTCCTTCTTATGAATAATCAAAGTTGAACTCATTAACCCAATAAGGTTTTCCTCCTTGAGCTGCTTACAGTGTTAAATTTCCAAATTGTAAAATCTATTTTAAAAGTATTTAGAAAAGCACAGGTCTTCTGTTGTAGATTTTCTGGGTTTATTATTTACAAGTGTAGAAAAGGAACTAATCCACTGATATAGAAGTTCACATTTACCTCTAACTTCCAAGTCTCTACTAACTCTGTAACCACAGAGGGTTTTTTCCCCTTAACTAAGGCTACTTTGCTTTTTACAGAAAAATTCATATTTTGGGATCTTTTCAGAACATTAAAATGGCACGAACAGCAATTTGCAATCTAATTTTAGGTAAGTCCTGTTACCTAATCTTCTCCACTCCATATAAATAGATCTTGGCAGTTTGAAAAAGTGCTTTGTGTCTCTTACCTTCTTCCCTGGCCTGTCCACGTGTGCATTTGGAGCAGGTAGTTTGCTGGCAGTTTGCTTGGTACCCTTAAGAGAAAGGTTTAGGGGAGAAGTGAGAAGTCCAGGGCTTGATTCTAGCTCCAAAACCCTCTCCATGCTACAGAAAGATGTTCTGCCTTCTGCTGGAGCTGCATTATTCGCTGAGGGGTCTTAAAAGCCAAAGGGAACAACTCACGCTGACAGCAGCAGTTTTTAACTCTGCACCTGCAGTAAGACAGGGTGACTGGCCTTGACCATCCTTCTCCCCTTGGGCTTAGTTCTCCACTTTTAACACAGGTGTGAGAGCAAAACATCCATTTTTGTGACATAGTTTATTTGTCTGCTGACTGGATTTGCACTTTCTTCTGCAGGAAGCCCTCCTTCCAAAGTTTATGGCAATATTAGGGCAGTGGCCAGCAGAGCAGCTGAGAGGTTCTGAGGTGCACCACCAAGGACTGGGAGTCCAGGTTCCCGGATACATGAGAGGCCTTGAGCTATGGAAGCCACTGGTCGTCTTCTGGAATTGGAAGCCCAGAAGAAAACTGGGACTGTGTGCAGTCTGACTGCCTTCAGACATGTGGTGTGATTTGAACATACATGTTTCTGTATAGTAATTAAAAGGTATTTTCAATTGATTGTGAGTATGAGTACCTGATTTTACTGGGCAGCCTCCAAGAAAAGCATTCATTACGGATTCTCAGAACATCAGTTTTAAGGGCTGCTGTCAAAACTCCAGAAAGCCTTGGAGTTCAATGTTTTGAGCCTGAAGGAATCAGCACAGTTAAGTCTTTATAACCACACATCACTATTTAGTATCTTCCTGGGAAAAGGAAGAGTCAACTGGAATGCAGAGTTCAATGACAGGCTGCCCACTGAGTCTCTGCTGCTGCTGGAAAGAGTAAGACAAAGAGGTAAGTAGCATATTTGCTCTTAATCTGAATCTGCACATATATAGACTTTATTTTTTAATTCTCCTGAAAATGATCTGTAAGGACAGCCTAGTGAAGCCAAGAGCCACCAGTGCACCAGAGTGCAAACAACTGCAAAGTCCTTTATCTCCTCCTTAAAATGCTAAATGCACACAACAAGAGTAGGGGGAGAGATTAGGAGAGACCAGTCACAGTATGACTTAAAAATGGGCCCTTTTCTCCTAGCCTTGCCAGCCAAACTTGTTGGCAAAGTCTCTTGCAAAGTAATTCAGTTCAGGCTTGGGAATGAAAACAAGAACTGAAATGAGTTTATCAAACACACAAGCGAGTAAGCATTTCACTCAATGTCCAAGTCCAGAGCAGCACTTTGCAGTATGGGATTATCATTACAGCCAAATTGATTCAAGCCTTCAGCTGCCAGCAGATTTAAGACTTGCTGAGTTTACCTAAATGTATAGTGCTGAACAGTCCAAGCTATACAGGGGAGAGCATCCAGGTGCACATCCCTGGTCAGCACATCTTCTGTTCATCATCTGCATTGACCTCCATTAGCTTGAAAGACAAGGGTGAGTGAGGCAAGAACACAGTTACTGTTTATCCTAAATCAGGTGCATGTTCCTAGCAACCCAAATCAGCAGAAAGGAGAGGGCTCACTCAGAAGGGCCAGACACCTGGAGCCCAAAGAGCACAGCAGAGCTGCTGTGAAGGACATAGCTCTGCAGGGAGGGCAGGTGTCACCAGCACAACCTTGGACCTTCCCCTGAGATAGCAGCTGCTCTTCATTCTCCATCTATATTAATGTTAGGGTGGGTTGGCTTGTTTTGTTTTTTAAACCACCTTCCACTTTCCACAGGGATTTCAAACTATTTTATCCAGTTTGGACACTTAACAAAGGGAACTATGTGCCTTTTAAAAAACCCAACATGTAAGTGGTCTTGAAACACTGAAATGAGTCCTGGAAGTGTTCAGTGGACTGTGCACCCCGTACAGTTTTTCAGCAAATCTTCATAATGGAAGAGCAGACAAAAGCTACGAACAAGTTTTCTTCAGGTCAGGGCACAGAGCTGCTTTAAGGTGAACAGAAAAGGTGGTGTAAGTACTAAAGCACCCCAGCCAAGGTTCAAATATTTTATTTTGTATTCATATAGTATGAAGGTTCTTATAGTTCCCACAACATATGATGTAGCATGCAGAGGAAAAACTAAACATTCAACATAAATCATTTTTCCCCACACAAACTAAAAAAAAACCTCATCCCTCCCCTTCCAGTCCCCCTAAGGAAATAACATTAGCACTAATTTCTATAATGCCAGCCAAGATATGCACAAGCAAGAGAAATTGAAAGCATTTGCTAAAATGTTTGTAACAAATACTTATGTACAAAAAATTCACAAAAGACTAGTTCCCCCTTGAAGCAGAGCACATGGCAGTTGACACTGGAACAGATACAACCACTGGCTGGGATTATAAACCACGTACTGATCCAGAGGAAGAAAAAAGTTACATGTAGTGGAGATTTTTGTTTTGAACATTAACATTTACCAAAGTTTGGCAACATTATCTTTTAAATTATGCAAATTATGTAAACAAGAGGAACATTTCAAATCGATCTACATGCAAAACTTCATGTCATGCAAGGACACCAAGCACCTGGATTTCTCTCTCACAGACAGAGCCCATGATGTGCAGCACTCAGTTGAAGGAACAGCTATGGCAGACAGGTGCTCGATTGAAGAGGTTCAGACAACCTGCACTTTCCACTGCTCATTATAAAACAATTTTTTTTTTAATAGAAAAACTACTATACAGGAAAGATGTACTGTCCTAAAAAATCTAGCAAATGTTTTTCTTCCAGCCAATAGTACCACTGCAGAAAAGGGAAGGGATGATATAAAGTTGTAAAACATGGCTCGCTACTTTTATATCACACAAATATATCAAGTTACCTTCCGTTACAAATTATGATATGGACAAATTAGAAAAGAAAAAAATTCTCCAGGCAAAGGACTGGAGAACTGCAAGAGGTATAAATTTAGATAGTGTGAAGTTTTCCTCCTCTATGGCATAGGTTAACAAGATTTCCCCCCTGTATGAATCCTATATACATATATATATATAAAATATTACCAGTTATTTATGCTACCTGTAGTATTTTTTTTAAATGCGGGGGGAAACTATCATTGTTGAAACAACAGAATTTAAATGGCAAGAACATTTTATAACCTAAGTATTGTATAAAATAAGTAGATGGGAATCCTGCACAGTTATATTCATCCTAGTTTCATTTAAGCTAAGCACAAGAGAAAATCATGAATGCATCTAACACCTTGAGCAGCTGGATCTAAACTGAACCCAGAACAGCAGATGTGTCTTGGCTTCAGGACAGCTGTAACTGCTCCCAATTCCTGGGTGACGGAACCTAAGGGCCATCAAAGCATTCCGCAGTCACTGTATGCACACGAGGACTAGTTCTTGGCAGTAGCATTAAACTATATTCTCATATTAAGTAGAACTGTACTAAGTTATTTAGCAAAGAGACACAGTCCCTGGTAATATATTAACAGGTATAAATAAACTTAGTCTCCTGTGTTACAAAAAAAAAAAAAAAGTACTTAAGGTGATTTCATAAGAAGCAATGCTTTGTCAGCCAGTCAATATATAGAAACATCTGAACAGTCACAGGAAAAGGAAAAGAGTTGACCTAACACCCAGTTAAAATTTTACATTCTTCTACTATATATATAAAACTGTGTGAAATAAAAGTAAGGATGTATATCCATATATTGAACTGTTAATATTCTGCTTGGCACTTTGTACTCTAGTTTTGTTTCTGAATCAAGTATATTAAATTAAAGCCCACCTAGCTACTACATATAGAAAGCTACATATATATCTATATATAAATACACACACACATATATATATATAGATAGATATTTCCTTGTTATAAAAGATGAAGAAAAATAAATTAAAAAGCCAACCCCTTCCCTTTCTCCGCCACACTGATATGCTCTTTCCATCTTTGCTGTCCTTCAGACTTTAAAGTGCTACACTGAGTTATTGAGAGAATAAAAGTTCAATAACACTTAGTTGGCTTCATGAGGCTCATGTTGGAAAATGTGGCTTCACAGAGAAAAATACTTCCATTTAAATACACAGAGAGCATTGCTGGACGTCTGGAGCAGATCTTCAGAGATGGAGAAGAAAGCAAAAGTGTTGGGTGGTGCCCTACAGAGTCACACGTCTACGACCATCTTTTTGTGGATATCTAGGCCTCCTACAACCTGGGGGAAAAATAAGGTTCAGAAAGATGAAACTTGAAAGTTAGCAAGGTACAAGGAACACACTCAATAAATGCATTCAGGTCAATCATAACAACAATTCTTCCCTGGCCTCTCCACACTGATTTACATTTCACAAGTACTGTGAGGGACAGAAATGAATTATGTATGAATCAAGGCAGTTCGATATTAGTACAATTTACACACTCCAGGGCCCAAAAACCTGTGTAAATGACACCATTTTGGCATTCCTCCCCTTCTCATATTCTGACCTTGCACTATTTTTCTATGTCTTAAATAAAATGCTCAATTGACTTCTAGAACACCCTGTAAAGCTGTGCACCTTTCCACAAGAAGCAAAGGGCCTTAGGAAGAGCAGGATTTCTGACAGAACTGCACACATCCAGGAAAGAATTACTAGTGTTCAAAGGTATGAGATTAATCATGCAGAAGAAAGGTGCCATGTCAGAAACTTCTAATAATGCATGAGCAAAATTCAAAAGCCAAATGGTATTTGCCAAATGCAACAAATGAAAAAGTATTTTTGCAGACAGACAACATTCAGAGAAGGTAAAATATAAGCACAAGAGGGTAAGAGGTTGTAAAAGTGAAAACTGACTTGTCAGAAGGTCAAATACAACTGATTAAATTTTAAGAAAGGAAGAGGAAAATCCAACAGTAGCACAAGACAGGAAGCCTGGACAGAAGCCCAGGGACAAAAGGAAAGCCAACATGACTTGATGGATGGCTGGAAGACAAGAGCCCAGTGCAAGAAATGAACAGGTAATGCAGGTGTGTTTGCAGGCTGTGACTCAGTCTTTGCAGATGATCATGTGCTTTACATGATGTCAAAAAATAACTAAACTTAAAAAAACCTCAAACATGCAAACAATAGAACCATTACATTTAATAGTTATGGGGATGGCAGATTTCCCCCCTCCTTTTTTGGTTTTTTAGAACTTCCACTGAGTATAAAGAAGTTATGTTTGGACTGAAGTTGTAAATTCAAAGAGTAGGGGAAAAAAGCGATTCCCAAACTGTATTACCAGGTATATGTTCATTAATACACCTTTTGAAATTAATGTGTAAACACTCTTTATTGCCATTTTCAAATGTTCATTTCAATGTGTCATTTATTTTTTTAAAGAAAGAATTTAAAACTTGTTGTTAACTAATTAAGTATAACACATGGGTGAAAACCAACCATTTCAAGTCTCAAGTGCTACATTCAGGCATTCTGCTCAGTAAACCCCAAAGTTCTTAAAATACGTCTTTCAACTGTTTCCCCTTTTCCCAGAGCAGCACTTGAGGGGTTTCTCTCCCTGTAAATGCCACAAGTTTTCTTCTGAAGTTACTTACAGCACAAAATTCTTCAAAGGATATTCTTCCATCACCATCCTTATCTGCATTAATTATGGTTTTATCTACAATTTGCTGTAACTGAGTGTCTTTGAGATTGTTCCCAACCATCATCTTCAGCACCTGGAAGAGCTCTCCGTTTGAGATATAGCCATCTTTGTCCATATCATAAATGCGAAAAGCAACTGCAGAAATAAAAAAAAAAATAAACATAAAGCATTCAGTAACAAATGTGTTCAGAATCGAGCAATACAGTCACTTTAGAAGTATCAATTGAAATTGTTTTAAGCACTAGCAGTAAAAGAATTCTACAAACAGTAAACAGGAAAATCTACCACCACAAGTAAAGCACCCAGGCAGCAGCTCATTTGCAAATAGAAAAATTACAACCTTCCAGGAAATAGATGAATCAAAATCCCACCCGGTTACTTTGCTGCAAACAATTTGGCATCAAGACTGAATTTATTTTTAAACACTTTTGTCTTAAGTTATTGGAACTACATCTATAACTGAACCTATCCCTTTTCCACTCCAGAAGTTTGGATCCTGAGATGCAGTTCTGAAACACAATTTGATGCTTTTCTACTGTACTAGCAACAAATTGAATATTATTCTTAGGCCCCATAAAGCAAAGCATGTGGTTCACAAAACTGTGTAGCAAGCTGTTCTTTATAAAGTTCATTTTTTTAAAAACAGGAAGCAACTGAAGTTCTTCAGAAGGCAACCTCCTCCAACCTTCCCAGCAAAAAATAGTGCTGATAAATCTGCAAATACATGACAAAGTATGCAAAAAGCTTACAATCTACCTTCATGATTTCCCATTCTTTATAAGAATCTGGATTTGCCGATTTCTCGGTCTTAGCTAACAGAAGTGTATTTTTTGAGGATCAAAAAAATTTTGTTAAGGAAAAATCAAAATACTTACACCTCAACTTCTGTTCTTTATCTCCTTTGACACTGAACTGGGAGACTCCTTCTATAAATTCTAAATAATGCAAGAAAAACATATACAAAAAAGTGTATTATTTAATAAATCAAGGAAATAAACATTCAGAAATTTTCAGAAACTGCAAAAAGAATCTAAATTACCATAATACCTTTAAAACATTGCCTACCTTATGACATCTAAGTACACTTTGATACTTTAATATTCTTTAGTGAGAAGTACCCCAAATCCAATACTGTGCTCACTGAACAAACTTGGTCACCCCAGGGTTTAAGTAATTTTGTTGCTGGGCTTTCACACAAGAACCTGACAGAAAACTCCAAGATCTCTACTAAACCTGTTCCATTGGGGATTTCTAATTGCGCAGCTCCTCTCAAGACTCATTTCTCAACTACAAGAATTGCATTAAAATTGAAAACTGCTCTAAAAGAAATAGCTAAAAAAATATTTTTCTCTAAGAAATAGGGCAAAAAGAAAATTGATTTTGACAACTTCCTGCTCCCTCCCAAGAAGAGCAGCTCTTGACGATTGTATTAATTACAGCTCAATGTCACAGACAATAAAGCATCATCTTTCATCACTGCCTATTTTTTCACATGGGGATTTTGAATCGTTCCATACAACAATTAAATGCTTTCGATCAAAACTCAGCATTCCAGTTACCCTGTAGTTAGTTAATCCCTATATTTGACGGGTATTGTAAAGGTTAGCAGCTCTTGCATGTTAATATTTCATTTAAAATGTCAGCCTCTCACTATAAATGAGAAGAACTTTCTCCAATTAAAAAAACCTCAAGAAATTTACCTTTTCCAGTTATATGCAACAAGAGATACCAAGTATTACCTTGAACAGAAGTTACAAATATTATTATTCCAAGGGACAGAGACTGTTTTAACACAAACTAATAATGACATTTATAACCTGCTGGCCCTTTTAATCATAAATATTTAAAGTAAGTCTAAAATTTTTAGGAACCCTAAATGAAAACTTTTGAAGTGTTTTAATATCTACCTAAAAAGAATCCTGTAAAAGAAGTATCAACAGGAAAGTCTGGGCCCCTTTCTATTTTCTAAGTACTCCAACTAAGGAGGGATTTCATTTGGATAAGTACAACTAATGCACAGACACACCACTTACACAGCTTGCCCCACTTTTATCAGTCTCTCCTCAGACAGCATCACAATTAAGAGTCTGAACTGATGCACTTTAAGAGATATTTAATGAGTAGTCCTAAAATCACCATGACACTGAAAGCTATTACTAAACAATCTGCTCTTTTAAACATTTCGTTCAGGAGTGCCCTAATGCACCAGAGAAACTAGTTTTACTGGTATTTAGTTTCACTAGGAATTAACACCTTATTTTGATTAATAAGTTTTCTTCACCCCTCCTTTCTCAGCTGGAGAAAAATTTGAATATTCTGGAGCTCCAGGAGTTTCTGCTGAAGTGCCACCACCTGTCACAGAGCACTGTGCCTTACCTTTGAAGTCCACTTCTCCATTGCCATCTGTATCAAATATATCTATTACTCGCTGTACTAACGGATTCTGTTGCAATTCAGGTAAAGACATGAACTCTTCCACACTCAGAGAACCAGAGTTGTCCAAATCGAGCTTCTTAAATCTCTTTCCTAGTCGTTTTATCTCATCAGCATCAACTGAAATGAAAAACAACCCCACACTTACTCTCAGAAAGGCTTCAGTCAACCCTCTGCAGTTAAACACAATGCACGTTCCATTGCTTTCCTACAAGGTTGTCTCCTACTTTATTACAACCATTAAGCACTCTCATGGAAAGCTGTAAAGATAACATGCAATTCTGAAGACAAACACAAGCCTTTTCACTTTATTTTAAATAAGCCTTACCTTTTTTCCTCGCGGCACCAGCCATAATACAGTTAGCCCTGTGACTCACTGAACACCACATGCTGACACAACATTTTGAAGGATTGAGGATGCTTAGCAAGTTCTTAGTCAGACAGTTCTTAAAAATAACAGGTATGAAAAAATTAAAGAAGAGAATGAGTGCTCTTTAAAGGAGATAGCATTACCTTTACACTAGACTAACAAAAGATGTTAGAAAGACAATTATATTCAACTTATTAGCAAAATTAGTGCTTCTTCAGCACAGCAAATGTGAGATCTCCTGGGATATGTGCCAAACTGAGCAGGTTAACAGTCACACTGTTGGCCAGTTGACTCGCCTACTCAAATCATCCCTCTGACAGATCTAAGATTATTTTTTCTCTCCAACAGGAAACAGGCACACCTGTAGCCTGCATACAGCTATTTTTTTGTCCCAGAAATGAAAGCAGATCCAGGTTCTGCAGCAGTACCTCTTCATCTATCCTCTTCAAATTTGTAGAGAATCTCAATTCAAGCAATATACCTAAATACCCTACTTCGCATGCCTGATTTTGCCAGGGATGAACTAAATTTGTGAATCCATGAAATCAACTAAAAGCAATCTTGTACTTTGCTACTGCTGAAAAGCTTGAAAAATTTCCCTGTAACAACCTGAAAATATTTTATCAGTTGCTTGACTTGGCCCAAGTTAGCTCACAGGTTGCTCAGCACATCTGGCTATGAAGGAGGAACTGAGGTTCTTAGGAAGCCCCAGGAATGGACCAGCACACAGCAAACCACAGCAAGCACACCTTACAGAACCCGAGGCTGACAAACCCCCTCTACCACTTTTCTCCTTAACATGAGCAGCCTCCTCAATGTATCTTAGCTCCATTTAGTGTTTTTGCTCCAACAGTAACAGAAATTGTATCTTAACATCTACAAGGCACATACAAACCACCTGATCCACTATACATTAATACCTTCTTAGGCTTTTGCATAAAACCAAGCAGCTCTGAGTCCTTTCAATACAGTCAGACAACACGCAGAGCTGGATGTTTGGGAGTTGCAGCTGATTCAAAGACCTGATCCTCTACCAAAGCAGTAACAAACTTAATATAAATTCCTTGACATCCTTGTCTAAAAACCAATGAGAAATCCAGAGATCCTCACAACTGCACTACTGCAGAATGAAAGGCAGAGAGCATGCCAAGTCCAGAAGTACGAGATGATTTTCTGTCAAGACTTACTTCCCCTGAATAGTAAATTCTGACATTCTGCAGTCAGTCAGTCAGTCTTGGTCACTGTTTGCAACTGCAGAGGCAGAGGGCAAAAAAGAGTCAATAATCCAAGAACAATCTTCCCTTTGCTGTGCCAGCAAAGTGACAGATCTGATTCTGCCTCTGAGGCTATAAAAGTAAGACTAAACATCATCTGCTCTCCTCAGTTTCCAGTATGCAGGGTGGTATTTCAATTAATTAGCCTCTCAACTGCAGTGAAACATCCCATTTACCCCCAGTTTGCACAGAAACCTTCAACATGAGTGAAGGCATACCCTGAACAGCACAACACCACAGGGCCAAGAGCATATTGCTCAGCTACACAGGAACCCCTCCGGATCACACGGAAGGAGCTGGAGCACCATATGCTAACCTGCATGTAGAATACAACCAGGCCACCAACAGAAGACAGGATTAAAAGGGAATAGCAAAGCAGAGCACCACCAGCAATTCTAGGAGTTCCACCAATACACTGAAGGTATTTGCCAACTTTTGCTTCTCTCCACAGAAACTCCTTTGTTTCCATTCTTCCTGAAACTCTTAAAATTGAGTCAGCCAGTCTTGGCAATGGTAGGCACTATCCACCCTTATTCCCAGTCCTGCCACTGGACAGTTACTGGACCCACCCCAGTTTAATGCAAAGCCAGCACCCCGTCAGACTGTGAATGCAGCAACCATTTTTACTGCAAGCTCTACTCCAGGCTTGCAACTCCCATAGAAGGGTTGATATCCTGAAAAATCCTCACAACAAAAGCATTTGAAAAAGCATAACAACATTAAGGGTGGCTTGTTACACTACATATGTAAACAAGTTTTCCAATGTATGAGTAAACACTTTATACCTGTATTACTTCACTTTAAAACAACTAAACAGCAAATTGAAAGTAGTCTCTATGGTGTATATAATGCAGTCATCCTCCTACCAGATCAGTGGAATCTTACTTCTAATATTAAGACTGATCTTTCAATTTCAGTCAGCACTAAAGCCCCCTAAGCAACCCGAAATACTTCATAGTTCTTCAGTTTCACAAAGTCACAATGGAGAAAAATGACAGAAGCATTAACACAGCCATATCTCCTCTCCCTTGCCCCAAAAACTAATGGTTAATGAACTGCAAGTTCCGAAATTTCTACCTTACACTGAAAAAACCCTAAACATCAAAACACAGCAAAGACATTTTTACAAATCAGGATGTAAAGAAGCAGCTGCCCGAGCCAGGGCTGCAGACCAGCAGTCAACAGACAGCCCCATTTTCTCACATCCCAGAAGCAGCATTAAAGCAAGTCTTCCTTCACAACTCTAGTTCCATTTCCTGGTTTGGGAGCTCAATTCCATGCTGGTTTTCCTCACAAATATATGAGCAAAGACTGAAAGTGAGACCCAGAGTTCTGTCAATGTTCTGCTATGAAGTGGAGTTAATTACCACATAAACAAGTTGCTCAAACACTGCTGCAGTTTAAATTGGCACGAGCTGGCACACAAGTCAGACAAGACCAACTCTGCCAACAGAGAGACAAGATCTCCCCCACAAGATGAGCTAAGAAAACAAACTGTTGTCAGAAAGGTATTTTATCTCGAGCCAGTGGATCTCTAGCAGGACCTACCAACATGAATTAAAAAAAAGAACATTTTATTGGGACATTCAGAAACTGATCCACCACACACAATGAAAACAATCAATTCTACTCTGATAATCTCTGCCAACATCTGCTGGGCACAAGAACCACTCTTGGGTTAGCCAGCCTTGTATTTACAATTAGCCAGATACTTAAATTTACAAACCAGCAACACTTAAGAGCAGATAAAACACCGATATATTCTGTTATTTTAAAGACTGTAGTCAAGGCAGTCAAGATTATGGATGATAAAGATAAGAATCAGATGAGAGGGAAGGGGAAGAGGTTGGAGAGGCATGTAAGAATATTTCTCAAGAATGTTTCTCAAGAATGTTTAATGTTTTGCTGAATTCACAGAACAACAGCTGCCTAAATTAGGCAAGTAAAGAGTCCTGATACTTAAAAAATGTTAATTACTCTTTCTCCACATATACACACATCCAATTTCACAGCTCATACCAGTTCAACTGCAAAACACAGTCCAGGTACAGACATTTAGCAGCAGTTTCTACGAGAAATGGGATTACAAATTTCTCATTCCATACCTTGAAATGTTCAAGCAAAGGGTTTGCCTGCACTGGAGATTTGAGAGGTTCTATTCTTGCAGGGTGGGGATGGGGACAGAAAAGAAGTCAACGAACAGTACTGAAAAAATGAGTATCTCTGCCAAATGCTGACCAAATAGCAAATTCTTCCAATGTTTTGTTTCTGGCAAACGACACACCACGGATGACAGTACTTGAGGGAGGAAATAATGAAAAAGCAAATTACAGGAATAGGAAAATTTTCTTTAATACTTCATAAGCATAAAAACTTCTGTTCATAATGAACATATATGGATAAACATCTGCAGATTGGTGTTTCATAACTGACTGCATAAGAATTTCATATCAGAATTTAATTATTTTTCCTTAAATATATTGCAAACACCTCACCTACAGTTAAATCCTTCCCACAAGCTGAATTTTAAAAAGCTTATACACTTGAATAAAATTTGTATTTCAGTAGCATCTTTGTCTTCATAAAACAGCTTAAAGAAATAATAGAATACAAATACAAAATAAGAAATTAATGCATTGCAGTACAATATGCCTTAAATTTGCACACTTTCTGTCTATTCTTCCTTCAATTCACAGTCTTCATTTCTGCTGACTCTCTCTGCTTATGTTGAATTTACCTAAACTACATAGGTTTTCTGGGGGTTAGGGTTTGTTTCTTTGTTCTCCTTTGGATTTTTGAAAGGAAACCAGCATGCAATTAATTATGTATAACATCAGATTTCAGTAATATCCTCTTCATCTTTTGTATCTCCCAGAATGTGCATATACAACAGTCCCCATCTATGAGGGATGCGCCTCTTTTTCCAAGACCTCTTTTTCCTTGGTATCTATTAACAAGCTTGCTTAAAATTCCACATAGCTCTCACTGAAGAGCAGAGCACCAAATTAAATTTTCAGTGTCTGAACAAAACACAACTTCCCTTCTTCTCAGAAGGCTCCTTACAGAGAACCCAGTGCCCACACAAACACCCTCAAGCTCTGCTGGAAATGCCCGAGATAGTTCAGATCCAGGAAAGATTTCTCAGCTGGAAGGACTGATGGTGGCAGTAGCAGACAGAATTTTACAAGACACGTTCAGGAGATGAGGACAGAGATGAAAACACTAGGAAATCCAAGTCCTCTGTTGTGCAAAAAGGGTGAGCAAAATCAAGAGGATCAAGCCTTGTTTACATTGTTTGAAGCAGAGTTTGCCTGTGAGTCATCAGCGAGGGCTGAGCTGCCCCAAGCTCTGGCTGCAGTGAGTGTTCCTCTCCCTCAGACTCCAGTTACCCTTTTCTGTGCTGTGCTGTCCAGCTGACATTTGGCTCTGGGCTTCCTATGCTTTTCCATGGAATCAGACAGTATCCCATCAGCCTGCCACTAATGTCTGAGCCCACAAACTTAACATCTGGCTGGAAATAATATCTGCTACATGTTGTTATTTAAAAGGCCTTGCTGGTAGCCCTGTTGCAACATCAAATTATTCACTGTTTTATAACACAAAATTATTTATGTTTATTTTCTAGTCAATTTTGAGTTTTCTTCCCCTTGTAAATTAACACAAGGGGGTAGATTTAAATAGTTCTGGTACTAAGAAATTTTTGTTAAAGAACTATCAGTACTTTAAAAAGATTCCTCTTTCATCCAAGTATTAAAATTCTAGAGCCAACACCTGCTTTGTATCTTGAATTCATTTGCATACATCTAAAAATGTGATGAATCAGGTTAAAATGCAAGGACTCCAATGCTTCCAAGAAACTACATGCAAATGCTCTGCCTAATTCCCATTTTAGTGCAGGAGCTTTAACCCTTAATTGTTCACTTTCTAATATGTTGATCCACACTACTGAGTACCCCACTCCTTCCCCTAACACAATAGCAGAGAATGATCTGTTATGTTGCAAAATAATTCTGTTTCAAATTGTTATGCACATAACTGGTGCTCAGAGAAGATTCTAAGAATCATTCAAGTGGCAACTCTAAAAGCTTCATTAAAACCCAATGTCACCGTGCTCTATGTTGAAAAATGTAATCTCAAAAAAATTTAATTATATTTTTGCTAGTTAACCAAAAGGTACATAGCTAGCTTCCTACTAATGTGAGAGTCAAAAATAAAGAATGAATTTAAAATAATAGAATCATAGAATGGTTTGGGTTGGAAGGGACCGTAAAGACCCTCTATTTCCAACTCCCCTGGTGTAGGGCAGGGACACCTTTCACTATCCCAGGTTGTTCAGAGCCCCATCCAGCCTGGCCTTGAACACTTCAGCGATGGGGCATCCATAAAAATACAGATCTCTGGAACTATTACATTCAGTGATGATTTAACAGGATAATTGCTTATGTATTAAGAAGCACGGTGCATGCATTGCTGCAGAGTACACAACACACACAAAGGCATCTGCAAAGGGTACAGAGCTTAGAAAAGATATACATCTCTCAGCAAAGAGGTGCTGAGCACTTCTGAAATCTGTCTACCTAGAAGTTTAAAAGGTTGACTTTTCAGATACTCTCAAAATACTGGCTCAAAGTTTTAACCAAACAAAATCCAGATCAGAGTGTGGTCACAGCCCAATTTCCACGTATTTTTCAAACATGAGATCATTATAAACAAGAATATTGCTAAGGTATTAGGGAAAATATTTCTGTAAATAAAACATGTTCTGAAATTAATTTTAAATGTTTCCAGGTTAATTTTTTCCTCAGAAGAATGGATTGCAGAGATCTGAAAATAAAACAGACCTTCAGCAAAACTCTCACCTCTATCTACAGTCTCATCTGATTCACGAATATAACATTTCAGAGTAGCAACCAAGTCAGCCATTTCAGTCTTGAAGATCAGATTTCAAAAAGATGACGCCCTTGAGAACACACTCAACCACTTGTCTTGTATATGCTTACACACAGCTGGCCTAATCCTTTTCATGACTTCAGATGTGTCAATTACAATTTCCTAAGTTAGAAAAGATACTAGTCTCCTTATCCTAAAAATCAAAACACACTACAAAATGGTGTTTATACTAAAAACACTGTACCATAAAGTAACTTTTACTCTACTACAAAATAGTTTTCTCTACACTGCTACAATAAAATTTTCTTATGGATAATTTGACATCAAATTTTCACCACGCAAAACAGCACTAGGTTTTCAGTAATTTCTGGGACACGGCACAGCTGAGAAACAAAACCAAACTATTTTAAGGAATTCAACAACACTAAGTCACCCACTGAAAAGAACTAATGTTTTACAATGAAAGGTTAAAAGAATATACTTGACTATTTAATGGTGTGCATCCTCTGCACGGTATCCTGAATTTGCTTTATGTAACTGCCAACTTGAGCACGAAAATATTTTTATAAATTGAGACCCCAAAGTAGCAAGTGCAGCACCAGGCAGAGGTTACAAACCAAAGCCACCATGTAAACAGCAGAAATACATTTAGAAGAATATAATGTGAAAATCCTCACTTTCTCTTCAATAAAAAGGGGCAAACAAGCCCAATAACAAACCTTTAGGCTGCCATTTGCTACCAAGGAAGAAATTCAGGGTGACAACACACCACTTACAACTCTGGTAGAGACATGACTAGCTAAAAAAAAATGAAATAACTTTTCAGAAACCAGTTTGTCCCTAAAGAAACTATGACCAATGGAGCAGTAAACTAAGATGGAAATGTATGATTCAGGAAAACACTACTGGAGTCCTCATCAAATATGAAACTCCCACCACATATCCGTATTTAACAAAATATACTGAGAGCCTATCACAGCCATGCACTGCTATGGATTAAGATTCTCAAGTGTTTACAAATTGATGACTCAAATTAATCCACGTGTGTATGAAGCATAGAGGACTTGCAAATTACTAGCTAAAGCCTCATTTCTCTGAAAAAAAATGCATTTAGAGAAAGATTCCTCCGTGATTATTTATTTTATGTTATGGTTTCAGGTCAGTTATGACTAGCACTGTGAAAGCAATCTAGGAAACAGTCCCTATCTTGAAGAATTATCCCATTTAAAAACAAGATCTGATTCACCCAAGATGAGGAATTTTATCAAATGATCCAATAAGATATATACAGGGGTCTACACGTTTTAGGGCTGAAGAAAATCATTCAAGGGAAAAAGCAGCTGAGAACTTGCTTTGGTCAGCCATAGGCAAGAAATTCAGCCACAGGCAAGAAATACTTTGTTATTTTTACAGGGCAGACTAACCCCATGAGATGGAGCAATGAACTTTATTCTCACGTAGCCAAAAGCAAGTAACACCAAGCGCCTTCCCATCCAGCTGCCTGGCTGCAGCATACACAGGGCAAAAAGTGCTCTTTTGGTCTCAACCTCTCTATCCTGTGAGGGCACAAAGCCAGTCCAGACAATATACAATACACCTCACTCATAACACAGCACCGACTGTACCACAAGCTGCTCCACACCTCTGAGGAACTGGCACTGATAGGAAAGCACCACCAGTTCAAACAGTTCACCCTACAGACACCACAACTATCATAAGTTTGTTCCATATTCTAATGGGAAAAAAATAATATTTAAGATCTTTACATGATTTTTATTTTAAAGATGGACTGATTTTTGAGTTTACAATTGAACAGCAAAAGCTAATTATTTCCAAAGGTAATCTTTAAGCCCTAATTTTACTCTTTTGATTAGCATATAAACTACATAACATATATAAAAGTTGTACATATCCATCTCCATCTAATATCACAATGTAGCAATTAAAAAAAACTTACAGTGCGAGCACATTTCCAATGGGTAGCTTGCCTCATTTCCCTGAAACACAACAAGAAAAAAAAGAACAAAGTTGCAATTATTCCCAAATTAGGTTTGAGGAGCTATTTAAAGTTTCAGAACTGTAAAGATCTCAGGCAATACAAGTGACATTGTTCTTTAAAAATACGCATTTTAGACCCGACAACCAAGGACAGTGTTTTATTTGGATAGGTCTATGTTACCAAAACATACAAAGAAATATGAAACCATTGAGAGTCTCCCCCAGTGAGAATTCCCATGAAAATGTCACTTCACACGATTACGGTAAGAACTTCAATCTCATATTCTAAACCCAAAAAAACCTAAACTCACTACTTATATACTGAGCAAATGCTACTTTTCAAGTTAAAAATAGTTACTTTCATGACTTCACAAAACCTGCTTTTCCATTTTATTTCATACACAGAAACAGATATGTCCTTACAAATTCCGGTGACAAATCTTATTCAGTTACCTAAAGAAAATTGTAGTATATTTTCTCCCAAGCCACATACCCATTCCCTCCCAAAGAGGATTCACACAGGAAGAATAAAGCAAAAGAAGTATCTTACATGACGAGAAGTTCAGACATAACAGCTTTACAATATTTTAATGTATTAAATACCTTTGCAATGCACTACATTACTATGTTCCTGTTTTGTAGCTGAATGGAAAGTCAAACTAAGATTTTCAATTCCTGCTACACTACAGCACAGTGATAACACAAAAAAATTAAAACTTTGAGGGTATCAACACTTCAGATTTGCATACATTGAAATCAACAGGAACTACTGCCACACGAACGCCAAAAGACTCTCAAAGGTGGTATTTTCCCCCAAATGCTTCACTTTGAGAAGAGATCACAATACACAGAAGCTTAATGACTTGTTTCAATCCATTAGCAAAGGAGCAACCAGGTAACTGAAGAGATTCATAATTTCCCCCTCAAAAAAATCTTCTTAAGGGAGTATTTTACACAAGAAAACAAAATGTTTCAGATGAGTCTAAGACACATTCTTTTCAGCAGTCATTCTCTCATGCTGTGGAGTGTAAGGGATTCCACAACTGAGCACTTGCTCATCAAAATAAGACATAATTAAACAGAAATACAGAGATTATTTGACAGAAGAGGGGACAAAAAGGAAGAACTCCATTTAGCTTGGAAGCATGAGACTGCATTTCCTAATTAGGACAGAAAGGGGCAGAACAAACATCTCATGAATCTAAACATGTCTGAGAGGAGATGTGTTGCTGGGGGGGGGGTGATGTTTGCATTTTTTTACCTCCAGAACACTTTCACTTTGCTAATCCCCCACAATCATCCATGACCTCTGTTGCTTCTTTAAAAAAAAAGAAGTCCATACATCTCCTTTTGTAAAAAGAGCAGCGAAAGATATAACCTTAACTTCTTACCCAATGCCTACTTGGAGCAAGACAAAGTAGCAGAACAGAAACACAGATGAGGGCCAACAGGTCCCTAAAAACCTCAGAAGCATGACTTGGATATTCTGCAGAGAAACTTATTGCATCATGGCAGGGAATCCAGGACAACAGTGCCACATGGAAAATCTTGGATGGAATCCCAACCAAAGTCTTAGAAAAAAACAGCAAAGACCAAAACAGGCAGCAAAAGGCGAGTGTATGTATATAAATATAAAAGGGTAGGGGATTTAAAATGGGGGAAAGCAGAATTTTGAAACAAGAAGAAACAGGAACCAGGGGATCCAGCTAGGCTGCTCAAGACACGAAGTCATGAAGAGGCAAGAAAAACACCAGACTGGAAGGCTGCAAATTAAAGGAGAAAGTTGAATTAAAACCAGCGCATTTATGCACATGCACGCAAATAATCACAATTACATAAGTAGCCTGTTCTGGGCATTTACATCCTAGTTCAGGTGCTGGGAGAAAGTTAATTTCTAGTAAACAATCAATCTGCCTAAGGAAACATAAAATGCTTCCAAAAACTGAGCAGGAAACAATGAAAAAACCAGGAATAACTTCCTTCAGTTCATGAACTGAGTAAGTGTAATGTTTATAAGGAGCATTGCTATGCATCTAGATGCACATGCTAAGCCATAATCAAGTTATCTATGTGGAATAGCCTAAAAAATATTTGGAGAACAGGGAAAAAAGCAAAATAAATTTCAGCTTAGCTTTTTTGTGAAATAGTTACTGCTAAAAAAAAAAGTGTTAAGAATACTTACCTATCCAGGTCTGGATCTTGGATATCTAAAATAAGTAGAAAAATCCAGTAAGTGACAATGTAAAAATTAGATGATTCTTCAATATTTGCTATATAGGATTTAAATAAAGTATCTTAAAAAAGTTACCTGCTACTGATGTGCTGAATTTTCATTTTCACAGGAAAATCCAAAAGTCTACTAAGGTTTAAAAAGGTGTTGGTTGCAGATTTTTTTATAATGACATTTGAGCTACTCATGCCAAGATTCCTGTTTGCACAGCTGTGACCTCGACAAACACAAAGGTGTTGCTCTATAGCAAAGCCTTGATCTTCAGAGATGAAGATGAATGGTTTGGTCTTGGAAGCACGAATTCTTCTTCACATTCTGAGCAGTAGAACAAGGTGACTCGTGCCCAAATGCAATCAGTCTGTGCACACACTCTAAGAGACAGAAGATAAGCCCTGAAACACCAGCACTAAGTAGGTTGAGCACTATGTTGCTTGAGAAAAAAGAACTGTAAAATGAAAGGTGAGAGCTCTATGCACATTAACGCATTATGGAAAAAGCAAGGAGGGAAGCCCAACTACAAGACTTCATAAAGCATCAAAAGAGCCCTTTAAGAAAAGAGAAAGAAACCAGGTACACATTTTCATCTGTAGAGATTTAATGTACAGAATTACCCAAATTTAACACCAGGATGAGGTAGCATTCTAAAGAACACTGAAAAATGTTCATTGTGATTAGACCCACTTTTGACAGTTACTGCAAGACATAACCATAATTATACACCTTATTCAATAAAATAACACTGCACCAAAACTTTATTTAATAGTTTTAGGATAATGATACTCATTTATAAAGACAAAAGCCACTGTAAAATCTCCAAAGATTTAATTTCATTTCTGATAAAGCAGTTGATTTACACAAAGACATGTAGAGTAACAAGGTTCTGACACAATTCATAAGACTGTCAATGTTAAAACATCATTATAATATTAGTGTTTCCTACCAGGTATCTTCAGTATACCTCACACAAAGTGAGATTATTCTCTCATATGCACCATATCAGCATATTTAGAAACGAGTGACACATGGTTTGTTGAAGAAATGCAGCTTTCACAGAGTCAACACCCCACGAGAGATTTACTTGGCACCTATGCCTAAGTGTAAAACACGCCTTCCTCAGCTGCATCTGGGCATCACCACCAGACTGCTGCACTTGAGCTCTCTCCTCTCGAGCTGCACCATTAGAACAAGTGGCTGGAACACTACAGATACTTGGAATAGCCTTTCAGAATAGTCTTGAAATTTTCTTGCATGCTGTTAGAACCCTACAAAGTTAATTTTGCTTAAACAGCCACAAAATCGTGACCTGTAACTAGAAATAAACACAGATCAAGGAACAGGCCAGAATCTACTAACAGAAGGCTGACCCAATTCTAAATACTGCAGAAATACCCCTTTCCTAGAAAGAAGTCAGAACATGTCACTTTAAGTAGTTCGGAAGTCTACATGACATGTAACGAATGTATCCCTTTAAGTGTTCTTTGCAATTTTCTTCTCTAAGTGCTCTTTATTCCTTTCAGCAGCTGTGACCTTTTACTGATTAAAGATAGCCTCTTAAGAGACTTTAATCTTTATTTCTTCTGCAGTTTAACCTCAAAAATGTGTTTCTTGATTTTTCTTTCTCTGGCAGCTATTTCAAATACAAATCACTCTCTCTCCTTAAGATCAGTTTTGTACATGCTCCTCCAAAGTACCATAGTTAAGGGCAATTATCTTGACAAGTTTCCTCTTAGTGAGAGACATGATCTGTGGATAGAAAATAAAAAAGGAAATTAGTAATTGGCAAAATTAGCAACAGAATCTCAATTCTTAGCTGAAGCTGCTTATACAGCTTGTACACAGTAAGACATGACACTGCAAAGCAGTTCTTCAGCACAAATTAGAACACTGTTTCTAGGTCTGTCTGACTGCATGTTACTTTTGTGTATGATGCACATCTTTTTGTAAATAGTTCACAGACTTAAATTACAGTGTCAGCCTTCAATTAGTTTTCTGCTTTTATAAAAGCAGAAAATGTGTTTGAATGCCAGCAAGCCACAATGTCACCTTAGGACTAATCTTAAATTTAGCTCTCCAAATGGGATGTGTGAGTGACTACCCCTGTACAGTTTAAAAAGTGAGATTGTTTCAAAGCTTCTGATTTGTTTCCATAGCCAGACAATGAATTAATTCAACAAGGGGCAAGACTAGTCTCTAATCTGTTCACTACACATACAGGAGTAGTTGTCCAAGATTTACTACTTTTTGCAGCAACCCACAAAGCAGAGTAATAAGCTCATCCTTGTAAATGGCCTTATTAAACATGCAAACTGCCTTGTGTATCTGGCTGTTACACCCCTGCACCAGATGTTTCTGCATTTGATGCGGAGGCACCTCATGGGGTGTTGGCAACACAGTGTATGTTGTGCCTTGTGCATCTGCTCCTGCACCGTCTACAGTACTAATTATCTTTGTTATCACAAGAAAGAAACTGCAGGGGCAAGTGAAGCAGTTAACCAAGCCATGTCAGCTGGGGGCATTATCAGGGTAATCAACTCAACTCTCAAGTTACACAAAAAGGTGTTTTCCATCATCCTCTATTACACAACTAGGAAAGAATGGAAGGGTTAAGAAGAAAGATGGAAGAAGCTGGTAATCAGTATTTAAGAAGAGCTTCCACAGAATACCCTTTTCCCTGTTCCATAAACACACAAAATGCTTCTCTATCTTTTCTCTTTCTTTTCCATACCACCAAAAGTAATGATTGATGAAAATTACCTGTTGCAGAGAATTCTTCCTCCTCATCCTCCTTCGAGCTCATTTTCCACGTATTGCCGTTTCCACAAAGCTTTAACAATGAGGAACTGCCAGCTTGCTGAGAAGTTTGGTTTGGTTTTGCTGGCTTGGTTTTGCTTTGGGTTTTGTTTTTAAATGATAATTGTTTAAAAGGTTACTAGAGCTTTGGCTGTCAGAAGTTGGCACTGTATTCTTCATCAACAAACAGCAGGCAAGTTGGCAAACTAGAAAGGATGGTGTATGTAACCAAGGGTCTAAAACCCTTTTGCATGAATAGAACACGCCACATAGACATATCCAGAGACAATCCACAGTGGTTTAAAATGAATTCCACACAAAGCCCAAGAAGCTTTAAGCCACTTTAATACTAGAATTTCTGAATTAAATGTTGGTCACAAAAATAGGTAAGATCTCATCTACTTTAATTTATACATTTCATATGTGACTTACTAGAGCAATTAAAGCCTAAAAGGAGTTTACCAAAGCACAGATGAAAGACATAAACAAAGTTTCTGCAGATACTACAATATGGTTTAAAGCAGGAATAAGATTGAGTGGAAAAAACCAGCAAGAAAAACACTTTCATCTACCCTGTTCAAAAACAGTATTAAAATACTCATACTTGGACTTTTCTTGTTAAATATAATCAGAAGAAGAAAGAAAATCCCACTCACAAACAAACTATTAAATGTAGAGAAGTTGTGTCAGCCCATGAGGAGTCTGTGAATCAAGAAAAACATGTCACCGATTATCTTTCAGTGTATTTAACAAGAATATCCAATTTATACATTACAAAAGGAAACTTGTAAAGGAGATGTCCTAGATAAGATTAGTAGGAAATTTGACAGTTGTGTCTGACTTGGAGTAATTGAGTCGCCTTTTAGGCTTTTCATTGCAGTCACTAAAGAAAGTTCTGCTTAGAACCGGGATATCCCACCACAGTTACCCAAAAACAAGACTGGACTTGCTTTAAGAGCTGATAATAGTGTAGACTAACTGCCACAATTTAGAAAGTAACACTTAAAACAACTTAGTGTGTTGTTTTATGCAAAGCAAATACTAAGTACTCACTTTGCATAGAAGTATCCCAGGCACAGACAGAGAGCAAATCCCCCAGATATTTCCTCCTTGGAATTAGCAGCTATCCAGCACAAGACTTCTACTCAAATACAAAGAAAATAAATCCACCTCTGAAGTTCTTATGATCATACTAATGCTGAGTTGTGATGCAAAAGAATCAAGTGAAGCCAAGAAATGAGAGTGCATTAAATTAGAAGTCCTGTGGAAGTTCAAGCAACCTTAGAGAGTTTCACTGCTGACCCCAAATTCTCAGCCTAGTTTCTAAGACCATGACCTAAAAAAGGAATTAAAGAAATACATGAAAATGCCTGACACCCACCTCACATTCAGTAAGTTCCAAAATTAAATATCTCCTAGCAGTATGCTGCAACTACACCTGCCATTCTTACATTTTATTTCCAGGTCACCAACAAATCCATTTATCCTGGAGCTAGGGTAGTATGACAGCATTTTAAGATGCAAGACTTACAAGCTGAATCCAACAGAGATGACAATTTACTGAGCCTTCACAACTACACAGTTTTCACCACCTCAGCTCTGCTTACAGCCCAGTCATTGCTGCAACCAAAGCTGTGGAAGAGCCCCACGACATTTCATAGCCATTACCTTGGCTGTCCAACAGTCCAGTATAGTTTCTGGCATTGGACTGTCAAATCTGGGCACCTTGTTAGCCTTTGGTGTGAACATTCAGTTGCGGACATGTGCAACAGAAGGAATTAAAACAGGATACAAATGAGCAAGGAATTTTTACAGGTTGCTCAGAAAAGGAAAGAAAAGACATTGAAGAAAACAGAGAGGCAGCGGTAATGGCACCAGTTTAGCACAGATCACAGGCACGACAGTAAAGGACGCGGGGATTTCTTCAGTAGAGTTGTGCTCCTCTGCATTCTCTGAGTAAAGACTACCATTAAAATCACTAATCTGCATTATTAACACAACTCCAACAGCTAGAACTGCCATCATACATCTAATTCACAGAAGGGCACAGTTCATGAAAGAAATAGAGAGTATTGGTCATTACCAAATAAATCTTGCAATGGTCTGTTTGCAAAAGAATGAACAGTATTTTTATGGAAGAGTATCCACCATTTGTGACTTTAATCAACCAGCAACAAGGTGTATATGGTAGCAATAGATTACAGTTGTTTACTCCTGGACCTCTGAAGATAAGACACAACTACAAATGCAGACTATGAAGTTTAGGTACTGACCTTAAATCTTGCTATATAGATTATCTTGGGTACAACAACATAGTACATGCAGGACAGGCAGGGAACCAGGGCCAGCCAGTAGAGATTCACGACAGGCAGGTCTTGCTTGACCAGCCTCACCTCTTTCTATGGCAAGGTGACTCACCTAGTGGACGACAGAAAGGCTGTGGGTGTTGTTAACCTGGACTTCAGTTAAAGCTTTTGACACTGTTTCCCATATCATTCTCTTGGAAGAACTCTCTGCTCATTGCTCAGACAGATCCACTCTTTGCTGGGTTAAAAACTGCCTGGATGGCCAAGCCCAGAGAGCAGGGGGGGGAATGGAGTTACATCCAGCTGGAGGCCAGTCACCAGTGGTGTTTCTCAGGGATCAGTTGTGGGGCAGGTCTTGTTTAATCTCTTTATCAATGATCCAGATGAAGAGATCTAGTGCACCCTCAGCTTGCAGACTGCACTGAGTTGGGTGGGAGTGTTGATCTGCTGGAGGATAGGAAGGCTCTGCAGAGGAATCTGGACAGGCTGGATCTATGGGCCTAGGCCAATGGCATGAGGTTCAACATGGCAAGTGCCTGATGGGTCCTGCACTCGGGTCACAACAACCCAAACACAGCACTATGGGCTGGGGGCAGAGTGGTTGGAAAATGGCCCAGCGAGAAAGGACCTGGGGGACTGGTCAACAGTGGCTGAACATGAGCCACAACATGTGCCCGGGTGGCCCAGAAAGTCAATGACATCCCAGCCTGTATCAGAAACGGTGTGGCCAGCAGGACCAGGGCAGTGGTTCTCACCCTGTACTTGGCACTGGTGAGGCTGTACTGAATAATCCTGTGTTCAATTTTGGGCCCCTCACCTCAAGAAAGAAATTGAGGTGCTGGAGCATGTCCAGAGAAGAGTGACATAGATGGTGAAGGGTCTGGAGCACAGGTCCTGTGAGGAGCTCCTGAGGGAGCTGGGGCTGTTTAGCCTGAAGCAAAGGAGGCACAGGAGTGCCCTTATCATCCTCTTCAACTCCCTGAAAAGAGATTCTAGCCAGTCTCTTCTCTCAGGCAACCAGTGACAGGACAAGGTGAAAAAGCCTCAAGTTGCAACAGGGGAGGTTCAGTTCAGGTAACAGCAAAACTTTCTTCACTGAAAGAGTGGTTAAGCATTGGAACAGGCTCCCCCAGGGATGTGGAGAAGTCACCATCCTGGGAAGTGTTCAAAAAAGCGAGTGAATGTGGATCTTTGCCCTATGGTTTAGCGGGCATGGTGGTATTCACCTGAAGGCTGGACTTGATGATCTTAGAGGTCTTTTTCAACCTTACTGATTATATAATTATTTTATACCTTCCTTTGAGCTGTTAAAGTGTTCCTGGGGATAAAGAATGGATTCAACAGCCATTAAGCTTTAGAATGCACCCTAAAAAAAATTAGGGTATTAATTATACCTATAAAAAAAACCAAAAAAACTTAACTTGCTTTTAAGTTATTCCAAGTGATTTTGGGACATATTGGCTATCACATATCAACTATGGCTGGTCATTGGAAAAAAACAAAGCATGAAGAAAAAACGTTCCATTTATTCCACTTAGAAATTTCAGTAATAATTTAACATACCTGACTCAGGTATAGCCCCATCCTTGAAGCTTCTTATGTTGAAGACACTAAACCAAGCGTGTCAAATAGAAACTGAAAACTGCCATCATCTAATTCCTGCACCTTAATGCAAAAATGTAATTTTTCAAGTCTAAATTTGCCAAGGGATTGCTAACCTGTTCTCCTCTACTTTTTATTCACATACACAAATATTATCCAAATGTTGATCCCACAGGAGCTGAAAAACCGAGAAGCATGTTTTTAATGGCCCAGAAAATGTAATAACTGAAGTGTCTAATGCTTTAGAATCTAGTCTATTAACCTAGAGCTGGAGAAAACACACAAGTTTCATTAGGCATTAAAGAGTCTTATTATATTTACTTAACACATTGTTGCCCAGTCAATTTAAGGTTTCCTTTGAAGAGGTAGAGGCATATTCCATTTTCTGGCAGGCACAATTTTCAAGAGGATACAACTATCCAGCATGATACATCCACAACTCCTCAGCTTCCACTTAGCTGTTTAATGCCAGTGACATAAGACTGCCAGTGCACTCTTCCATTCCACCTTCACATTTGGATACAATCCCCATTTTGGAGACTACAACATAAACTGTGTTCCCCCCTGAGTGTGATTATCATCCTTTGAAACTTTACCCTATGGTAACTTTTTGTCTGACACTTTCAGTTACATTTCATGTAAAGTTTACCAGAATTCTGAAAAACCACCCAACTTGTATCAGTGCTCAGTTTTTATGTAAGATCTTAACTTAAAAGTGAAAACTATAAAGGTACCAAAGACACAATATCAACAAAAGGTGTAAGACCTAACTCAATACCTCACCTGAATGCTAGTCAACAGCAAACATCAAGAAAGGTTACAAGAATTTTGTAGTCAAAAAAGGGCACTGCTAAAAAAAAAAAAAAACAAACCACAAAACCAAACACAACTTCTTTTAACTTACCTTTAAAAGGACAACATTTCAAGTTTTAGATGTGTTACCACCAAAGCGGCCTAAACTTGTTAATCCTGTCTCTAAAGAAAACACTCTGTGACCTTCAGTACTGAAGGAACTCAGAAAAAGATTAATACCTAATTCTTCAACATGGCATTTAAATTGCAGACATCAGAGATAATGAACCAAGGCAAAGGGGATTGCCGGATTTGGGATTACAGTAGAGATCAAGTCAGGTTAAAGCTGTTACAGCATTCTGACACTGTTGTGCACTGCAAGTATGCAGAGTAGGTGTTATAATTCCCTTTGCCACATTTAAAACAGAAGGTCTTATTAAAAGAAAAAAAAAGTTATTTTGGATATACTTATTTCATTTTTTTATAACCAAACAGGTGACGATTCTTCAGAAGATTCTTTCCACTCGTACATACGTCAGGTTGTACCACATCACCCCTCAGGATGCAGGAGGCAAGAAAGACTGTACAAGTCTTAGGAAAAACCTGCAATTTACTCCTTAGTCACCATCTAATCCAGTCGTGCCTCTGCTCAGGCTCCGTCAGTCATTTTAAGGGAAGCCACTTGTCCCCTGGCTGGCATTTGGCCAGTCACTTCTGCTATGCTTTATTTAAATCCCTCACTGTCCACGGGTCTCCTCCAATGTGAGATATTAATGGCTTAAGGCCACCACAGTCAAGTAACTATTCTAGGATACCACAGGGAAGCCCTAAACCAACCAAGCAAGAAGCAAACCTGAAACTAGACGGCTACTGTTGCCAAAAGCCTGTAGCAGGCAGGAAAACTGAAGGTATCAACATTGTAACTATAAGAGGATTCAGCCTTCAACACACCGTTTGCCTTTATTAATATTAAAGCAAACATAGAAAAAAAAATATCAAATATTTCATTCACATGGAATAACCCCGCTCACTTAAAATTTTAATGTTTTGAATTTCAAGTGTTCAGGACTGAAAAGCAATCCATAAAGTTAGTCCAGTTACAGCAGGGATTTTATGGTTTACGTTCATATACAGAAATGCCATGGCTTTTCCTATCTAAACTCACAGTTGCTGCGTTTTCAGCAAAAATCTAACTTGCATGATTTTGAAGGTATGATAAAGTGCTTGGTTTGATGTACAGACACAGAGCATTATTTTACTCATCTGTTGGCAAACAAAAAGGTGTCGCCCAGAAAAAAAATTGTCATCCAAGACAGAATGAAACGTAGAGACCCAGTAGAAACATCAAAGAAAGCAGTTTGCTAAGCTGCCTAAGAAAGTATCACCAAAGATAAAAACAGTTTTACTGCAAAGTTCTTTCCCTAAATTTGGAGGACAAAAGAAGCCAAGTCGAAGTATACACTAATAATACCAATTACAGGTATGTATCTGTGGCCACAAACCATCTCACTCAAGTTCGATGCAGACGTAATAAAAATGCAAAGGATAACTAGATGACTTAAAACTTAACTCACATCTGTAATGTGTGTGACTATTTACATTTTCTGTTCTATTTTTTGATCTCCCCAACAGAGCTTGCAGTATGTCAGGTAGACAGATAATAAACAGTGCTAGAGGCAAACACAGTGAGATTTTAAAACAAGGTGAGGCAGAGAATGGATTGTGCCACATTCAGAAAGTTAACAGATTAATCTTTTTTGAGGAAGAAAAGCAAAACCTCGTATGTACTAGATATCCTGAGCTCTCATACAAAACAGTGAAAGCTCTCACTGCAAAAACTTGTACGAACACCGTAAATAAAACTTGAGAGAAAAGCAGTAACACGTACAAAAGTGTTAACTTTATGAGCTAAGGTACAATTCACAATTTCACTTTTGGCAGTTCCCAGCTGCTGCTCCTTAGAGGCAACAACCCAGTCTGCTTATGCAATCACTTCAGAGCTCACATTTCTAAAGCTTGCATCACTCTCGAAAATTCTCAGAACCCTGTAATTTTAAGTGCATAAATGAATAATGAACTCTCCAAAAGCCAAGGAAAGGAGTTTCCCAGAATGATTCTGAAGTAACCCAACCTTTAGTAGGAGAACAATAAAGTTCTGCCACCACTAAATCAAAGTAAGTTCTGATGCAATTAAGAGCTCACATTGGGAAGTCTTTGGAGTAAGACAGGTTGCTACTTCATCGTCTCTGGAGGAGCCACAAAAGATTTAAAAGGTACTAATTTATCTGTTACACTTATGTTAACATATTTCACAAGCCTCTTCACTGGAATTTATTCAATTCCCTTAGCTAAAGGGGAGACCACAGCAGCCTTCTCCTCAACTTAAAAGAAAACTGCAATAGCTTCTAAATCAATCCACCCCATGACTGTGCTGTTACATGGACACGCTAGTGAAAACGAAACCAAGAACAGGCTGTCCAGAAAATTTGCAGTCCAAGTACAAAACAAGGTAGAAAACACAAAGACTGCAAGGGAACAAACACATCCATGACAAATTGCAAAGAAAACTCCCACAAACCTGAAACAAACAAAAAAAACCCTGCAAATCTTTATGCATTACAAAAATTGAAGAGTTTTAGAGAGCATTTCAAAGAAGGCAACTTCCTAAGTATATAGTGCAAAAGCTTATCTAAAGAGTACAGGAGAAAACATTAAAGGTGACTGAAGATTGTAACAACTGACTAAGGTGTCATGGGATTATCACAGTTGAGGGTCAACATCTTCATAACAAAGAAATTACATCAACTTACAGTTAATGGGATATTAAAGAGAAACAAAAAACAAAGCATATACACTGATCTTGTTTTGGGCCACTGATGGAATGAAACTGGATATCAGACACTTAGATCTTCTCCAATTTAATCACTTCATTAATAAGAAGGATTTTTTCCCCCTTTTTTCAGTGAATATGAACATAGAAAATCCAAGCAACTGCAAACAGTAAACTGTGTCACACTTATTTGAAAGAGCAACAATTTCAGATTTGGAAAAATACAGTAACACATAGAACAAAGGAAACAAAACTTCATTCAAAACACCACTGAGAACCTGGAGGGACTGCTAAGTCCCACAGTTTTCACCAGGAATTAAACCAGATTATACTCAAGCTATTATTTAGCATCTCATACTCTTGTCAAATGAAGAAAGATAAAACTACACAAAAGACTCAAAACAGTCCTTTTGTGGTTAAAATATTTAGTAGGTAATTAAAGCTCTTTCAGCTTCTCCCTTTCCCTGCAACACTTTGGAAATAAAACCAATTTTTCCCAGAAAACAGACAATGCTCCAAACTTTCCCTTCAACACAATGCAATAGAAGAGTGGTCCAACAAAACTGAGAATTAATAATCACTGGCTGACCTACATATAAATAGGAACAGAACAGTTACTTTACAAGAAGACATTAAATGACCTAAAGCTATATTGAAATATAATTTGCTATCTATAGATATATTCTCATGAGGCTGCTTTCAATTAGGCCAATTTAATTCTCAGCACTTCCAGGTACTATAAAACCAAAAAGTTAGGGAGCTTCGGCAAGCAGCTCTAGAACAATCACAATAAAAACTCTGCCAACTTAATTGGTAGTTTAATATTCCTCCAAAATTAACAGAAATTGTTAAAGGATTATATTCTCTGTAATACTTTCAGTCAAGAACTCTTGCCACGGGATTGATGAGGAGTGTAAAACATGGGCTTGCTTTTCTCTGCATTGTGTTTTAAACATGTTTAGTCGTTTCCAGAAATAAGTCACTTAAAGGTATAGTAGCAAGCTTAAACTTACTTTTTAAGTAATCTTCAAAAAGCTAAAGGCAAGTGCTATCAACATCTATAGAATCAAAACCAACCTCTTAAAAATACAACTTGTGACACTCCAAATACAAGGAATGAGTAAAGTTAAGGACAGCCCAGTCTTCTGAACTTTTTGACCTTCCTGAGCTTCCTGAACTTGGTTATACCAAGAAGATCACAAGTAACACTGAAAGTTCGAACTCTACAGGCAGGAAGAAAGATAATAATTAGATCAGTTTCCTACTACTCTTCTGCAATGCTGTGAACATTAGAAAGAAGTAACCCTCTTTGCAGAGGGTTTTCCAAAATGCAGAAAAGGAGCTATAGCAGTCACAGAATTCCAAGTGAAAAAAACCAAATCTCCTCCCTAATTTCTGCAAGAAATAGCCACAGATCCTTGTGCCTGATAAGATGTAGCTCACATCTGTATCAGACTGAGACAAATATGGAAGATGAGAAAACAGCTAGAAATTAAATGGATTCTTATCCTCTGACAGCAACTGACGAACATTAATAAATGTATTTGTTCCTCATCTATCTCACAAAGGCGCCTTGCCACAAACTGTTAACCAACTTGAGCAAGCAAAGATCACTATCAGAAAGTAAGTTTAGATGGCTTCATTTTTTAGGGGGGTTAGACACAGCAGATTCACTGCAAGCAGTATCTACAGAGGGGAAAGAAAACAGCAAAGATACATGAACAGATTATACTGCATCATACAACAGCATTAAGCTACTTAGTGTGAAAGACTACAATGCAGTTGGATATAATTCCCTATTCAAAGAAGCAGGTGGGAAGCAGTCAAGAACAATGTGATCTGTACATTCTTCTCTACCAATCGATTACACTAAATTTGTAGGTTTTACCAGTGTATTCAGTAAGGTGTTAAGTGTAAAGGGTAAGGCTTTGGGAACAGTTGCAGATGTATTCTAAGTGAATCTCAGAAGGCCTAGAGGAAAAAGATGATGCAGCTCTACTGCATACACTAGTTTACTAACAGTTAAAATAAAACGCCCTTGGAGCAGGGAAGTTCAAGTGCCAATTCAGAAAATACCAGCAATTCACACCAGCTCTACCACAAGGGCTTAGAAAAGAGTCAGAAAAGTCACACCAGTCACCACACAGAAGTGCACAGAAACAGGCTGCATAAACAGATGCTGACAGCAGCCCTTCTTCCCATTAAGAAGCTTATAAACAGTTCAATATCACTTAGTGTGAAAAAGGGAAATCTTGCATTTGGAAAGAGATAAGCGTTTTAAGGCCACCCAACATGAAGGGGAAAAGGGGAAACAGAAACAGTACACTATAAAACACCACAAAATAGGCAAGGTGTCATTCAGGATCCATCAAAAAAGAACATTGTGAAGAGCTGTGAAAATGACACTTAGAACAGAAAAGACAGTTCAAAAATGGTATTTGGTTTCACAAACTGACAAGAACAGAAAACAATCAGGAAGGCAAAGATGCAGACCTAGGCAAGATTTGCAAATCAAGGGAAGAAGCAGATTGTATTGAAGGGGAATTGTTGGTAGATATAGAATCTGAAAAATATTCTGGTATTCCTAATCATAGTTAACACTAATCTTAGTTATTTTCCTTTTTTTTTTTCCTCCACTAAAGGAAAATAACTTAATCAGAACTTATTGCTGTCAGCTATTAAACTGAGACATTTTAACAAGCTCTGGTTTCATTTCTGCCATTCAGGGATTCATGAAGAATTCAGAAAAGAATAAAGATGAGTCATATGGTTTGAAAACAGGCCCTACCAAAACTGTGATCCAATACAGAGCAATCAAAACCACTGCAATTAAAACATCAAGAATTTTACACATTAAACAGGTCTTCTGGGCAGTACCAGCTTCCATTCTACGTGAACACTTAATTGCCAGCACTCTAGAATTTTGGAAAAATTAGCAATTTGTTTTCCAAAAAAGACACACTGCAAATTTCCAAAGTCTTCCAATTATCACAGACTTCCCAATGAAAGGAAAGCAAAATGAAATATAGTAAAAGACATTAAAAATACCACAATGCTTCAATTAAAGTTTTCACTGCCACAGAATACTCCAAAATCTCGAAACAGTTTTCTTTATATGACTTATGTCACGGAGAAAGTACTGACTTATCATAACCCTAAGGTGATGTCTTCAGGAGTTGGTTATATGAAATAATATTCAAATGCTACTTAAAAGATAGAATATTTTAGGTAAAGTTCTTCAGGGCAGGAACTGACTTGTTTCTTGTATTTATATACAGGAATGCAAATATTGAGTATCAAATAGAGACATCTGTCACTTCTGTTACAAGCTAATAAAAGGGTACTCAAAAGATTAAATTAGAATTCCAACCCAGTTTCAGTAGCTTATAAACAATCATGTCAAATGTTTGAAGATTTATCTAAAATCTCATTACCAAAATACTGCTAACATCTGTAAGCAAAAGGTTCATACCACTCTCTAAAGAAAAGATCCCTTCATCCTGACAGAAATCAAAGCTTATTAATTGCTGTAACTGGCAATATAACCAGAAACAGCTGTCCTGAAGAGCTGCTAATGTTCTTAAGTCATAAATGTACATAAAAGCAGGCATAAAAGTACACACAACGCAGCATTAGAAAAATTACTGCTATTTATAAGTCAAGCAGATGCACCCGTGCAGAGCCCCAGTGACGTCCAGTAATAATTCCAGTTGCTCACAAACAAGAATCCAGTCCAAGGCACAGAACAAGTAAGTGCATCCACCCTCAAAGACTGACCCATCTGTGCATGTAAACACAACCTGCCCACTGAACCACAGGCCACCAAAAATTTACTGTTTGCAACCTTAATAGATAATACATACACATTTATACACCAGTAACATGAACTGCAAGTCAAAGAACACTTCTAACTTTAAAACAAGTGTTTTAACAGCTCTTTGTGAAATGCTGGGTAACATGCATTGAGTTCACAAACACTGTACACAGGCTAAACAACACCTCTGAGGAAGTAGCCAAGATAAAACTATTGCTAAACCCTGGGCACTCTCTCCTTCAAACTAATTTTTTCTGAAATCTGTAGCTGCTCTGCTCCCTACTATAGAGCAATACAGCATTACTACATCATTACGTACAATGCCTGAATCTTAGACCACCATTTTCCCCTCCTGCTCAATGTTAAGTCTCTTATTCATGTGACTTTTTGTTTTCTCATCACAAAAGGGCATTTGGCCACCTTTTAACTCACCATCCCATTTTTTTCAAGGCCTTTCAGAAGAGAATTTTTCAGAATTGACCTTTAGCAAACTCAGATGCACCAACACTAGATGTGCACTCTAACATACAAGACTACACAGACTCAAACTTACTAACCTTACATATTTTATAAATTACATGCATCAGTGATCTGATTTTTAAGTGCACTGTCTGAAATAAAAAAAAACTAAAACCAGTGGTACCTAATGCAAATGCTTTAATCTTATTACTAAAATAAAGTGTTTTTCTTAGAATCACTGAAAGACTTGAAAAAAAAAAGTAGGGAACAGATGTGCTATTTAATGAAGTAGAGTACCAAGATAGTCTACTTAAGTCAAACAAAAATTGAGTCTATTTATTCATGTGGCATTGTCATTATTGGTGCTTAGGAGTTCTTCTATTTATCATGGGTTTTTTTCCTAGACTTGTTAGCAGATCTACATGCAATAAAGCTTTAATCTAAAAAAATCTGTGAAGAGTCACTTCAGGATTATCAACAAAATTGACCCACAACTGCTCAGATACCAAGGTGGTAAGCCTGTAAGGAAAGCTCAACACTAAATTAAACTTCCCCAAGGGAACATCTTACATACACAGCACTGAAAAGTTGTTCAGTCATCATGCCTAGAGAGTACATGAGTTCTTCTTCACAAGTTCAGGGCTGAAATCATATCCATAGAGTTAATTTAAAAAAAAAAAACAACTCCTTTTAAAGTCCTCTCTGCAAGCCACAGGATCATTGCCCAGAGTGTGATGCCGTTCAGAACCTACAGAGTGCAACAACAGCTTTTTGGTCTTTTACCACCTATTACAAAAAAAAACCCAAAACACCTAATAAACGTACACAGAGAGCTACTCACAGGGTGACAACAGAGAAGGGTTAGAAAAGTAACCCTGTGGTTTCCAGCTGCTGGAAATAAAGGGTAAAAAACTTCTGTATTTGTCACAAATATACCAGAGGAAGCAGAAGTTCCACAGCATTTATAGATGATCCCAGGATTATACTGTGAGAATCACAGACAAATCAACCTTTCCAGTAGTTCGGTTTCTTCCCACAAACATACCAACCCTGGCCTTCATATCTGTTAACCATTCCTTCCTCTCCTGCCCCTCCCAAATTCTGACAGCATTTCTTTAATAAATGTCTTACTACATTTCAATTCCTATTTTACCTAACTTAATGTTATAAAAGTGCTGTGAACCTCCAGCTGGCTGAATAAGAACAGTGTCAGCTTACTAGGGGAGTTCCTGTTCTTGATGTGGCTTAAGTTTCCTTAAAAATGTTCATCAACACAGACTTTGCAAATATTCACTAACTGGCACAACCTGCTTACAGCTCAGAAGCCAAGATATTTATTGGCAGTTCATGAGAAATGTTGTCCTTTAATCCAAAGCATTTAAAGGGTTTCTGAGACTTCTTTAACAGTTAAGGATTATTTATATCACAAGGGATTCTTCCTTAATTGTGAAAGGGAGTATCAGTAACCAGGCCAAGTGACTGTCAAGTTACAAGCAAGTCAGATATAGTCTCCAGCCTGTTTTGCAGTATCAACAACCCAAACTGCTTATGGCTGTGCTAGGTACAATCTCATAGCAATATACAAAACACAGTCTTTCTGTTTGTGGAAAAAGCCTAATAAAACATAGCTACCAAATTAGAATTTTTAAGCCACATAAAATATCAAGATTAAAAAGAACGGACACTCCAGAAATTACTTCACTTGATAGATGTGGGGTTTATTCTTAGACAGACCTGAAACTTTCAAAATACAAACTCTCCACAGATTTTTGCCATGCAAATTATATAGAACAGACCTGAATAGGAAGACAAGCTTATTTTAAGCTTAACCCTGGTTAAAGTCACCTCAATATTACTAAGGAAATACAGTATTACACGCAGTGATCAAAATAATCTAGCTACACTGCACATCAAGCAGAATATATTGCCTCTGGTCCCATACTTTCCCAGAATACTTTAACTAGTGCACCAAAAGATTTATTCTGTTCCAGATTAAAAGATGTTGGTGCATGTCCAAGTCTTTCCCACTTCATTCAGCACATTAAGGCAATCTCTGTAGCCGATCTTTCTGACACTGCTGGTGTCAAGATTACTTTAGGCCCCTGACATCGAAGAAACAGAGTACCTTTTACGGGGTATTACAGGCCCATTTCCAGGTCTAATCTCTAAAAGAAGTCACTTTAAGTGGCTAACAGTGTTACCAAGATGCTGGAAGAAGGTGGTGTGTGACCAAGCTTCCAACCACTGCACACCATCACATGCCCCAAGCCCAATGGACAATACACAGCACGTTTTCTAGTGCCTGCATTTTACCAAGTCATCAGTCTCAAGACCACAAAATCTGTAGCAATTAATTTGAATCAGACATATTTATTTTCAGAGCTACAAACACACTGCCCATTTCCAGTATCACATCCTAATGTTAACTTCTAAGCGATAAAAAGGACCTTGGCTAAGTCATTACCCTGCCATGACCTCAACCTTTTTCATCTGCAAAACAAGAACAATATTTACCAGCCTCACAGGAGCACAGCAAAATAAGTTCTTACAGTCTTCGGGAAAGAAAGAACATGCTTAAGTAATTTATATAATCAAGTCAGCCAATAAAACTCTTACAGTTTTGAGGAGTTCCAACTTTTTTATGTTTTAATGAACATTGGCCTGCAAGTCAAATAAGATGCCTATTTACTAATGGTTCCTGCCCAGAGGTTCCAAGTTAGTGACCTTTAAGCACAAGCAGTTTTTACTCCCCTTTTGATGTAGAACCATGTCTCTCATTTCTTCCCCATCACTTCAATCTTTACTCCCCCATCCCCACAGTGCTCTCTCCTCCAGAAGCAGCGGAGTTTGAGCGTGACAAGGACATCACACAGTAGCACCTTCCCTGTTTCTACTGATTCTGGCAAAGAAATAACATGTAGGAAGCGTGGGAACAGCCAGCTCCCTTTGCCCCCATGGTCTTTCTGTAGGGAACACAAAGGCATAAACAAGCTCAAGAAAATAGAAAAACATATAGTCCTGAAGAAGAGAAGGATGGAAAACTGGGAAATGTGTCACTAAATGAATTGGTTGCCAACAAACAAAGAACAGTACAGTGTAATTTTTCTCCCAATTACAAGTTCACAAATAGTATTAGGCAGAGCAGGAAGAAAAAGCTTTGTAGGGAAGAGAGGCAAGGAAATCAAGAGCAAATTGCTTTCAAGAAGTCATATATTAGCTCAAATTACGAGAAAATATTTTTCTGTGAACGCACTTTTTGGTCACTATTTCACGTAATTAAACCAAAGTCATAAGAGTTTCATGCTGAACTACCATTCAGACGTAAAACATTTTAGGAGAGGGTACAATTTTCTTTAGTGAAACACAGCTAAACACAGGCAGTAAAAAAAGGGGAGGAAAAGCAAAATAATTCTTTTAACTGGAAGGGAAATCAAAGCAATGTTGAAAAACCTTATGCAAGTGTAATTTATGAATTAAAGTGGAACACTATTAAGCATACCTAAAATTAAAAAAAAGTTATTCCTTCTGTAACACTGCCAGGTAAGCACCAACTCAACACCCAGTTACAGAAAAGCTGCAAGGTCTTCACTGCTGGTTTCAACTTTTTGTATGTCTTTCTGACATGAATGATGGAAATTGTGGCTCCTCAGGACAAGAGAGACCAGGAGCTCCTGGAGTGGATCCAGTGGAGAGCAACAAATATAATTAAGGGACTGAAGCATCTCTCTTACCAAAGGCTGAGGGAGCTCAGCCTTGAGAAGAGACTACTGAGTGGGGACCTCGTTAATGTGTATCAGTATCTAAAGGGTGTCAGAGGATGGTCCAGGCTCTGCTTGGTGCTGCACAGCAATAGGACAGGAGGGAATGGGCAGAAACTGATGCACAGGAAATTCCACCTGAATATGAGGAAGAACTTCCTTCCTGTTAGGGTGACTGTGCACTGGAACAGGGTGCCCAGAGAGTGTGTGGAATCTCCCTCACTGAAGATATTCCAGAACCATCTGGATGACTGTCTGAGCAGGGAGTTTGGGCCAAATGACCCATTGTGGTCCCTTCCAACCTGACTGATTCTGTGGGGAGGCAGAAAGACACCAAGAAATGGTTTGGCACCAAAACGTGCATTTCTGCCTCATCTTGTTTCCTCAGAAATACCAGAATTACTGAATCTGCCTTTTCTGGCACTGATTGACAGAAGACAGTCCCATCTCCTTTAAGACACGAATAAAACCCACAATTTAGATGTTATTAATCTCACTGCCTTAAAGTTTCCCTTTCATTGCTAAGCCAGATGCGTTAGATGATGAATATACTGAAGTTTCTGAGGTATGCCCACCACAAACCATTTTCCCTTCAACTACTCAATTCTTATTCCTCCCTATTGTTAAATTTATAGTTATATATAGTTATAGTATAGTTATAAACAGAATTCTACTTCTACCACAGAAATGGTGAAAAAATATAACTACTTTTTGGACAGTCTCTCTCCTTCTGCATCAACAGGCTCTATCTTCTTTTTCAGATCATAGAGTTAAAGAAACTTGCATATTCAAATTGGCCTCTATATCTCTGAGAATCACTTCCAAAATAAAACCTTTCACTAACCTGCCTCGCTTAAATATAACCTACACATGAACTTCACAGTTTGAACCCTAGACCAGTTATTCCACCTGTGGTAGAAGCCCATCAGTAGGCTGGGACACAGACTCTGTGAGTGCCTCTCAGCTCCTGCCAGCTGTTACAAAATTGAACTGACTATCCAGAGATTTGTCATGATAGCAGTGGAATTATGATTTGGTAACAGAATAACCAGGTTCTTTGTGCAGATAAGAACCAAAGTATTTAATAACCTCCCTGCTAAATAGTAAGCAACTATTTAAGATGGTCTTCTGGGGTTCTTTGTTTTATTGCAAAAAATCTCTGGTTCCTGACTCCAGTAATTTAGAAACAGTGTTAAATCAGTTCTGGCTGGAGAAAAAGCACCAGAGGCACTACTGCTCAAGTGAAGTCAGTCAAAAGAACTGCACAGTCTAGCTAAGATGGGTGCACTGTGCAACATGTTTGCTGTGATTCCTGAAAAATTCTGTGGCTTCTGTAGTACAATTATAAAGTTCAAGAGCTGGATATGAACCAGAACACAGACCATCCCAAGAAAAGAGACTTTATCTATCCAAAGCCAAGATTGTTTAATACCTTCCATCTGTGCTGTTTACCTTTTCCTAGAAAACACTACTCATAGGAAAAACTTGCTAAGTCAACTCTGACAAAAATAGCTTATCAACATTACTTCTAGCATTATGTAATGGACTCATCATCGTATGCTCTGACAGATTATTTTAGAACTGGCTATACCAAAACATCCAGAACTACATTCTTTGACTCACTAGATGTTTTTGTTTTATCTTCAGCCACCTACTATGAACACAATAATACATTCACCTCCTTTTTCAACAGAACTGTCAGCAATCTGGTCCTGTAAGAACACAAAAGAAATGTTGCTCCAATCTGTGGAAAAAGAACTGCTCTGTTCTAATAACATAAAGGTTTAAACAACACATACTCCTCCATTACACTGAACTCTTTCAGTGAAAACATTCACTGAGTAATGACAATAAAAAGAAAGGCAACTTAAGTGAAATGTTGGGGGTGTTTTTGTTAATGTTTAGTTCAAGTTTGGTTTTCAGACTACAAGGCACCTAAAATCAGGTGTTACCAGAACCAGTGTAGTAATATAACCCCAGAGAAAAATGTCCTGGTGTTGTTATGCTTCTGTGAGAAAACAAGTACCTTTACCAGTAGAGAAAACATCCACCATACCTTTTTTTCACAGTATCTGCATTTCCACATTGCAAAGGATCACACACAAACACTATTCATGAATACATGAAGTAATAATCAACACAATTATATCATCAAAAGATGACACGAGAGCTTTAGCTATAACAGAATGAAGGAAAAAAATAAACAAAGA
>JAWWMP010000116.1:17054985-17194795 GCA_035047865.1 Dendrocincla tyrannina
GCCATGGGGGTGGCCGTGTGGGAGGGGAACTTTAGGGGCGCCAGGGCCAGCCGTGAGCCCAGCGCCGCCGCTGGGACACTGAGTCAGGCAGTGCCAGCTGCTCTCCCTGCAGGCGCAGCGGGTGAGACCGCCCCCCGCAGCCTCCTCTCGGGGGGTCCCTCCTGAGCCCCCTCCAGGCTAAGCAAACCCATCTCCCTCAGCTTCTCCTCATCAGAGGGCAGGTCCTCTTCACAAGGCCTCCCCAGTTGAGCGTTGCTACAAAAAACAAAAAAAAAGGTGTTGTTTTTTTTATTTTTATTTTACTACTAATGCAGAATTAATTCAGGGTGATAACATACACTTTTTATCCCCCTCCTCCCCCGCCGTGTGATTTGATTGTGGTGACTGTTTCCAGCGCTGGGTCAGCTCTTAACTGTGTGGCCACAGCGAGTGGCTTGAAAAGTCTCGGAAAGCTCCGAGGATGGGGATTCCTGAGGAGGAATAGAGGACAAATCTCTGAATAGCAGGGCTGAAACACCTCAATAAACCTGAGGTTTATTGCTGCTGCACATACTGACTGGTGTTAAAAGCTGTCATCTTTGCTCCTTCAGGCCTTTGCCCAGGGAAGGGCTCCCTTGCTGCAGGAGCCGTCCTTGTTCTCCTACACACCCTTTGCTTAGGATGGTTCCCCTCAGCCACAAGAAGCTGTATATATATTTATGTCACACACATATATATGTATTTTTATAAGCTGTGCTGCTGGAGACCTTGCTGCCTGAGCTTCCTTCCTCGTGTGACTTCTGCTTTCTGCAAAAAGGGGAAAAAAAAAAAATCTTGGCAAGGAAAAAGCTCAGCACAAGCACAAGGACGCCTTTGGAAGCATGGCTTTGGGAGGTGCCTGCTCTCCCTGTGTCCTGGCTGTTATTTTCCTTAGGTTTTTGATGTTATATTGCAAGAGGGTATCCAGGCTTGAAGCTGCTCCATAAAGAATCACAGAGTATTTAGGGTTGTAAGGAACCTCAGGAGATCATCCCGTCCAACCCTTATACTTAACAGATTTTTAGAGTATTGTGTTTCAGTGGCAATAGTTAATTATACAAAACTAAAGGAATTGTGCAGTGATGAGAAAATTCTTAAAAGTGTATGCATACATCTTTGTGGTTTCATGCCAGTGTACCCTGGATAGTCTACAAAATAAAACAACTGATACAGCTGAATGCAAACTCAGATTAAAGATGTAGTCTAGTAACCCCTCTGAGGCAAGATTTAGGGCAATGCAACTGCTTGCATAAGTGAGGCTGACCCTCAGGGACTGATCCCTATATATTGTGAAGTTTTAAGTAGGCCAGACGATGCCTTTAAAGACCTCTGTGAAGGATAAAATAAAATAGTGAATAAAGATGGGTTGATTTCACATTCCCTTTGCTGTTTTTCCCTTTCTGTGCTCTCTCTGCTGAACGTGTTTATTTTGGAGCACCATGACACAGCGCATAACACTGTGACAAATTAAGTGATGATGTGAAAATAATAATTACATATAAAATATTGTAGT
Organism: Dendrocincla tyrannina; assembly: GCA_035047865.1. Classification (NCBI taxonomy): domain Eukaryota; kingdom Metazoa; phylum Chordata; class Aves; order Passeriformes; family Dendrocolaptidae; genus Dendrocincla; species Dendrocincla tyrannina. Next base: position 17,056,517 of record JAWWMP010000116.1, read on the forward strand.
GTTAATACTGCCAAAGAGAAGATTTGGTACCACGTTGATGTTGTTTTTCAGGCATTTGGTATTTGGCTCACAATAGCTAGACACTTTGCCAGGGCAATGCAAATTAATTCTGCCAAGTTCAAGGTGAAAGATGAGCTAACTTGCGGGGGATGGGAAGACTGGGTTATTGCTTTAAAACCAGGTTAATTTTTTAGGACCGTAGCTGGGAGCATGAGCTTTCCAGTCTAAAATGGTAATTTCCTCTCCCTTCAGCTCCTTCTGGAAAAGGAACTGCCTCGTCACTGTTGCCCTATTTGTGGGAGTCTGAGCTGATCTAAGATTAGCAAAGGTTACCTTAAGAGTTCATGGAGAAACCTGGAATCTTGAAATCAAATGCTGATGCACAAATGCTAAGATGAATCGGGAATCTCCCTTATGGATGGCTGCTCTGCAACCTGGATAAATCAAGGGTGACTGTGGAGTTCCAGAACAGACCAGAAGTTGTTCTCATCTAAAAGATTAAAGCAAAGCACAGCAATAAAGGAGCAGTTCTTAGAAATTGTTAATGACTGACGAATGTTCTGTTCCCAAACTGATACACAGCAAGGGGGGAGCTTGAGCAGGAAGAACCAAGAGTGGATCAGGGAGATTGCACAGAAAAGTCTGGCAAAAATAAGGAAATTAAGAAGGTGGTGATTAGTGAAACTGGGTGGTTTTGCAGGGGAAGAAAACAAGGGAAACACTAAAAAATAAGTGTAAGCTTTGAGCTAATAACAAATCAGTGAGAAAGGCTGTGCTGGTAGGAAACTGGGCCTGGCCACAGTGACAGGTTATATATCAGAAAATGGTCTGATCCAGGGAAGGAATTTTCTGTCTGTTTTTATTAAAGGATACAAACGGCTAGGATGTCTCTTCTTTTGGGGGAAAAAATTCTAGTTGATAGGATGTCTAGGAATAAAATATTCCTAGATTTCACTGAAAGCTTGCGTTAAAACTGACTGGTCTCTAGCCAAAAAATAATACCTTAAGATCTCCAAAATAAAAAGGAATTCTGATGTAAAACAGTCTTTCTTCTTACATCTCTGTCACTGCAGCTGTATCTAGCAGATGCAAACCTGGAGTAAAATCAGCTAAGTTAAATTGTATGCAGCTAGAATTTCTATTGCATAATGTAATGAGATTAAAATAAACAGAAATGAGGAACATAATACTTTAATTGTTACCTTTTTATGTTCCAAGTAGAGAGAGCCAAGAACATATGAAAATACAGTTTTTATCTTGTAATGCAGTTATGTCACTGCTAGTAGTTTTGTACCTCTAAATGCAGTACAAAGATGAACTAATTCGGTTTTAATTCCCTTTTCTGTTGAGTGAATGTGCCCAAGTTGCTTTTCTTTTATATCTGACTTCTAAAAGAAGTTAAAAATGAAAGGCATTTGTTAGTGTGTAGGTAAGAGCCTGTAGAAAACCAATTACTTGCATTTAACACTTTCTATTATGTTATCTGTATTTCTGGCAAATATTTTTGCAGATATTGATATGTGAATAGTTTCTTATGTAAGTTTCAGCCAACACTGTGTTTTGTCATGTTCTGGTATTAGTAAAGCTTATCTGCAGCCTAATTACAACCATTTCAACCAGGACCATAATATCATGGAATTGTTTGTGTTGGAAGGGACCTTAAAAGCCATGTAGTCCAAATCCCCTTGCCATGAGCAGGGACATCTTTAACCAGATCAGATTGCTCAGGACCCTGTCCAATCTGACCTTCAATGTTTTCAGGGATGGGGCATCCACTACCTCTCTGAAGTTCCCACATTTTACCACCCTCTTTGTAAAAAAATTCTGTATCTCCACATAATTGGAAGCTGAAATAACAACAGATAAATAAATATGTAAACCCTGTACCTGTTTGGGATCTCCAGTGTTATTAACCAGAATGATGTGACTTGCACAGTGCTTGACCTCATGTCTGGAAAACAGTTTCTGTGCTTCTGCTTATGTGTCAGGACTCCAGTTGCAGTTCTTTTCACGGCATTTATCTCTGAAAGTGCCATTTGTGATGCCTTAACTGTCTCTAAGTTTTGGGGGTTTTTTTTATAACGTGTGTCTTTGATCCCCTGAGCAATTCCTCCTTTGTCTTGCCTAACGCTGGTCTTCATATAAACATCCCTTCCAAACCTGGCTGGATGCAATTTGTATGAAGCATTCCCCACTCTGCTACCCCAGGGTAAGGGCTGTCTCCTAATTAAATAATCTTCTGTCCTGACCCTTAACAGACCGTAAGCAGCTTTTCCCAGCAGGGCAGGTAGACTCTTGGGACAGTGCCACAGAGCTCGAAAATACACGATTTTGAAGCATGTGTGTGTTCCTATGTGTTCCAGCAGGGTTTTATAAAAATAAACAAGCTCTTATTCTTCTGTAATTCTGTAAAAGGAAGAAAGGAAAGCAACCCTTTAAGAACTGTTTCTGGGGGAAAGTGTTTTCAGTTACAGTGGGCAAGGGAAGCCTTACTTTATCAGCAAAAGAGGAAGCCTTTTCAGATAGAAATGAAAAGTGTCCTTTCTCAGGATGTTTGAATTGCCCTAGTAGTGTGGGTCATGAACTCTTAATGTCTATAAAACCTATTGATTCCATATTGATTCATCTTGTTTCATTTGTAATAAGAGGTAGAATAATAAGCAAATCTAAAGATGCAATACTGACTAGAACTGACAAATGGTTGGAAAGATAATGTGCCTCTCATTGTATCTCTCTTACTCCTACATCTGTCTTTTCGGCTGAAAGAAATCGAAGGGAGTCTGCCCTTATTTTCTTGCATGTTTGTGAGAGCACATAAATTGCCAAGACCTGAGAGGAGCGGGAGAGAATCCTTTTCATATCCAGTAAGGCACAACTGAAAAAATTGGTCTAATGAAAGACCAGAAGAAGGCTATGGGCCACAGAAGCCTTGTGAAACTGGCGGTTAATAGGGTGAGGTTTAGTTATCCATTGGCTCATTTTGCACCACTGTGGGATGCTGGATTTCAAACTGCTAAAGCAAGTGAAGATGTATAGTTGCCTCTAGCACACGTGCATTTACTGAGGCAGGGGCTGTAAATGCTTCTGATCTGTGGGTCTTGTTGCCCAAGGTGGTGTGAGTTAAAAGACCTGATCGTAGGATTGTTTCTTCTCAGCTCTCAGCCCCCAAGGACTTGAAGCCACAAATTGAAAATCATTGCAAAAAACGTTTTGGTTTTTTTCTTAACTATGTCATGAAGAGCGGCCTTCAGATTTCCTAGACTTACTGCCAGTTCTGGGTAGGATAAGCTGGGGATAAAAGTGCCTTCGGTGTCTTTGACCCTATGCCTATAATCATCACTTTATCAGATAGCTCTCTCTGCAGAACAAATATATGGAAACAATTTGCAAGAAAGATGGAGACTAAAAGGTTGCTTTTCTTTTTTTGAGCCTCTGCTGTTTGCATAGTAATTGCACATAGTGATCTTGTTTGCCTAGCAGTTCCTAAGATTTCCTTATGGCATCCAGCTGTAGCTGGGGTTGGTATAATTGGCAGCCTTTTTTCAGTAGGCATTTGTTCTGGGGAGCTGTTGTGGGCTGACTGCTCAAAGACCTTGCAACCACTGGAGGCAAGTGCTGTAGGAGTACAGTGTTTGATTATTTTTTTTTTTCCACTGGTGTGCTTCTCTACTAGCTTTTTAAAGGCTTATTTATTTTGCTTAACTCTGCTAGCGATAAACATGTATTGGTCTGACTTGAGAAGTTATCTTCCTGCAGTAACAGATTAAGGCTGTAGAGATTGGCCTGCACAAGTTGTTAATGAGCTATTAATGATTGTAACTTCAATCTTGTGGAAACAAGCTCTTGAATTACTGTTTTATCACTGGTCATGTGTTGGCTGACTGTTTCAAGTTTGGGCCAGTACAAATTCTGAAGGTGATGACTCAGGCAGCAAACCGGACTGATAATTTAATGGTGAAACAATTGTGTGAATGGAAACACTGCCAAAAGGCCCTAATTTATTCATTCTTTTTCTTGTGGCAAAGGGAAGAGTGGGGAATTGCTTGATTGCTGAACCCCTAACAGTTTGAGCTGGGGACAGATTTTGAATACCTCTTAGTAACCTCTCTCTTTCAAAACTAATAAAAATGGATCTTGTTCTCGTGTGAAGTACCTTTTATTTCAGTATGTGTTATGGGGAGTTAATTAGTGTGAGGGTCTGTGTCTATTAACCCCTTTTGTTGTCAGGAAAAATAATTGCATTAGCAAATGCTATCTGTGGTATGTTATGCTATATTGCATCCATCTTAGCTGTGCATTTTTCCATAGCTTTGGCTGCCATGATCTCAGTGCTCATGTAATCTGTTTTCATTTGCAGTGCAGAGATCAGTATGAAGAATTAAGTAGTTTGCTAGAGCTTTCAAGGAAAACATGATGCAGCACGATCACATGTTGATGTTTAGGGCCCCCTGAGCCGAGGAAATGAGACAACGCTGAGGTAGTCACTGTGCATGTGGGATTCTCCACTCTGTGCCTCAGCTCTGTGCAGGCTCTTGGGAGCGCAGATAGAGGACTGTGTGGTTTGTATTTGAATTTGAGAAATAGGAGGGAATGTAACCCTGGATGCCAACTAAACCTGTTCAACAGAGGATGGGTTTTTTTTCCCAGTGAACTTCAGACAGAAGGGCATCTAAGAACTTCCAAGGAACAAATTAGGTGCAATTATAAAATACCACCATCGGAGTCTTCAGGTGTTGTGGATCTGTGGCACAGAACAGAAAATCACCTCAGCTCTTCAGTGGTGGGTGAAGTTCCAGTACAAGAGTGAAGTTATGCTCACACTGCTGGATGGAGATTCCATGTTTTATTAACATAAAGCAGGTTTGCGTCCTGAATCCCAAGTGTTTGAGCTTCCTAGGTTTTATCCTTTTGCTCTGATGCCAGAAGGGATAGATTCTGTCACTGAATGCTTGGTGTTTGCACTTATACCATAGTATGGTTAGCCAAGGAATCATAAATAGGTTTAGCCTCCTGGCATCCTCTTCTTCCTTAGAGAAAGGGCTGGTAACAGACTGCAACTTTTTATGTGTGTGTGGAGTCACTAGACCTGCTGGGAGCTCTTGCTCTGCACAGAGGTTAAAGAATCCCTTACAGGAATTATAGCCTGGCTGGATTTGTTAACCTGTATTAGTCTGAAGATTTTGAGTGATTTAAGTCTTTGGGCCTTCATGTTGCAGAAGACTGTCTAATTAAAAGGGGGATTTGCCAGGGATGGGGTACAGCTTGTTACTGTGGTACACTAAGTCATGATGCTTCTGCCTCCTACCTAATTGGCAAAGCATCATCTACTTTATGATGTGGAATGGATTTATAACTTTAGTAAATTTAACAACAGTTTCTGATCCATCATGCTGTTCCTGAACTCTCCCACAACAAATTTCCCACAAGAAAAAAAAAAAATGGAGATTTTCCTCTTCCAGAAGCACCTGCAGTGTTTCTGGAGGGGATTTCAAAAGTCAGAATCAAGACATTTTCTCCTATTTTCATATGAGACTTCCTCCTGCTACTTCTGTTTCCTTGCAGACAAAAGGTATGCATAATGACAGTGAAATTCCTAAGTAAATACCATGAAATTTTGTGTGACTTAGTCATGCAGTACTATTTTTCTTCCCTCTGTCAGTAGGGAAGAATTCTGCTCACTGAAAACTGTGCATTTTATTTTGCAGCCTACTTTGCACATTGAAAACAACTTCAGATTTTGTACTTGAAAGCAACACCATGGGAATTTTTCTCCAGCCCAAATAATTTTACCAGTTGATGATAATCTCCTCAAATGTACTGCCCCTAGTTTATGCAAGAATGTATCATACAAGAGATTCTCCAGTTTCAAAAAACCAGTTCTATAAGCCTTGTCTGTGGCAGAAAGAATAAGACCAGTAGTAATTCTAATGATTTTTGGCTGGTGGGGAACCCAACAGAACATTTTGTGACTCGGGTGCATGTATTTATGCATAAATAACCAGAGATTTAAGAGAACAGTATAACACACAAAAGAATAGACTATTAATTATCAGGATAGTACTAATGAGATGAAACTATTTGCCTTGAAAAACTATTTGTGTTGAAAAAAAGTCATGTTATCTTGTAAAGAACTTCAACTTTGTCTTTTCTCATTCAGCCAAAGATGTTATGTGATTCTGCAGACTTAGGAACAGCTGGTAGAATTTCAGTGGACAGTAAATGCCCAGAGAGTTGAATTCACATCTGGGAGAGCTCTGTAATGCCAGCAAGTCTTGGTGTTAAAAATAATATAGAAACATTTTTAGTGTTGTAATAAGCATGTTACTGATGCTATAACTGCATGGGTTAAAACTGACAAATGTTTACTGAGGTGTATGGAGTTCCACTGGACCCACTGGGACTTACCTTGGGAACAGTAACAGCAGCCTGTGCATGAGACAACACTGCCATTCTGGCAAACCTTCTCACTGGAGTTGCAGTCTTTTTCCTGTTATAGCTCACACCAATTTTGGACTAGAATAAACAACACTGTAGTGGCTTTTTGGTCAATGTAATTTGCAGTTTTCTGGCTGAGTTGTGCACACAGGAGTATTTTGCTACCTTCCCAGAGCTAAAAGTGTAGGATGTGTCTGGGAAATGTTTATGTTCTGTCCTTCTTGCAAATAGAAACCATTCTGAGAAACACCCTCATGGCATGGTGAGGCAGAAGGCTACTTCCTAATTTTGACATACATAGCAAAGAATAAGCACAGGTCATCAATAAATACTCTTTTCTCTTCCTGGATATGACCTCTTCAGCTCTGGCAATACTTTGAGCAAGACCTCAGGGGCAAGCAACGGAAAGCCTTCATTCCCTGTGTCTGCATCCTGTAATCATACCTTGGGATGGGATGGACTAATTAATGCCTCGATACCAGGGAATACATACCCAGTTTTCTCCTGATCAGATGCAGTGGCCATTAGTTACTACTGCATTCAGCTTAGGGTCAGGGAAGAGAGAAGGGATTCCATTAGGGTAAAGGAAGAGCACCTTTGTAATCCTCTTGGTAGTGAAACCCAATCTCCCTCTGCTGACCAGGTCAGGCTATATCGGTAGCAGAGTGAGATCTCACTCGAACTGTGACAATCTGTCTGGGGTGTGTGGAGGCTTCCTCTTTTTCTCACACACATAAATGGAGTCCTACCTTTCACGCTGAACAACCTGCAGCCCTTCTTGTGTGGGCTGTTAGGGTTTTGGGTTTTTTTAAGCACTTTGTTCTGAGTGCAATAAATAGAGCACATTTTAGATTAATTCTCCAGGGAAATAGTTTTCAGTATAACCTGGTTTTCAACACTCAAAAGCCTTTGGATATAGCCTAAAGCTGTTGCAAACCCTGGGAGGTCAGAGCCTTTGAAATAGCTGTGTGGAGTAAGCAGTGTTTTGAAAACAAAACAAAAAACTTGCCCCAATCCGAGCTGTGTCGCTTTCAGAACCTCCGAGATCCTGCAAAGTCTGAATGACCCTGAAAATTGACTTTTTAAAGAGGAAATGCTGCTACCTGTTTAAGGCCCCCTGAAGGTGCTGAAAAAGAGCAGAGAATGTCTAAAGCCAGTAAAGCTTGTGGTACTACGATGAAAATCATCCATCATTGAGGCAGTCGGGGCTGGAATCTTCTAAAGCACTCTGGATCTCTGGGTAAAGCAGTAGATTCTTGAGAGTTCTTTAGCTGAATTAAAATACAACTTATCCAGGGACCATACCATCTTTTAATTCATGTTAATGTGGAGTGAGCTGAGTGTAAGAATTAAAAAAAATACCTGAAAAGAAAAGAACTTGCAGTACTGTAACTACAGGTTTAAGAATTTACCCTGTTTGTACAAGTGTTCAATTACATATCTGGCTTGTATAATCATTAAGAAAGAAGTCACCTCGCAGTGTAAATTTGATATTTTAGTAGCATTTTACTGGTCAAACACTTAAATCATGAGTGAAGATCGTTGTTTATCTTGCTTTGAACATGTGGGTGTTCACTCTGACTGAATGTATACATCTGTAGATCTGTGCTATAAAATATGACAAAATCTTAAAATACGCAGTTCTTGGCATTATAGTAGCCAGTTTAAGTGTTTGCTTAAGATCTCCATTCACGATTAGCCAACTTTGAGTCTTCTCCTGCGTATCTCCTGACAGTTTTGAGATAATTCTATTTTGAGGGGATTTGGGTTGAGGTAGCTGTGCTGGTAACTGGCTGTTAAGACAAAAACACTTTCTCAGTGAGCAGTGAGGCTGAAAGCGTGCTGAATCCCTGAGCAGACCCGTGAAGAGCTGTTGCTGTGGGCTAACATTTAGTAACATATAGGCCCTACAGCATCCTTAATGTCCCCGTGTGGTGTGTGTGGTCACGTTCAGGGACCACACCTTGGTCAAATGTGTCCTCCCCTGTAGTAATGTGCTGCTGCTGGGGTGATGAAGACCAGACAACAGGTCCAGCCATTCTTATCCACTCAAGGCTTAGCTAATACCCTGTTATTTCTGTTCTGTTTTATAGGATCACTAAGCACTTCTGTGGTAAGTTTCCTGTGGAGCTGGGGATGCCAAATCTCGATCAGGACCACAGTGATTCTTTGCAACAACTATGAACAAATCAATCAATTAAACATCAGTGAGGTAAATGAGTGATGACCCTAATGTCTAAGACAAGTTTTCTAGCGTACACACTTTTCTGGTTGTCACTTTGGCAACACCTCCGCTAATACTCTGTTTACACCACTGAGTTTAAATAGAGGATTTTTATCAGCAAGCTGGTCATTCCTTTGCTGTGTGACCTTACACAGTAGGTATCTCATGTGGACATGTAAACTTTAAGGCCTCCTTTGAAATGTCACCTTTAAAAGGCAGGAGCACTACTCGGTGGAGGATTCAGAAGTTCTTATGCAAATATGTAGTGTATTTATATGTGCATTGATATTTACATTGTACAATCCATAATTACTGAAAAATACATGACATTAAAATATAGTAAATTCAACATTGCCTGATGTGCCCAGCCTAAATACTTTTTTGTAGAGGAAAAATGGAGGGGACAAAAAAAAAATAAAAAGGATCCTTCCTGATTTGTAAAAGTTTCAAAATGTAATATGAGCAGTGTTACGTGAAATTTTGTATCTGCAAAGATCTGCATAAAGGAGATAAGCAGAATAGCTCACTAATAAAATTTCAGGTGTTAAAAATGAGACAAATTTTAAAAGCTGAGTATTTTCTTTATTTTGGTGCTACTGTCTAAATTCAAGGTGAATCCAGTAAACTAAACTCTGCAATGTTCATGTTGAAAGGAAAAGTGAAACAAAAGACTGTGTACCTTAAAAGTTGTAAGACAATTCAAAATATCAAAAGTATTAATAAGAAAATCCACTTTGAACTTAGTTGTACAATAAGCAATTTACTGGTCTCTCAGCAGAACCAACAGCTCTGGTGTCTGTGCTTGGGGCTGTTTGGTCCCTTGCTATGGATTATCTTATAAATGTAAATGTATGTTTTGTGAATTCATAGTAACACATGGTTTTTAAGGATAACAGGACATTTAGTTTGACCTAATTACCTAGTTAGTGCCTTTTGCAATAACACCCTGCTTCCTGCAGCCATAGCTACACACTCAATTGAAACAAAGATCACTTCTATGAATATGTAACTGTTTGTCCCTTAGAACTCCTTGGACAGAAGATGCTAAAGCTGTAAAACTTTGTGTTTGAGAAAGTATGTTTTAAATTTGGATGGTTCCTGACAAGATAATTCAGATTCCAAGCTGAGTTTCTTCCCTCAAATACCTGCATTGTCTTCAGTAATAAATTTTCATGCGAACTGGAGGAAGGCGTTTGGCCTATTCTTAGAGCAAGTCAAAATTACACTCTGCTTCTTCATGATCAGCTGTACATCTTCCTTTTATTTCTTGTGCATCAACAAGTGCAGGGCAATGAGGAAAGTCTCTGCCTTGGAGGAACTTACAGCCTGAATGTAAAGGGTAACTAAATGCTATTCAGTGATTTTATTAGGGTTAAGATCTCATCATTCCTTACCATTAAGTTATAGTGTGTGGGTGGATACCAGGTGTGTACATTGGCTCCTGCCATGCTGCGGGAAAAGAGAATATACCTTTGGTTTGGCCTTCTTGCTGGAAGTTTCCCACATATGATCTACTTGCATGAAGCTGCATGTGGCCACCTCCTAACTCAGTTCTTAAAATATTATCCCTCTTAGCTTGAACGCTTCATGTAGCTGAAGTTTTTCTGAAGTTAATTACTCCAACAGTTGTGCTGGGGAGAGAATACACATGTAGTTATGTTGGCAGGTTGTGGAGAAGGGGAAAATCTTCAGTGAAAAAAAAAAAAAGAGCTGGAATAAGTGGCTGGGAGCAGAAGCTTCTTTATCTGCCCACTGTCACCAAAGCACCACCTCTAACCAGCAGTGTAGTTATTGGCACCCACTGGGTGGGTAAAGCTGGATTTTATTATCAGACTTGAGACCAGGGCTGGATCTGGGTCAGGCTGAGGGTTGGAAGGAGTGTAGTGCATGTGGATAGGAAAGAGCTGGAAACAGATGGCATCATAGCGGGAAGAATGAGGCAGCTCATCAGCTGGCAGCATTTCTCCTGCATTTTGGCAATTGTTTGGGGTTATTTTTCAGGGAGGAACTCAGCGTTGGGTGAAGTTTTATCATTAGTTTTTATAGTTTTGGATCCTAAGAAATTATCTTGTCAGCTCTGAATTTAGTATTTCTTAAATTTAAGGCAATTTTAGATCCTAAGGAATATGACTACTCACATTTTAGGACTGGATTTTCTTAATTAAAAAAAGAAAAAAAGCTCAAGTTATACGTAAGTGTTTTGGCAAAGGGTTCCCCAAAACCCTGAGTGGAATATTCATCTTTGTGGCAGATGGTTCTACAGTAATTGCTGATTCATAATCTTCTGAAAAAGGAAGTAAGCTACTCATGAGTTTATGGACTAAGCATTTTGACTCAATTAACCTGTTTATATCTGCATATTGCTTTTACAGTAAGCTTAGAGTTAGGAAATACTGCTTATATTTTGCAACCAATACTGCTTATATTTTATGAGCGGGGTTGGTTTTAGTTTAGGGATTACGTAGAAGAAAAGGACTCACGCATTCATTTTTTATTCAGTAAGTAATTCTTAAACTTTGTTAAATAACAAGATAGTTTTATTAATCATTCCTATTTTTCTTAAGCAAAACCTTAAAATATATAAAACCAAGCATTAGCTTCATTTCTAGAGCATCTGCAGTTTAGTTTTCAGAAGAGATGTGTTTCTCACTGACTAATTTTTCATGTGCTTTTTTTAAATTCTTGCTATAGGTTTAAATTATCATTACCTTGTTGATGAATAATAGTGATTCTTAAGCTTTGAAATTTTAATACTTTTTTCCAACTACTTATTTAAAAAATTATGAGTAGCTGCCTGTGAGAAGGACAACTGCTTTCTTGAAGGGAGAATTTATCTAATTATATATAAACATTTATTCCATGCTCATCACCATAGTAACAGAGGCCTCAAGTCGATGTGCTTTGCTGAGCAGGATTGCAAATGCTGTAGTGATCCAAGGCCTGAACTTCTGTAAGAAAATGCAGTTTCACATTTGGTTGAGGCACAGCCAGTCCGTGCTACACCTTTTTGACCTTGTGCCCCTATTTATATTCCTGGGGCTGCAAGCTTGGAAGAAACCTGGGAGTGACTGAAAATGAACCTCCTGAAAACTGGTGTACACCAAATCATCCTTCTGCTCTGCCTGAGCACATGATTTCATGAGCCCTAGTGAGGCACTGGGGAGAGTGAAGAACCTGGGATTGTGATGAGTGTGGGGAGAGACAGCTACAAATTCAGATTGCAAAGCTCCTGTGGAAGCCACTTGTTTAGGGCCTGACTGTGCTGTAGCTGGAATTGGTGAAAAACAGGTATCGGGTTGGGAGTTAAGCCAGTGTGAGGAAATGATCTAACCCATATTAATTTGGAAGTGGTTTTTGTGACTTTAGAAGTATATTCCTGAGCCAAGTATATCTACTTGGTGCTGTTCTGAGAAAAGAAAATGCAAACAGGATTGAAATTTGATGTCTCTTCTCCTATGCTGATCTCTGAAAAGTGGCCACGGAATTTAATGAGACTGTTCACTTCAGAGGCTCTGTTACAATTAACTTCCTGCATCTCTCTATTTTCAGTTTTATCTTACTTTTCTCTGTAGCATCACAATTTCTGCCAGAAAAGCCTCTTCTTTTTCATTTGAACAGCAGCAAGGGTAGTACTAGCTATTTTTGTAGCCTATTTGAAAGTAAATCTCAGATGTATTCCTTTTTCAGATGCTCCCTCTCTCTCATGAAACCTTGCAATATGTGTTTTATAGCTACAGAGCTTTAGAAACTCAGATTTTAAAACATCCGAAAAACTTGACAAAGGCTTTTACTTTTTATCTCTTACATTAACCAGGCCATCATTTGAAGCCTTTAAAATTACAGTTCTATTTTCTTTTCCAGCACGCTTTAGATCATCACTCCACCATCCAAGGTCCTGATCCCGTGGAGACTTGGACACTTGTTTAACAATGCATGTTTTAAATGGTACCACTGATTTATTACTCTTTCTGTGCTGTTACCTGGTTTGAAGACAGGCAGGTACTGGGACATCTGCATTATTCCTGCAGTATTTGCAAATAGTGGAATGATTTGCAGGTGTAGCACAGCACTCCAGTTAATCACACCAGCAAACTGCAGCATGAAGCGTGATCTTCTATAGCCATTTATAGTCTGAGTTTTTAAGAGCTGTAACTCTGCTTTTGGCTTGGTTACCTTCTGTGGCTGTTGGAGATTACATTTGCAATCAAGTTGTTGCCAAACTTCCACTCGATGTGAAGGTCATGTTTACTACTGCGCAGCTGCACAGCGAAGAGCTGCAGTAAAAGCAAAATAAACTAGAAGACTCTTTGGGAAGCAGCTTAGTGTCACTCGGTGGGAGTGGAGAGCAAGTAGATGCTGGGCAGAAGCTCAAGCTCACTGTAGACCAAAGCAGAATGTTGTTGGCAGCAGTTAAATTTTACTGCTTCATTATAGCTGATGTGTTCTTGACTGCAGCTCTAATAAAAACATCTTGTGCCTTTCTGAGCACTGTTTAAAAAAGAACATAGATGTAAGAAAACTGGAGTCTGCAGCTCTCCATATGTGGTGTTAGCATGGTGCAAGTTTTTCATCCATTAGCCAGACTGAGGGATCTGGTAGCCTCCTAAAAACCTCGTGCACATTAAATTTCTGCCACTGCAGATGAAAAGAATGCTGTTGGAGCACTTGGATTCCTGTTACTCTTCCAGGGAAGGGCCACAAAGGCTAATTGTGGTCCTCCCAGATGAGGGTTAAGGTGCGCTACAAGTGAGATGCAACAGGGCTTCCATTATGGCTGTAACTCCTCTGGATTAGACATTCACACCCACATACCCCTTTCTGGTTTAAAATCTTGTAGATAGATGCATCTTTGCTGGTGTAAATGGCAGTAACTCTTTGAGCTTAAAAAAAACCCCAAAACAAAAAAAAACCCAACAAAAAATGTGGCCGGGGAAGAAGTTTGACTGCCACTGACATTTTGACAAGCCTTTTTTAGCTAGCTTTAGGGAATAAGGTGTATGTAGTGATGATCAGATGCATTTGACAAGCAAAATTGTCCAAAATACTAGGTTCCCTGTGTGAAAATAGGCCACAGAGCAGAGGAGAAGGATTTTTGTATTATCCTCACATAAGGAAATAGATATAAACCTAAAACCACCAAAAATCCATAGAGTACCATCACCTTATTGACCCACTTGTATAAAGACTTCAGCTGGAGGTCTCAACATCTTAAAGACCAGGCAACCAAATGTAGGAAACCAAACTTCTTTATTTCTGCTATTATGAACTGTTTTCTTTTTCCCAGTTTTCAGTTCCTGAAAACTTGAAGCAACTGATATTTGGGGGCATGATCCATACTAACTTTGTGGTGCATTGCAAATAAATATGCAAAAGTTCACAGAACACTATTGGAATTGGAGGTATAATTAAGTTTTGGCCTGACTTAGTATGGTTGATGTGCTGTCAAGTCCCAGTGAACCTGCATGGGGTCTGAAACCTCTTTACCACACCTGGCCTCAACCCTTTTTTCTGCTGTCAATTATTTTTGCTAATCCATTGTTGCTTTAGTACTATTTCTTTTTATAGGCTTGATTAAAAGCAATTTGGAATAGTTCCAATACTTACTGCGGTGGGTTTACCCTGGCTGGATACCACGTGCCCACCAAGGCTGCTCCATCCCTCCCCTCCTGAGCTGGGCATTGGAGAGAAAATATAACCAGAGGGTCTTGAGTCAAGATAAGGACAGAGAGAGATCACTCACCAGTTACTGTCCAATTTAGTTTATTACAGTTTAATTTATTACCAATTAAATCAGTGTGGAATAATGAGACATAAAAAACAAATCTTAAAACATCTTCCCCCCACACACTCCCTTCTTCCACACTTGACTTTACTCCCAAATGCCTGAAATGCAGGCACTTTTGCAGTCTCCTGATCTTCTTTGTCCTATTCAAAGTATAAAAATAACTCAGAAATGACAGTGCATCACATAGGATATTGCAACTGCTCTCTTATACCAGATGGGCCAAATATCTTAAATAAAGACATTCGGCACTGTAAAACTTTTTAAAATGATTGAATGACTTCTGTAAAGTTTAATGCATGTTGTAGTGATGTCCAGGGATCATGTGGGTATTGCATGTTCCATGGAAGTGAGCTTCCAAATCAACATATTGACTTTGCTCCTGAGCTGCAGGAGCTGTGGTTGTCCAAATTCAGGTTTCACCCTCAAATACCAATCCAAATGAAGCAGGAGAGTCCTGATAACTGTTGTTTTTCTGTGCTTGCTTCTTGGGCTTGCTTTGCCAGGCAGGAGTTAAGTCATGCCCTCTGGAGACTGTGGTTCAACTCCTCAGTCACATCCCCTTTTCTCGAGTTGAAATCCTGGTACGCCTCCAATGCAAGAGTAGCACAGAAAAGAACTATATTGGGATAAAAGATCTGGTACTCATTAATGTTCAGGGTTAAGTAGATATGTAACTTAGGAAAGATTGTACCCTACCATTTATTTTTGCTAATTTGGAGTAAGTGGAAGAGTTGAGGCCAAGAGAATCTGATTATTTTTACCCCTCATCTTGTTAGAAAGTAATACTTTGAATGAAAAAAAAATCATGCTTGATGTTAGTCGTTTATAAAATTACTGTATAAATGCATCAAATACAGTCTTAGCTATGAAATACTACTCTACAGAGCTCTTTAGACCAGAGCAGGTTTTTGTAGAAAATCCTCTGTTAGAAAATTGCCAGCTACTAGGTCAAGTAATTTAAGCATACCAAAAAGCCTCCCAGTTAACTCTTTGTGTGTATATATTTAATTTCTGCTAAATGTGCTAGAAAATGGAAAAGTTTTTGTAAGGTTTTATTTGCCATGTGTTTTGCCAGTCTTTATTTGAAAAATAATTTTTGAAGGCTCTTTAATATTAGGAAATGCTTTAAATAACAAGGGGCAATTGTTCCTTTTTCAGAACGGTCTGAGATTTTTCTGTTTCTTATGGCTTCTAGTGTTCTTTTTTTCTTTCAAGTCAAGTAAAACAGGTAGTTCTTAGCAACTCTGAAATTCAAGCTGTGTATCTAGATATCTAGCTTTGGTTAAAATATTGTGGATCAGTTTATAAGTGTGACTTTTGGAACCAGAGAGAAACCACGTAATTCTCATTTTGAGTAAAATTGACTCCAGCATTTTGTGTTTCTCAGTTTCACTTTCAAGTTATAAGAGTTTGATTATATTCAGAATTTTTAAAAGTCCGTAATTTCAGATGTAGCAAAAACCCCACAAATCCCTATTTTTAGAGAAATAGAGCAGAAGTTGTAGAATGAGTGTAAATATTGACATGCTGTCGTTGTAAGCTACAAGTCGTACTGGGAAACTTGATGTCAAGTTCACTTTTAAGTCCTTGCACTCGACCTAAGGAGATTTAACTTTCCAAAATCTATCACTGAGGAGGGGTTTTAATCTGCTTTCTGTGTTCAATCTTAATCAGTACACACACTGAACTTTGAGGAGACTCTCTGGACATTTCATTGTATGAAACATCAGCAACAGATGTAATTATGATGGAAAAAAAGGGACAGCTAAGGTGGCTTTACACAGCTGTCCCTTTTCCCTCTGTGACTTATTAAGAATTATACAAAACAAGACTCTGGTTGCCTTTGCTCGTATTGAGACTTGCAGTCTTTTTTCAAACTATGCTATCTGGTCTGTTTTGTTTAATTATTAATATTTTTTCCCAGCAGTTTACATTTACCATATAGCATAACAATTTTGCAGGGATAATTCTCTACGAACAGGAACAGGTTGTTCTGAAAAAATGACCCTGAGCATAGGGTGTGATCTGATGTGCTCTGCAGATTGCAGATGTGTTAGATAAGGCTTTGAATTAAAAAAAAAAAATTAACACCTCTAAGTTTTCACATCAGAACTGGCTTTTCTGACTTCACGTTAAGGCTTTTGTGGAGCTCACCACCCCCTGCAGCTGAATCTGTCTTTACTAGTGTTGATTATTTCTAAGCCAAACTCCAGCCTGCATGATTATACCATAGTTGACTTTGAGATAATAGCACATATTGAAGATGGGAGACTTGTAATAATTTTTTTTTCACTTATGACTTTAATAGGAGAAAAGAGTTCTGAGCAACGCGTAAGACCTTTGGAGCAGAAGATGTATTTCACCTGATCCTTTCTGCCTCATTTTGCTCCACAGGGCTTTGATCTGTGATTAGATCAGTATCTATAGCAATTAGTTATTCATGACAGAACTGCTTCTTGCAGCTCCTACAAAGCTGAGAACGGGATGAGGAGGGTATTTCTAGTGCTCTGAGAGTGCAAAGGCACACCACAGTCTTAAATGCAAAAACCGGTACCCAGGCTTGTCACATATCGTACATGCAAAATATGTTTACCCTAATATTTTGAAATCACTACTACAACAGGCCTCAAGGGCTGTTTGTCCCCTTTGTGTGCATGTGTTATTCCCACTGTTGGCGACAGGAATTAGCTGTACACATCAGGAGGAGGAGGATATACCCACTGGACTAAACTTAGGCAGCAGGGAATATCAAATTCTCTAGCTATTAGATGGTGAGAACAGCACAGTTTAAGCAGCACTCCCACTTGGCTTGTCACCTCTGCATTTTGTGATTTTTTTTTTTTTTTTTTGCTAAGGAAACAGTAGTGGAAGGAGCAGCTGGGAAGGATGATGGTAGCACAGTGGTACCTGGCTGGAAATTGCAGCTCAGAGTTGCAGATCAAGTGTGGCACAGAATTCTGAATGAGGGAAGCGAGCTGTTTTCCTGGAAAAGGTGGCTATCTGGGCTGACCTTGGTAAAAACTGACTGTCACCTGCTGAATTAATAAATCGTTGTCCAGAGTGAGGATTGCTGTTATTTGTGTTATTTAAAATATATTTTCAGACTTGTATTTGGATATTTATTTCGGTTGTTAGGCCAGATGTTAAGTTCCTTGAATTACTGTGTTTTATTGCTCCTCTTCTAGTACTATCTAGTAGCTGATGTCTTCAGTCTCATAAGTGACATTTATGTCAGATATGTCATAAACGGTGTTGGACTTGACATGCTCAGGTTTTTTTGATGTATAAATAATTGCATTAGGGCTGAGGTGGGGAGGAGCAATAACATGACATAACAGAAGGGTCTGAGAATGGTTTGGCTTATAAACGTTTGGTCTTTTGTTTTCTGGAAGGTTTTTTTGACTTTTTTTTCCCCCCTTCATTTTCTGAATTTTCTTTGCTAATCCTGTGTGGAAGCTGTCAGGCGTGGGGCACTCCAGAATGTTTAGAGCTCCTACACATTTCCAAATTGAGAACGGCGAGAGTGTCATCTTTGCAAGAGAAAAGCTCCCTCCTGTGGAAGAGAAGAACCGCTGCTGGGACGGAGCACAGATAAGGGCACGATACTTGATTTTAAAAGAGCAGGGAAAGGGGCCCAGGCACAGTAGGGGGTTGCAAATATTGGAATTTAAGCTTCTGCTTCCTGCTATTTTTTTTTCCCCCAAGTAAACTTTTCACATTTTTTATGACTTCTTTCTAAAAATGTATCTTATTTATGGCTGTGTGGAAGCAAAACTGGATAGTTTAAATAATATAATGTGGCCAAAGTAGAAGCTTTAGTGTTACAGGGGTCTAAAGCAGCTGATATTTATACAGATTTTGCTTTCTGTGTGTCTCTGATTAAAAACCTCAGTATTTTGGTCACTTCTGTGTAGTCTAGTTTATAGAACCTACATTGTATTTTTAAAAATTATTTTTATTTTTTCTTTCTTTAAGTTTGAGGAGCTGTTCTGTGTATCCTGAAGATCTGTATTGAAATTATTTTGAATCTTTTTGTGATCAGTGGTCCTTGATAGAAGGCTCTGCTGAGCTCAAAGCCCTGTCTGACTTGGAAAATACAACTGCACAGAAATCAAAAAGACAAAATTGTGATGGAGGAGCTGGAACTGGAACTCAATATCAAATTCCTGCTAGAAACAGTATTTTTACCTTTGAGCTGAATATGATTCATGCTTGTGATCTGAAGGTGGAAGGCTCTAGCTCATTAGCACATTAGCAAAACCATGAGGCATTTACTTCCATAAATGCTAATGTTATTCCCCTGAGAATGAAGCACTTGGGAGGAGGGAGGGAAAGAGGCAGATCTTTAGCATTACAGTGGAGTTTTAATTCTGCCAACTCCAGTTCATTGCCAGAGGGAGTGGATGGAGACAGCATAGAGTGCACTGACCCACTGCAGAAAACTGCTGGGTTAAGGTTGGGTATTGGGATCCTGTTCACTGGCAAAAGGATCAATTGTTATCTTGTTCATTGCTGCCTGGGTTCTAGCTTGTGGTACAAAGCAGCATGGGCATAAATTAGTTACAGAAGTGTGTGAGCTGGCAGTGATATGTGATGGCAAAGTGAGATTTGGCTCTGTCTTTAGAAATGTCATGATGATGCACCTGCTCATTTGGATACAGCTTGGAGGTACCTTTGAAGTGGGGAATAGTATCCTACACTCATAAGAATGTGAAGGTGCTGTAGTTTGGGAGGACAGTCCTTATGATTGTGTATGTCAAGGAATGCAAGGTCCTAAACTTGTGGGCAAGCAGAAATGCTCATGAGGCTGAAGGGCACGAGGGTCAGGAGGGATGCTGGCAGAAGTGCTCTATTGCTGAGGTTCAGTGCTGTGTGAGCTCCCTGGACCTCTCTGATGTCCTTCTGGACCACAGAGCACTTTCAGGCTGCTGCTCTTCGGGTGCCAGTTTGGATTAAAAGAAACTCAGCAACAGCAAAGCATGTCAGTACTTGCACGGGGTTCTGTGAGACTGTGGTGTGTGTGTGTGTGTGGGAGGAACAGGGGCCTGTGCAGTTAAAAATGAGATGGGGAGGCTTTTCCATGTGCCTTACAACTTGCTAATGGCTCCTGTGATTTTAAAGTTCCTTCGTGGCACGTATGAATCACCATCCCTGCAAGGATTTAAAAGACGTGTGGATGTGGCACTTGGGGACACAGTTGAGAGGTACACTTGGCAGTACTGAGTTAATAGTTGGACTCGATCTTAAAGGTCTTTTCCAGCCTGAATTCTGTATTTCCTCTTAGTAGCTCCATCTAGTGCTTGCCTGGAGTATTTCTGATTGCTCCTTTTTTCCCTCTGGCAATTTTTGTCTGTTTTCTCAGGAAATTGAAGTCTGTGTTGAGCACTCTTTGTCTTGTTCTTCTTCCTCTGCACCACTCCACCTACAATGTTCAATGTTTTTCGTGAAAATCAAAAGAAAGGTTGAGGTCCAATACTGAGGTGCTTTGAGTTTTATGAAATTGCATATCTGAACAGAATACAGAGATTAAATTAGTGTACATAATGACAGAGGGGCTGCATCATGAGTTGAAATGTCATATAAAACCACCAGGGAATCCACAGGGGATGGACAGGAATTTAATCTCCGTAAGTTCCACAGTTCACTGTGATGTACTACCAAGAACAAAATTAAATTAAAAGTTTTACTATGTTTTTATTATTCACGTGGCATGTTTCTGTGAAGCAATTGTGAGCTGGGAGAACATTGCTTCAAATCCCTGAATCCTGCACAGCTAATTTTCTTTTACTGGAGCTGTGGGAATTGAAATAATGATAAAAATACTGAGGAGAAAACTTACCAGAGCTGGGCATTTTCTCTTGACTGTAATGACTAATAATTTGTGCCTGTTCACTTTAAATGAAGTCTTGTTTGAGAATTTGTAGACCATGGATGAAACAGAATCGTGAAGAGATGTTCTGGTGTTTTTGCAGTAATTTAAAGCACTGGTTTGGATTACCTGATGAGAATTTCACTAAAACCCTGTTTTCCTTCAGGAATTCTGCATCAAAGCAGCTACACAGCAGGTAATTCAAAGCTGGTCTGAGATATAATAGTCAGCATACTTTTTTCACAGCATCCTTATCTCATTTAATTTTTCATTTCTATGAGTTTAATAAAAGCCTAGAAGGTAAGAAAGAGACGAACTAGAACTGATTCTACTTTTTTTTTCACCTCAGTTGAAGTTCTCCTGTATAAAAAGCTTGAATTTTGTCCTGCAATGAATCCTGCGTGGCTGAGCTGTGCCAGCTTCCACTTTGGAGTACTTCCTAGTATCCCATGAGTTGTGCTGGTCCCCAGAGTATTGATGTACTCATGCCCTCAGTGTAGGAGGCATAAGGGCTTCCTTGCTTATTCCATACTATAGAATATAGTGCTGCTTCTCCCACTCTCTCAGATTATTACATTAAAAGTTATTGAATGACTGGGGGCCTCAGAAATTCTGTGAATAGCTTCTTACTGCACAACCTTCGGGGCAAATGAGTAATAGATGGAGCAGCAAATGTTGAGAGAAGTGAAAACCTTTCCTGTCTTTCCACCACAGATGAAAGGTAAAAGAGAGAACATTAGGGGATGGTAGGCGAGCAATGGCAGCATTCACTAGCAATTTCTGACTGCCTGGAAAATGTTCTGGTGAAACATGAGAAGTTTGAGATTCGTATGAAATCTGTGGAAAGTTACTGACACGAGCTTAGTGAGCCAGAAGCTTCAAGCTACTTACCAATAAAAACCATGGGAAGTTCTGTAGGAGATGTTTGAGGTTAGGAGCAAAACCAGGAAGGTGACTGTGATCAAGACTACCAAAGCAGATTTTTTTTAGTTCTTTGGCATTGTTATATTTTCATATGAAGACTCCTAGTGAGTCTTTGCTCAGTGTCTTTGAATTCACTCTGAGATTCTCCTGTCTCTGTCTTGTATGTTGACTCCAAGTTCATGCCCCTCCAATGTTTCCCCCTTAGATATCTGGACAGAAGTTTGTGTCTCAGATCAAGGCATGATCTCTCATGGATTTGTAATAGAGTCTGTGGAAAAAATTGTTTACTCAGCTGTGCTAGTCATGGTTCTCCAAGAATAAAGGCTACTGGAGGATTGCAAGGTGGCAAAAGTCTCCCTTTCTTGTGCTGTTTATATCTCAGTCCTGGAGCTCAGTGTATGGCAGCATTCCTTCTTTGCTTCCTTATTTATGCTTGAGGGCTGCTGCTGCTGGCATTGCAGGACTGAAGCAGAAAGAAGTAAAAAGTCATAGATTATTTTTTTAATTAAAATAAAATAAAACCCAAAACCTGCAAGAAATTTTTCAGCTCTGTAAGCCCATTCTGTGGCTGATTCTTTATCTGTTTGCAAGCACAAAATGTTATTTCTTGATCTCTGGAGAAAAAGAAATATTTTTTTTGAGATAGGGTAAATGATCTGTAGAAGAAATCTTTTCACTGTATTTAAAAAAAACCAGCCTCCCTGGAAGTATTTCCTCAGTGAGTTATACTTAATTTCTATTAAAATGGCTAGGTCTAAGTTCATACAGTTCTGTTTCAAGCAAGGTCAGTTCATTCACACTTTAGCATATTGGGGCAGATTTGTCTCTCCTGTTAACACCATATGTTTTGGTGGAACTTTGTACCAGGAGTACATTTGGCACTTTTGTTTTTCTAACCATCCACCTCCAGGGTAGCAAAGTTCAGTGCAAGCATTGCGCGTTTGACAATGAGATGATCAGCATGATCTTACCTGGCTATTGCCTTGTTTTGGTGGACAAAATGTTGCAAGCCTCTTGAACAGTGTAGTTGCGTGAAGCCTTTTGTTTGGTCGGTTTTGTTTTCATGCTTTTAGATCTGCAGAGTGCAGCCACATAGTTTCCAGGGACAGGAATAACTGCAGTTGTATTTTCACACCCTGGTATTTTTTTTGCATTTACTCAGCTTGCCTGTAGATGTCTCAGAAGCCAGAAGTAAAAATTATACTTCTAATTAAAAAAACCCAAAAAACCAACCAAACAAACAAAAAAAAAACAACAAACCAAAAAAAAAACAAACCACCAACCCAAACTAGCAAACCAAAAAAAAAAAAAAAAAGGACTAACTTTAAACTATATATTTTCTATACATAAAATTGGCCACGGCATGTTCTCCACAGTAAGTCTGAAGTGTGGAAATACCTTAGGTGAATCTGTTGGCATAGCAACTTAAGTGTGCCATCCATCAGAGTCAGAAAAGAGTGTATGTTGTGATATTGCATGTTACTGCCACTTCTCTGCAGACCTCCTGGAGTTCACAGTGAACTCATAAAGATTCAGTTCAGGCTTCTGAGAACATTTGGTCCCTGTAGCACATACACTGTAGCTTAATGTAGATATTACTGACGGCGTTGTCACAGTCACTCCTGTAACAGCAGGAGGCTCCTGACCTGGTCTTTACCATGCTGAGAATGAGCAGAAGGTCCAGGTTAACTCCAGCACAGTCAAATGGTTCTTGTCTTCATCATCATCCATTGAGAGTTTATTATTGCTTCTCTCAGCATCGTTCAAAGGCTGCAGAAGTTACCGGATGGGATACCAGGCTGCCTCTTGCTATTTGGGATGAAGGGAGTAGGAGGGTGTGTTTTCTGGGAGAGGAAAACAAAGGTGTTAGAGATAGCATACAAAACACTTGTACATGGATGGCAGCATTGACACTCAGGTTTGTCTGAATGAGGGAAAACAGAAGCCTTACACTTGGTCAATGCAGATGTGCTGTTACAGATTATGTTGTTACATTTAATATTTTTTAGCATCAAAATTACTGGAAAAGATGCTGTTGCTTTTAAGCCTTGTCTCCAATGAAGATCTGTTTGTAGCTCTGTACTCACACCTGAGCAGTGCAACTCACCACAGGTCAAAAGATTACAAACTCCAATGATTGCAGAGGGAGAAACACAAAACCTTAAGGTAGAGACAGAGGAACAAGGCAGAGAGGACTGGTTTGGTTCTTCCTGTGCTGATGCAGCCTTGTGTTCCCAAGGCTGAAAGCCAAGGCTCACAGGGATTTGAAGCCTTAAATGCTGGTATCAGGGAGAGGGGGAAAGGACACAGTCCAAGGAATGTTGGTGAAAGCTGCCAGGCATGCAGCAGGGAAGGCCTGTAGGCAGGAGGGCCTGTCTCTCCTAGCCAAAGATCTGGATTAGCTGCACGAAGGGGACTTTCCAGTCATCGCTTGTGAGCTTTGAGAAGCCAAGGGAAAACATGAATGTTCTAAGACTCATTATACTGCTGCTTTGTGCTTCAGGGTTGACATAGATATTAAGGCAATGCTTTGAATTCTGAAAGTCACAGCTCTTGTTGCAGATCTCAGAAAGAGGTTAGCACTTACAGTATGCCACATCCTGATTTTATCAAAGCTTTGCATGGAGGCTTTAGAGGAATAAAAGGCACAGCACGTGCATCAAAATTTTACAAAGCAAGTGAGGGAGATGCTCTTACCCAAATGGGAAAGAATCTCTACTGGCACACAAAAGCCTTGCCTGACAAAACTTACATCTTCATTGTACAGAAGTTCTGCTAATTTCTTTTATACAAATAATTTTACAAATGAGGTTTTCTGAAAGCTGCTGGTCTGGAATCAGTAAGGGTCACTGCATCTGCAAGCCAAAGGACAGAGCCTCTGCTGAAGCCAGTGAAACCTCTCTACCGTGTGTTAGTAGGGCATGGAGACTTGAGCAGTAATATCTTTCTGTGTAGGAAATACCAAAGCCTGTAGTAGCTGCACTCAACTCAAAACCTTGTGCAAACTCTAATGATCTCATACAAGCCCTATGCAGGATCACAACTGTGACAGTCACGACTAGTAACTTGCTTTTGAATCCTCTTACTCAGCAGTCTGAGAGCTCTAACTGCTACCTCTAAATATAGATGGAAAAGTGACACAAAGATTTGGAATATTTGTTTCAATTTTTCTTGTGAAAATGACAGCTGGACACTTCATGGGAAAAAAATCTTGAAGTCTCTGAAGCTTCAAAACCTCCAGCTATGAGTGTTTAGTGGTTTGAGCTGGATTGACACGTTGTCAGCACTTTGTGACATATATATTTAAGCTTAGTGTATTGTGTCCTGAATTTTGGAGCTCTGTACAAAAATGGAAGTATTAATTAGCAAAAGCTGTGTAAAGAACAAACTTGTCTGGAGATTAAATGCTGGTGATTGAATAATACATCAAACTGTCACAGCAACAGTTTTTTAGTGACTCAAGCTTTATGAATATTTAACAGAGCTGTCCTGGATGAAAGCAATTCAAAACATTACTTTCCAGGGAACTGCTAAAGTCTTGGGTCTCCCTTTACTAGGAGCAAATGTTTGTTTTGTTGGTAAAGCACTTGATGAGCAAGGCGAAATTGATAGGATTGTTTTTGCTTTACATGTGTGGAGCATCAGCACTGCTGCTGTGGATACTCAACAAATACCCTGTGAATAATCTGGTTAAGAATAATGCCAATCACATTTCTGTATGCTTAAACCTCATCTAGGGGAGAGGGATGTAACAGGTGATAAATTCTGTTTACACCTTCCCTGGATCGGCCATTAACCAATTCTTATCCTGCCACTGCCGTTGTCTGTCAAAGGGGTGCTGCAATCCTGGGCAGAGATGTTCAGTCTCAGGATATGGACCCTGCAAGACACTGTTGCTCCTGCTATTCTCTCCTCGTTTTAAAAGCAACTCACTCCATCTGCAGGCTCTTTCTTGACCACCCTCTGAGCTGAATTGCTCCAGGACTTGTAGGATGTGAGAAAAGAGGTGCTCTATTGACATTAATATGGGCATGAATATTTACCTTGGGAAGGGTGTGCTTCCAGCTAACTGAGAATAACAGCCCTACTGTGCCAGGATAGGCTGGATTTATTCATTGCAGCATTTCTTAAATGATGGAGAGCTAGGACATTGTGTGTGTCAAGGATTTCATGGAAGCTGAGCTCAAAGTGAAGGCCCATCTTACATGTTTTAATTTTACTAGGACATAGATTACCCTGCTAATTTATGTATGATATGTATTTCTAGCCAATGTGCTTTCCGTTCATACATACAAACAAAATAACCCAAAGTGTGCCAATTGTTGCAGAATAAAATAGCCTTTCCAGCAGTGCAGAGAGAGAACTGACTGACAGCTGGAAGTCTGGAATCACTAAAGCATGTTATCAGGAAACTTCTGCCAATAACACTCCTGTCTGAGTGATTTCTTTTCAATATGGTCAGTTTTTTCATTTTGAAGAATGCCTTCTAGGAAGAGGCTAGGAAAGAAGTTAATGCAGAAGACTGTTTCTAAAATTTAATTTCAGTAAAATTTGCCTGTGTAATGTTGCCTGGGAGTGGAGATGCAGCTGGACAGCTCACCATTCCAGTCGTGTATTGCACCAGTGATCCTTTGTGTGTAGAGACCTGCAAACAGTCAAGCTTTTTGATTAATATTCAATGGAAGAAAATGTCTTTGCTACTTCACTTCTGTCCTAAATCTCTACTTTCCACACTATGTTAATGCAACCAAATGCATATAAATAAGCACTATTGAGTGTCATCACATTAATTAGAAACAGTAGCTTTGGGTGGACAACAGGAGATACTTTGGACTGGATTCTCAGAAAGCACTGATGACACACCCTCTGCTGTCTGACTCTCTAAAGGCACTGCCTGTTTTTATACAGTATTTTCAGCTCATTTAGGTGGCCATAGTAGAGAAGAAATTGTTTAAGTCCTTTATTACAAAGATCAAAAGTCATGGTTACCATTTACATACACAATTTACAAATTATTCACAAAGGGAATAACAGATATGCAAGAACTGACTGACAGCTTACTTCAACCCAAGTTGGGGATGGGACAAGTGTAGTTGTTTCCTTGCTTTGCTTCCTTTACTGAAAGAACAGATACATTTGTTTTGTGTTGTCTGTTTGTGTTAAACACTGATCTAGTGTTTATGTAGCACCTTTAGTTATAACCATGCAAATGCTTACATGCTTATCTCTATTTGCAAGAGTGCAGTGCATGTGTAAACATGCACTGGGATCTGCACCCTTCACACTGAGTGTTTGTTGGTCAGAAATCCTGTCAATTGTGCATAATACAGTGGTCAGGCTTGAAAATGTTGTTTTGTAGGATTTAACTGATTTGAGCAATGTTTCATTAAAACAAAGAGTTTACCATCGGAACTGTAAGAACTAAATTAAGTATGGCTGCTGTATTTCTCAAGAACACTCTGTGGTCTTAAGACAGATCTTAAACATGTTGTTAAACATCTTTGATACCACAACTGATTTATTGCTTTTCCTTCATCATGTTTTATACCATTTCCTAAAGCTATTTCAGAAACTGGGAAACTTAACAACAAAGAATCCTATTTTGAGAGATTTGGTAAATGAGCAAACTTCACAGAATATCTTACAGCACTTAACAAAAGGGAGAATGAGTTTCCAAATCCCTTGGTATGAAACACAATACCAACAGTGAGTTAGCTGCCATTTAGCTAAACCTACAAATATCCATATTTTGAATTTTTTGCTGTCCACTGGGATGACATGTACAACAAAGTGCTTGAAGGAACACACCAATTTAGGAGCAAACACAAATGTAGATACAGAAATCACCAATGTGATGTTGATCCAAATCCTAAGCAATAAAGCAAAACACTTCACAAAAGTTGTTACATCTAGTGGGAATAATCCAAATACTTACAACAGTATTATGGTGGCATGACTTTCTACCCAGATTCTCTTTACCATGAACTTTTTAGTATTCTCAGGGTGACAGATAAAGAATGTTGCAGATGCCATGGTAAACTTAAAACACGATAATAGGCAAATATTTCAGTGGCACCATCTGTATATACAATGTAGTTGTTGGAACTTATGGAACAAAGCAACATTACAGGATGCCTTTATTAAGGCTTCTTGCTGGTTTAAAAAGGTAGATTTTTCTTTCGGGAGATTGTCCAGCAGTATTGGGTTTCCCTCTCTTCAGTGGAAGGTCTCTTTGTTGATCCACATGAGACTGCGTGTTTCATTTGGTTTGCATTCATACTCGATACTGCCAAAGCTGTTTCCCCACTGGCAATGATCCCGTTTGTGGTAGTTGTAGAATTTGACTTGCCAGACCGTTTCAAAAACACCAATGTCATTAAACTGCAAGGAAGAGGGAATGTCAGTGTTAGTGGTTTCTCTTAATGGGAAACAACACTTGCGAAACTGCACAACATAAACCAGCTGATATAGGGGTTGTTGTTCCTCAAATCAAAGATCTGTAAAGTCAGAAAGTCTTTTATGCTTAGGCATACATAAAACATAAAGCATCAGATTCTGCACATACTGTCCTCTTGCACTTATATCTGGGAAAGGCAAGGGAGTAGAAATATTCAAGTTCCCATATAGATAAATGTTACTAACAGCAAGAATCAAAGCTGTAACCTTTTTCAAGATGACACAGCAATAGGTGGCCCAATGACCTCACAGTGGTCTGTATATACTGTAGATCATGTACCAGTGATCTGCAGTGATCAGATCATCACTGCTTCACCTTTACACCATACCTAGAGGCTGCACTTAGGACTGGGAAGATACCTTCCTTTGCTCAGTCTGAAACCTTTAATGTCCCTGCATCTTGGAGCCTTGTGTTTGCAGTGCCTTATCCGAAATGTCCTGCTATTGCACCATGTACTCCTTCCCTGAGATTCTCTTCCACATTTTACATGAGACTTAGGCAAGAGAAGTTCTCTGTGCATTTCTGTAACTACTGGTTGAACTGTGATGGTGCAGCTGAGTAACAGAAGCTAGGAAGGAGATAATCACTGTGTTTAGTAGATAAGTGTCTAATACAGTGAAGAAGTGATGACACGACTGCAAGTTGATTGTTCTTGCAGCTTTGAAGTGAATGACACTATGGCTATAGCAAGTTCTGTAAAATAAAGAGTGGGGTTTTTTTTCTTTAAGCCACTGCTAGACACCTGTACAACATCAGAAAAACCTCAATGAGGCTTTCAAGGATGGATTATGATTTCAGTTTTAAGGGTGATGGAAAATTTGAGTTCCTATGCCTTGAGATGTTGCAGAGAATCTGAAGTGTGGGTGTGAAGCCTGCAGGTATTGCTGTTAGTCCCAGTGGTAGGGCTTGTTGATTGTGTTGTTAGATCATAGTAGACAGTGAATTCACTGCTACTGAACAGCTCTCTTCCTCAGCTTTTTTTCCTTTAAATATTTCCATCACTCGCTTTAATGACAGCTTCTTCACTTGACTGTTTTCCATTCCCATCACGTGCCTGGGAGCTGACCTTTGATCATCTGCCTGCTATAATCACACTTGCAAGTCAATATGAAAATCCTTTTACACTCTTCCTGAGTTCCAAGCAGAGCCTGCTTTATCCAATTCTCACAGAAGGATATATTTGTTGTTTTTTAATTCAAAATGTGGTTTGTAAGCTGCTGCTGTGTAATGGACATTGCTTTACACCTTCCCTCAGCCCACTGTGGTAAGTTAAATTTAGCCTTGACAACAGCAGGAGTTGCTGTGTGCAGTAAGTGGAAGGGTTTTATTTGGCTCCAGTTCCAAGTGTTACCTTAAAGGAGTAACTGAAATGTTTCTGCCCCTGCTTTTGACAAAGAGAGAAACAGATGTGCTCGCTATTTTATCTCACCAAATAAATCCTAAGTGAGGACTTTTTTTCATGAATCATCTTTGATAGTTGTCCTGATACACTCATAATGCAAGATAGTAAAGGTTAAGTGCATTGGCTATTGCTGTGCACAGTCCACAAAGAGAAGTTGTCAGAGAGGAGCATCAGCTGTCGTCAGTGTGGAAACTGAGGAAGAAAAGGCATTTCTAATAAAATTTGTAATGACAAAACAAAAGAGCAGCACTGAATTTTGGTAATGTACGGAGGATGTGAATTTCAACAAGACAGAGGAAGAGAACAAATTCCATCTTCCTTCAATGACCCAGTTTGCTGAGCTACCCTGAGTAGTTTCACTGCTGTGGATTTCCAAGAGAAGGAAAGAATTAATTGCAGAGCTTTCCTACTACCATGTGCCTCCCAGCAGCCCAGTGCTTAGCAGATGTAGAAGCTCTGTGCTGTAATGAACATCCTGCATCCTCAGAGCTCCCCTGAATTCCTGTGGTCCTGCAGCTGAATCCTGGCTACTCCACTGGGCCTGTATATCCTTCTCCAGGGAGGAGGGATGGCCCCACTCTTACCAGTCAGACCTAGAAGTGTATTTCTCTGTCTGCTCTTCTCTGTCATTCCAGTGCTATAGATCTGAATAATTATTTAATCCCTCCCTTTACATTTGCATGCTGGGATGATTTGATGGCTATTATTGGGAATAGAGGTCTGGCTTCTTTATTCAATCTCAATCCGATCAAGACTAAAACAAGGCCTGAAGGGAGGTTTCTGACTTAGTTTGCACCATCTACCAGACAGTTTAGCAGTTTCTGGATAACATGCATAATTGACCTCTGAGGTTACAGAAACACACCCTCGGATTCTGAAATTCAGAATCAAGATTGTTGTTTTACATGTGTAAACTCTGGCTGTCACAGGTCAGCTAAAGTAGGAACAGAAAGAATTATTTGTTTAAAGTTTTAAAGCAGATGGGAAATAAATTTTAATGGACCTTTATGAACCTTCAGTCATTGAGGCACTAGATTGGCAGTATCAGACCATTTTTTGACTGCAGGACTGCCCTCACAATCTATTTCTAATGTGAGTTCAGCTTTTATGCCTTAAATAATGTCCTTACCTCTCTAGGATGCATCAGGATCCTGTCTGCTCTAGAAGAGGAAGTGGAGGCAGAAGTTCCTCATAGTTGAAGGAAACAGGAATATTTAAAGCTGTTTGCAATAAGCCTGATTTTGAAGATTCAGGAAGTAAGCAGTTGAAGCAAGTTTCAGGCTGGGGTATCTGAGGCTGGTTCCCTAAATCTGTTACGGCTCTACTTAGCTAAGCAGCTAAATGATGAGTTAAACGTGTAAATCCCTGTTGAGTTGCCTATATTTAATACTTAAAAGTATCCATTGTGGACATGTAAGTCTGTACTGAGGGACCTATCTATCAAGATCAGGTCCTGAAAGGGATTGAGCACCTACTTAATGCTTGAAAATCCTATTAGCTTCATGGTCAATATCCCAGGATTTGATCAGTAAAAGCAATTCTTTGGGCAAATATTGTGGCTACTCATTGTGGTGCTGCAACAAACCATCGAAGAGCTTGTATCTGAAAATC
The DNA here is from genome assembly GCA_035047865.1 of Dendrocincla tyrannina. Taxonomy (NCBI): domain Eukaryota; kingdom Metazoa; phylum Chordata; class Aves; order Passeriformes; family Dendrocolaptidae; genus Dendrocincla; species Dendrocincla tyrannina. The sequence continues at coordinate 17,087,224 of JAWWMP010000116.1, forward strand.
AGACCCTCCTTACATTTCACTTGTGATTGGACTCAGATTTCTTCATAAGAAAAGTTAAACTTCCAGATTTTCAGAGTTCACATCAGTGCCGCACTTAAGGGTAAAGGTGACTATCAAAATAGGGATGGCTTGGTCAAAGCAGGTGGTTTTTTGGGAGTGCTGCCCTTCCACCTCCTGATATAAGGACACTGTGAAATGTAACTACAATGCTCAACAGTGGCATCCAGCAGCCCTGTTCAGCTCATTGAGAGGTAATACCACGTGTTTGGTTTTCCAAAAAAAGGAGGCAGCTGTATAGAAAAGTGATTAACATGAACAGATACTTCAGGGTAGCCTTATTAATCTAAGACTATGAAGTAGTAACTGTTAAGGTGATGTGGGTCTCCAAAATTAAGTTAGGCACACTGTAATTATTAGAAACACCAAATGGAGATGTTACAGTTGTTATTCAGAAGGGACTGCTATTCTAAATGATTCCAGGAAAGAAACCCAGTAAAGACCAAGGTGAAACCTTGTGTGCAGTGAGCAAATGCAAGAAAATGCTGAAATAAGGTGGGCTTGGCAAGGTCCTAAATTTGTATAAGCAGGAACAGACCCTTAGGAGAGCTTCAGCTGGAGATAGTTTACTGCCCTGATTCCCCTTTTTGGTTCAGAAGACATTGAACAAACAGCAGGAATCCCTCACAGCTGTAATCAGGAGAGGGGAAAAACCAAACCACTAAACCAAAGCCCAAACAAAACAAATCTCCTGCTGCATGCCAAGCACACCACTCAAAAAGTGCTGTGGAAACTTGCCAGCTATTCTTCCTGTCCTCTGTCAGCTCTGGTGTCTTATGGGCTGAAGCTTTGGCATCTCATTTTGGGACCATGGAGCCTTTCTTTAAGATTAGGGTGAGGAGCCACTTGAATAAGGACTTAGGTTTGTGGATGCAGATCATGGATGCATATGGGAAAAGGGAGAAGACAGCCTTGGGGCATTGCTCTCACACGTGCTTTCAGTCTCTGGGAGGTCCTCAGGCATCCTGAAGGTGACAAGTGGAAGGGGAGAGTAGCCACCCCTTGTGCTTGGGGCATGTGCTGCCTAAAAAAAAAAGAATGGTAGTGCTGGCAGGAAGAGGGGTCCCTGTATGCCAAGGGATTGGATTTCTAGCCAGGGATCTTTTGTGGGAGTTGCCTAAAGAAGAGACGAGAGGTTCAGCTCATAATTCTTTCTGCTGCAGCACCTCAGAGGGCTTTGTAGGTCCCCCGCTTCTTCCTGGCCCTTGCTGCTCTCTTGGGAGAGAAGGAAAAACAGGACTTGTGTTTTCTGGCTGCATTCTTCAGACTTTGCCCTGGAATATTTCACCTCCACACATTCTGTGGGAGTCAAGCCCCTGCTGGCCTCCTATTCCAGGCCTGGAGAGCCACATACCTGCATGTTGACCTGGATGGGCTGTCTCTCCCCGCTCTTGGTGTGGGGCACCCCTTCTGTGTCGTAGATCCCTGTGTAAGAGGCCACTTGTGCATCCCGGGATGTCTCTTCCAGGGGGACATTGACACCCCCGATGCCCATCGTTCTGCAAAGAGACAGGATCCAGCCTTTCAGCCCTGCGTGCCCCCTTCCCTGGCAATTTGGAGCCAGCACGTGGGCTCGTGGCCTGGCAGCCTCTTGCTGGGGGATGCTTCAGGGATTTTAGCAGACCTGCATGTGCTGCTGACTCACTGGGGCTCCTGAAAAATGCCAGGGCTCTGCAGTTACCCAGGGAAGGAAGAGCAAGGAAAGGCAGGAGGGATGTGATTTCCAGGAGCTTGGGGAGAGGTCAGTCGAATTCTCTTCTGCGGGGCTGCCCCTCCACCCAGAGCTGGTTCCCCATCTGGTCCCAGGCTCTGCTTTGCCACGCTGCAGCGAGGCTTGGGAATGGTGGAGAGGCTGGAGGGGCTTCTTCCTCCGGGGAAAACCGCGGGGAAGGAGGGAGGAAAGGAGCTGGGCTTGAAAAACCTCCGGGAAAAGGTGGGGTGGGGGAGAGGGAAGGAAGCGGCTTTCCCAAACGTGGCCTCCCTCCCGATCCAGCCAGGAGAAGCGCTGGGAACAGCTGGCCGGGGACGCAGAAAACGGGGCCACCAAAGCCAAAGGGCGGCGAGGGAGGAAATCACGGAAACCCCGCGCTGTCAGCCTGCCAGGAAAAAACATTAAACCTCTAAAAATAAAGCCGAGGAGAGGGAGGGGAGGGCAGGGCGGCCGCACTTACGTGGCCTGGACGGTGCCGGGCCGGAGGGACACCTCGATCTTGTACTTGGCCCCGGTCAGCAGCTTGATGGTGCGGTTCTGGCCGAAGCGCTGCCCGTCCACCTTGAAATACACGGCCCCGTCGTTGGGCTGGATTTTGAGGGAGACGCTGATTTTCACGAGGCCGGGGATGTCGCCCATCGCTTGCGGCCGGGGCGGGGGCTGCGGGCTCTGCGCGTCTCGCCCCCTCCGCGGAACGGCGGCTGGCGGGGAGCGAGGGAGAGGAAGAGGAGGAGGGAGGAGGAAGAGGAGGGGCTGCCGGATCCCAGCCAGCCCAGCCCTTCCCAAAAGCAGCGGATGAGAGACTTGATTTTTTTTTTTTTTAATTTTTTTTTTTCCTCCCTCCCTTTTCCACTAATCGCGGCGCAGCATCTGGGCAGTGGATGCCCAGTCCCTCCTCCCCTTCCCTCCTCCGCCCCGTATCCCGGTTTGGGGGACATTTGCAGCTGCTCGGATTGCAGCCGGTTTCCAGGGAGTTAATCCGGCCCCGATTACCGCAGCCTTAATTCCCCGAGGGAGCACGGCGGGCGCCGCCTTCAGCACCACGGACAGCGCGGAGCGCCCCGAGGGCTCCCGGCCGGGGGGAGCCCCCCGAAACACGCTGCGGATCCCGGTGGGCACCCCAAAACCACCCGGGGGAGCGTCCCCCGAGGGCTCACCGAGCCCTCCGGGGTGGGCTGAGGCATCTGCGCAGCGACACGGAGGAGCCAGAGCCGCCCGAGCGGGAGGGCAGGGCGGAGGGAGGAGAAGCTCTTCTCTCCCTCTGTGCGGCGAAAGGTTTTGTTGAGTCACCGTGCCTGGACTAAAGGCCACTTTCTTGACCATCAGAGGCACCATGCTCGGGCTGAGGGTCATTTTCTTGATCCCTGCAGTCAACATCAGCAGGTCAGGGCTTCTGCTGGGATTTTTTGAATTCCTTGCAGTCTTCGTATTCAAATAGAAACAAAAAAATCCCACTCTAATTACAGAATCACGTCAGCATCTCATGTCTTTAATACTCCTCTTCACCGATGGCTGGTACCATTTGTTCAACGACAAAGATCTCTGAAGCTGAAAGTTGTACCACAATTCAACTCTCTGCCCATGCTGTCCCCATTTCACAGTTAGAGATTGTTTTTAACCCAGGAGCAAGTTTGTGCATTTTCCGCATTTGTTCTTGTTTGTTGTTAAAACTGCAGCATCCTCGTGGCTGTCATAATGTCCCAGCAAAAAAATATATCGTGCCCAAGATAATTATTGTGTTAGAATTTCACAGCTACATGTTGCACTGTACCTGACCTGTTCTTTGTTTTTCTAAGGCTGGGATCTACACACGGTGATGAAATGTATTGCCAAGCCAAATGGAAGATACAGAACAGCCCAGCTCCATTCATTTGTGCGTGCAAGCCACTTAGTGAATTCATTTTATTATGAACATTAAGCAAAATAATACGTTTTGCTGAAAACCTCTGAAAAAAAGAATTCTACTGCATTTGCTTAGGTATTCAGCTAAATATAGGCTGCATAATGTGTTCAGCCAGACAGGTTTCCACAAAAATAGAGGCAGGGCATGATCCCTGCCTCTCAGAACTGTGTATCTCCACAAAAAAACCCAACCAAACAAAAAATCCGCACAACCAACCAAACAAAAAGCCCCCGACATGTACAGTTGTCCTTATCCCATTTTCTCGTTCTTAGAGTATTCTCATTTTTTTGTTACATTCTGTGGAAACTACTGCGCTTTGGGGCTTCTTGGAAGTTGTGCTTGCAGCAATTCCCACTTCTGTAAGTTTAAGTGTAATTCAGTACGAAATCACAGGGGCTTCACATGTAGGGAATGTGATAGCACCCCTTGAAATGGTGTGTGAAGGATAATGGCCATTGCCAGGGATCAGTTTTGCTCACCTCACGGGCCAGACGGATCATGTTGTAGTAAATTGTGTGTAGCTGAAGACATTGATTGCAATTAGTTTCCCAAGTACATGAGAGGTCAGATCTATAACGAGGTTTTTTTTCCCTTATTATTTCTGCCTGAATGATCATCTTTCTATGGACACAGCTCAGGCTGTGACTTTATTCGAGACCACTATTGGGGAAAATTGGCAAACATGAGGGAGAACTAAAAAAACACCATATTATGGATTGTGTATGCTGAGTAACTTTTCTAACATGTGAAAGTGAAACGTGGCAAAAGGAGAACATTTATGAAGAAAATTTAAATTTAGGTAAAGCCTTTCTTTTTATCTATCTAATAACTTCACATGTGTTACTGCATTTATTTATCTGATCCTTCCATGTGCTCCTTATCAGTGTAGATCAAGGGGAGGGATTACCTTTGCTGAGTCTTTCTTCGAGGTTCATTTTGTTGCTGCCCACCTTAATGGCCATGACCAGTCTCACCTGGGGCTGCCCATGAGCCCTATTTTAGCTCAGCCCTGCACTTCTCTCCCTTTCCTTAATCGAGTTTAGGATTGCTGGTTTCCAGCTCTGCTACGGAGGTATCCAGCCAGGGATGCCCATGTTCCTGACCTGCAGGCTGACTAGGCTGATCTTCTCCGTGGAGTTACCTGATGCTGTGGGATGTGCAGTGGATATAGAAACTCATGTGCTTTCAGTCCTCCTGGGGCTCTTCTATGGGTCTCAGCCCTTAGGCTGCCACATGATGTTAATGGTTTGATATTCTGTAGGAAGCAAAATACCTGCAGGAAGAAGGAGATGGTGTGGTTTTGCCAAGAGCATGGGGTAAATGTGCTGACTTTTACAAAGTTCAAAGCTAAATAGATCATCATAGACTTAAGATGAGGTCCTATTTCTCCTAAGTGACAGCAGTAATTTACTTCTGGGAATAAAGAGATAAATTTGTGTCTGTTCCTCCATTCTCTACACCTGTATTTGAGAGGTGGAATTGGGATATTTAATGTCTGTAAAGTGCAAAACTGGTTTTTCTGGGTTTTTTTGGGGGGAAGAGGTTGGTTGTTTTGATTTGGGGGGCTTTTTTTGGGGGGGGTGGTTTTTTTGTGTTTTGGGGGCTTTTTTTTGGGGGGGTGTGTGGTTTTTTTGTGTTTTGTTTTGAGGTGTTTTTTGTGGGGAGGAAGTGTTTGGGTTTTTTTTCAGTCCTTCAAATCTACTTTTTGTTCCCCTGGCACCTGAGGTTTCCCAGCCTCTTATGTGGTGTCAGCAAGGTACATTAGGCTAATTCCTGTCCCTTGGGGCAGGAAGATTGCAGCAGTCACCTGTGCCACGGCAAACCTCTCAGTGCTCTTGAAGGGAGTGGTGAGTGAGCTGCATCCAGCAGTTCTCATGTCCCTTTGTCTTCCTAAAACTAGGAAAATCTTCTCACACTGCAGCTGCATTCTCCAAGACCTCTTTCTTGTGCTTGGACCTTCCCTGCTGTTGTCAATATCACCCTCATTTATCCCTGATGGGGAACTACTGTAGGGGAAAGTATTCAATGAAAGGTCAGAGACAATATGCCATGACTTATGCTTTGTGCTGCTCCAAATTCTCTAGAAAACATTCTGGAGACCAAATCCCTTTGGTTTCCTGGCTAAATCCACTCAGTATGATCTTTCTAGACATGGTAATAAGTCAACTGCATAAGCTTTTCAGTCTTAACATTTATGCAGGCAGACCTTCTTGCTAACACGCTAATCCTGCTGCGTAACTCCACAACCATTAAATACATAGAATGTGCCTTGAGGTCAGATCAAGATGGTTTGTTTAAGACAGCCAAACCATAACGTTTAAGTTCTAAGGTGATATGGACTATAGCTGTAACAGCCTTTTCATTCTTGCCTCTCTGATTTCTTAACGCAGCACTAAATTTGGAAATGTTGCAGTTTGATGTTTCTTTTCAAGAAGGGGACGCAAAGCCACAGTATCTCATTCACTAAAAATAGCCGTATGTGTGATTCCCTGTGGAGGGAATTGTGCTGAGACTTGCACCTGCCTGCTCTCAGTTCAATATTGTGATTCTTTAGAGCTCTCCGCCTCTGTACAGAAGTGAGAAAGGGTTTCTCTGGGCAGTCTTTATCTCCTTTGCAAATCACTTGTGTATATTATTTTTCCTGTAGAGGCAATAATTTTAAACATTCAGTATTTGTTATCATTTGGGACCTGGCAATGCAGCTTGATTTGCTGTAGTGATGCATATTTATGGAGAGCTCATGTGCTCTGTTACAGATGGGGTGGGCTTATGGCATTTACAGTACGGCAAACATGTTTGAACCAGCTCTGCAAGGACTCGTGGAGAGAGCAGTGAAGCTGATGTAACAACCTGAGGAACCGCCTGTCTTCCTTGCAGCTGTCATGTTTATTTGCAAAAATATGGTTCCCATGGTCTATATAAACACTCCTTGGTCTCTCAGAGAGATCCCTTCCTCAGAGAAATGTGTTTGATCACTTCTTTTTTAATGCTTGCAGAAGCTTGGATCCTGAAGTAGCAGAAATAAAGCAGAATGTTCGGATGTAATACAGCAGCAAAATGTCCTGAACAAGAACAGATTGCTTACCAGTAAACTGGGCTAAGATACTCAGCTCTGTTGCAGATTGTGCTTTAGTGACAAATGCTGCTCATCCAACATCCCACCTTTACCTATCTCAGACAGAAATGGGGAGAGCAAGGTAAATTAGAGCGGGTTTTCGTATTGCAGGTTACTTTGTCTTTCTGCCAGACAAAGCTCTTCCTCCCCTTTGTGGAGAGATAGGAGAAATACAGCTCTTCCTTTCTCTTCTGCCTGCTGCTGCTCTTTAGGAATGGTTGGAGAAAGAAGATCTGCATCCATATTCCAGGCTGTCCCTTGTGCCTGCCATGGCCACTGTATGGTTAAGGACCATTTTGCCTCACATGAATGATTTAGCTATCAGCATGTTTCTGCCTGGGGGAGAAAAGTGCTGACTCCCCTGGGGTGATGTGTGACAAATGAAACCAAACCTCAGTGACAAAGAGAAGGATTGTTCTGTAAGGTAGAAGGGCAGAAGGACAAAGCTGAGCTTTGAAGATGCCATAGAAACAGTATAGAGAAAAGAAGTGTTGTAAAAGTAGGTGTTTTCAGCTAATATTGGATGGAGGTGATTTTGTGCTTTGACACTGAGTTGCTTAGGTAGTTTTTGATAAATTCGTGAGTTTTTGGCTTGGTGCTACTGTGTTTAGAATTACATTCCACACCTCCAAGGGCTTTTCATGCAGGTAAATGAGAAACAGAGCTTTTTGTGAAGTTGTGGAGTCAGCAACCTTTTAATGTTTGCATTAAAACACTTCTTAATATAAGGTCATATAGATGTTTTATTGAAGAGGATCCCTAATCATTTCATCTCATCAATTTATCCTGCAGGGCCCTGTCATCCTGACTCAGCACAAACACTGAGTCAGCAGGAGCAGGTGAGCAGGAAAACCTGGGGAGAGGATGCCTGCAGGGAGGAAAATGCCAGCAGATTCCTTTGTCTTTGCTCCCCATTAACCCTTCCAGCTGAGGAAGGGGTTTCCTTTTCTCAGACCTGAGGGGGGGAAGTGGAGAGAGAAGGAAGAGTTAACTGTGATCCTGTTCGTGGTCTCTAATCCTCATTCCAGGCTCTGTAGCATTATGGCCTCAAGGCAGCTAATAAAGGGATAATTTGACTTCCAGCCACAATGTGGAAGGTATTTACTTTGAGTTGTTCTGACCTGTATTTTTGGGTTATCTAACCAGAGAGGAGGAAAAAAAAAACACTTACCTTTTCCCAAAGATGAAACCACTGGAATAAAATGGAAGATGGAGATAATTCACCTTCTTAGGCAAAAGGAATTAGTGGCATTATACAGAAGTCTACAATTTCCTTAGTCCATCAAACATCATTTTAAGGCTAATGGAAAATGAAAGGAGCCCTCACACATAACTCAGAAATCCAGCTAGATCATCTCCTCTCTGGGAATGCATCTTCAATTCTTTCCACGTTCTGGACCTGGTAGGGAAATTCTCTACTGTTAATGTGGCACAAGCTTTTTTTGATTACTCTTTTAGTGGTAACTTTTTCTTTTAGTTCCAAAGAGCATGAAGCTTTTATTAGCTCTCTGTGAGTTTCTGTCTCTAATAACTTTAAATTCTATTCATTGACTTCAAGGGTACTTGACAGCCAGAGAACTGGAAAGCATATCTGGAGTCTTTGATTTGCAAACTCCCTAATGGATGATGGGTTTGGTCAGGAACTAGGGCTGTCCTTACAGTAGCATGTTTTACATGAGCAAAGGAACAATGTCCTGAGACTCTGCAGGTTTTAGAAACCCCAAACAACGTAGTGGTACATGAAATCAGCACAAAAAGATGTGCTTTGGACAGAATGCACTACCAAGTGTTTCACCTGAGATAAATGGTGCAGACAGGTGCTCTGCCTGCAGAGAGACTGGAAATGTCATTTGAGCAGCAACTAGTTGAGAAAGGCCTGGAAAGGAAAATCTCAATTCAGGCAGTGAGGAGAAACATCCAGCAGCTGGGATAGTGAAGCACTAATACAGATAATCAAAGGAGGAGTGGAGTCTCATCTGTGGGGAAACCACTACATAGGCATCAGTGACAAGTGCCTAGAAAAGGTCTCTGCTAACCCTCTTATCCTCTATCACAGACCTTGTCAGACTTCTGTGTGTTTTGGAGTAAAAGCTGACACAGACAGAGGCAAATGGAAAGCAGGAATTTTCTGTCCAAAAAAAGCCCCTGTTTGGGGATCTTTACAAGTGGCAGAGGGGATAGATGGAGTCACCCTGGGCTCAACCCTTATCTGAATGTGTTTAGCTGCAAAAGTGATTTGTAGTCTTGTGCTTGGGAGAACACCTCTTTTGACAATGAAGCAGCCTCTTTATTGCCTCCCATATATCCCCACTTCCTTCTCTATGGGGAAGAGGAATTGTGACTCTGATACATAGGAAAAAAAAGTGTGGGTTTGCCTTGTCTTTTCCCAAACACAGCCAAACAAGCTCTGCAGCAAGTAAAAGATGCCTGTAGAAAGTGTCACTTTGCAGTCAGAGCTTTATGTTATGCACTGGTCTAATCCATTTATGCCTATTTGACAGCTGACCTCTTTGGGAGGCCTCAGCACTGAACTCCAAAACCTGCTCAAGTATGATAAACAAATTTCCTGTGTCAGCAGAGGGTGCATCCTCATTAACCAAGCAAGGACCCTCCAACTGGCTGTCAGCCTACACATGCTCACCTGCTGGGAGTCAGATTTTGAAGAGAGGATGAAGTGAAAGCTCTGGTGAGCTGGAAACCTGTCTCTGAGATGCTTTTGGCTCGCACTGAGCAGCAGCACAATACCCTGCTTGTTGTTTTGGTAGAGTACACGCATTTACAGAGTGGGACTGAGCACCACAGTGCTTATTTAATTTCCCAGGATTCTGCCATCAAGGCTGGCCGTGGTTGATACCATGGGTGTTTTGTCAGGCTGCTGCCTGTGCTGTCAGAGGCAGGCTATAAATACACACGTGCTTCTGCATTTTCCTATCTCTCTGGCTCTGTAAGAGGAAATGGGCTTGTGATTAGCAGTCAGGAACTTGTGAAACGACACAGCTGTGCTGCAAAAACGCTGGCCCCCAGGCTTTGCTGCCAGAGGAACTTAAACTGCCGGGGCTGTTAAAGTCGAGAGCAGCGTTGCCCAAGACATGGAGCGAGAACCCACGCGGATAAGGGAGGGCTACTTGGTTAAGAAGGTAAGTGAATAATTTTGGGCTGAGTGAAGAGAAAACTAACTCTGAACAGCCCGGGGAGGTGTAGGGAAATGTACTGTGAAAACTTGACAGAAAAACAGCTAGACAATAGCCACAACCTGCTCCATTGTACTTAACTGAGTTAAAGATGAAGAACAGTGAGTTTAGAGAGGTCAGATCACCTTGTCTTGGAGATGGTTCTATGGGCACATCCCTTCTTTGGGAAGGCAGTTGCTGCCCTACAGCAAGCTCTGCTCTAGAGTCTTTACATAGGATAAAGCTTTAACTTTTATTTAAATCTGTAGTGGCTTCCATTAGCAGAGCGTGTCAGAGTCCAGCCTTCAGGAAGTATATTGGACTTGTTGGTTTATGAGCAGAAATATTGCAACAAACAAAAAGGAATTTGCAACAGTTCTTGCCTTATTTTAATTGATTTCGTAGCAGAAAATTGACTCAGTGGGTAAATTTGGAGTCTCAAAAAATGGTAAATTTTTATGACTTATTAAAAAAAAAAACAATCAAAAGAAAACAGAACTCAACCCCCATGTGGTACGCAGATCAGATTGCTTTTTATAGTTTCCCCCTTTAGCTGACCTTTGTGAGAACACCCAGAACAGTGACTTTCCTCTGAAAAGTAGCATTCATTTATGGGGCACCTTCTGCTTCCAGTGAGGGCTGCAGGAGAAGGTCCAGGTCTTGCTCTTAACAAGATCTTTGCTGATAGTTTTCCCTCCCTACCTTGTAATTGAATGTAAGGTCTGATTCAGAGTGCCAAAGGCTTTTCTTGGAAGGCAGGGCAGCAAAAAAAAAAAAAGTGACAGGCAACAGGTTCATTTGGAGAATAAATTAAAAAAAGACTTGGCATGTTTCTATCCTATTTACTTATGCAGAAATGCAAATGTAACTTACTCTGTCCAGATCTCACATCTGACAAATTACAAGCCACTTGTACAGCACAACAGTGGCTGCTTTGCTTCTACCTGCAGCTGTAACACCGTTGAGACACCACAGTCTCAGGGGGACAGGGATGCTGTGAATGGAGATGTGATGGGGAGGATAAATTTAGGTCTCTCTGTGACAGAAAGAGCAAGGGAAGCTAATATTTTTGATGAATGGCCTCTAATTTGGGGCCATTAATGCTGGTTGTGCTTTGCTAACTCTTCAGGGGGACTGTTGGTATTCAGCATACCTAAATGTTCATTTGGCTGACACTTGGGTGTTTGGGACTGTGGTCAGTGTTGAATCTGGTTGCAGGCAGGGCCAGAGAGGTCGCTGGAGGTTGCTGGAGTGCAAAAGTCATAATAATTCTAGCAGTTAATCTCTGTGCTCAGCACAGAGAAATAGGTTATTTCTCTGAGTCTCAGAGTTTTGCTGTGTGTTTCACTATATGTAGAGTCCAGCCCTGTCTTTATCTCTATATTTCTTGCATCTAACAGCTGTGTTTCAGGAATAGGAAGCAAAAGCTTTAAAAGATGAAATGAAGCCTTTCCATTCCTCACCACAGCAGTTGGAGGTCATCAGCCTCGGCCCTTAAAAGATTCGTTACTCTCACAGTTTGTGTTTATATGGCTAGAAATCCTGTGGGATGTGTGTTTTTTACAGCCAAGCCTCAAGCCTGACTGTATCATGACTGTAGAATGAAGTCCTAAATACAGCCCAGGATGCTTTGCATTGCTAACGTGCCAGTTCACATTCAGAGATTTTGAGGATTATTCACAATACTGCAACTACATCCTCTTGAAGACAGTGGTTGGGGCTGATTGATACTTGTGAGAAACAACTGCTGTGGCAGGCAGTGCAGCTTGTGAAAAACTCACATCTGGGGTGACTGCAGTGGGAAATTAGTGGTGGTCAGAAGAATAACAGCAGTGATTAACTTCACAGAGAGATGGGTGTGGGTGTGGCATGTTCCCCTTGAGACACTAACTGTAGTTACTTCAGCATCAGTCAGACACTCCCTGGAAGGGCATATCTTCATTGGATATCATGTGAAGAGTGATTCACTGACCATAACACACCCAGTGATTTATTGTTGCAGGGCAGCATGTTTAACACCTGGAAGCCAATGTGGGTCGTGCTCTTGGAAGACGGAATTGAATTCTACAAGAGGAAGGCTGACAGCAGTCCCAAAGGGATGATCCCACTAAAAGGGAGCTCTATAAATAGCCCGTGCCAAGATTTTGGCAAAAGAATGGTAAGTAAATTTTCTGTAACAAGGTTTGATAGTATACCTGTACTCCTGGAGGCACTGTGAGGGTGAAAGGTTGGTGGTTACAAATTCCTTGCACTCATCCTAGTGGTGACTCTCTCATGTCTTATAAGGTCACAAGTAGGCTTGGCCTTTGTATTTGAATTCAGGATACTTCATCAGGACTAATTAATGAAGTGGGTTTGGTTTGGTTTTGTTTTTCTTATTTATTTGGGAATTTTAAATTTTAAATCTTTGAGCCTGTCAGAAGGCAGAGCTGAATTTTACTGGTGTGAGGACAGTTTGCAGCTGAACAGCAACAACTCCTTTATTAAATACAAATATAAGTGCCACAAAATAAAGCCATGGGAAACTGTTTCATGATCAATGGAAGCATTTTGTCATTGTCAAAGAGCATCAGCTGGCTTGCTCAGACAGGAAGGAGATAAATGCTATGACATATATTTTGTTATAGGCTTCCTGAAAAATAGCTGTCAGAATTTCTAGTATGAGCAAGGAATCATATCTTTAATCAGTAATTTGTTATTTTGTCAACTTGATTTCATCAAATAGGCATTACATCCCCAGGAATTCCTCTGACAAAGGGGTTCCCCAGAATCTGGAAGATTATCCAATTACAGTTTAAAGCAATTTACCATAGAGATGCCTGACTAAAGACAGAAGTCTGAGAGCATTAGAAAAACAGGATACAGGAAACTCCACTTTCTCATATGAATAAAATGAGAGACCTGTCCTTATGTTTTGTGATAAGTGAAGTCAGGGTCCCTCATGTAAGATTTGGACCTGCTGGCTTTACTTTTTCCCCTCTTTTCTTTATTTTTTTTTCTTTGTGTAGAATAGAATAAAACCCCATCTTGATTCTTTATGAGTCTTTTTAGACACATCTGTTAAGAGAAAGGGGCTCAACTTAAAAGCTCTCTTTGAGGCAGCAGAAGAAAATGATAGGGCAGAGAATAAAGATTGCTATTAATCCTGTGCTAATTATCTAATTTGCATCATTCAAGCAGTCAAAACTTCAATGAGCTCATTCATATAAGCAAAGCCATTGCTGGGATTGTTCTTACAAGTAGTTACTGCCCAATATGATTAAACCTAAATTTCTACATACATTCCTTCAAAACAAAGTATATTAATTTTTTCATCTTACATTTTACAGCTTTACTGTAGTGCTGAATTCAGAGCCTCGGCAGTCCATCCTGACTTCTCCTTGGTTATATGACAAAGCACACAGTTATTCCTCTTATGGGAATAATTCTGGTTCTTAAGTGGTTTGCATCCATTGATTTCATATGGCTAGAAATGAAAGTATATTTTTAGGACAGGAGCTCTGTAAGGTGAAAAGTGGGATAATTCTCATTAGGCCAGTTTTAAGTCTAGTCCCACTTGGGCCCGGTTTTGAGCATGGACTGTTGGGCCATGAACTGACTTCTATATTTCTCTGGTTAGATTTCAGTTTTATGAGTCAGCTTGTGTATCTGCACCAGGGCCTCACTTGAAAGCTCACCAACACATCACCAACATGCTTTGCTTACTGAATCAACTGCAAAATGCAGGCGCTGAGGGGAAAAGAAGTGGAAGTGGGGAAAAATGTTGGATTTGTTAAGCAGAGATAAAGCCTGCTCAGAAGTAACTGCAACTGCATATTTTGAGATTATATTTCCAAATGCATTCACCACTGTTTGCTATTCTTGATTTGACGTTTGATCATTGCTTAATGTAGTGTTAATTCTGCTATACTTCAGCTTTTTCTGGTTTCCCTATGGCTGTTTTTTTGATAGGGTTATCCTGTATAGTCTAGTGTTCTTAAAAGCACAGATATGTATCATCAGAGGGAGGCTTGGTCACTTCTAGGATTGGAGTCTCAGCCTCTCCACCAATTTCAGAGGAAGCTTGGAAGCCTAGTTTAGTGGCCTAGCTTTATAGAAACTAAAGTTAAGAGAAAGAGCTTTCCCAGTCTCCTCTGTGTACTTGAAATGAAAACTCTCCTTTAGTATTTCACTGTACATTGTTTCTCAGGTTTTTGAGAAGACTAATTATTGGTAAGAAATGTCTTAATGCTTTGGCACTTCATTCAGTCAGTCTGGTGTGTTAGCATGACTTGGCTATTGGGATTTAGAAAGATCTGTCTGTTTGCTTTTCTCATGCACCATACATTGATTTTCAGTATGTAGCTCTTTACTGCATAATAGAAAAGGTGGGTGTTGCTGGAAATTTGAACAGTGTCAGATAAAAAATGGTTACTTTTCTGTCTGAATTGGATTTTTGAGAACCCACTGCTTTGTAAGTTTGAAATCTCTCTTCCACTTAAGTCAGCTGGACTTATGCACAATTTCAAGGTGTCAGAATCTTTCCTTTTGGCCGTTATCTGGAAGATGCATGTTAGGGATGCTCAGAAATGTACCATTTACAAACGTGGGCTTCAGTAAACTCACTCAGTGTGCTGATTTTCTAACACAATTGCAGAACAAATTAGTTTCACTTACAGGGAGTTATATTTTAGAAGTGGAAAGCCTCTTGTGCCTGAGTAATTAGAAATTAGAACTAGATTTTTCCATCCAAAAGATCACTGGATGGAAATGAGTTCAAACAGTGTGCACTTTGTGGGGTGGGTTTGTTTGCCTTTTCAGGTTGGTGTTGTGTTTTTCTGTTTAAAACTACCTTTAAAAGATTTTTTTCTCATTTTTCAGAAATAGTCTTTTCATTGTTGCTAGTTGTCTGGGGAGGTAGTGACCCTCAGGTCTAGCCAAGGGCTGGGTGTTTCATCTCCCAACGAAGCCCTTAAATGTCTTTTAGACTGCAAATGTGTTGAGCTTCTCTCCAGTGTGACTGTGACTTTTTCTCTCCTTGTGAGTCAGTAGCTGAGCAACATGATGTGGGGTATTTTTCCTCCTTCAGACTGTTCACATGTCTCTAAACACTAAGACAAATTCACACCCGTTGTAAGCCTGCAGGGGCTGTGCTGAACTTCCCAGCAAAAGTTAGAATCAGCAGCTCTGTCAGTGCCACTCACCTTGGATGTTCTGACAAAGTCAGGATCACTCACAGGGAAGTAACAAAAGGATTCAGTTCCCTGCAGTGCTTGTTCATGTTTTAATTCAGAGTTTTTGTGGTTTAACTGTGGCTCTGAAGCACTTCTCATAGTCCCCTAGACACAGGCAGGCTGTGTGTCGTGGGGGTACTTGGTTAATCATGGCCAATTAGCTACACCAAAGTAGCTTTTTAAAAAAATAATATAATTTATCATTTCAGTTTGTCTTCAAGCTCACTGCAGCCAAGCAGCAGGACCACTTCTTTCAAGCTGCCTACCTGGAGGAGAGAGATGCCTGGGTGAGGGATATCAAGAAAGCAATTCATTGCCTAGATGGAGGCCAAAGGTTTGCCCGAAAATCCACAAGGAAATCTATCAGACTGCCTGAAACAATCAACCTGAGGTTTGTTCTCATAGCTCTGCTCTCCCATTTACTTGCATCTGCAGGCAGTGTGACAGATACATAACCTTGGTCTGGAGAGAGCCATGAGTGTGTCTGGCCATGCTGCCTCATGGTTTCTGCAGAACTAAAAGTTTCAGGGTGTACAGTGTGGCAGAAGCAAGCTACCAATCAGAACTGGGAAGCTCATTTTTAATATGTCATCATTTACCAGAACATGCTTATTTATCAAAGGATTTTTCTGATAAGGGGATTTATGGATGCACTGCAGTGCAAGTGGAGGCCCCAGCTAAAGTATTTTTGTTCCAAGAGAGGAATTTTTATACAATATATAATTTATTGCAGAAATATTTTAGACCCTTTGTTTGCTCTCCAGAGAAATGCTGATGTTAGCCTAGTTTTTGGATGGTAAGGGAAGAGCAGTGCCTGCCAGAGAACATGGAAGTGGCAAAGGGAGAAGAAGAGATAAAGGGCACACACAGGAAGCCATCTGTTAGTACTTTAAAATATGATGGACAACTTATTTTCTGCCTCTGAGAAGGAAACACCAAGATACAAATGAGCCTGCAGTGCTCCTAAGGAGACAGTAAAGTTGCACAGGGCCAGGATCCAACTAAATCTGCCTTCACAGGTTTCATCAGAGGATCAGATCAAAGGGCTTAGCCTGTGACATTCAATATTTGTCCGTCTTGTCATTCCAGAGGTCCAAGGTTCATTGAGGTTACTTAGGGCCTCTGAGAGCCAGCAGGCTTTGGGGATATCACAGTGAGAGGTTTTCTTCTCGGCCCAGGATCTTTGGGAGAACACAGAGCACAGCAATGAATTCTCCTGCTTGCACTGGGGCTGTGGGGCCCTGGGAACGTTCCTCAGCAGTGGGTGGTGTTCTCTTCACAGTACAGTCACCACAAGTCTCTGCATTCTCCAACTAGGGGGATGTGGTGAGCCATTTGTGCCCTCCACCCTCTGCTCCTGCAGCTGTGACAGTGACACAGCGAGACCTCCAGGCTTTTCAACTTGAATTTTTGAGGAGATGAAACTAAGCCATGCCCCAGCTCTGCAGAGAGCCACGTGCCAACAAAACAAAAAGACCCCACAAATGACAATGACATTATTGTACAAACTGGCAAACCTTTTTTATTTGCTAATGGCTTGTGGTTCTTTTTACACACAGTGCTTTGTACATCTCAATGAAAGATCCTGAAACAGGGATAAAGGAGTTGAAGCTGGAAAAAGATAAGAAGGTGTTCAATCACTGCTTTACAGGTAAGGAGCTCTTGTCCCTCTTTTTCATACAATGAAGGGAGCACAGGGTTGAGAAGATAAAGATAGATCAAACAGCTCTAAGCTTTGTAGAGCACAGAGAAGTTTGAGAAGAAAACCTGGCAGATTTTTTCTTGACCAAGCCAGGAAGTGCTCAAAGGATGGATCTTGAAAAATTTTCAATTATGACCATGGTAAACAAAAGAGCATGAAATTTAACCAGTGTCAGAAAGATTGCAGTGAATCATTTGAGTAGACTGTTGTGTGAAACACTTAACTCCAGCAGAATTATTGCCTTCTGAATTTTTCATCAACAAAGTGTCATATTGTAATTCCTGTTGTGCTCCAAGTCAAATCGGTGAGTGTTCAAAAAACATGTAGATGTAGCACCTGGGGACATGGCAGTGCTGAATTAATGGTTGGGCTGGAGGTCTTTTCCAAGTTTAATGATTCCATGAAAGTCACCCTGTTCCAAGAACACTGTATCACTAACACAGCAGCCTGGAAGGCTGCCTTTTCCAGGCTTGGCTGTCCTTCATCTTTCCCCAGTCCCTGTCCATGAGGCTTCCCAGCTCAGCCCTGCATCCCCTCCCAGCTCTCCTGTCCCTCGGGCACAGAGTCGGAGAGCTGATGGCCCTTGTCATTAGCTGGAAAGGCTGTACCTCACTGGATGGCATAGGAAGCTTTCCAGATCATCCCCCTGTGTTGTCGCTAAGAACATCTTTCAGAAGGTGGATGAATAGATGGAGTAGGCTCGCTGCCTCTCTGTTTTTAGGCTTCTTCATGTCTGTCTTGGTCTGTGGCTGATATTTTGCTCCTTTCTAACCAGGCACCTGTGTGATTGACTGGCTGGTGTCCAGCAAGTCCATCCGAAATCGCAAAGAAGGTCTCCTGCTTGCCTCTTCCCTCCTGAGTGAGGGCTACCTCCAGCCTGCCGGGGATACGTCCAAGGCTGCTGCTGAGGGGCTGTCAGACACCCCCTTCTTAGATCTCAGTGACGCCTACTATTACTTTGTGAGCATTGTATTCTGGGTGTTTTTTATTATCTCAGATTTACTGATGCTCTGCTTTTCTCAGGTTTCCTGTTGGGCTTCTTAAATTGTGGAGGAAAGATCGTACAGAAGTGGAGAGATGCATATCAATTGTGTTTCTCTCATGACACTCAGCTCAGAATGAGCTGGTTCACTTTAATAGTCGTGACCAGGACTTTTTTTTTTCCTCTGACACCCTTTTAAGTGTGAATTGAGTCCTGAAACCAAGCTGGGTTCTTTTTAACTTAGACTTAGTTCCTGGTAATTGCACCCAATGACCAGAATTTAACCATCAGTCTCTCTGATGATTCAGTGGAAGGGAAGAGTAATTCCTTATGAAGGACTTCACAGAGTGGCAGAAGCTACAAACCCACTTTTATGCAGAGGCATCAAATCTGACTCAGTTTGAGTGTGCACACACACACAGTTTGCCTGTAAGCAAAAAAGTAAAAGATTTTAATATTCCCCTAGTAACACCTGTCCTGGGTATCCCACCCCACCTTTTCCATATTCTGTGGACTGATTTGAAGAAATTGCAATATGACAATCACAGTCAAATGCTGTTTTAAAGATGTTTGGCTTATGGACTTAATGCTAACAAAAAATATGCCTTCTGTCAAGTAAAACCAAGTAAATTGATATTAAAATTCTGTTTACATTTACCACATAGAATCACTTGGCTTCAGCAAAATGAGTCTCCCACTACTTAATTTGTTTTCCTAGAACATGTCTGCGGTAGGGAGAGTTTACCTGTGCAGCAATGGAAGGAGAGACACAGTTGGTGAAGGCAGCCTTGTGGCCATCACAGTTTATGGCCTCCTGGGAAGCTTCTCTTGGCAGCCTGTGTGTGCTCTGCCTCCTTTTGGGTTGTTTCTAGTTTGATTCAATACCAATGTGGTGTGAAGAGGCCACAGCAGGTCAATGTCTGATGTGGTGCCATGGAAGTGTAGTCCTACCACACACCAAAATGCTTCCATGGGGACTTGGAGAGCTCCTCAGCTTCACCAGGAGATCTTTCCAATAAAAGCATTGATTTTTATTTTTGGATGGCAAGAAACAGGGTGGAGGGAAGCCAAAGAGGAGCCAGATGGGTACATGTAGACTTGTAACTTCTGAATTTTCCCTTGTGGTCTTACAGCCAGACAGTGGGTTTTTCTGCGAGGGATATTCCAGTGATGATGATGTGGTCCTGAAAGAGGAATTCAGAGGCACGATTGTCAAACAAGGATGTTTGCTCAAACAGGTCGGTATTGCCCATCCTGTCACTAGGATGATGTTACATGGGCACAAGATTATTATTCTGCACCGAAAAGCTTTAGAGAGGAGAGACTACCCTATGTCACCTCCACACTTGACAAGATTCACCTCTGTCCCTCCTGCCTTTGCACAAAGAGCACTCGCTGTAGCCTGGCAGCAGGACTCTTGCCCAACATTGCAACGTTTATTGCTCTTACCACAAAATAAAATAGTTGATAGCTTAAATCAGGAAAGAGTTCTAATGCAGGAGATGTGACAAGTCATTGGTACAATGCAAAACTTGCACCCAGGTGGAAAGGATGCTGCTCCTGTGTCCCTCTGGACACTCAGCTGGATCAGTTGCCAGTTTGCAAAGATTTTTTCAGCATCCCAGAGCAAAAGAGTCCTTTCAGTCACTGGTGTTTGATCTGTAAGACAGGGGATAGCTATATACCTTCCTTTCTAGCAAATCTTTAAGCAAACAGTGAATATCATGGTAAGTGCCTTACTTTCCAAGGACATTGCAAGCAGGTATTAGTGAAGTGAAGGCAAACCCAAGATTCCATAGTGAATAGAATAGTTCAGGTGGAAGGGACCTACAACAATTATCTGACGCTTCAGGACTGACCTGACTCGTTGCACTGTTTGACCACCCTCTCTCTGAAGAAATGTTTCCTAATATGAAGTCTGAACCTTTGCTGCTAAAACAGTCCTTGAGGGCCTACAAACTTTTTGGTGGTGCTCACGTGCATTTCTCTTGCTCAATCAGATTACTCAAAAGCAATGGAAGAAATTAGATCCACGTCTTGCTGTGCTTTTACACTTCCTAGTTAGTAAGAGCTTCGTTGCAAACCATGTAGCTCATGGAGAAACTAGTGTTTTGAAATGCTGAGAGGAAGTGATTCATGACAATCTCCCACCACTGTTAATCTGCATTTGGTTGCCCTCAGTGCGGTGTGGGTCATTGCTTGGGAGGGTCACTGCCTCTGCTGAGAATGGTTTCAGCAGATCTAGACTTTCCACACCCATCCTTTCAGTCTTGAAAACAGGCAGTGAGGCTCCTATATCCATAGCAGAGGGTGGTGTTATTTCTGCTTGAGCTTCTCAGCCACGAGGCCTCCAGGGTGCTTAAGCTAGATAAGCATTTCTTTGTTGTTATCTTTGCAGGGACAGAAGGACTTTCAGCTCGTTCTTGCCAATAGTTTGAGGTACCTTCCTGCAAGGCACTTTGCAGCTGTGTTTCCTGGCAGGCATTTATACCCAGTTCAATTCCCACAGACCTCATGCGAATGTCAAAACGACCAGACTATATGATGTGTTTAGGGGAATCTCCCATGTTGAAGCTCTTCTCCTTTGTCCAAAAAAAAGAAATAAAAAAAAAATAGAGAAGTGTGATAGTCCAGTTGTTGTGGAAAACAGAATGTAGAAAAGCCAAGTCCAAGCCCCAGTAGTTCCTGTGCAAAGTATTAAGCTTTTTTTCCCTTTTGTATTTGCCTGTTCTCATGTGTGGGTGAGCTTTGCATGCAAGGCAAAGCAGTTCATGACACTCCTGGTTTTGAATTTTCCTAGGGACATCGGAGGAAGAACTGGAAAGTGAGAAAGTTTGTTTTAAGAGATGATCCTGCATATCTTCATTACTATGATCCTGCTGGAGTAAGAGACACTTGGTTTATTTCCCTGCTTGTTTTAAAGCCAGCACCTTGTAGAAATATCTGAATGGAGTATTGGAGTGGGAATGTGTGAGAGGCAAGACCAGGCAGGACAAGTTGGGACTGTTTGTGCTCACACAGCCTAGCCATCCTCTGGAAAAGCAAAGTGAAGGATGATTTCTGGGAATTCCAAGTTAGTGTGGCAAGTGCCACAAGGACCTGGGAACAAGTAACACTCAACTGTACTTTGACCATTTATTTGTGATGAATTAGAATTAATGTGTGCTCTCACTTGATCAAAACAAATTAAGTGCAAATGAGCACAGTACAGTAATTTTGCAGTTTATATTTGAGGTATTTGCTGTGTCAGGCTGACACAGGGAGTTCCATTCCTTGTGTGATTCTAACAGGCCCACCCCTGACCTAAGAAAGGAAGGAACATTGCCATGGGCAACAAGTGCCCCTCAAAAGCTGGGGTTGATTCAGCTCACAGGTTTTATTTCATCCTGCACTGCTGCAGCAGCAGTGCTGTTGCAGGCTACAGATGCTTTATAATGGGCTGTCCTCCTGGGCAGAGGCTGCCTAGACACTGGAGAATCAACACTGAGGTGTGTCTGACCTACCTGTTCCCACGCTAAATACTCTGCACATCCTGAATTCTAAATCCTTAAAGTGATTCCCTATTTATTTGCAAGTCATCCCCCTACCCACACCACTCACCCTCCACATCACACACAGACTAAGAATCTCTTGGTTTCCCAGGCAACAAACTAATTAAAATATTTTTGTTTCCATTCTGGAACTGCAGCCACATATTAACATGTCAACAGTTTCAGGAGTGTTGCATTTAATTTTGATATCATGCCCTTCCCAGGGAGAAGAACCACTGGGCGCAATTCACTTGAGAGGCTGCGTGGTGACAGCAGTGGAAGATATGCCAGACAGTAAGGAACCATATCAAATGAGCTGTGCAATAAGTTTTTGGGACATTCTTTCAATCTGCCTGAAATCAGGAGTATTTTTTACTCAAAACCAATGTATCTACAGCGACTCAGTAATTTTAGTAACTGCTCTCTCGTCTGTCTGAATTACTGGGGTAGGATACTGTGGTAAAGGGAGCAACAGGGAATCTTGTGTTCTGTCAGTTCTTTAGGGAAGGCAAAAGGAAAACATCGTCCCTGTTTTAATGATAACTGGCCTTTAGACAAAGTAAGATGAGCTTGATCATGGCAGGGGAATATGACTTGTCTGCAGGATTGCAGATCCTTCCCTGATTTGAGAACAACTAATCAGAGACTCCTGAAGGTGAGATGTGCAGAATTCATAGGTGGTTTCTCTGAGAGAGACCTATCTCTTGGACCCAATCTTTGTGAAGGCCTGATCAGGCTCAGCGGCAGAAAGGAAGGAGATCCCCTTACAATGTGTAAAAGAGGAAACATTGTAAGTACAAGAATTTATTCTCTCATAGCTGACTTCCTGATTTCTTCCCTGTAGCCAAGAAGTATGATGTGGACAACATCCTCTTTGAAATCATCACAGCAAATGAAATCCACTATTACTTGCAAGCAGCCTCATCTACAGAGCGTACAGAGTGGATCAAAGCAATCCAGACAGTTGCTCGGACTGGAAAATAAAGGTGACCTGCCAGCCAGAAGACAGAGAACTGAAATTAGTTACTCAGAACAGGAGGTTCAGCCTTTCACTCAGAGAGAGCAGTATCATCTAGAAAGGCTTCCTAAGGCTCATGGGTTAGTGGTGAGGACGGGTAGGAATTTTCAATTCTGTAGTGGGCACTAAAAAACTAACATTTTTACACTTGTGTTATGGTAATATTTTACTAAATTATAACATAGAACATGCCATATTAGTGTGTGCTACGTAGAATAATCAGTCTATCTTCACATCTTTCCCTGCTGCCACAGCTGGTAGTGAGAATTTCACAACAGGGACAGAGTCATGTCACTGGCTGACTGTGAGGAACTCAATCAGCCACCCTCCATTCAGCCTGTGTTGTGTTTCAGGATTTTCATGTATTCCCCAGAGAAGCTTTACATTTCTTCCTTACCAGATCTTTTTACTGCTTGTTCACCTATACAAGTAATGCTATAGATTTAAGGAAAGAAATCAACTTGCTTGGACACCTGATACACTCCTTTATAATCTGTCACCGTTAAAGGAGGGAAGAATGCAGCCAACTATGGAATCACCATGTGGAAAGCAAGTACCACTCAATGACAACAGTATGACGAAAAGTCTCTTCCCACACTATTTCAAACATGAAACAATTTCACTTCAACTTCTTTATCACCCAACTTTGAACTTTGCTAAATTTCTCCACAAGAATCTGCACTAGGACCATTGTTTCCCTTTTTTGGATCTCCAGACCAGTTGCTATGGTGTCATGCACAGGACTGTATTTGAATTAAGAATCTTTCAGGAAAAGGGAAAGGATCCATGGACTGGTTACCTGAACTACTGATTGAAGTGGGTTTGATTAGGTTTTTGGTTCTTAACCTCCAGCAACGTACTCAGTCCTTGATTCTGTGCCTTAGTAATGTAAGAGGAACATTGTGCTTGCTGTAACTGAAAAAGGTGTTATTTTTTTTATAGAATCAGTTTACCTGACCAATCCTTGTATTTTTGTCTGACTGTATATCAAATTTCTACATCTTAAACCCTAAGCAGGAGTTGAAAGTCCAGTTAATGTCAGATCTGCATGTAGACTGTTCCTCATGCGCACTAATGTTCCCAAGTGCAACTTCAAAACTTCTAAAACTGTTTGTAGACCTAATAAGGTACCTTAACCTTGAGAATTCTTACTTGAATCTCTTCAGCCTAATAAAAAATCTGGAGCTAAAGTTTCTCTTCAATTCTGATTAGTTATGCCTGTACCTGAGCTAATGAGCCTACAGCTCTGTTGCCATGTATTATTTATCCCAGAGAAAACAGCCTGGCAGGGAGAGCAGGCTGGGAGACACTGGATCATAATGTCCATCTAAGACAACTGCTGGAAATCAGCTTCTGGCAGACATTTCCTGTCTCATGCAAGTTGTCAGTGTTGCTGAAGCCTGGTGTGTCCTTCTGAGGAAGGAAGACTCATGGTAAGAAGATACACTGTTGGTCCAGCCTGCTGTCTTGATAATTGCTGCTTGTCACTGCTTATTTTTGCTTTCAGAGTTCACTAACCCAAAAATACCCGAGGGAACATGAAAACAGGAAAAACACCACCCCACACAAGCAAACAACAGAAACTTGTCCAGCTTACCAAAGGAGGGGATGCAACTACCACTTCTTAATAAAACTAAAATGTTTTACAAGTCTATGGCCTTGTTATTTCTCCTTGTGCCCTGCCAAGGGTATGGCTGCCCACCTATGTATGAGGTTTTCTCAGGCAGAGGATGCTCATCAGGTTATTTATGGAAGAGCTCTGATGTTTGTACCAGACTCTTACAGGTAGTGCTTCTGAACAAAGGTTTGCAGGTGTCTCTGCTTCTTGGCAGCAGTGGGAAGATTTTTTCTGAGGGAATTCAGTATTGAAAAGCAGCTGCAAGCATGTCAGAGATGATGAGGCCAGCCTAGCTATTCAGAAGGCATGGAAGGGCAGAGACATACCCTGAATACCATCACAAGACAACAGAGAGCAGGCCTAGTGCAAGGAGCTGCTGATCCAAAGGAGGAAAACAGAAGAGCAGAGCTACATGTGTCATGCTTCCTCCAACTTTCACCCTCTAACTATTTAAATCACACTTTTACTACACCCTCAGCAATTGCTACAGCATCAGTTTCTTTTTTACTTATAACATGGATTAGTCTTTTTTTCCTAGGCTAAAGGACAGCAAAAGAAACCCGTGTGGATAAGGTCTATATTTATCATCTTCACTTACTTCAAGACTCGTGTGATGTAATCTACTATAAATATCCTCTTAACTTGGTGTTTGACTTGCCACATCTTGCACAGAGCAGTTTTCCCTCCCCTGGAGCACCAACTACATGTTTGCTCCATAAGTTAGGTTTTTGGGAACATTTATTAACAACACACCCATAAAACCATCCCTCCTAGACACAGTGCTCCTACTTCCATGGTTTCAAAGAAAACAGGACAAAGCAAACCCCACACACCTGCACTGAAAAAAAATTAACACTGACAGCCCAACAAGCTTTTAGCCACAGGTGTTACTGCTTCTTATAATCCAACAAACACCACATATGGAGGGAGTTTTGCCTTAATATGTCTCTGGCAGAGGTTTCCAAGAGCTGTTTACTTTCCCTGCCCTCCAGGTTTCTTCTGAAGGGTAAGGCTAGTGTTTATTGCTAAATATAGTTATTTTGGTGCTGGTCTTTGCAGTGTGCTGTCTTTGCTTTTTATTTTAAAGATCTTTAAAGGTCTGCTAAAAATGTATTTTAGTAGCAGAACATTTTATTGAGTAACAATCAAAGTTTGATCATAAAAAGGAAAAATCTAGTTATGGCCTCTGAGGTAAGACCTAATATTTACTGTCAAACTTGTGTTTTAGACAAAGTTTTTGTTTTCAATTCTTGCAATATTGCAGATAACTCTTCAGTGCGGTAGTACTGCTTCTGCCTTTGTCTTAGAGATTGCTTTATTACAAATGTCAAACACCAATTATTTCTTTTTTTTGCCTAATTTGTTCTCAAATACTTGGCAAGTTATTTTAAGTTTAAACAACTTGTTCCACAGGGCTCTTCATAAGTGCTTTTCATTGTTTGTAATGTGCCTCCATTTGTTCTGAGTTTGGGCTTGGGTAGCATTAAAAATCCAGAAAGATTTCCTTAAATAACCTTTTTGGTGGGGGCCAGAAACATTTTAGTAAGCTGTGTGTGGGTTTTTTGGGGAGGGTGGTGGGTCGAGGATGGCTTGGGTTTTTTGTTGTTCTTTCTTAGTTTGTATCTTTTCAAACTGTAGGAGACTATAGGAGGAACTTTAAAAGGCAAAATGAGTAGATAACAGTCCTCTGCAGGTTGTTGGTGTTTCTGTGGGTGCCTTCAGTTTGTGTTTTGGAAAGTGCATTTATATTTGCTTGTGAACTGGGGTCTTCTCATTGCTGTATAGAGATTTTTTTATGCTCAGTGTGAACTCTGACTGAAAACAAGGTTCTTCTTTTGTTGTTACTCATGAGACTTCTTGAAATAGAGCTTCTCATTTGGCTTCAAAATAAGGTTAGGGTGGGTTTTTTTTCTGGATTAGAACACAGGACTTCCTGCTTTGCATTTAGAACCAAAACTGTGGCTTTCCACGCTTTGTTTTTGGCTCTTGTAGATTGCTTAACTTTTGTTTTTTCTCAGTTTGGTGAAAGGGAGAGTAAGACTCTATGAAAGCTGAGAAAATGCTGCTTTTCTTATTTCATTGGACGTCTATTGTAAGTGTGATGGGCTGTAGTAAAACTCTTCACTCTGCTGCATTTTAAGATAGCAATACCGCTCCTTCTGTTTCTTGCACTCCCTAAAAGGTGACTGAGGAGGAGGGAGGAAAAGAAACAAAGGGAAATGCTGACGAGACTGATGGAATTTTGCTTCCAGCAGTTGAAAGGGAGACTGATTACGTTAGCATTTTTTGAAATTTGCATTCAGTGTGTCTTTCATCAAAATCGTGAATATTAATAAACCATAGTGATCAAGGGAGAGGAGAAGGAACCGGGGGTTGACTAGTTTAATTAAAAAACCTCAAACAACTAGACACCCCAATCTTCCTATGTCCTTAGACTCAGACATTAAAAGGACACTGAGAACTTTATAGTGTTACCATTAGCCCCTCTCTCTTTATCAAATATACTAGAACAACTTACTGCAGATTAATAAGAGTGTCAATTATATAAATCAATGTATAACCAGCCTTGTCATGTACCTGCTTCCACAGAAGAAGTCTGAAAATCCTTTCCTAAGCACCAATGTATATCAAAAGAAATGCTATATGTGTATGTAGGTGTCCTGTTTTTGAAGGCCTAAGTTGCTGTAGGTTTCCCAACTATGTGATGGTTAACAGTAACAGGCAACATGCATGTGTGAGATATTTTGAATAACAGGAAGAGTTTCTTATATGATATTTTTAACACTCTTATGCAGTTTTCTGACTAATAAAAGGAACTATTTAATCATTCTGGTATAGAAGTGGTAAAATGGTTGGTTTGCTGATTTGTTATTTTTTTTTTACTTTAAGGAAGGCTTGCTTTTCCAAGTGACATCTTCAATTTCCCCTTTCTCCTCCCCCACACCTTATCTTCCTTCTTAAAACTATGTTGACCTAAGCATCCTTAAAGAGAGCTTGTGTCTTTATTAGGTATCATAAAGTGGATCTCAGTTAAGTAAATATAAATGCTCAGTGACATTTTAGAATTGCTACAACATACCATGTGATCTATAGTCACCCCCTTAGAACAGCAAAAATCTCCTCTCATCATCTCACTCTTAAGTGTGTGGCTGTTTTATGGGTACTGGGTGTTGTTATAATCTCCTTATCTGGGCAGTCCCCAGGGTTGTTATCTCTAAGTATATATGTTATTGAGTTGCATGTTAGAACGACTTTAAAGAGTGGTGCAATTTAGAGATAAAATTGTCTACAGACCAGTCATGTCCAAAAATAAAAGTTCATTAGAAAAGCTGGTTTAGTTTGGTAAGTCACACTAAAGGAAACTTGAGGCACATTTCTATTATTGGCTATTCTGTCAAAACCTGGGTGTTAGGATCTGCCAGCTAAATTTGTTCAGTGCTCTTGCTCTTTAGCATTGTGACGGAAAAGCAGTGGAATATTCCCTCAATTGAACAGAAGAGGAAATTTCTCATGGGGTATTGTCATATCTCACTTATCAGCTGGTAGATACTGCTGCAAAAAAAGAAAAATATTTTGCCTTTCTCAACTTTTCTGGTTTTCCCCTATAAGGATTGAACACTTAAGGTGTCTGGTTTCTTTGCTTTAAATCTTCTCTCTGTTCCCAACTTGCTCAGCCTATGTCTTCAATTCAGTCTTCAAGCTGAATCTTCCAATAGGTGGCTGGCAGCATCTTGTGATCTTTTTTCATTTCTGAGACCACCAAGGTGTTTAAAAGCAGTATTTAATGCTTTGGCTGATACATTAGCTCATGGCCACTGCTGTCCTGATGTCTCAGCCACAAAATAGCCCGTGCAGTCACACTTCTGTATTGGCCCACAGCAGCCCCTCTGCCTGGTAAGGTTTTTAAGGACTGTGCATTAAAACCAGCCTGTGCTGTTCTAACAACGTTTTTAAATGTGGGTCAAAAAAAGCTAAAGTTGTACCTAATTTGCATGCTCTAGCATGGTTTTTATAACCCTCTGGCTTTGTAAATCACACGGTTGCTGGACAGGGCGATTCTGAAGAGTCAGGGGAGGCTGCAGCTCACTGTGGCCGTACACAGAATTGTCGTCTTGGGTTTCATCCTGGTAGGTCCCCTGGGGATCTCTGAGTTTGCTGACCATCACCTCTCCTTCCCTTTCTACCCACAGTTGTAGCTTGGGTTTTTTTGGTTTAGCAGTATAGCAGAAGTGGGTCTAGCCCTTAGCACTGAGGCCTGAACCCTCCTCTACCCCCAACCTTAAGGCTGTGCTGATCAGAAGCTATTGCTGACTTGTGGTATGAAATGCAGCAGGTGATTTCTTTTGTGGTTTTGGAGACAGACTTTTCTGAACAAGTAATATGGTGAGAAACAACTGCAATGTGTTGCCATGCTCTTGGGAATCTGACATGCCTCAACCCAGGCTCATTTGGAGGCAAAATAAAACCCACCACCACGCAAATCCTCCCAGCTGTATGCTTTTGTTGCCTTTCTGTCAACTCTTGTGGGCTAAAACAGCTGGTCCCAGTCCTGAGCCAAACTGTTCTGTCTTCAGTTGGGATACCTTTGTCACTTGGTACCGTCCAAAGATGACCAGGATAGGGACGTGCCAATCTGCATGTATCTGCCTATTGGCAGAAACACTGGACAAAATTAGCCTTGAAATGTGAGTGGTCTAGTGAAGAGAAGTTTGTGGTGATTAAATATCTCGTGCTTGCTTTTTCATTTAGTTTTTAATGGCAGTAGCCCAAAGCCACATCCTGGACCATGATGAAATAAAGCCACACTGTCAGCTCCTCCCTTCAGAAATGGAGCACTGCAATACTGAGTAGTTGTAAGGAAGGTTTATAACATCACAGGTGGTTTTGGAGGTGCAGAAATAAAATACTGACCTCATATTGAACTTCAGTGCTGGTCTTTTTGGTGTCTAGCTTTGTGCAGATGGTCAGGACATTTTGTGCAGCAGGGAAACCTCTTTTCCTCCCAGCAGGCTGGCTGGTTTAAGCCCACATTGCATAGTTGGGGTGTGTGGGCAGAGGATATTTGCTATTTGCTCTGCACCCCAAAAGCTTCATGTGCTTCCTCCAAAGGGCCTCTCTGTCCTAGGAAAGCTGGGTGCCCTAGGAAGGTCTGGTGGCTAAGGGGGGGAAGCCTGGGCACCTTTCTGCAGCTGACAGCTTCTGAGTGGGAGGGGAGAAGGGGCGTGTGAATGCAGTGGAAAGGTCGGTAGGGTTTGCTAAAGTAGAACTTTCCACTTCCTCAAAACCTCATGGGTAAGAGGTGGGCACTGGAGCAGAAAAAGGGTTTCACCTGCCACCGAGGTGTGAGGGCAGCTGGTGGGGTGGTAGGTGGGGTGAAGATGCTCTCTAGGGAAGGAAACCCACGTATCGGTGCTAGTTTAGGCACTGGTACAATCTTTCTATTGCTGGCATTTCAGTGGCTTGTGTTGGCACGCAAGAGGGGAAAGAGATGAGCCCAAACCAGCTGGTGTAGGGAGCACCGCTGTCTGGAGCAATGGATTCAACTGGGGTGTTTTTAAAGGGAAGAGGATGCATCCATCCTGCAGCAGGGCAGAGAGACTGAGTAGGTGGTGCAGGGGCAGAGAGGAGTAGAGCAGATAACCAGAATTGATGTAATGACATCTCCAAGGGGAATTAAAACCCCTAAAGGAAAGAGTCAGAGTAGGGAGGGGAAGCAAACTTTGTTTTTATGAGAACTTGAACTTAAATGCTCTCAGGGTTTTTTATGGGAAACTGTCATTCCGGGTTTAAAAATCCAGGCCTTGTCTAATTGCATAGCTGAGTGTTTAATTCCTTGTGTTTAAAGAGGCACAGCCACACCTGATCTGAACAGAGGTAGAGGTGCAACAGACACTGGGGATTCCTACACTCGCATGAGAATGGGCAAAAGCTACAGCCAAGTGCACAGTGAAATAACTGTGTTAGGATTTAGACCAAAATAATTATTCCATTTAAAAATAGTGTCCTGAGGGATATATATGAGAACTGACAGCTGAGGAGCATGAAAGGAGCAAGAATAGGGGATAAATACCTGGGAGTTAGAGAGGGAGGTAACAAAGGAGACTGGGTGAGAGGTGAGTGACTAGATCCATTATTGTGCACTATCCCTATCTTATGATTAAAGAAATTGGGCACTTCTGAGATGGTGAAAATGCACTTTTACTTCTAGTTCTCTTAAAGTCAGGGTAAAAAATGCTGTGAGTGGGGAGTGAGGTGGCAGCTTTGGTGGAAAAACTGTTGTGCTTGGGTATGGGTTTTGGTGTGTTTCTTTTAATTTGAGCTAACTAGATATAATCTTAGAGCAGGATAGCTAATAATAGAGGAAGCAGCATTTGCAATTCATTGAGCTTTCCACTACACCTACACCTAGCAATGGTCTTTACTCTGAGTTACACTTCAGTCGTGACTGGTAACAGGGTGACAGCAGAAGCTTCAGTGGATTTTAGGTGCTCCATCCATTTTGGTTAACGCAGTAATTGTCCCACAAGAACAGCGTCAACCCTTTTGGCAGTAAAGGGAGATATTTAAAACTCAGAGCAATGGGTTCCTGCTCCTGGAACTAACACTTATCTACAAAGAATAAATTGCAAAAGATATGTTAAATACATCATCCACTCATTGCATCATGTCATGCAATGTTGTTGATGAGAAAGCTGTCTCAATTAGGTATGTTACTCATGATTCAGAGAAGGTGCTGTGCTTATGGACTGAAAACCTCTTCTAATGGGGCACATGCAGGAGGCTGAGGGATGTAGATCAGTTTTGAGGAAATCTGTTGAATGCTCTGAACTAGAAAAAGGATCAGGAGGCAACATTCTGTTTTTGGAAGCATTTTAGAGCTGTTTCACCTGGCTGTTCTGTTTCTTCCCTGGCCTGTAGATATGGGCATAAACAAGAAAAAGCCTGTGAACCTGCAATAAAGAGGAGTAAAAAATACTATGTATTTTTACCAGATATTCTGCAATGGGTAAATAATTGTGAGAAAATTACGTAAATTGGTAGCAAATTTAAACTATTGTTTAAACACCAGCATTACTGAACAAAAAATGTTACTGGATCTTAGCCCAGAGGACCCTGGTCTGTATTTTTGGAGCAGAACTGCTCTACTGCTTCATCTAGTGTTACTGTGACCTGATAAAGGAAAGGGCTGGACCTAATTGGAGTAAACTCTGTATCTAACAGGGGCCTGATCCAGTGCCATTGAACTTCATGCTCTTGACAGGACACTTCTGTCCTTGGATGGTCAGAATGTCCACTGGCCAAGTTTGCAGTATTTGTATGAAGTGATTTCAAATCTAACCAAGTTTCATAAGCATGGCAGAAGCCTTCCTATAGAAAATTGGTGCCAGGCTGGTGACTGAATTTTGCAGGAATACCTCAAACAACACAGACCTTTCTAGCATTTTCCTTATTTTTCTCTAGTGCAAAGGCTGTAGGGAAAGGTGATATTCAAACAGAATTGTAATAAACTGATTTTGTGGTCACTTTTATGTTGAGTAACAGTGATAGGCAACTCTTCTTTTACTAGTAGCAGTTTTAAAGTCAATGCCAAAAATGAGGGTGCAAGCTCGGAGATCCTTGTGAGGACTCTGTGCCTTAGGATAGGCACTGGGAATGTTCAGCTAATACTGAGGTGGCCACCTTGTCATCTTCTTTTCTTTCCAGTGTCTGGATTTGTCCCTTCCCCGGACTTCCTCTGTGGGCTCTCATGTGCTCTTGGTATAATACACTTCAAGTCAAACACACTTTTTTTTTTTTTTTAAAAAAGTAATTTCTTTCAAAAGTGCAAAATGAAAATACAATCAACATATTTTTGACAATGCAGCAGAGCATTAAATTATAAATATAAATTACAACTGAACATTTAGTCTTATTTAGAATTCTGCGTAAAATTAATATGATAAAGTGCAAATAAAAAGACACCCATATCTTTTTCTGAGAAATTCTCATCAGCAGTTCAAAATCAGTTAAAAATCACTCAGAATCAGTTTGACAACCACCAAACGTTCTGTGTGTTATTGGCAAAAGGTTTCTGAGTTGCAAGAATCAGCACTGGCTTCTCATCTCTCAAGTTCTGCTTCCAAGATTTCTCCCCATGTGTCCACATCCATTGGATACATGCTTTTCTCTGGCAAGCTGTGCTGTGAAGGAATGTTGCTGTATTTCCCACTCAGCCATTCTTGCTTCACCTTGCTTTTCCAGTAGTTTCTCAATAACGTGATCTGGTGGAAAAACAGATAGCTCAGACTTTGGAAATGAAACAATTTAAGCTGAATTCAATACATATAAATTTTGCATGGGAAGAGTAAGGCTAGAAAAAGAGTTTGGAATGTGCCTTTGGATCTCCAGACACTAAGCTCAGGAAGGTGCACTGCAGACCTTGCCTCCTTCCAACTTTTCTGTTCAAAGTTGGGTGGAAAATCACTTCCTGCCTCAATTCTTTGATGGTCAAGATGAAAAACCTAAACCAGGAACTAATCTTACTCTTTAAAGGAGATACCTTTCTCTTGCTGTTTAGGTGATCTGTGACCTTTAACTCTTGCTGGGAGGCTGGCTGGATTCTTCCACTTACCTTTTATTGCAGGAAAATGCTGACTTGGTGTGTTTGTTGCTTCTGTGTCAGATCCCACCCAGATTAAACAGACAATCAGTGCAGGGAGTTATGGATATTGCTGTGCAAGAGTATCAAGATCTGTACATCTAAAGGACAACCACTACCACTCTGCTGAAACGTCAGAGCCCAGAACTGCGGCTTCTTTGGTTTCTTTTGCTGCTGCTTCTCCCTTTTCACCCCTGCTCTTGGACACACCAGCTCAAACGAGGGTGGGGGAATCACCTGGCCCAGAGCAACCTGTGGGACCTGCTGCTTTCCTGATCCACCTCAGCTTCCTGGCTGGATTCAACAATGAGAAATCAGCTGGGGTGTGCCGGAGCTGAACCTGCTCCTCATTCTTCAGGCTGTGTTTGGGGGAAATTGTCAAAACAGCTTTTACAAGCTCCTGCTTGTTTCCTTTTCTATACCCCAACCTTTGACCTCCTGGACCCGTGTCTCTCAAGGCGTGTTGTGACACAGAGCTATCCACGATGATTTCCCAGGCAGTCATTCCGGACCGGCACGGCCATTCCCACAAAACACAACCCGGAAACACACGTTGCTCAGCAGGGTTGTGGCAACAACCCCTCCCAGCCGTGTCTACTGGGATGTGTGTGGGCTTTGCAGGGGGGGAGGCGTGAGGAATAACCGGGGTGCGCTCCTGGGCCGGGAAAAGGACGGATTGCCTTCCTTTCCCGTGTGCGCTCCAGCCGCCCGGCTGCACCCCGGGCCGCGCCGTCCCCACAGCGCTGCCCCCACACAGCCCGGGCCGGGCCGGGCGCCCCCGGTGTCGGCGGGGCCGGGTTTACCTTCCAGGAGTAGCCCTGTCGGCGGTCGCGGTCGATGTCCCTGCGGCAGACGGCCCTCACGGCCAGGCAGTGGTGCCGCCACAGCCGCTCGCTGCCCTCGATGAGGCGGTGCCAGTCCTTGCAGGCCGCCGAGGCGCGGCACAGGCTCTGCACGTCCAGCCCGCCGAAGATCCGCCAGCTGACCTCAGGGGGCAGGCAGGACACCCAGTCGCCCTGTCCTTCTCCTCCTCCTGCCCCTGCTGCTGCTGCTGCTCCGGCGCTGCCGGCGCTCTCCGCGTCCATCCCCGGGCCGGGCGGTGTCACCGCGGCCGCCGCGGCGGGGTGTTCGGGCGGACGGGGCCGGCAGCGCCCGGGGCTGGCCCTGCTGCTGCTGCTCCTGCTGCTGCCATAGCCCTGCTGCCCACCCACCCAGCCACGCACCCCTGGCGGGTCTGGGCACGCCGGTTTTGGGGCGAATCCCCGCGGTTTGGGGCCTGCGGGAGGCGGTGCCTGCTCGCGTCACGGCGCGGCCGCGCGTCATCAGGAGGTGGCGGCGGCGGCTCCGGCCGGGAGCGGCACCGTCCGTATCCACATCCACATCCCAGTCCCTGTCCCGGCTGAGGATCGGCCCCATCGGTGTCCCTGTCCCGGCTGAGGATCGGCCCGATCCATACCCCTGTCCCGACTGAGCCCGGACCGGCCCCCCCCAGGTAGCGACACCCCCGTCCCGGGGGGGTTCAGGGGGACAGCACCGGGGGGTTCAGAGGGACAGCACGGTGGGTTTTAGGGGGACAGCAGCGCAGGGTCTGTGTGGGGGAAGCGAGGGTGTTTGGGGGGCTCCCTTAGGAAATGCTGAGCGAGCCGGGCCTGTTCAGCCTCAAGAAGAGACTGAGTGTGTATCAGTGTCTAAAGGGGGCCAGAGGATGGTCCAGGCTCTGCACAGTGATGCACAGCAATAGGACAGGAGGGAAACGGGCCAGAAACTGCACAGGAAATTCCACCTGAATATGGGGAAAAACTTCTTCACCGTGCAGTGACCGAGCACTGGGAACAGGGTACCCATAGAGGGTGTGGAGCCTCCAGCACTGGAGATGCTCCAGGACTGGCTGGATGCCATCCTGTGCCATGTGCTCTGGGATGACCCTGCTCCAGGTGACGCGCTGTGATCCCTTCCAGCCTGACCCATTCCGTGGCTCTGTGAGCCCCTGGAGAGACAAAACCTCCCGAGCAGCACCTGGAGGGGCCTCTTTCGGCCAGAGCTTGGCCTCTCTTGGCCTCTCATGCTTCTCTTCGTGGGGCGATGAGGAGAAAGTTCAGCTCCTCATGCTGTGTATCCCTGGATGCAGAGAGCTGTGGGAAGGGCAGTTGTGCAGGGAATACAGCAGCAGCTAGGCTTGGTTTTCCCCTATTCTTTGTGCTGGTGAATGGAGTAGTGGAAGGGCAAAGCGTTGAAGGAAAAACAATTGCAGTTTGTTTGTGCTTTCACAACTTAAAAAGCGTTTTGGATGTGGCTTTTGAAACCAGCATCCAAGTAGCTGGTGGCACCTCAGAGCTGCAGACTTGTAGCCTGTAGTGAGAACTTACCACAAAGTGCTGAATTCATTGAGCATCTGACCTGAAAACTGTATTTTAAAATCATTGTCTTACTCTTAGTATAGAATCAGATTTTGAGGAGTTCTGCAGAGTTACAGCAAAGCAAATTCTGAAGCTGTAATTTCAGCTTTCTCAAAGTTTAGTCAAGGCAGTGACCAGTGTAAATTATGTACTTGAACATCAAAACACCACAGCAGTGGTCAGCAGTGATTGGAGAGTCTTTTCTTCAAAATACTTTAAGTGTGAGGTAAAAGAAAGGGGTGTTTATTTCATCTGTAAGTTTATGTAAGAGGATGTTGATGTTTAGTTACAACGTGTATTTAATAGTGACAAACATACAGACTGACTTTTTTGTTTGGGTCAAACGTGCATGTTTATATTTGTGATGTGTGAGTAGCTAAAATATATTTTGCTTTGTCAGAAAAAACTCAGGAGGCTGATGCAGAAGAAGCACCAATGTTCATGCTGTTGAGATGTTCCATTGTTAATGGAACCAGCACATTCCACCTCTGAGGTACAGGTTGCTGCAAAAATGAGAAATAATGATGCTGCCTCCAGACATTTGGTGGGTGCTTAATTTTGTAATGAAATTCATTATTTGTGTGTGTTGAAATTAAGAACGTGTTGTGCTTGCTATAATTTTTTTTTCCCTCTGAGAAGTACATTACTGCAGTCAGAGTTGTGTGCTCAAAATATCTTGCTTTATTGGTTGGGACTGTGTGGCTGTACAAGTACATAAATATGTTACAAGACCTGAGTTCAGTACTACAGAACAAAGTCCAGTTCTGGTCTCTGGCTCCTTGAGTACCTGTGAAAGCCTGGGGGAATGAATGACTATTCCAACCAGCCCCAAAGCCTCTGAAATGTACATCTGAAGAGCCTGGAATTAGACCGTGGGTGTCTTGGGCTGGCTATGAGTAATATCTGTTTGTAGTGTCCTGACAGCCTGTTTGGATGGAGTTGTGCTGTCCAGATCCATCCAAACACATGGATAAAGAACCCTCTGGTTTTCCCTGGCAGCAGCATTCTGTCCAGTAAAATAGAGTTTTCAAAGTGAGCATCTTTTACCTTTTTTTAAACACTGCCAAGTCAAGTGGCTTTCAGACAGCCTGACAATGTGTGGAGCTGGTGGGATTTTCCTTAAACATCTTCTGTTGTGTATCCAGTGTTCAATATGCTATTAATATCCTACAATTCTTAGACTTTTCTGTGTGTGGGTTTTTTGTTTGTATTGTGTTTTTTGACAAAGAGGCATTTGTTAAATCTGCTCTTTCTTTTATGTCTCTGACTGGAAACTAGAACAAGGTGCCAGTAAAGCTCGTCTATGAAACTTTGTTTGTAACCTTTTAGATATTTATTCAAAGGTCTGAGTGGGTTATTTTTTACTGCATGAGAATTTCTATAGATGTTTTTCTGAGTGAGTAAGAACTGTAAAACGAAATAATTGAGGCAATGGTCCCCATACAAAAAGTAAGTGGTCACCCAGGCTGTGTTTGGAGGATATAACTGTGTACAAACTGTGATCTAGTTTCCTCCCCCTATTTTTAAAACTGGATAAAGATACTAAACAGTAAATACTGTTTCAGGTTCCTCTTTCTGATGATAACGAAAGCAAACAGTCAAAGTCTATCCAAAGAAAGAGAGTACTTCCATCTTGGATGCTAGAAGGAGATCTCCTGGTGCAGAGGGTGTCAGAGCCTGCAATGACAGCAGGTAGGTTTGCAGTGTGGTGCAAGTGCATTCCAATGTGCATTTCTGTGCTTTGATATAATTTTCTTGTATTACAATGGTGGTGGTTGAAAGTATTAATTTGTTACTTGTCTTTCTATGCTCTGTGCAGGGCAGCTGATGGAGACTGACTTCTGTCTGCTTTGTCATCAGCCCTATGGGTGTGATAGAGCTCTTTCTAATGAGTTGATTTTCTTTCTGTTCTTTTTTTAATGCCAGATAATGAACTCTTTTTGGACTGCTGAGCATCAGATGTTCTGGAGCCCTTCCTTATAAATTTGTCTGCTTTCTGTGTAAATTCTAGATAGTTTCCTCTAATTCCAAGCCTTCTCTGCACTTAAGTCACTGATGTTTTGCCCTTCTAAATTTAGATTCTAATTTCACAGGTTTCTAAAGTAGGGTGTTTTTTTTTTTTGGCGGTGCTGTGTGTTAGTTTTTTAATCATGAATGAATCAAACTTGATCATTTAGTCCAAAGTTACTTCCTAGGAGGAGCAGTTGTTCACAGTCTAATAGATTCTTACCAACATGAGGCAAAAATAGTGTTTCATTCCTTCCTGTCCTTCCAGCAAAAGGAAATTGCTGAACTGCTGCTTCAGTGTTCAGTCACTCTCAGCAGGACGCACAATGGCGCTGCATTGGCACAACTTTAAGAAAATTTTATAGCATGTCCAACTTTGGTCCTGGGAGCTTCTTATTTAAATTGCCATTAGACAAACTTACTGCACGGCATTTATTGCCCTGATGAATTTTATTGGGGGAATTGGAGGACTAAAGGAGTGAAAAAAGAGGAAGAAAATGACTTAGTAAAGCTAATGGAATTTGGGGAGTGGAGTTTGTTTGTTTTTTCTCTACAAGCACTATAACATTTTTTATATGTGTGAATATGTTTGTTTCAAAGACTGGATGCTTGGATTGTGTTGGTGTTGAGCTTTGGAGCTGTTTAAAAAGTCATTACCGGAGATCATTCCAGCTTAGAATGGGCTGCTTTAGTAAAACAACCAATCTCTTCTGCAAATCTAAAATATTTCCTTAAAACTGTGAAGTTGTTTACATCTTTTTAAGGTGGTGTTGGATGGGAAGGTAGAAAGGCAGAGAGAAATTCCAAAAGGCTGCCCTTTTATACCTTTCTGTCTGTCATCCTACTGGAAAGGTAACACTGATCTAGGGGTTTGAAATCAGACATTAAAATTTGGGAAAATGCCTTGCTTCATACATGTAACTCTTGACACATCAGTATATTTTGAATCAAGAGAGTTTTTGGAGTCTTTTAAAATGGCATCAAGTATCTTCCTTCTGAGTGTGTTTTGTAGCAGATGAAGCTGTAGCAAAACCAGGAGGGTGGCCCTGGCTCTCCCCCAATTATATATCCAGAAAATACTACTTCAGTACAGAGATCTTGAGGTTTCCTGGGATGTGAAGGTTTTCAGAGAGACAGAACTTTCTTTCACTGTTTTTTTCCTGTTGATTACTGGCAAGTGGGCACAGTCTGATTTTACTGTGCCCTAATTGATGAGTGCCTATATAAACTGATGGTCTGGAGTGACACACTAAATGTCTGTGGTAAATCATCCTTACACCTCTGTGGTGCAAATTGAATTGTCACTCATACTTACACTTTCAGTCCAGAATATCCTTTGCCACATGTTTATTGTTTTCCTTCAAATTCCCCCTTCAAGTGTCTGTTTCATTCTCAAACATATTTTTTACACCTATAAGCAGTGCGTGTAAAATGTGCTGTTGAAACAGCACAGGCACAACCACTGCTGTTTCTTGTACTGTTTGCCCAGTTTCCTGCTTTGATGTAGCTGTAGATTTCTAATGTGGTCAGGATTTCACTGAAAAAGTTGCATTCCAAAAGCACCCTTTTATTGTTTGGGTTTTTTTAAGGTCATGGAAAGAAAAAAGGCCAAGGAAGGGAAGAAAGTGACATGGAGTCATTGAAATTAGGAGTAAATGTGCAGCAGAAGAAAAGATTAGCTTCTGGAGAAACTATGGACGATTCTGAAGGTGAAGAGCAAGGTCGAGGGAAAAGGAGCTGCCTTTCCATCCCTTTGTCTCAGGTAACTTTTTGGCTCGGGGCAGAACCATGGTACTGCAAAAATAATGAGAATGTAACTGGCAATGTCATGGTGAAGGTTGGGTCTACAACATAACTATGTGTCCTATGTGTTCTGCTTGGGATTTGTTGCTTTGAAATACCAGTCTGTTCAACAGCTCTGTAGAAAGGGTCACGAAATCCCTCAGAGATTTGGTTTGCTGCATTTCCTCCTCAAAATCTTGGTCTTGGGCCCCATATGTTCCACGGAAATACCAGACTTTGAGTTTTGCAGCAAGAGACAGGAAGACGCAGGCCAAAGTACTGGTCCCTAGGAGTGGTTTGGTGTGTGTGATTTCTTTTTCTGAGAACTTTTAGGGGATAGGTGATGGTGTGACACTGATGTGATGCTGGGCTTTGCCCAAGCTATTGCCATTCCATTACCAGATAATGATGGTGTGTGGCTCAGCAGCTGCTGTGTTTCAAAGGAAGAGTATCATGGGTTGTGCTTATGCCACCATCTCAAAATCTGAGTCAAAATAAGAAAAGGGAAAAAAAATAACCTGAAATCCCAAACTACTTGTGGCCATGAGTGAACAGACCCTGCAATCCAGCTGGTCAGGGTCTGTGTCACCTCACAGTAGTTTAACAGGCAGCATAATCATTACTGAAAACACCCTGCAAGTGTTGAAAAGAGAAGGATCATTGCCAAAGAGAAACAAAACATATGCTGGTGAGAGCAAACTGAAGATTTCACTGACTTGTTTCCTTTCCTCTAAGTGAACAACCTGGGAAGGTGTTTTTAATGTCTAGCATTAGAATTGCCTGGGTCAGTTCCAGGATCTGAGAAAATACTTAAAGTATTATTATTTGGTATGCTTTTGACACTGAAAAACATTGGGGGCGTTGATTTTGGTTTTTAATTGAATCTGAAAGTTATTTGAAATGAACTACTCATGGAGAACAAACCCTTCAGAGTAGTTTTGGTGTAATACAGTGGTTAATCTAGAAAAGTCTTCCAAGTGGTGAGCTTTGCTGTTCCATAGGTGCATTAATAACAGCTGCTGTGCTTTTTCTCTTAGTCAGATCATAAGGTGAGTGACTGCATAATGAATTATTCCATTTTGCAATTTTTAAGTAGGAAGCCTTACTTATTTTCACCTAATAATTTCATAAATCATTTCAATCTCAAGCACGGTGTGAGAAATTGCCTTCAGGACTTTGCAGGAAAACTAATGAGTTTAGGGCAATCAAAAGTAATAATCACTGCAATTTTGACGTCAAAGCCCAAATCATGGTCCTGCTGTCGTGTTTAAGGCGATTGAGAAAACGTTCTTCAGGGAAGGAAGAGAAAATAATCTGCGTTGTTGTAAGCGGCAGCAGCCGCCAGAGAGCGCTGGGGGCCCGTCTGTGCTATGGGGGTGGCTTTGGTTTCCCTGGATCGCAGCCTGCTGTGTGACTGAGCCTAAGCAATGTGTTTGGTCTCGTTAAGTACAATTACAGTACGTGGGAGACAGTCACAAGTGGGAGTGACACATCAGAGGGATTTCGTCCTCCTTTTGCAAAGGAAGGCTGATTTCTTAAGCTGCAGGTGTTTGCTGAGCCTG
The DNA here is from genome assembly GCA_035047865.1 of Dendrocincla tyrannina. Lineage (NCBI taxonomy): Eukaryota > Metazoa > Chordata > Aves > Passeriformes > Dendrocolaptidae > Dendrocincla > Dendrocincla tyrannina. The sequence goes on from JAWWMP010000116.1 coordinate 17,127,628, forward strand.
GTTTGGGAGTTGTCTTTGCCTCCAAGTCGAATCACTAAACGTGCTGCTGTCAGGACCATCTGATAGTAGTGCTGACTCTGCCCTTTCTTAATCAAGTTGCTGCTCAAGTGTAATTGCCTCTGGTTTTGGAGAGCATTTTATGGGGCTTGCATCGAAATCAAATAGGGAACCACTGCCTGGTTTTCAAGCTCTGCCAAGCGCATCTGTGTAAACTAAGTATAAATTTACTGGAGGGCAAACTTAGATAATAACCTGTAGAGAGCAGAGACTTTGGAATAGTTCTGTGATGTCTCAGAGTAGTTCAGCCTTCAATGTAGATGTAATGTCTCAGTTGTGAGGACAGTGCTCTTGTCTTGGTTATGTGTCTTGTATTCTTTATCTAAACAACACATCCCTCATTTTCAATGTGCCTTTGTTCCAAGACTTGAAATGTAGTATGTGTCAAAACTGAAATCTTTGCCTGATGGTATCTATGACAGACTGTTTTGTGATTTGAAGTCATGAGCTGAAGCATTTAAGATGTATCAGGGTGGGATTAAACTCAAGGTGTGTATCATGAATCACCACATATCTTCCATGTATAGATACTATATATATATTCCATGTATCTTGGTACTTAATAGATTAAAATTGATCCTAGTATAGGAGTGTACATTCTTCCAGAGTCTACTATATCTTCATCTGCATAATGCCCATGAATTTTCTTAGGAGCAGTACTTCTAATTGGAATTTTATTTAATTGTAGTCGTTCGACTGTTTACAAACTGAGGTGGTGAGAGAGGAGCTTGTGTTGTGAGGGAACTGAAGCTGACACTGGCAGCTTGAGGATAAGTTTTTCTTTAAAGTGTATTGTGTGTTGTTTTCTTAACCCCAGCTATTCATTCAGCAGCTGTCTTTAGCAGTGAACCTGAGCTTGGAAAGTGGATTAGAAGATCTTAAAGGCTGCACCAGGCAATCCTTCAGGGTCTTTTCTAACCTGGACTGTTCTGTGTTTCTCTGATTTTGAAAGCAGGAACAATAAGGAACAGTTTGACTCTTAAAACTTTGAATTCTGAAGTGTAAATATTCAGGTCCTTCAAAATGTAACCTTGTTCCACAGAATACGTCTGGATTTCCTGTTGAGAATACCACGAAAGATATGGAAGGAAATGGCAAGACTGGAACAAAAAACCCTGGAAGTTCTCTGGAAAAAAATGATAGGCAGCTGCATAGCAAATGGTCTAAAAGAGTAGGTCAGACCTCCAGTAAAGACAATAGAATTGAGGAAACAGAAAACAAAGAGCAGATCACTGGTTCTACAAGCCAAGAAGCTCACTTGGGCAGGACTTCCCAGTATTTTGGTGCCCAGGAAGGGATTCTTGAGCCTGATGCAAATATGGATTGCGAGACTGAGATTTGTCATTCAACCAGAAGTGCAGATGCTTCAGAAAGCTCCAAACAGATCCATCATAAGAGGACACCTTGCATGTATGGAAGTGCCTGTTACAGGTAAAGCAAAATTAAAACTAGCTTGGGCTAGCTTGTTATTTAGCAGTAATGTACTGGCTATGGAAGAGAAAACTGTAAAGTCGTTACAAGCTTTGATTTGGGAAGAAGCCTTTTGGTGAGCAGAGGACTGATGAGAAACAAATGGCAGAACAATAAATTTAGAAGGATAAAAAGAGGAGCCAGGATGTCTTGCTAGCTGCTAATATAACCCAAACAAGGGATGAAATACTTCAGCAAATTAAAAGATGAAGCGTTGTAGGAAAGAAGGGACAAAGGTCCATTTTAAAAAGAAATACAAGACCTGTGTATACTGTACCAGGTACCAGCAGAGAGAAGAGATGTGAAAGGTTGAAATGCCCAACATAGACCCTGTAGGCTTGTTTTATTAGCAGGTGAGACTTACATGAAAGATGATTGTATTTATTGAAGCTGTTGCCTGCTTTGTGATCTGAATGTTTAAAATACTTATTATTTATCATCTGCAAATAGTCAAGAATTTCTTTCATTATAACTTGGCCTTTCTGTGCTTTTCTTTTAAGCTTTCAGTCCCCCCTAAAACCAGAACAAGGCATACTTAGGACCTCCAAGTTAACCCTTAGCTGGTCAGTGTCTTTGGAAATACTGCAAGTGAGGAACTGTTGGGAGGGTTTCCTTTTTAACTCTTTTGTTTCTCCCAATCATGTCCTCTTGATTCACAATGGAGGATTTGTCATACAAATGTTCCAGCAAAGTTCCAGAACACCAGTGGTGAGTCCCTGGCCTCTTGCTGGTTCTTTCTGCCCGGAAAAGATCTGTGGTGTCATGTGTTGTTGTACTGATGGGAAGATTGAAATCTAGAGTTGCTCTTGAGGTTGGAAAATGTCCATTAACCTGAGAACTATATTTAGGAGAAGGTTTTGAGCTCTAGATAAACTCATGTACATTGTAAACACAAAAGATAAGGCTAATTCAGGAAAAAAGGGATCCTGTGCCTTTTTTTCTCTTGCCCCAAAGCGACTTGAGCAATCAGAACAGTGAGTTTAAGTAGAAAACAATTAAGCAAGAGTGACTGGGTTCCTGTATGTTTGATATGCCTAATGCTGAAATAACTGCGTTTCAAAACCATACAGCTGTTATGTTCACGAGCACATCACACTGCAGTTTTCACGTAGCTTTCATGTATCTCATTTTTCCCCCCTTAATGATTATGATGAAAACATGTTCTGTTAGACAATTCAGTTGACCCAGGACTACAAATGCAGCATCTGTTTCGCTCCAGCTACTTTTAATTTTGCTCAGACAAGTTTTCTCTTGTATGGGTATTAGGGTGATTTAATGTTGTGATATGCTGAAATGTTCCTAATCTTTAGGAAGGCAAATCTGAGGTACAGGGTAATAGGGAGTAGGAGTCTGCATATGCACATTTCTTCTTGGGTCCCTTGACCATAAAGCACTTGGCAAAAATACTTTTGAGAAGTATTGCTTTAAAGGGAAAAAAGTATTCTCTGAAATAACATATAACTATCTTACTGTGTCAGGGTAATTTGTAAATAGGGACTATCAGAAACAGCAGCTTTGGTCTTCAGGCAGTGTCATGAGACTCGACCTACCTGTTTGCAACAGAAGAAATGTGCTTTGTAGTCTGTCTTTGTATTTACTTTTAATTCAAGGCCCCCAAGAAGCTGTTTCTGCATTGGTGGCAGAGCTGTGTTAGAGCACAGATTAAGTGTTAGTTCTAGTAATTTGATTAGATTCCTCTTATACCTGTCATTAGGAAATGACTTTTTAAGTTGTAGTTCAGTTTCTTCGTTTATGAATTGGAAATCACTGTTTTTTAAAGAACCAGGCTCGGTGAACACTCCAGGGAATCTTCTTGTCACCTTCCTTCCCCTTCAGTGTCACGTTCTCTTTCTGAAGTGGCCTGAAGCTTTACCAAAATGAAAGGAATTGCTGTTACCACTGGGAGACAAAGTGCTCTGTATGTTTTGTCTGCCTGCCTGTATTTGTTGTCAAGGGACTCACTCTCTGAACACTGTTGTGTGTTCTTTTTCTTGTCTGCCACTTGGGGTTTTTTTTAAGTTTGAAGAACAGGGAATTAAAAGTAAATCCACCACCACTCCCCTTTTCAAAGGCCACATGGAAGGGGTACGGTAGACATGAACTCTCTTCTCACATTGGAACTCAAAAATTTTGTCCACAATTCAATCCTTTTGCCACAGCCTGGGATACAGTTTTCTGCTGGAATGGGGATTTATAAATCTCTCCCATACCTGTCAAAGCAGGGGATGCTCAAGCAACCTTTGGGTTTGTGTGTTCTTCTAAATACTTTGCTGTTTGTATGTTTGTTTATAAAAATAAACTTTTCCTTTCACCTTACTCTTATAAATCTGGCAGCTAAAGACCTGCATCTATTTTTTTTTGAGTCCTGTTTTCCTTTAAGACTTAAAATTTAGAACTTAGAAGCATCTTATATTTAGTTGTGACGTAACTTCAGGCTTGGATTCTACAGCTTTACAAGTAGTGCTAGTAATTACATTTTCGCTACCAATTTTTTTCCAGTAGCTGGCAAAATAAGCCCTTGAAATGTCCAGGGTTCTCCGTGGGATTGTGAAGAGTCAGGGATTCTGGTTAGTTAAAATTGCTTTAGAAAAAGCTTTTAAAGTTACATTTGGTAGCTGCACATGTGAATTGCTGACATAAATATTTCACTGAGCAATACTCAACTTCTGCTTAAGATGACTGCACTGATCCTAAAGAACTTTTAAAGTTTTAACTTGCCTATTTTTTGTTTGCATAGTTTCCTGCATCATGAAGTGTGGGGACACAAATTCAGAGCTTCTGTGGAAGCAAAGCTGCAGTAACTGTGTTAGGATGTTTACCTGAAGGCAACAGTCATAAAACTTTACTCTCAAAACAGGCTTTTAATGGGTTACTTTTCGTGCAAGTAAAGCCCAATGGTTTTTATTTGATCAAATGAATAACAAATCCCTGTGCAGTGAGGCTTTGTTGTGAAACAGTTAACTTTGGAGTTAGCAACTCAGTGTGCTCTTGTAACTCAAATATCTTATGTCTGAAAATAAATAATAAAAAACCCTCAAACAAAATGTTTAAGGAAGGAGCCTTAGAGATTTTTTTGCAAGAAGGGAAAATACTTGCTTAATATTACCTATGCACTTCTCTGCTTCCATTTATTTTGCTGGGTATTGTTGCACTACACATAGAAGTAGAATAAATAGAAATTATCCAAGTAAAGGATAAATAAAACATGATGTTACTACTAGTCCTGAGGTGGGACATGTTCAAGGCGCTTCACAGATAATGTGTAATTTGAGGAGCATCATCCAGTGGACCAAAGACTCCTGAAGCCTAGTGATGAGGGTTTGTGCTCCTCGACCCTTTTCTTGCTCTTCCCATACTTCTTTTTTTTTCTCTCTTCCAATAAGGGCTGTTTGGTGTTATCTAAGTAGGTTTTGAAGCAAATTTTTGAAAGGACGTGGATATCTCCTAAAATACAATAAACTGACTTATCAACAGCTACTAGGCCTTTTTTCCTTGGTGGCTGTGATGCCTCACATTTTGTAGGAAGAAAGATTAAAATTATTTCAAAGAACATTAGTTGCTGCTGTATCCTTTGGAAAAGATGAATGGTGTTTCAAATGATTGAGAATTCTTGCTATTATTGCTAGTTCAATGGCTCTGTACATTGAGAAGACAAAGCAAATGGCCTCTAAAATGACTTGGTTTCATCCCATTTATTTTTAAATGGGAAAAGAAGTAGGCAGCCAGTCTGAATTTGGCATAAGAAGTGATGTTTCATGAGACCTTGTGGAATAAAAGACTGGTAAATGCAACCTTGCAATGGTTTCCAGTGAAACATTATTCACTTACTCTGCAGTTTGCAGAAATAACAGAAAATACCAGGACAAGAAGCCTGTCACCTGTGTAAGTTGATCCAAGGGATTCTGGATCTTTGATAAGTGACTCATTGAAGAGTTTATCTGTGGCTGGCTTGTGGAGTTTCCTGAGGGAAAGATATGTGGCAAATGGAGAATTAAGGACTTAATATTAAATGTCTGATCTTTTTTGAATGCTAAAAGGAGGCCTGAATAGTCAGAAGAGCTCACAGTACTCACAGTACTTGTGATCATTTTGTAAAAGCTGTAACAAATGCCCTTTTGTTATGGTGGTACTTAAAATGCTGAAATGAATATTGACTATGAACTTCAGGAGAGCTAGTTGTGAATTCACAGGAAGGAGTGCCTGTGATCAGTGAGGAAGATGCTCTATATGGATTTGGCTATACACATGTTCTTGGCATGTTCCATGCTTGTTTCCAAATGCAGTTCTAACAAGTGTGACTTAAAGCAGTCATTACTCTGTAGCTGGAAGCTGTCATTCCTCCTACTTGAGGCACACTAAATGCTATGTACTCTGGGAATAATTGTGGTAATCCCTGAAGTATTTTATGGATATCTTTTGGAAAAAAAAATTTGTTAAAGTCTCTCACAGTTCTTGCTTTTCAATATTATGCTTGAAGAAAGCATCTTTAAAAGAAATCATAAAAATAGATTTGCTTTTGGTACCAGTATGTTCATTTTGATGTAATTTTTTGTAGTATGCTTTGATCCATCACATGCTTTTCACCTGAAGTCATGGCATATTTTTATGTGTTCTTTTTAACATCACTTTACAGCAGTTCTGTAAAGGAAACTCTTCTTTAAGTGATGTTGTTTATAGCTGCCTTGTCTTATGTGGCGTGTGTGCAAACCTCTTGCCTAGAAGGAATAGAAATATTCTTTCAGTGAGGCAGATATATTTGTGTTCCCTAGTTGCTCACCTGCTGTAGAGCAAGAAGCTGTGGATACTGGTCATGTGCTGTCGTCACTAACACTGGTGTGACTCAACTACACGTAGGGTTGTTATATCTTATGGTACAATTTCATGGCAGGGTGGTGATTTATTGTTTGAAATAAAACCTATTGTGTACACGTTGAGGGGCTGAAACTTAAAGCTGATGGCAAATAGGAAAAAAATTTTATTTTAACCTCTGTTGCAGCTGAGACAAAACTTCATCTGTTTGTCCTGTAAGTAGGTCTTATGTTCTGCAACAAGTTAAACATTAAAAGCTCCTCTTCGTGTAATCACAGGATAATGATTCCGTATCAACTTTCTTATCTCCACTTCTTGTGCTGAAACAGAACAGTCAGTTTTTGGTACATGTTTGTCTTTTGCAGAAAGAATCCTGTTCACTTCCAGCAGTTCAGTCACCCTAATGACGATGACTATCATGACATGGGGACGGTAACCCAGGATGACGATGACAGCCGGCCTGAGTGTCCGTACGGAACAGCTTGTTACAGGTGAGGAAGGAACACTGTGCAAAGTGGCTCTTCTTGTTTACAGGTTAAGAATGTTCTCCCCTGGACCTGCAAAATAACAATAGAATAATGAGAATAATTCTTGATGCTACATCTTGACTGTAGCCTTGTGAAATTTACTGTGGTCAGACTACTATCATTAAAGCATATGAGTCTGTGCATATTTTGCACAGTGACGTGAAAAAAGGTACTACTTTGTTAGTAGTTTCAGCAGGCAAAGATGAAAACTTGACTTTTGGAACCTATTCAATGACCTGAAGATCAACACTTCTCTTTTCAACATTCAGTAAACTGTTCTTTTACATAAATTTACTGTTTATATAGAATTTATTGTTGCATGTTGTTCCTTATTTGTAATTTCTAGTTTAAATTTTGATAAAGTACTCGTTGAGATTATGTACAAAAACTATTTTAAATCAGTGTTCGACTTCTTAGAAAGCATAAGTGAGATAACAGCAATACAATCCAGTTTATGACTGACTGCTGTTTTCTTAATCTGTGTTTCTTTTTTGGGGGGTAGAGGAAAAGGAGGCACCCACAGAATGATGGTAATTCTTCCAGTGAAGCAACAGATACAAGTTGAAGGGCTTTTGTGTTATTTTTGTTGTCCATATCTCTTGGCTGCTACTTGAAGGGAGCATAATCAGCTGATCTAAATACTATGCCTTGAAAAGCATCCATAAAATACCAGGGAAATCTGGGCTTGTGAAGTGCAGAACAAGGTGATGAATGCAGCTTTTACTATTTTCTTTCCAGAAAGAACCCACAGCACAAGCTAGAATACAAGCACAGTGCACCGCCAGGTAAGCCAATTGTTCAATGTTGCTCAAAGTGTGAGGACAAAAAACCCAGCGGTGGATACCAAAAGCTTGGAATAAAATGCTTTAATCTGCTTTAAGAGAATAATATTGCATTTACAGCTTACTGTCTATTGGTATTATTTTTTCCTGGGATTTTTTTTTCTTTTGATAAGAAACCCTCAGGGAAGTGACAATTTTAAAGTCTTTTGATGCTCTGAACCAAATATTGCAACCATGTCTGTCATCTTTCTGGTTTTTGGGTTTTTTTTTGGACCAGTGGTTTTCTTACTGTGAGAACTAACTTTTGCATTCTCTTGAGGCTTGAAGGGAATAAAATTAAAGCTGAATTTGAGTTTGTATTCTGACACTTTGAAGTGTTTTTATATTCTAGTAACTTGACTCATTTTAAAACACAAGGGAATGTGCTGTTTACATTTTGTCTGTTCTTAAAGAATTGAAAGAGATACTTCACTTTTTTTTTGTGCTTTTTCTTGATTATTGAATTTGGAGTTCTTTTCCACATGAAATCCCAATTCAATAAAAAGTAATTTAGAGCAGAACAGTTATGGAAATATAATGATAATGTATTTTACTGTAAAGACTTGGGATTATAACATTATTAAGGAAGGAATTGCAGTTACAGAAACATTAGTATAAAATATATAAATGCTTTTAAATCCTCCAGGTTTCTTCTTAAAAAACCCCATCCTTTATTGACAACATTTGTCTACAGATGGCAGGGGTTATAATACTAAGAACAATTCATCTGGATAATCTCTTGGGAGTGACTCAAGACAAAAAAGGTATTTTGGGGCAACAGAGTAGCTTTAATACTTGTAAATGCAGCACAACCATTGCAGCATTTGTTTAACAGGCCAGTTTTCTAAGAATAACCCTTATGCCAAGGCTCACTCTGTCCTGACTGACAACTTCCCTTTCTTTAGTGACTGAAAGAGGAACCCAAAAACGAACTTCAAGAAATGGTGAGTGTGTTCTAGTTATGAATGGGCACATCAGTCTGGGGCATGGCTGGTCGGCTGTGGGAATTTTGGCATTTAATAGTACTGTATGTGCTATATAATACTTACCTGAGGAGAAAATTGTTATTTTTAGTAAAACCCTTCTTGGTTTTTTACAGTGCTTCCATGAATTTGTACCAGGCTTTCTGAATAACCATATCTGTACTGCCCTGGAAGCAGGCAAGAAAACAAGTGTTTTATGGAGAGACACATGTGGTTAGATCAATTCTTCCTTCCTTACACAGGAGCCACAGAAAGGAATTCAATATTTCATGCACAGCTAGTTAACATTGCCCCCTAAAGATTGATTGGTTCTGAAACATGGAGATATTTTTTCTGTATTGCATTGACCTTGAAATAACTTTCAAGTGATAACCTGTGCATGTGAACATGAGCTTTTCTTACACTGAGGTATTGATGTTTCAGGGTAAATACTGGCTTGTTAGGACTAAAGTGTAGAAGTTTATATATGTTGTGAATGCATAGACTCTAGTTTTAAATATGCTTTAGGTCTGCTTCCAGGCTTCCTTTGTGTCTCAGCTTCTAAATACGAAGCTTCCTCTTCTTTCTAAAATAATTTAAAAGTGAGCTTTAAAGAGTGGTCTGGAAGTCTGATACCATGCAGTCTTCATTTTCACTGGCCTGAGCAAGGCAGGAGGGTGTGGAACTGTTTCATTTTGAGTGGAGAGAAAGAAGAAAATTAATTAAAGTGCTGTTCACGTCTACTGTTTGGGTTTTTAAATTTTATATTTTAATATCTTGTTGGCTGGCTTCCTTAACTCTCTTGAGGGCAAAGCTTGTAGAAGGTAATGCTCAGCAGGTTCACACCTGAGGCAGTTGTACAGGCTCACACAGACAGTCAGGACTCCATCAACCTTTATTTTGTGCTGTTTGGCACAACTGCACAGTTAAGCACAGTAGGATTGATTTCCCTCCAAGTGTATTTAAACTCCACCAGCCAAGAGAAGAGGCTCTACGTGACTTTTGACATGTTTAGTTTTTAACATTTTTAACCTAATTGCTACTAGAGGGTTTACGAATTGCCTGTAGAGAGTGTTCTGAGAAAGAGTCTGAGGCAAATTACTGGGGGAATAGTTGGGAGGGAGGAAGGGAAAAAGAAAAAAAAACATCAGAGTTATGCTGTCATTAAATTGTCACAGTGAATGACCACCATGTTGTTGCCTCTGAGATGAATGACCTGCTGTGACCCTGGAATATGCAGGATTGTCTTACACACTTCTTTGTAGGTTTTCTAGCAAGCTGGTCAGCTCACTTCCAAGTAGAACTCTTTGGAAGGAGTGGTCAGCAAGTTTTTTCAGACACCTTTAAGAGAAAGTTAAAAGGTCATCTTTATAAATACAGTACTGTGGAAAAGTCAGAATTGAGCTTAATGAACAGTGTTAAGGGCTGCAGGGCTGAATGAAACTACAGTGGAAAAAGGTGGATGGGGAAGACATGGAAGGTGGTGCATCATTCCCTGCTGAAATCTAAAAGCATGGGTGTACAGGGAGGGAGAACATACTATGCTCATCCTGCATTTGTAGGAAAAATGTCGAAGTCACCAGTGTTTTGCAGAATTCCTGCTTCCGTTGTAAAATGCCATCCACAGTGGTGTCAAAGTGAAGAAGAGCTTTTCTTTGCTAAGCAGCTCTTGGACTGATCATTCTCATAAGATTAGTCTGAGTAGTGGCATTTTGTTCTTATTGCATTCAGCATCTTTGTTTTGGCCCCTCCCCTCCAAGCCATAAATCATTCTGCAGAACCATAGTCTGTGATTCTCATAAGAAATTCTGCTGGTATGGGCTAACAGGGGCATGATTGATTCCCACCGAAGTCTGGTAAACTATGAACTAGCAAGCATAAAAAGGAAGATAATTCTGGAACAGTAGCATTCCCAGTAACGAAAAAGGGTTAACCGATAGAGGCTGTGGTCTGACTACATAGGGTACTGGTGGTGATGGTTGTTCACCACGCACACAGCTTGAGTACCTGAAGCTTTAAGAGTTTGCTGAGAAGTGCTTATGGTTAATATAAACTTGAGGATTTGGACTGGGATCTCTAGCTGAGAAAAAAATACGTTTGTAGTTTCATATGAAAGCTGATGATAACTCAACAGATAAATTATCTGTCCCAATATCATTGAGGGATTATCTCCAGATGAGGTGAGAATGCAAAAATTGGAAGCTTAAACTTAAAGGCAAAATAAGACATGATTGGAATATTAACAGGCCATGGCTAAGTAGGAATTGTGGACATGTAAGAAAAAGGGAGGTAAAGATAAAGGAGAAGGCCATGCTGCCTTGGCAGCAGCTTTGTATAGGCACTACCAAGTCAGATAGGTAAAACTTCTTCAAACAGAATTACCCTGTCTCTGGGAATTGATTTAAATGTGCCAACATCTTCAAGCAATTCAAAGAATCCTGCAAGACAAACTCTAAAAAAGTTTTGGAGCATGCTGTGGGCAGTATCTAGTTCTTTTAAGGAGAGGTTTGTAAGTATAATTCCTGCCAATGCAGACTATTGGGAAATGCTGTGAAGGCAGAAGGCAATTTGATGGCAACATGTAAGTTGTGAAGAAGGTGGATGGGACAGCAGATTGGAAAACAGCATGCTAAACCAGGCTTAACTGGGACACAGGGAGGCTGTCCCAGCTCAGGAAAGCGTTCAGCACTACTTATTTCATTAACACATGTTCAGAAAGGAAGCACAGACTATCCAGCTTGGATCCAAAGGGAGAACATAAGAGGTGAGTGATCTAGAAATTTCCCTTCTCTCATCTGAAGCTCAGGAAAGAAGTGAGTAGGAATTAAAAGCCATGTCAGATTCCAAAGACTGAGAGTATGAAATAGCCCTAAGTAAATATGAATGGACAAATGTAGGCCGAAAATCTAGGATCAAGGTAGCCATGGAAGTAAATTGGAAGATAAATGTGTTGTTTGGCTGATTCCTTCTCCTCGAGAGAGAGAGACTTAACTTGGTGGGCTCTGGGAGGGCTCTGGAGTTCTGCATGTATGATTCATGAATATATGACATTTTTGTCCCTACAGGAAAAAGGGCTGTGGAGAAAGATGGTGGCAATGAATATGACCTCAATGACAGCTTTATAGACGATGAGGAAGAGGAACCTACTGATGAGGACTCGGACTGGGAACCAAGTTCAGAAGAAAAGGATAATGAAGATGTTGAAACACTCGTGCAAGAGGCACGTAGATTTGTGAAAAGCAAGAAATAGCTGCTTGGAACAAGGGTATGAGTGTGGTTCTGTTAAAACATGGTTGCACAGAGGAGAGGAACTGTTGGAAAACTTTTTCTCAATGATGTAGGCACTACGGGAAGATTTTAATGGGGCCAGAGGATTCAGCCATGCCTTTCTTGTATTATTTTGTTTTGGGGGTAGTGTGGTGTTTTTTTTATTAAGTGGTGGACCCAGAGGATGGAACTCCAAAAGTTTTAGTTGTTTTTAGTTTTTATTCCTCATCTATTTGTTTTACAAAGCCATTGGTGTCTCTTATTTTGAAATACAATTTTAAAGGTTGTTAAAACTTCATCTCCCTGTGCTTGAAAGAAATATTGGCATCAGGAAAGCCTAAACTTTTCGTTAATGTTCTTTTGAGTTAGTGCAGTTATAAACTTCGTTATTCTGCTCCCAGCTTTCCTTTTAGGTGTCTTTTTGTTGGTTCTCTTGAGGTATTGTAGTTAAATACAGGTTGTCTATATCACTGGAGAACAGTATCTCACTTTATTGAACCAATTTATTGGCTCAACAACAGTTACAGTGTATTTGCTCCAGTTACAAGAGTACCTCTTTCCATGCCTGTATATCACTGGAATTGTGTTCAGTTCTCAGCAAAGCTGTAATCTTGATGACTGACTGTATTTTTGCACAAATAAACTTGTAACATACAATGGGAAAAATCTGTAACTGTGTGATCTTTAAAGATGTTGTTGGAAGATCTTGCATTCAGTGTGTTCACCACTTCCCTGAACTTTCTAAAAAGTAAGTTAGAAAGTTTTAGTATGTTTTGGGATAGAAGCCATGTGAATTTGGCACTTTTTTGGACACAGTCCTGAAGTTCAGCAGGGAAAGCATTCTTGTGTGGCTGCAAATTGGCATCCAGATACACTGCAAGCTGTTTTTATGGACTTTTCAGGGGAATTTTGTGAATGTGGTGCCCTCTATTACACCCATGCTGTGTGTTTTGACTCAAGCTCATGTGCCCATCTTGTTGTGAAGAGGCTCCTCTCAGGGAAAAACTGCATTGTCTGGACCTTGCCATTCCAGCACTGAGTTGTGTGTGACCTCAGCCCTCCCTGCAGCCCTGAGCCTTCCTGCTCCCACCATGCTGGGGCTGTGTTGGGTAGGGAAGGTGTTGCCCTCAGGGTTGGGAGGCAGGGGAACTGGCCTGGAGGCCCTGGGCTGGACCTGGCTGGACCAACAGCTGTTTTTGGAACCTCATATTGGATTATCTTAGACTCCTTCACCACTCCTACCAGCTGTTACTGGAGTAGCTCATCACAGCCTCCCAGAGGAGTCCTTCACTGCCTGTCTCCAGCACATTGCTCAATGACTCATTTTTTTCCTCACATGGTATTTTTTGGAGTGTGTCACCACGTGGCCCTGGAGGAGTCCTTCAGACTTGTGGTTTTTTCTTCTTTGGCTTTTCAGAGGCTTCCTCTTTTTGAGGTGCTTCACCGTGGCTTTTCTCATGATGTCAGAGACTGGTGTATGTTGGAGCACTTCACAGACCGTTTCTGGAGCAGTTTTTCACCCCTGGCTTTTTTTGAGTGCTACATACCTGGATTTTATTGTTGTTCTTTCCTTCTCCCTGTGATGTTTTCTGTGTATTACCTTATATGGTTTATTTCTTCTGGAACCAGCAGAGGAGCAGATAGAGGATTTTACATGGGGTTTTGATGATCCTTTTTAGCTCAGGGATGCCTTTTTCCAGGCATTGTTACCATCCCAGTGTCTTCTCTTCTGTCACGTTTACGCGGTCTTGGTTCTGAGGAATGTGACTTTGTGCTTGGAGTGCTCAGTGATGTTTCTCATTATCCATGATTATTGCTGGTTTTATACCCATGTTCTTTTGTTCTGGGTGGTATTACAGAGGTTACTTTGGAAGGTGCAGGGATCCCTACCTCATCAGGGGTTTTGAGGAGCAGCTGAGGGAGCTGGAGGTGTTCAGCCTGGAGAAGAAGAGGTTTCGGGCATGACCTTATCACTCTCTACAACTCCCTTAAAAAGGAGGTTGTGGCCACGTGGGGGTTGGCCTCTGCTCCCAGGCAGAAGTGACAGGATAAGAGGACATAGTTTCCAGGCTGCACCAGGGGAGGTTGGACATAAGAAAGAATTTCTTCACAGAACAGGTGATTAGGAATTGGAATGGGCTGCCCAGGGATGTGATGGAGTCACCATCCCTGGAGGTGTTTAAAGAAACGATTGGATGTGGCAGTCAGTGCCATGGTCATGTTGACAGGGTGGTGTTTGGTCTAAGGTCAGGCTCAACAATCTCAGAGGTCTTTTCCAGTCTAATTGATTCTGTTGGTCTGTTGTTCACCCTGGAAACGTGTGAGGGTGCAGTCTGTAGAACAGAATCCTAACAGAGTGTGGGAGATCTCTGTGAGTCTGGGGGAGCAGTGTCTCTCTTGCCTCAACTCCACTCGCTTCTTTCTGCTCGATGGTGTGTGTTTTTCCACACAGATAGTATGGAGTGTTTGGAAGGGAGCAGCCCAAGTCAAGCACCAAGTCAAGGAGCCAGGGAGAGTGCAGACACAACAAGAATTGGGTAAGTGCCTGGGTGCCCGAATGACGAAAGCTGAAGCATGTGTTGCCACTTGCTGGAGGCATGGGAGTCCTGGCAATATCTGCATGGCTGCATTCCCAAGGTTTGGTGTGAGCTGATGCAGTTTTGAGTGCCACTGTGCTGCAGAGGCAGCAGCTGGAGGGTGCTGTTGCCATAGGAAAGACTGCCAGGCTCCAAAGAAGGAGCAAGTGAAGTCTGATGCCTTGAATTAATGAGTCCTCAGGAAAATTTACTGGGCTGGCTATTTTGACCTGCCCTGGCCTGGGGTCTTGCAGGTCATCCCTCTTTGGTAGAGGGACAATTGCTTTAATGATATACAGCCTTTGTTTTCTCAGTGCTTGTTTCTAAGAATAAGTGCTTTCTCTTCTCTTTACCCTCTTCTAGCCATTTGGGGTCACCATTTTAGTTTCCAGTTACACCTGGGCTTTTGTTTTTTGTTGTGAAGGAGCAGAGACTGGATTTAACCTTCAGTTATCCCTGGAGAAGATGCTGTAGTAGGAAATGAGCCTATGGTTTTGGAGCTGTGCCACAGTAGGACAGCTGAGCAGTAATGTGGTGTGGTAGTACCACAGCTTTGCGTTTGGCAGTGAAAATTGGAGTTAGCTACAACTGAGACACAGTGACATCTGTTTGATTCAGTGCATGGTTATCTGAACCCTGTTGAGGGCTCTCAGGAGGAAACCTCACCCCCACCTGCTCCTCATCCCTGACACATCCCACAGTTCCTGCATGATGAAGCCCTGATTGCAGCTGTGTCCCTGGAGCTCACAGTGGACAGCTGCTGGGTGCAGAGGTCTTGCTGCCTTCCAGTGGGCAGGAATTCTGCTGGAAAGGCCTGCTTCTCCTCTGCAACAAGTGCTGCCTTCCTCCCAGCTTGTGCTTGCCATTCTCTGTTTAAGCATGGCTCTTGGAAGCAGAGCTCCAGGTAGGTGCAGTCCATATCCAGTTCCCTCTGTAAATGCCCTTTGGTGTAGGTGAGAAAGTGTTTCTGCAGGGAGGGGCCAGGCAGAAGGCAGCAGGATATCCCCCACCTGACAGGGAGCTGAGGTGTTGGCATTTTTGGAGTTTTCACAGGAATTTTGGAGTGACTTTCTGTCCCCACGCGAGCCCTGAGTCCCTGCTTGATGGAGCTCAGTTTAGGAGCAAATGTCACTGAAAGTGGAACTTGTTTGGGGCTATTTGGAGTTGGTGCAGACTGAGGCTAAGGACAATGTGAGTGCTGGGTGCTCAGGGAACAGGGAATCATTGCCCTTCCTGAGTTGGAATCCCTCTCTGGGGTTGCTGCTTGCAACAAATGTAGTTGAGGGCAAAAGCACAGCTTATTCTCCTGCCCTATTCAGAGGTTCAGGATGAAACACTGCTGGAAAGACCTAGCATGTCAAAAAAATGGCAATGTTGTGGACCCCCAAACCTAAACCTGCAGTTGGGGCTGTGGCAGCTGCTGCTTTGCTGCCCTTGTCAGGGATAGGCATGAGAACAGTGGGCAGGCTGGACTAGAGGAGCTCTCTTGGAGCTCTCAAAGTGATTTCCAGAGTTTTAAAGCAATTCTTTCCCCCTGTTTTTGGTTAGTACTATATTGCCTGGTGGGGGTTGAGGTTGTTTTTTAAGTCAGCCTGAGATGGATTTCCAGGTGTGGAAAATTGTTAGTTGTTTGACTTTTTCGGCAAAATCTCTTGGAGAAATAGGTGAAAGGAGTATCAGGACACTCTAGTAACAGGTAGTATTCCTAGCTAATCCCCAGCAACTAGTGCAGGTTTCAGGAGATATATATGGGAGCATAGTTTCAAAAGGAACCATGAGATTTCAGAAGAGATTAAATGGTTAAAAACCTTCTGATGGTAAAATACAGCAACTCTCTGGTCCCTTAAATTTCTTTGGCAAGGTGGGAAATTAATGGTTTTAGTTCTTACCCCTGTTTAAAACTGTCATTTTGAAGGATGACTTCAATAATTGCTTTGCCTAACAGCAAATGATGACATCCTTTCCAATGTATATTTAAGAGCAGCTAATGATGAGAGGATTTGAGCACTTTAATGGATTTGAATATCCTTTTGCCCTTAAATTTAATTGGTCAATTTTTCTTTAACAGAAATGGGATCGTTCACATTAGTCAGCTGGATAGGAAAGTTGTGGCCAAGGGAAAAAGATAAAAAACCCACAAAATTATGATATTGAGGCCACGTTTTCTGTTTTATTGGCAGGATTTGCTTCTCACTTTAAATTCACGAACAGACAAGTTATTTACAAAAGCCATTTACTCCAAAAGTAGCTGCAACCACATACTTTAAAACAAGAAGCATTTGTCATCACAATAGAAAAGATTTGATTTCAATACACAGAAGTCCACAACATCTTATATGTAGTTGAAATGAGTAGGTATTACTGCTGTCACCTGCTTTGTCATGATCATCAATTATGAAACACCCAAACTGGAGTCGCACAAAATCAGAACAGGAAAAGGAGCGCGGGAGGAGGCAGTGCAGAATTCATCTGGAGCTGACAATAAGCTACTCAACTCAACCACAAACTGGCTTGCCGAATCCTGTCTTGCTCCCAGAAGGACAGATCACCTCGGGATCTCCTTGGTGTTTTGGCCTCGCTTGTACTTCATTGTGAAGGTGCACACAGACTTGGGAAGATGTCTGGGCCTGGGTCAGCAAGCTGGGTTTTTCCCACTAACATGCAGCAGTTTTGTATGGGTCCCAGTGACAGACAAGCTGACACACATGGAATTCCATCTGAATGTAAGACACTGTGGGGGCTGTTGAACACTGTCACTGGTGGTCTAGGCAGGCTGTGGAGTCCCATTCCCTGGAGTCAGTCAAAGCTCAAGTGGACACAATCCTGGGCAGCCTGTTCTAGCTGACCCTACTTGAGCAGAGGGGTGGGCTAGACAGTGTGGAGATGTTACTCCTCATCTCTACGATTTTGTGATTGATTCTGTGACAAGCTCAGCATCTCAATGCAGCAGAAGCTGGCCTGAGGGTGCCTGGAGGGTGAGGGAAGGGAACAGGTCCCTTCCATATGTATCTGTGCCATTTCCAAATATATAACAGAGCAACACTCTCCACAGAACTACAGAGTGGGATGTTGATAAAACACTGTTAAACAGGGTGTCACAGGAAGACACTTGAGGTTTTTTCACTAGACTGTGAAGCAGATTTTAGCCTTGTAGAGCACATGCCTTTCACAAGAGCGTGTTGTACATTGGACAATACAAAGCCAGTGGTCTGTAGACTTCAAGGAGCTTCGTGATGAGGGAAAAACTGAGAGGTTAAAGAGTGACAGGAAGCCAAATGGGCTTTTTTACCATCCTTCCTCTCTTGAGCAGAAGGAAAAGGACACCAAATAGCTTAAAGGTACAGATGATACGATCAAAGGGGTTAAGAGGATTCTCTTAAGAAACAGAGGCATCACTGCTAGGATCAGCACTCAGCTCTCCCATTGTTGTAATATGCTCTAATGCATTCATAGACTTTTTTGTTCTTCTTAAACAACTCTAAAATGAGTGTCTACATCTCAAATTTACAGATGGGTGAAGTGAAGCACAGCATCAGTCCCAGGGGATTATCCAGCAGTCCAATGAGAAGAGTTCTGCAGGGAATGCAGAGTGGGCTGCTTTTTGAGGGATCTCACCAATGGTGAATATTCCCACAGACAAGGGAGAAGCTTCTGAGGAGACATTATTTCCCCTTTACCCCTTGTCCAAAAGAGGTGAGATGAGAACTGCAGAAAATTTATTTCAGTTTTATGCAGTCTACCTCCTCTGTGACTGGCATTGCATTTGTTCTCAGGTCCAAATCTGTACTAGATTTGCTTCCACTGTATGTTGACCTCCATCTGAGCAACATGATCTTCTTGAAGTACTTCATGGTGTTATTTTTCACAGTCACAAAACACATGGTGTTTATCATGCTGTTACTCATGGCAATGCACTCAACCATGTAAAAGGCAGTGAGATAATGCTTCTCTTTCACAAAGATGGTGGGGAAGAAGTCCCTGACAATTGTGAAGCCATAGAAAGGTGCCCAGCAGAGAACATAGGCAGTGAGGATGCACATCAGGACCAGAACAGTTTTCCTTCTGCATCGAAGCCTCTTTCTGATCTGTTCCGTCTGAAATCCTGGGACTGCTTTAAACCAAAGCTCCCGAGAGATCCTCGCATAACACAAGGTCATTGTGATCACGGGTGCCACAAATTCAATGCCAAAGATGAAGAGGAAGTATGATTTATAGTAGATCTGCTGGTCAACTGTCCAAACTTGGCCACAGAAAATTTTCCGCTGGTTTTTCACTATAAATAACACCGTTTCAGTAGCAAAGTATGCAGATGGGATAGCTACAAGTATGGAAACAATCCAGACCAAGGCGATGAGGAAGGTTGCTGTTTGATAATTCATGCGTGGTTTCAGCGGGTGAACAATGGCCAGATACCTAGAACAGACAAGTACATTCAAAATGAAGTCTGAAAACACTGTTAGTCAGAGTACACTTCAAAATACAAGGGGACAGAATTGTGCAGGAGGAAATTGTTGTCATTCCTAAGGGGAGAGCTGAACATATTTGTCTGTAAGAACAGCTTACAGTTCTGAAATAGCAGCCTGGAGCTGAGTTACAATTTTACATAACAACTTTTCCTTTTTAACAGGAGTGAGAGTCTGAAACATGAAGCAATGTACACCTAGTCAGTGCAGGAAAGAAAAGACAAACATAGAAAAGTTTTCCCTAGGCAGAGCTCTACTTAAATGTGCTTTTTTTACAAATAGGTCAGATATACATCTTATTTCCTTGGTTTTTCCATGGGGTGCAAGGAGCTGGGTGTGATGTTAATGAGTGGTTACAGGTGAGCATGATTTCAAGCTGTCAACAAAGGACAGTGTATCTGTTTTCTGCCCAAGCAAATTTCTTTTTGTGTGTGTTCTGGAGGTGACTATTGCTTATTAATCTTAAATATACTGTGTTAAGTAATATGGCAAAGCAGAAAACTTGAGTTAGATGTTTTCACTCCTTAAGACTGTAAAGCTGTGAGGTTGGGGTATTCCTGCTAGGTATTTCCTGCTAGGAGGAAATGTTTATCAGAGGCACACTAGAGCTCTCAATACAACCATATTTAGGACTGTTTCAAAAAGTGGAATTTCTCATTCCTTTAGAGTCTTTTCCCTCTGTATATATTCTGTACAAAGACAGCATCCACAGGATACATTAATTCTAAAGTAAAATGGAAAGTCAGCAGGGCTTTTCACCAGCCAGATCTTGGAAGCAGATGAATTGTTCATGGCTCTTAATAGTGCAGGGTAGGTGTCAGGGGCCGGCAGAATTAGTCAGTCCCATTGTGGAGCTGATAAATGAACATTTTTAGCTTGGGTCCCATGAAAGCAGGTTATGGGATAATGTATGTGTATGTATTCATAAATATGCATATCTGCTCAGCAGAACATTTGGCTGCATAGGGTCAATCTGTCCAAGAGAGTCAGGAGGGAGCTTTTGTGGTGGATTTCCTGATTGTCATTGCTTATCACACTTGGGCTGTTACTGTGGAGTGGTCCTGCAGCATGTGAACTGAATTCAGATGAAACTGCCCAGGAAGATGTGCTCCAAAAGTGTACATAAAACACACCAAGTGCCCATTGGTATTCAGTCCAGGGGACCCAGATAAGCTACCCCCTGTCCCCCAGATATTTACAGTGTGGATATTGGCCCCTTATCACATGCTATTGCTCTTCATATCCTCTCCTTTCATATTGTATTATTTTCTAGTGGAGGTGTGGGCTTAAATACATGAAATTCCTATTTTTCATATGAATATACATCAGTGAAGATGGAGAGCCCTACCCAAGGGAAATCCTGTGGGACAGACTTACCCTCTTTACACAGATGATTTCTTTTAAATTATCTAAACATGAGAAAACTTTTATTAGAGCCTGTTCTTTTTAGAGACTGAAGTCAACAACCCACATGACATAAGCAACACGGAATAGGTGATTGTTAAACAAACAAAGTTTCTCTCTGTTTACCAAGTCAAAAGCTTGCCAAAAAAAAAAAAAAAGGAAAGAAAAAAGAAAAAGGCAGCGAAACCAAAAACAGTGTGTTGTTACAACAAGCTTCAGTGATTAATCTTTTCCAGGGTTGTTTTTGAAGATGTGTAGGGAGATATACTAGAAATCTGATTTCTTAGCAGACATAAGGGCTCCATGACCCACGTTACTTCATCAACCTGGGATGCACTAGCAGAGTGTTCCAAGAAAATTTCGTAGAAGTTGAAAAAGTGATAGAAAATGGTAATACATACATGATAGCATTTAGAATCTTTACCCTGAGTCCTCAGCTGCTGTTGAAAGGATATTTTGTTAGATGCTTGTTAAGGATTTGTTTTACAGGATCTGATTGTCCCCTTGCCCACACCAGGCAAAACATCTCTGAACTTCCCCAGAGTCTTTCCACAGAGTTCTCCTGACGTCAGGAACAGCTGAATCAGCCACACATGATGTATATCTGAACAGCCATCAGCAGGGTTACCTACTCCTGAGCTGTCTTTTGGATTGGGTACCAAAAACCATGCAGCATTAGACTAGAGCATGAAATGGCACACAAGAGAAATTGGGGAAAAACAGAAGGAAGAGTGGGAATTCAGTGTGTAAATGCAGTGGGTGTACAGAGATGTATGTTGTGTTTGCACGCAAAAGAGGGCTTGTGGTGATGGCCTTTCTGGAGAGAGTTTACTGAGTGGGTCTCTATCTTTCTGTGAGTCAGTTGTGTCAGGCTTATGTCAGCACGAGGCTGATCCTCAGTGCCTGGGTCTGTCAGAGTCTGTGGTGCACAAGGCTGAGAGAAGAGGAATCATAAGAAAGAGCACAACTAAATTACACTTAAAATTCCAGGCAGTCTCTCAGCGGAAAAATTGCTTTGCTGAAGGGGTGGTCAGGCAGCGGAACAAGCTGCCCAGGGAGTAGTTAAAAAACCATGTGGATGTGGCACTTGAGGACATGATTTAGTGGTGAACGTGGCTCAGAAGCTCTGGCCACCTCCTAGTGCAGTCACAGCACCCCACTTACCTGTCAACAGCTATAGCCAGGAGAGCATTGGTGGAAACGTAGAGGGAGACGGTGCGTAGGTAGTTGACCGAGGCGCAGAGGACGTGGCCATGCTCCCAGGACAGCTGCCGCACCACGTAGTAGTCCATCTCGAAGGGGCAGCACACGATGGCCACAATGAAGTCCGAGATGGCCAGGTTGGCAATCAGCAGGTTGGTGAGGTTTCGTAGCTTCTTGTAGCGGGCGAGGGCGGCGATGAAGATGAAGTTGCCGATGCCACAGACCAGCATGATGCCAGCCAGGGCCACCCCGACCACGATCCTGGCTGCGAAGAAGGTGCGGGTTTTGGTCACGTCCTCTTCGCTGTCCAGGGGCAGGTCGTAGTCGCTGTAAGTGACATTGAAAGGGAAGGAGAAGTTTCGCAAGGAGGTGAAATCCCCATCGTGGAGGTTGTAGATTGCAGCAAAGCTGAGGTGGGTGGTAGCGTTTGGGTTACGCTCAGCTGGCTCTGTGGCCATGTCTGTCTCCCTGTGACATGTAGGGCTTGGCTGGCCTTTGGAGTCGTGTTAGAATTGCCCGCTGGTGCAGGGCACGAGGGTGGCAGGAGGGAGACTTCATCCAAAGTTTCCCTCTGAGCAGTGAATCACCTTGTCTTTGTCCCCGGAAGAGTATAGAGCAACAGCCTCATTTATCTCCTCCTGTGGGAACAAAAAGAGGAAAACGTTTCCTGAAAGGAAATGACAGCAGAAAGTGCTGAGTTTGGAGGAAAGCAATAGCCCCCTTATTGCCCCACAGCTCTACTGCTGCCTGTGCACGGTGGGAAGAAATACCCTGTGAAGGGATGCTTTTGTTCTCATAATATAAATGCCTTGAGTTGCATCATACACTGGTTGTTATAGCAGCAGTTTTATTTATTAACAATGAAATTTTCAACATGCAGTGAAACAAGAATACAGAGGGAGTGTAAAATCCAGTTTAAACCTCCACTAGCCTTCAAGCTTATGGTACTGTCATCCCTGTGTAAGGTAAAAGAAACTAAAATACCACCTCAATGTGCTGTAAAGCATCTGATGTGCCTTTTGGACAAAATTTTTGCCTTATTCTAGGTGTCTCAGCACTGTGGTCGGTGAGAATGAAAAGAGAACTGATGTCCTGGCTTCTAAATACATTCCTTAATTAAGTAAGAGTTGGGAAGACCCAAGAAAATAGCGAAGCCAGCACTTTCCTTTTGGCAGCCATTAATTGAGTGTGGGGGCCAGATTTTACAGCCAGCATAATCCATTATTGCTTCTGCAAACAGGTGAAGCTCTGCCAATTTGCAGAGACAAGATTTTTTCAAGTGAACCAGCTTGTAGGACTTCACTGTGAAGGCAAATTTGCTTCCACAAACAGGCTCTTGAGGTGAATGGGAAAATCTTCCTTAAGCAAGACAGAGTGCCTTGAATTTTTGATGCTGGGGAGGAGCAGGCTCCCCTCCTTGTACTGCTGGTTGTATCAAATATTACAAAACTATTTATTTTTCCATGCGGGGTGGGGGGGCAGAGGGAATGCCTGATCTAATCCCTAATTTTCCCTCTCTTTATCAAAATGCTGAGAGAGCTGTCTTCTTGCGTGTTCCCGTGCCCCATCTAGGAATCCTCACACCTCACTCCCTGCTATCAGGACAGTCCCATCCCATCCCAGCAGAGGTTCGGGGGGCATTGCTGCTTTTTCTGCACTCAGGCAGGATGTCAAATGGTATTGAACAATAGCGGTCATGGCTACAAAGGACAGTCTCTGTAGTGTAGCTGCTCCCTTCTTTCCCTGGAACCACCCCGATGTACCAACACTTCACAAGTTTCTGAGAGAAACTCTCTCAGACAACTCTGATCTCCACATTGCTCTTCAAACTGAGAGTTGCAGAAGAAGAGAATAAGAGAAAGCCAAAGCCTGGAACTAAATATCAGTTCCGACAAGGAACTGCTTTAGGAAATGTGATTATTCATTTAGGAGAAGTACTAAACACTTGGCATGCAAAATGTGTCTCTTGGTCAAAGCAAGGAGCATTATCTGTTTCAGACAGGTTTTTCGTGAAAATACCAAGAGAGCTACAAAACAAATACAGACAGCACAACCATCCACGAAGTGAGATAACAGTACCAGCAAAGTGTACCTGCAGTTGCTCTGATCCTCTTGGATGTCTCGGGCACCCTGGGGAGAGCCTCCAGGTTTGTCCCCTGCACGTGTGCCGCTGTCACCGGAGCAGGGAAAGGATCGCTGGAAGCAGCCCGAGGACTCCGCTGAGCGCTCATTTCTGTCCCGAGCAGGTTCGCCCTGTGCTCAGGGGAGGATGGCTCCGCTGCCTCTGTGCCTGCATCTAAAGCCTTTGCTCAGTGGGAGGCACCTTGAAGCTGTCCGTGCATTTCTGATTTTAAAGAGGCAGCGCGATCCGCAGACAATAGAGCACAGCCCTTTGGGGGTTTCTGTGCCTTCAACCCCCCGAGTGCATGGAATTGGCATGGAATTGCTTTGTTAGCCATCCTGAGCATGGAAGGTGTAAACCCCTGTCTGCACTTGCTCTTTGGGGTTTGCCTGTGCCGGGCAGCAGCTGCCTGCACCTGATGTGACACAGAGGCAAAATACAAACCTCCCAGTGGAGAGGAGGGGGAGGAAGGAGAGGGATCTGCTTTCCCAGGGACCTTCCTCTGTGGATCTCTCTCCAGCTATTGTCTTTAGGGCTGCAGCTGCAGCAGCTCCTGCAGAAGGAAGGTCAAATGGTGAATAGCTGTAAATCAGAGGACCCCTGACAGCTTTCCTTGCCATCTCATGGAATTACTCAGAGCAGGAAAGTGGCAGTGAATCCTTAAGGACTTGGTGTCCTTTGCTAATGCTGCCTCCTCACAGCTCTGAAGCACTTGCACCCTGGGGAGGAGGTTTTTTGCTTCCCAGTTCTCCAGAAGGAGAGGAAACACGCTGCAAGTGCCCTGTTGTCTTCACCTCCAGACTTATTCACATTAGCTGACATTTTCCAAGATGCAGGGCTGGGACACATTGTGTGGTACCTAGCAGATTAAGGTTGTCACAGTCTGTAGAGGGTCATGAAAAGTGTAGAAAGTTTGCAGACAACCTAAACCTTGAGCCCTGAAATGCACGCTCACAAGGCTGGGCTCTTGTGAGCTAGTGGGCACCTGGTTCTGAAAGGAAAAGGTAAGGAAAGAAATCTGTTACTATAAAATGTCTTTGGGGTAAAAGGGCATATTCTGTGGCATTTGATCCAGACAACTTGAGGAACACCCGGGTCCCCACTGTCTGGAATCAGCAGACAGCATTAAGAATTTCACAGCAAATACTTTGCTTGGCTTGGTTTTGAACCATCAGTGTAATAGATGAAAAGCAGTGAAGGGATTTTTAATGTCCTGAAAGGGTGCAACCAGATGAACAATGAGGAAGTCAGATCCACTTTCTGAATTCTGTCACAAAAAAAAAATGTAAATAGAGTAAGTATAGGGAGAGGCAAAGTGAACTTAGGGTGTACATCACAGCAACATCAAAAAGATCCCTAAAATGGGCCACGTAAACCTTAAATGTCCCTGAAGAAAAGCCAATACTGTAACGGGAGCTTTACAGTCATAACATCCATGATCTCTTTAAGATTTTGTTCAGCTGTCTCACATGAAGTTATCTAGTGAGTTAATCAAGCAGCATGCTATCCAAATATTTATATTCCCTTAGGCCAAAACCTCATCTGCTGCAGAACTGTCTCTCTCCATTGACTCAAGGCAAGTTGGCATCCAAACCCTCATAACTACAGCCCCTCCAGATGTGCTCAGTGCAGAGGTTCTGTGCAGGAGGAGTTCATCTCCCGTGCTCCAAAGAATTGTGCTGTATGTATCAAGCTGTTTCTCAGGAAACTCCAGTACTCTTGTGAAATGATGTGATTTGCATGTGCTGTGCAAGACTGTGCTTTGTAGCTGTTGACTGGGAGTCGAATAGAGAATGAAACCCATGGTTTATGGCCACATGGGCAGAGTGAAAGTCCAGAGGTGGGTCTGGAGCCTCAATAACTGTCCTAGGAATCTGCCTTGCTGCAACAAGGGCTGGGGTGGAAGGGCTCTAAAGCTGTGGGGTATATGCAGGAGGTGTATGCACATGATTGTGGTGTAGGATTTCTACCTAGGACAAGGTTTCTCTTTAGTAATATTTATTGGAGATTCCCCAGTGGTGTCACAACATTTAATTCAGTGCCACAAGGTGTTTCCTGAGACCGGTGTTACCAGTGTGACAAAGTCAGGCTGAGAAAGAAAAGTTGACACTAAAAACTATCACGTAAACAATTTGCATTCCTGTTTATTTGTTTTTGTCACTTGTGTGCTCACAGTTTGAACAGGGAAGTTATTTGGAGGCTAAATGTTGCAAAAACAATGGCAATGTGAAGTATGTATTTTGAGACTTTCAAATCATTAATTTCTAAACCCAGCATTTAGCCCGGGAACAGACCTAAGGATTCTGGACCTTTGTTTCAAAACAGCCAACTTGCCAGCTACTGTCTAATTTTCCCTAATCGCTAAATAAATTGGGCTCTGAGTGAGGTAATTAATCCTAGGGTGCTGACCTAAGCTTTGCTTAAAGTATAGCTGGGGTTTTAGGAAGGTTGCTAATAGACAAGACATCAGTAGGTGAAGTGGGAAAAGCACCAGACCTCCTGTGATTTTCTGGGAAAACAAACAAAAGGTGCCAGCGCATAGGAGTTACAACCACATGTAACTCTGCTCAGAATTCCCACCAGACATTCAGCTCAGGGGGTTTACTCAGTCTGAGAGTGGGTAGCTGATGTTAATGTGTGACAGAACACGACAATTGCCCTCAGGGAGAGTTAGGTGCATATTTTTTAATACATGGAAATACACCTTCTGGTACAAGAGGAAAGGGACTTTTGGATAGAGTTTGGCAAAAATGTGCACACAAGAATAATCCCATTCTACTCAGCTGTTCCAGTGGTGATTTGGGATGTGGAAAGGTCCTGGGAAGGAGGGAGCAGAGAAATGTTTTACTTTGTCATTGGATTATGCCGTCATGTGACTTTCCTCTTGCCATCTTTTTCTGCTTCCTTGCTGAGTGCATCACTTTGTGGCTTGGGAAAAGGGACAAAGCATCTGAAGGAGCAGCAGACAGGCTGTCAACAACCACAGTGACGCTGTGCCAAGGTGGTTGTCAGCACTTGGGACAGCAGATGTGGCACTTTGATCCAAGGTGGTCTTTTCCTCTCAGAGCTGCACAGGTTTCTGTGGACTGAGGCATTGAGGTGTCTCTTACAGCCAAATGACACAAAGTTTAGCTGAGCTGCCCAAAGCTCACTTCATGTGCAAGATCACCCAGAGGCAATCAGCAACTATTTTCCAAGTAGAAGGTCTTGTTTTCACTTGTCTGGATTTTTTTTTCCACTTTTTAGTTCTCTGACAGTGTCTACTTCCTGTTTTCTTCATCCTTGTTGATCCTTTTGTGATTGTGTAAGAAAATGGTGTTTTGCACAGTTCAGCTTAGTATGGCAATCTTCTGTGAGAAGCACTCCCTGTCCTCCACAACAGGCTATGAAATATGTAGAAATAGCTCTAAGAACCTGGTGTTCCAAACTGGCACTTGTCACCCTCACTAGAGAAGCAAAAGTGACAGTATTTGGGGCAGGGGAGGAAGCAAGGACCAGCCCAGGGACTGTGCATGAGTTTTGATGCCACAGTATATGACATGAATGACCACAGGAAGAACATTTTAGTCTTTAAACATTCAACATTTTTTAAAATTATTAACTATTTCTTTGATTTTCCTTTTCTTTTGAATGTATTTCCTGGGGTTTGTGTGGGTTTTTTAAAATCTCTCTTCCTTAGAGCAAATGTCTGTTAACACAAACTCTTCTCTTGAGCAGAAGGCCTCAGAAAGGCAAATGTTAAGACATCTCAGGCTTATCATCTAATCTGTAGTGTTTTTTCTGGGCTGTGTTGCATATACCCAAATAATTTATGACAGATGCTTTTCTGGCCTGTTGATAAATTTTGTAATCTAGAGATCACGTGTTCTGTACGAGACTGTCTAGTGTTTCTTAGCTGCACCAGGTAGAATTTTAATGGTCCTACTTTGAATTCCTCCTTTTACTATCTCTCATTGAGATCTGAAGTCTGCATTTGGCCTCTTCCTCAAGAACAGGTTTATTCATACCCATATTCATAAGTCTTTGAATTTAGAAACAAAAAGGAGCTTAGTATGTCTATATCTCAGTCAGGCTTGTCACTCCTTTGGGTTTTCAGAGACAGCCTTGTTGATTTTGGATCTTACTCAGAGATACACTTAGTGCATCTTCTTTTTCAGTGGGTGCTATGAGCTGAAGAATGCTTTTGGAAATGAAGCAGCTTTTTAATTGAAGTGTCTCAGTAGGGGATATATCCTTCCAAAAACCTGCTGACTTCTTTGGAGGTCTAAATAGCAAAAACTGGATGCTTCATTTTTAAAAAAAAATTAAATTGTCATCCATTTCAGCTACAGCCTCAAATTTGTGCTCGATTGTGAGAACTTTCCTTTGCTATTGCTTTTCTCTGTTGACAAAGCCCTTTGATTTGTGTTATCATCACTTCAAAATCTTCTTCCTGCTCCTCATATTCAGTGATCATTACTTCCCGTTCATTTGCCACAGGCAGAATCCTGCTCCTTCATTTCTCCCCTTTGGAATTATTGTGGTGGGTTTGCCGTTGCCATTTGCCACTGATGATTTGGTATTTCACCATGGCAGGCAGAATGCATCCAAGAATTTCCCTCTGCAGTTCCCATTATCCCCCTTTTACCTAAAAGACCCTCTCCTTTTCCTTATTTTCTACCATCTCAACCTAAACAGGCCAGAGCATGTCAGTATGAGCACTTTTACATCCAGCAGTGACTTGTGGAGAGCTGGCTGGCTCAGGCACATGGAGAGAGGGATCCTCTCTGTTTCAGGTCCTTGGCTTTTCCCTGTAGCAAGACATGAAGTATTTAAAGCTTGTGTCCCTTCTACTGCCTGAGATGGTTTTTGGCGCTTCATTAAAAGTTAATAGTTCTTTTATTTCTCACAAGTTACTTGAGATTTAAAGGGCTGTTGGAGTTCACTATCAATCTGAGAAAGAGATTAATATTCTGTGAAAGCCTTATTGCAGATATTAGATAGATTGCTGGTTGTTTCTGCACATGCTTGAATTCTAACTCTACAGAATAATGCCTAATGGTAGTTTCATTTGAATCTACTCAGAGCATGAATCCACAATCTTGGTGTCAGGATGAATCATGAAAAGCTGCTGTCGCACCTCATCTCTGACTTCAAAAAAGGCTTTGTGGTTTTTCTGACGTGGTGTCAAAGGTGTGGTGTCTGTCAGCTGCCTTCTCATATTTTTGAATCTTCTGAGAGTAGGACTGTAAAAGGGACAGGCGATGACAGGCATGTTCATACTCCCCAAACTAGGTGGAAAGGAAGCAGTTCTATTCCAGAAGGTGCATGTTTTGGGATGGTGGCTGTACCTCCCCACCCTAGACACTCCAGGGCTGACTGCTGTCCTTGTGGCTGACAGTGTGGTGAAACAGGCTGCCTGTCCATGGCTCTGTGGGAATACAGGTGATTTAGGGTCAGAAGGAGACAGATGCTGATTTGCCTAAGAGGGACAGCTCAGGGACATGGATGTCAGAGCCAAGGGCTCAGCATCTCCTTCCCTGGTGTGATGCACAGATGGAGTTAAGCACCACGGAACAGGAATGAAAAAGCCCCGACCCGGAGAAAGGAACCTCTGCCATTTGGTGGTGTTGAGGAGGCAAACCTTCCCTTCTCTCTGCTGGTGATCCTGGCAGGAAGACCATTCTCCTGGAGCAGTTAGGGAATCACAAGCTGGTTAAGCTGTGTAAGTGTGGACTGTGCTGTGCTGCCCCGTGCTCCAGGTATAATTGGACTTTCATGCCTGTGTGGTGCTGTGCATATCCCCTGCTGCAAGAGAATCTCAGCTGCCTCACTGCAACCAAGGAGCCTGCGGGCACCTTCCCCTCACTACAGGCAATTACACCCCTGTGTGTCCTTGTCTTTAACTAAAAGTGCAGCAACCAGTTCTCTTGTAAACATCCTTTTGTTTAATAGTAGGATTGGTGAGCAGAATTGTTTTATTTTCAGAAGAACTTGTTGAAGGTGGAAAGACCAAAGTGAGGTAACTTTTTTATAGATGGCCTCAGCATGGTATGCTTGGACACCCAAAGAATACAGCACAGCTCAAGGGTTCAAGGTAAGATTATCAGTACTCTCCTCGTTGTTGTGTCAGGTGTAATGAATGGCACTGTAGGTGATAATTCACAAAGGCTGAGCGCCTTGCTTGCTGGGATCACCACAAATTAGCACCTCCTGGTTCAAAACAGGGGTGATCTGCTTTTCCTGGAATGTATAGAAATGATGTGGACAACTTAGAGGCAGTAGGAAAATGTGGCATGGCTACAGCTGTGTGGGAAGGGGCAGCTCTCACTTCCAGGACTGCATGTCCTTGAGGAATAAAATGTAAGCTAAGTTCCAGCCTGTTCTAAGGGACTTACTTATAAATTGCTTCTGTTTGATGGAGACCAAAATCCTCAGGGAATTGCCCTTTTGAAATCAAACCCCACTAACTGTGAGGATCTTAAAAAGTCCACTGTACAGGAGCTATGACATAGTCACAAAACTAGCTCGGGAGGAATGAGCTGCTCAGCCCAAAGTGGCATCTCTCAGCGTCATGGGTGTCATGGTTTAACCCCAGCTGACACTTGCTCACTGCCTGCCCCTCCCAGTGGGGTGGGGAGGAGAATCAGATAAAAAGTAAAAAAGCCCTCATGGATTAAAATAACAACAGTTTACTAATTGAGACAAAGAAAAATATAATAATAATAACAACAAGAAGAATAGATAAATAAATCCTCCAAAAAACAATTGCTCACTGCCCTGTCCGAAGCCCAGCCAGTCCCCAGGCAGCAATCAGCCCCTCCCAGCCAACTCCTCACAGTTTATATCCTGGGCATGATGTCCTGTGGCATGGAATATCCCTTTGGACAGTTCTGGTCAGCTGTCCTAGCCATGCTCCCTCACAGCTCCTCGTGCAGCTCCTCCCTTGGCAGAGCATGGGACACTGAGAAGTCCTTGCCTTAGGGTAAGCACTGCTCAGCAACAACCAAAACATCAGGGTATTATCAAAAATATTCTCATCCTAAATCCGAAACACACCACTGTACCAGCTCCTAAGATGAAAAGGAGCTGTCTCCCAACCAAAGCCAGGACAATGAATTGCTAGAATGCAATCTCTAGAATTTTTTAGAAAGAAGCTTCGCTGTTCAGAGGTCATTTGTGTCTCTTGAGTACTGATCCCAAAGTAAATTGGTTGGAGCTCAGTGTGGAAGTGTCATCCTGTGGCATAGAATGCACAAAGGCTGGGAGAGTGGATCTAATGTTGTTTGTGAACCAGAGCCTAACGGAGCTGCTGTGAGAGATCCTTTGGAAGAATTCCTGCCCATGTGACTGCAGAGAGAGGCAGGGGAGATCAGCCCTTCCAGACTGGGAATTAGCTCCTGGGCTGGGGGATGCAGCAAGGTGGCCTGCTGGTGGACAGCCTGCTCTTTCCCACAGTTTTCTTCTGAGCAAAATTTTATTTAAATGAGCTTGAAATTTTAAGCCCAAAGTTTTCCCAGAAGAAATACTTAATCTAAGCCCAGCTGGCCTTTTCAAATGAAATTCTTTATTAACCAATTTGTTGTCATTAGCCACCAGGAAACACGCTTGTAAAGACAGTAGATAAAAAATTTGCAGTTTCCCAGTACCTCAATTTAGGTAATTTTGCTGCAGGGAGTTCATTTGGAAGAGAAGAGGATGACAGATTGGATATTTGAATACCATTCTGTAGGTTTTTTTAAGGCTCATTTCTCTTTCAGACTTGCTAACATTCTCTCAAATCATGTCAGGTTATTTTCTATCCAGCACCTGATCCACTCCCTTATCACTGGAGGTTTCTACCTTACTATTTTCCTACCTTTTGCTGCTTTTGGAACCAGCTCGATCTCTCAGATCTCTAGCTCCCTATTGAACCTGACACAGCCTTTAGCCAAAGATAAAGACGATGAAAAGTCACCCCCTCCCTACTACACAGGAACATTAGGCAGTGTCCTTTCTGCCAGGGCAAATGGATTTTCCTGAGCTTTCTGCATTGGTTTCCCAGGCAAAGGAACGTGTTTCGCTTTTGTTTTTGTTCTGTTTGGCTGATTGAGTTAAGAGGTCGTTTGCTAAGGCCGGCAGAAAACTAGCCCATGTATAAATTTATTTCAGCCCACTCAGTGAGAAAGGTGCCGATGTGATGGTGTGAAATGCTGTGTGAAGGAGACCTTTGGGAGGTGAGGAGCCTCCTTCTGTCCCCTGCTAAGGAAGGGCAATTCCAAAGCATGCTCTGGAAGTCAAAGGACCAGTGCTGCCCAGAAGACTTCAACTATCTGTTGTCTTCAGGTTATGCATTTCTTTTACAGTAAGACTTGGCATCCTCCAGCCCCTGTACACCTGACTGAAGAGATTAAGTCAGGAAGTCTAACATCAGGCAGATGGAAGTGTGCCAATCTTTTTCATGGAATGAACGCTCCTCCTCAGCTGTGTTTGTACCAGCCACAGGAAAGTCTGCAGATGCAGCTGGCAAGGCAGCAGGAGATGGACAAGAAAATAATGAGAGCTTTCAGCTCTAGCAATAACAGGTCCTAAAGCCAGTGCCACCTCTTATGCTTGGGGTCTGTTCAGAGCAAAGCCACCCTAAGATAATGTTGATCATTTTAAGGGTTGTTGCAGCAGTGCTTGAGAGTTCATTCCTGTACTTGCATTGCTCTGCATTGCTCCAGCAGTGTTTTTTTCCTGAAACATTTCTGATGTGAAGAGAAATACTAGACTGCTGATGAGCTCTGGCACACAGATCCTCCCACCTGAAGTTTTAGAATAAAGTCTTCTGGTTCTTGTGGAGTGTTCTAAGGCTTGAACCTCGATGCTGACAGGCAAGAGTCTGAAACAAATTCTGCAATTAGAGTGGCAGGCAGCACAACTTGCTGGCCATTAAAACAATGTTTTTTGCTTTGTAAAGTTGGGCTATTGGAAAAGATCTAATCCAGAAACGATTAAAAATTAATCACATTGATTGGATGGCCTGGGGTTGATAAACCACTCCAGAAGTCACACAGGCACCCAAATGAGTTACTGCTAAGATGGGTGACATAGAGGGAGGTGGGAAGGGGCTCTTCTGTTCAGAGCTCTGTGGAAGCTCCAGCATCCTGATGTCTGCTGCAGTTAACTTTATATCGTGGAGTGATATATTTGAAACCACATTGAAGCTCTCACTGTCTGTCAATGCCAGCTTCACACAGTGCCTGTCAAAGAAGTGACAAGAGCTGTCTTTAAAACATTGCTGTGTTTTAGAATTTAAGGGAAATTTTCTTCTACTCTTGTCCAGCAAATATCATTCAATGGATTTCAAGAGTGACTCAGATGTTCTGCCTGAGATAACATGACAAAAATGCATAAAGGGAAAAGAACTCCAAAGCCTTGAATGCCCTGGAAGTTGCTGCAAGTTGTCAATACTGGATCAAAGATTCCAGTTTATCCCCTCAAGGTCAAATTTTACTTTTGATGTGATGATACATCTTAGTTCCTTACAGATAATTTCCATGAATTGATTGGAATTGGAGTTAATAGAGCCTATGAAACTGTATACAAATGGCTGAAAAATTCCACTCCTCCAACAAACATCAAGTGTGAATTTCTAGCCTTGCTTCAGAATCTATCTCTTCCTCTTCTGGATGGACCTAAGTTTTTGACTGGTAAACCACCCTTTGCTGAAACATTTGCTTTGAGAAACATGCTTTGAAAAGGATTATTTGGATTCCATTGTTTGCAGGCTCAAGAAAATTTCGGGTACTTCTTGGTTTCAAAGTAGTTTCTTATCCTCTCTAGTCTGACGTCTACAATGTCTAAGCAAATGTGAAGTCAGATACATGTGCTGGGTTTAGGAACGGTAATAGAATATGCAGGTAACAAAACTCTCTGGCAGAAGAATTGTGATGCTTGGAAATGAACAGTTCCTTTGGAGATAGATATGACTAAAAACCAAGACTAAATCCTAAAGGCAACTCAGTAAAGCACACTTACTTGATGATGTTGTAATCTGGCATGTAGTTTTGCTGTGAGGCAAAAATTCCTCCCAAATCAATTCCAAAGTCTGCCCAACAAGGAGAGAAAGTTTACAAAAATCTGCCACTGTATGTCTTGATCTGTGAATCCAATATCTGGCCAAGGGCAAGGAACAGAGGCTCAGAAGGCCATGCTATTAGTTCTGCTGTTAGTATTAGAATTTAAAGGTCACAGAAATGGTATTTTCAATAATCGTATGTAAAGTTTGGGACTGGAATTTAAGGATGGAATCTTTTTTGAGTTTTTGACTTGGCTGTTGACTTAGTGGGTAGTTGTGATTAAATTGCACACTTCCTTGCTTTCTCCCTGTGAAATGCAGGGATCATTCCAGTGTCTTCTGAATAACATTTGAATATCTACAGATGTCAAGCACCACAGAAGGCAGGCCTGTTATCAGTGGGACCGTGAAGAATTACTGATTACTGCTTCACAGTTAACAGGTCCAAACACCTGGAAAATCTTGAGCATTCATCTAACTGCACCCTTCCCTCCTACAAATGCTGGAGGAGTCTGTTGGTTTGTGCTCACTCTTGTTTCATGGCTCTGGTGTCTGAGGATGCACAGCTGTTTGCAGCTGTGGAAGCTGCCAGGGTACATGTGTAGTTAAAGGAATATACCCCAGCATTGTCCCTGGCAATACAAGCATCCCTTTGGGATTTTCAGAAATGAGCAGAAGTAGCCTCTCGCTACAGATTTTAGGAGGGAAAAGTTTTGTCATGGGAAATTGCTAATTGGAGTATGGAACAAATATTTTCAAGTGTCCAGTGTGGAGCTGTTGTTCTTACATGGCTTGGTGGAATGCTTACTAACTTTTTAATGTATTTATTCAAAGTTATTGTGAAAGCTCTAAATGATAGACCTCATCACAGTCTACAACTTCCATGTGAGGGACAGACAGTGATCTCTCCTCTGCAGTGAACAGTGACAGGACTGGAGAGAATGGCCTGAAGTTGTCTCAGAAGAGGTTTAGATTAGACATTAGAAAGAGGTTCTTCACCCAGAAGGTGTTTGGGCACTGGAACAGCCTCCGCAGGGCAGTGTTCACAGCACCAAACGTGACAGAGTTTAAGAAGCATTTGGACAATGCTCTCAGGCACATGGTGTGACTCTTGGGGATGGTCCTGTGCAGGGCAGGAGTTGGACTCAATGACCCTTGTGGGTCCCTTCCAACTCAGGATATTCTATGATTCTGTGATTCTAAATGTCTCAGTACTTTTCCTTCTAAAATTGTTTTGCCTGGGATAATAACACACATTATTCTGTCCTTGAGATTGAGTTCAGTTCCCAGAATATGCAGAAGCAACTGCATTTTCTTTTGAAAGACTGTGGAAGGAAATTTGCAGGATCTGTTTTCTTTAATTTCTTCATGGCCCTTCAAAGCTTCAAATTATGTTTTTCTATTGAAATAGCCCTTGAAAGAGATTTCTGTATGAACATGATGCATGGCCTCTTCAATCAGTGTAAGTATGTTATGAAGCAATGACAAGATACTTGGAGATTAAACACTGTTCAGCCCCTGGTAGCATGGTGAGTTGCTGAGATGCTCTGATGTGAATGCCAAGGATTTGACAATGTATTTCTTAAACAGTTATTGAAGAAGACAACAAATATGTGAATTAAAAGGTAGGGATGAAGATGTGGCAGAAGCACATACTGATCTAGCAGAATATTGTTTAACTGTGTTGTCCATACGTAAGACAGTCTTCCCCCACTAAACTCTCCATTATTCTTTGTGAAAATAATATTAAGCTATCTTTTAAAACATTATAGGAATTAAATTAATTAATTGTCTGCAAAAGATCTGTATGAATTTGGCTGACAGAACAGGAGAGCTGCAATCAGGAGAAAACTGAGTGTAATAGAATCAAGTGACTGGGGACAGATTCTGTTCTGAATTTTACAATTCGTATTCATTTGCTCACCATCAGAAACTGCCTTTCCAAAATGTATTGCCATGCTTTCACATTTCAGAGCTTAATTCATTGTTGGGCTATCTTTTCCTTTGTGGAAAGACTATTCACAGGGAATGATTTATGTTTAGGGGAAGATAAAAAGCTAGTTGAGTCCCATTTTTCCCTGGAGAAGAACGTAAGGTAAAAGCATTTTCAGACAGACATTCAGTCATTTAAGAAAAACTAAAGGTAGAATGGCACCTACTGTCAATTTGTGCCTTCAGGACTGCAGAACAAGAGAAATTATAGGTGACTGTGAAAGGCTTCATTGGAGTCAAGCTGCCAAAAAACCTGAACACATGAAAGAATATCAAACATTTGCTTTTGTTGGGAGCAGATAGAGTCAAAGTTGTTCAATCATTGCTAATATCAGAGGGTGATTTGCCAGCAGATGAATTCCATAGGAGATCAATGTGGATGATTGAAACTCCTGTGTATGAAGCAAATGGGACAGGCTACAGGTCAGGCTGAAGATCCCAGAACCCCACTGAGGCAGGTGACCTGCAGCAGAAGTTTCCTTCAGTTAAAACTTCTGGTGACCTTGAAAATTGCATTGGGAAAGGCATTTTGCTCTGTTAGAGGGACAGTGTCTGATGGTACCAAATGTAATGGCTGGATGGCCCAATGCCAAGCTGGGGATTGTAGCTTTTAGTCATGTAGGTTTTTGCCAAGCTCCAAAATGTCAAATGAACATTTTGGGGCACCTAACAGCGTTTGCCTTTTCTCTGTGAGTTATACCAAGAATTAGAAATATCTAGAGAACAAAAGCATTAAAGTATCTGGACCTGCAGTCCCACTTGCAGTGCCCTCTCCAGCGGTTTTGTGGGGGTGTGTTAAAACAGCTGGATCCCATTTGTCCTGGCACCTGCAGTGCTTTTACTCCTGCTCTCAGGGATGGTGAACACTTCCCTGGCAGGGAACAGCAGCTGCTGCTGCTTTTTCTTGAACATAATTAAACAGAGTGCAGGCCTAGGGAGAATCAGCCTCTAGAGCCGTATTTGCAGAATTAATTTGCAAGATAAGTCAGAAAATTTATAGGATCGTTCCATTGTACTCAGGAAAGATTAAGAAAATCCCTGTAATGTTAAAGCAAGCTATAGTCCTTTCCAAGGGCAAAAGGGATTCTTACAGTGCCTATGGGTGCACCCTGTAAAATTAAGATAACGTTGATAGATAATGGTATGTAAAACCTCACCAGTATATTAGTCTTTTGAATTACTTTACTTCTCTCCAACGTGTATTACCTTCAGTACTGCAGATTCTGGGATTAACATGCTGTGACTGAACATGTAGCAGTGACTGGGAATGTTGTAGTTGGGTCTGGTTGATTGTAAGAGTTGTTGTAGAGCTAATGGGAATAAGGTCTGCTGAAGCCCTGATCTCCCTTTGCCTCTTTCAGAAAGGAAGGTTAAAATCCTCTTAGTTTCTAAAAGAATTTAAGGTGTGCATGAATCACAGCTCAGAAGGTTTCATGCAGAACTGGGGATAAACAGCAAACATGATTTGGACTCTTTGATAGCATGTTCCTTTTTATGAAGTGCTCCCCATACTGTTCAGCTATCTGCTTGGCCTCTGATGGGCATGTCATGATTGCCACTGTGGCTTTCACCCTGGCATCTGGCTGTGCAGCTGTGTCCTTTCCTCCTGGCTGAAAAGCTTGCTGCTCTCCTCCCTGCCTCAGCTTCATCAGCGTTGTGCAGTTATGCTGCTGTTCACTTCAGGCTACACTTGAGTCCTTTTAAAGCTGCATCTTGGCAGAGAATATGGACATTCTTTACACTTTGTCAGACAGGCAGAAGCCTGTCATGTTGACTGACTTGCTGTTGAGTAGTTCCAGACAGCTGCCTCTTGTTCCAGGTGTCTTTATCTGTATTTGCATTTAGACACTGTCCCCTTTCTGGCTTGGGAGCCCAGTTTGAGTAGATACTCCCTTCATTTACAAGGGAAATGCCATTGGAAGGGAAAGCTCCATGAACCTCTTTTCAGTTTGGCATTTACTCCCATGGCCCAGCAGTCTACTTAGCCTAATCAGTCACTCAGCAAAGCTGTGGGTAGAAAGACCACCAATTTTTTGAGATTCAGACTGTGAAAATTGCTACAGACTGAAAAAAAGATACACATACTGGTGTATCTACACAGATGCACCAGTATCTGTGTAGATCTAGTGGTCTTGGTCCATTATTGTTGTATTAAATAATGGATAGTTTTTGTTGCAGTTGTCTTTCACCAAAGTACGAGCAAGTTAAGACTGTGCTGTGAGCACACAACTGGCAGAGAAAGCGTGCCAGTGAAATTGTGCATTGAGAAATTGTGGGGAAAAAAAGTCTCCTCCGGTTTGAAAACATCAGGACTGCTTAGCAGGGATGTGTCTGTTCTGGGTTCAGTAAAGCTGCTGCCGAAGGAGCCCAGGTATGTGGCTTACATGTTTCCATATAGTTTCAATTCTTACAGATGGGCTGAAATGTGTTGGAGTAAAAGTGCAGTTCCAAATCCTGTCCATTTAGTGTCTTCTGCCAGAAGGGAAAGAAATAGAGGCAGAAGCTCCTTGGGAGCAGAAATCTCCTGGCTGTGCCAAGGCCACGAGTGATTCTGTGTGCTCTGTCCCTGAGTCAACACCCCCCCTCCTTCAGCTTTCCTGGGGGTCCCTGAGTTCACTAGATCCCCATGAGGAAACTCTGGGTCCTTTGGCTGTGTGAGGCGAGGCATCATGTGGGATGTTTGAATGTGCTGTTGTTTTTCGATGGGAATTTAAGGAGCTTAACCTTCATCCTGTTTAAAGTGCGTGGTGCCTATGCAGGTCTTCATAAAAACCTCAGTCATCTTCCTTAGCAAAAATGTGTGATTTGCTGCCAGGTAATTACACTTTTGTAATATACTGAGGGTGGTGCTGCTTTAATCTGTGAAAATTCAGCTTTGGAAAGTGTATGTCAATGGATGAACTCATTGAACCACTAATTCACCAAAATCTCTTTTATGGCCTATTTTAAACCTGATTTAGGGCATTGTTTGTGAATTGCGCATTTCAATTTCTGAGAGCCTGGTGCTGTGAATCCATTCTCTGTTTGTTCATTCTGCATCCACGTGAGTGCTCCTAGGCAGTGTTCACGTAATCAGTACAGCCATTTCATGCAGAATGATCTTGGAGGATCTTGTAAATTTTGTTAAATGTAAAATAAACTGCTCAGCCTCTAGCTTTGGCTTTCTATGCAGTAATGTACAGCATATGCTAAATGTGCCACTGCTTTGACTTTAATCTTGGGCACCAACAATACCTCTGGTAACATTAAAGTAGGACAATCAGTCTAAAATTTACATTGTTTACTCCTGCTGCAAGAAAAAAAAAGATTGCCTATGTCTCTGTTAGTCAGGTCTGGGTATTTGCTACCTCTCCACCTGTTTTCAAAAGTGTATGTCAAGGGGTTTTTTTTAGAAAACTTCATCAGAGGAAACATTCTGCTTTTCCCTTTTAAAGATAAATCTGTTCAGAGTCTTAGAGCAGCTGCCCTCATAGATTACTGCACAGTTAATCAAAGTTGAGGCTTTAACATTTCGAATCCAGCTGTTTTTTGGCAGCAAATGCTAGCAGGTCACTAAATGCACTTAGCCTGGATGCCTTAAAGCAATCCTCTTTGATTGTGGAGGAAACAGTTTTTAAGTCTGCATTTATCTTGTGTTTACCATTGCTTTTCCTTAGACTTTTGAGCTTGCAGAGATTTGCAGTGCTCTCACAAACTGCCCAGCTGTTTGTGGTGAGCAAAGCAGAGGAAGAGGGGCAGATCTTCAAAACCACTGTTGATTTGCTCAGTTTACAAAGCTACACAATAGTCTGTCTACTTTTACCAAAACATATGGCTTTTACTACTGCTAAGTTTTTATAGGTGATTCCCGGAAATATGAGCAGTGGTATAGGATTCTGATTTTATTCCGTGGTTCAGGATTTCTCACAGGAAAACTTGGTGTCTTTTAGATGGAAATTTGTCGCTTAGTGCAGCAAAATCTACCAAATGGAATAAAATTTCAGCTTGTTAGCAAGGAAGGTAAAGGCTGGGCTGCAGCATTCACTAATTTCCAGCCTTTGGGAATGATGGGCCTTAGCTTGGTCACCTTTTACCCCTGCTATTTGAGGAGCTAGGTTAACACTTCAGTTGCTCTGCAGACATACTCTCCATCATCTACTGAGAAACAAAGCCAATAGTGTGCCAGAATGTCTTGTTTTCCATATTTTCACAGCTTTGCCTTGCTATGTATTGCTAACCAGTTCCTACTGATCTTGTTCCTGCACAGCTAAAAGCATAGCCTGAAAGCCAGAGATAACAGTGCAAATCCTTTCTGGCTTTTCCACATCTGTGATACGAAATGTCATGCTGCTCCCAGTTCAGCTGGTAACACTTCAAATAGTTGGAGTGAGAAGCTGTAAAATAGATCCTTGATAATGCATGTGTGTGAATTTAATGGCTATGAGTAGATTAACCTTGATTCAAGAGGGGTGACAACCTTGTCTTGATTTATAACAAGCAGTTATGTTACAAAAGAGATTTAATTTGCTTTGAACATTCTCCTTTAGAGATGTATTGTATTGCATTAGCTACTGTACTCCTCATAGAAAAATTGTCAGGACTTCTCTGGGTAAACATCAAGTGACCTCCAAACCAGATAGTTAACTCTATTTAAGTCTCAGCATTTATCTCACATGGGAGCATCTGATATGTATTTGATAACTGCTCACTGTTTATTTCCTTCAATAATGAGAAGTTGTACAGATTCAGAAGGCAGTTATTTATATTCAGAGCAATTAAGTTTTGTTTTGACCTTGTTCCGAAGAAATCTCACTTGTTGGAAATTCTAACTGCTTGATTACCTAAAATATTCTATCTACACAAGCAGTATAAAGTTAGATTATATCCTTTAATAATAAATACTGATGAAAGAGAGCACTGAAAACGGAGAATCTGTTAACATTAATCTTTGCAAGCATTGCAAAG
Organism: Dendrocincla tyrannina; assembly: GCA_035047865.1. Taxonomy (NCBI): domain Eukaryota; kingdom Metazoa; phylum Chordata; class Aves; order Passeriformes; family Dendrocolaptidae; genus Dendrocincla; species Dendrocincla tyrannina. Next base: position 17,168,266 of record JAWWMP010000116.1, read on the forward strand.
CACCTGACAGTACTACTGCTGCATGGCACCTTGGATGCTCAGTGACCTGTAGTTTTAAGTAGATTTACAGTTTTAAAGGTCAAAATAATTTCACTGGACTAAATAGGCTGTGCTTTGAAACTAGATGTTATTGCCTGCCTTCCCATATCTTTACAATTGGAAACTGTTTACAGTTCCCACATTCTCATGCCCTTTTCTTTCATTCTGCATGAAGAGTATGTGGAGAGCAATAGCAATAATGGGAGAATATCTGGGGCTCCTGGGATAAGAGATGAGAAGCTGTTATTAATCTCTCTTAATAGCTGCATTTTCAAAGCTCTCATTTGTTGAAGTTCAGTGAAGGGCCAATTGCTTTAAAATGGTATGAAACAATTAGGAATGCAATCTTTATTTAAATAAATCACTGGTGGTAGATTATTTTACTGTTCTGTTCTTGCACGAAAAAGTTATGATGCGGGTTTTAAACCCTTATTCAAATTGAAAGGACAAATTAACATGTTTAGAGTTTAGCTTTGCATACTGTTTCATGTTATCTGAAAATAAGATTAAAAATCAAGCCTATAATGGGCATATTTCTTTTCATTTGAGTTACTGGCTGTGTTTCAGACAAGTTTTCACTGCAATTTCCATCCCTTCTGAATAGCAGTTTCCTTGGCAAGGGGAATTTGAAGTTTTAATTTGGCTTTCCACCACCAGTCAGACATAGTGGGGCTGAAAATCTGTGCCTGCTGTCTTCTACGAGATGTAGGAAGGAGCAGGGAAGGAGTAGCTGGGGAGTTACTGGAGGATTGGGATTTTGCCCCTAAATTTCCTAAATGCTTGTCAGGATCAGCATGTCAGAAGCTTGTATTTGTGAGTCTGTTGATAGAAGGTCACTAAGGACAAGTGCATCCCTCAGTTTCTTGAGTGACCACAGAGCAGTCCCAGTAACACTCATTTCTAACCCCATGGTTCTCTAAGCCAGAGTGCATCTGTCAGGAAGGCAAAAGGTTTCTGGTACACCAGAGTCATCTCATACTCTGTACTGGAAACTACTTTTTAACTAGCTGGCTCTGAAATACTGCCTTTGTGGCTAGGTTCTCCTTATCCATTCTCCAGCACAGCTTCCTGAGGATGGCTGGCCAGTATTTGTATTTCAGTAGTTTAATGCTCAACATTGCAGCTTTCTCCGGCATGTTTGCTCACTTTCCCTTTAAGTAGCTGACACATCTTTTCCTTTCTCTTTACTGCCATCATATTGGGGTCTCTCTTTCTTCCTGGTCTTACTTGTTATTAGTTGGAGGTCTTTAGATCCATTTTGCTCTTCTTTATCTGCCTGACACCTGACACCATCTGTTCAGAAGTCTCAGAGAGAGATGTGTGGTGCAGAGATGCAGTGCAGAAGAGTGAATTAACTTCAACACTTCTCCCTCTGCAGCTTGGTGGCCAGGGACTGCCTGGCAGGGGTTGGATTCAGCATGGGGACATCAAGAGACAGCATTGGGTATTGTGGTTGTTGGGCACCAGCACTCAGGGCAGGTCTGAGTTTTCTGAGCTTTCTTGTTTTCTTTGGAAAACAGGTTTATCTGCAATATAATAGAGAACACTGTAGCTTGGCTGGATCTTTAGACGTGAAGGGCACAAGTGATTTTTACTCTGCAGTTGTTTAAGAAGTTTCAGGGTTTACTGGTAATGCAGGTGATTTGCAGAACATTACTTTTCAATAGCACTTGCGTTTCCAGTGACTGTCATACACCAGAACAGCAGGAAGGCAGGTCTGTGACTATGGCAGTGCTTCAGCTACAAGCTAGAGGTGAAATAAAAGTGCAGGCAGGCTGCCTGTTAAAAGGGTTATTTATATGAACAGCTTTGATAGTACTTTAAAATCTGCTTTTCTTCTGATGTGTAAAATTGTGAAGGATGCGCAGATGGGACCTTTTCACAGCTGGGTGTAGGCACAGCGCACACTGTTAGCATTTCTGGCCCCTGTGCAGGATGCAGAACAGCTCCTTGTCCTGGGGCAGGGCACAGCTGCAGCTGTGGTGTCTCCTGAGCTGTGGCTGTGCCTGGCTGATGTGCCCTGCAGGAGGAATCTGTGAAGTCCCAGCATTCTGCCCAAGGAAGCACATGGGCACTTGCAAGGTGATGCTTCTTCACAGCCTCCTAGACAGGGCTCTGTGAGCCTCTCCTAAGTCTTTTCCTCTTGGCTCAGCAGAGCATGCAAGCATCTCGTGCTCCAGAGCACCAGTTTTGTGACAAAAGTCATGGAAATAGGAAGCACTTTCTTTTTTCTCTTGCCTGCTATACATTTGTCTGGTTGCAATCATGTATTTCCACCATTCACTTGTTCTGCTGCTTGTTTGAAGGTGACTGGTCTGGATTGCTTGTGCTTTATGCATGAGAAGCCCAACAAATAATTACCTGGCTTTGAAACTGAAGGGGTAATAAATTTTTGAAGAACAGTTCTTGTGGTCTCAGCTAGTTAATGTTGGAGCACCTACGATTCACCAATATTCCCTGTTTTCTGCCAGGCTCTGTGAATTTGACTGGCTCGATGGGATATTGCTGTAAGTGACAGTAATTCAATCTGTAAATAACTTTCTTAATAAGACTTTTTCCACGCTTGGCTTCTGTGGCTGTATATTCACTAGTGCAGTTACTGCTGATGGGACTGTGAGGTGTTAGTAGGAGAAATCCTGCAAACTGAGGGGGCAGCAGTAGTGTGGGGAGGAGGAGGAGGCAGCAACCACATCAGCATTGCAGTTTGGGATGTGGGAGTGCTATTGGAGCAGCAGACCACCTGCCTCAGAGGGATTATGTTGATGGTTTCTCTTGTTTTTCCCCTTCATTTCAAAGCTCCCAGACCTCAGTTCTGGCATTTTCAACCTGATGTGATTTCCAACTTTGCTGCCAAGTGCAAAAAGTGGTGAAAAATGAATTGCCGGTGTTAGTTTCCTAGTAAAATAAATGGTCCTGTGGCTGTAGAAATGTGAGGTGTTAGTCAGTGAAGAAAATATGTATAACAGAGAAAACTGTGACAACTTAGTACTCCTAAGTTTCAGAAACCATTTTCCCTGATCAGACAATGGAAGTTCATTTATCCACTTATAAGTTTAAAGTAAACAAAATAAAAGCCATGCTTGCTGCAATGTCCAAATTGGACTTCTCAGATAATTATTCTGAAAATTGTCTAAAAAGTCTAAAAGCTAAAGTCTTCTGACTAAGATATACTTAATTATAAGAAGATGCATTATTTAGTAGGTAGTCTCAGAGTTTTTTTGCCACTCTTCTCGTCTCCAAAGAATTGTGCAGAAGAGACAAGCTAGTATCCAATGTTTACTCCTCTTCAATCCATATAGCTGTTGTAGATTAGTGGGGAATAATTTGTTTTCCTACAGAAACCATCCAAAATGAATGGATCATCACGCTAATTCATGTTCATAATAAAGCAGCGACTGAGACACATTTTTTTCATGGTCATCATCATCTAAGTGCTCCTCTGCTTTCACTTATCTCCTCCTGCAGCTGTAAGATAACTTTCCAAGCATTTGAGCTAATCTAGAGTGCATATGGACCAAGGGATGATACACAGTGCTTTTCCTCTCTGCCAGACCCAAACAGGTCACACTTTGGCACACTTTTGTCAGGCAAGTCCCCTCTAACATGCCCAGAAGCTGCTTTCCAGATAGTGAGTGGTCCTGGATGGCCACGTGCACTCTGCCCGTGCTCAGCTCTTGGCAGTCATCGCAGCGTTGCCAAGGACAGGTTTATGACATTCTTCTTTGCTAAAAACCTCATGGCAAACAAGGTGGGATTTCCCGTGTGTTCACACCAGTGCTGGGCCTGAGGCTTGAGACCACTGTGTGGGCTGAGAACTGGGTCCAGAGAGAGAGGCTGTGAAGCTGAGGAAACAGTCTTTAAAAATATCCTCATTTATCAGACAATCAAAACGTAACATTTCTTATGCATATGGCAATGTGCCTTTGTTTTTTCCAGGGAGGCTGAATTTCAGCACTGCCTATCCCCCCAGCTCCCCTGTAATGATCTGATTACCGTTTTTGCTTGTGATTGTCATGGAGGGCACGGATGTGAATAACTATAACCTGTGCATTTGGAAAAAATAACCTGTTTATCTCTGAGGTCAGAAGAGCAGCTTAAATTTTCACATATTTATATTCAGTGGCAGAAAGACTTGAAGTTATGTCTGTGCCTGACTAATTGGGATTTGTATGTACGATGCATGCAGGCATTGGGATGGAGAGCTGTTTAATGAGGGAGACTGGGAGGAATTGCTGAGGGGTCTCTTTATTTAGGGGAAGGGAAAGAAAAATCAACTTTTCAAATATACCCTTAAATAAGTGAAATCTTGAGCTCTCACACTTGTGTTTAGGATTCTTCCTTGGGTGTTTCAGGCATCATATGAGCAGCTTTCCCTGAATATATCCTAGAACTGCACCTGCTGAAATGTTCCACGTTGCTGGGATGTCACTGTGCCCCACACACTGTTGCCAGTCAGATCCTGTGCACTGGTGAGGCTCTTCTGCAAAGCACGAAACACTCTCCATCACCCATGACTTTGTCTGACAGACGAGACATTTTGGCTCTTGCCTATCTAAAGTTCAGACCTGAGGATTTTCCAAACAGCACAGGTTGCCATGCTGCACATTTGGTCTTAAAAACAGTTTTCTCTTTACTTAGATAGGATGAGAGGAAAGAATTCTCAGCCCTGAGGAAAGTCTTCTTCCTAGGAATGCCTTTCCCATGCTAGGAAAATTCAGTGGCACTCCATAATTTTTGGTGACTTTCTAATCATTAGCAGAATTTTGATTTTAAAACTGAGTATTTTTGGTGCTGCAGGCAATTTTTTATTATGTTTTCTTTTTTTTTATTATTTTATTTTATTTCCACAGTTGTTTTTCTCTTCAGTCGCTGCCTTGTATTGTAACTAATGAGGATAAGTTGGAAGGATGGTATCCCAAGCTTTTGTCTGGATTTATAGGGTGCTTGCAAGCAACACACTGAAGCACCCTGATCTGAAACTCTTACAATATGGAATGATTAAGGTTGGAATGATGCATGTGCCTCATTGCAACTGTCATGCTATTTCCAAGAATTTCCAATCTTGGTGCCTTTTTATTGGGAATGATATAATGCAGTTACTTCGAATGTGTAATTAATGCCCTTTTATCATCATGACAAAGAGTTGCCCCAGAATGACGCTGAGAAGATTTAAGGTTGTTTTGTTGAATTTTTTTTGTCTACTCTGCAATTCATGACTGTGAAACACACATGAACTGCAGGAGCAGTTGCCTCCTGCATGTAGATGAAGCCAACTTATGCCCTCTGTTCAGCTCATGACATTTTTAGGCTCAAGCTGGAGGATAAATGCAGGGAGAGGGTGGGAAAGCAGAAGGAAAATCGGAACAAAGGGAAAAAAATACAGGTAGTTTAATTTCATATAGTAAGTTTCATTTCTCCACAGACATTTTTATTCACAACACTGCAGGGTTTTTGACAGCCTGGAGTTCTTTGCACAGGAGAAGTCTGAGTTATAGCTCAACAAACCTGCCACTGTAAAGCAAGTCCAGGGAGTCCTACTCTTTGGTTAAAGATTTTCTGTGCCATCCAGATGTGGTAAAAATCCAGCTGGGTAAGTTCTGTGCAGAAAAGGCTGGTTTTGAAGCCTTCAGCTGCCATTACAGCTACTTTGTGACAGGTCAATCTTGATCATTTAGAGGGTTGTGCTGAAGAAACCTTGGTGATACTTTTTTTTGTGGCAGAGGCAGGCTGTGTGAACACGTGCTCTTATTTGTTTGGGGTTTTTCATTGTATAGCTGCCACAATGTAAAAAAAAAAGCCACTCGGGGCAGGAGCTGCTCAAGGGCAGGGGCAGGAAGGCTGGTGGTGTCTGGGGGGCACCCACAGGATGGGCCAGTAACAGTGTGCACATTTCAGGAATTTTTAAAAAAGATGAATGAACATGCCAAACTTCGGTGCAGACTCAGTGCAATTACCCAGCCTAGTGTTTTTTCTCCCATGAATTATCTGTTTTTGCATTATCATTCAATCATGCTGGATGATCATCCAATTACCTAGTAAGATGCCAATTAGTCGTTGTGCTACAGCAGACCCTTACTAGTCAATTTGACCCACCTTTTTCCACTGTAAACATTAATTATTGGCATTGTGTTTCTCAGTAACACCTCCACTGTCTGAGTGACAGGAGCACAACTCACCAGGTCGATATTTCTATTATGCCTGTACAGAAAAACCACTGGAGAAGACAACCTGTTATTTTAAAATCAGCACTGTGTGCATGTGGAGTTAGAGCAGAAACACTGCAAAGGCAAGTCCAGCCAATGCCCAGAAGTCACTCAATAAACAGTGGTGGGAAGCACTGAAACAGCAGACCTTGCAGGCAGAAATGTTGGCATATCCTTTGAAAAGAAGGTACGACTGTTGGGCTGTTTTCCCCTTTAGTTATAAGCAAATAATTTATTGTATTCAAAGTGTCTTTATTTCCAGTGAAAAATGCAAGCATGTGGTCTAATGAGTAATGATGGGGTTCAATGATGTGCTCATGCTGTTCTATAAACAATCGCTTCCATATCAACAAAAAATCATTATAATTTCCAGTTTTTTAGTCCAAAACACTTGTTACTTCTCGTTTACTGGAGGTTTCTAAAAGTGTGAGTGTTGTTTATACTTTATACTGAAATCTACTGCAGCAGGTGTGGGTTTTCCCCTGTTACTTTGTAATTGTTTTGTAATTAAACAGCAGTACTCTCAAGGCTGAGAATATTGAAGGGGAAAATCTGCGAGATGTTTATCAAAGGAACACCAGCCAAAGTTTTGATTCAACATCATTTCAGCCAACATGAATCCCTGTGAGTAATAAATACAGAGATATAAAAATGGATATGGGAAATGTTCTCAGGCTTTATTTGTACATCAGAGGAGTAAATAAATACTTCTTCTGGGTGCTGGCTGCAGGGTGAATAGATTTTTTGCAAAGGCTTCTAAATTTGTGCTTCTGACACAGGCTTTCTTTCCAAGACTTGAAATTTTGTATTGTGAATTATCAGATAGCTTGATTGAATTTATTTCTACTTCTGAGTGAAAAAATAATAGTTTTAGCAAAAAGTCTGAGAATGTATTTGTGAATAGAGTGTTGTATAGAAATACTAATTATACTTTTTGAATGAACATCTGTGTGAACAAAATAATTCCCTCTGTTTCTAGTGACAGTAGCAGCACATGGATTGTGTCAGAGTGGATGGTTATGGATGTAGTTCATCCTTTTTAAGTGTTCCTCCCAGGTCAGATGAGGTACAGAACAGCTTCTGCTGGTCTTCCTGTGGCTCTTCAATAATGTACCTAAGATAACTCTTGCAAATTAGGTTAAAAGCAGCTTGCTTTGAATAGTGGATTGGTCTGATGTCCCTTCCAAACTAAATCATCCTGTGATTCCTCCATTTATGTGAAATCCCATCGTATCTAAAGTGGGCCAACCGCTTAACCAGCCTTTTTTATCTGCCACTTCAGTTCATCCTACAATTCTACCATGATGTCATTTCTCAGATACTTGGATGGGACACAGTGGAAGCAAGAAAATCCTCACTGTAGGGCTCAAGTGTTGTAGCCTCGTACGCGCCTGTGCTGTCTTTGTGCCAGGTGTTCCACCAAATCATGGTGTAATAATGTAGGAAGGTTTTCTTCACGTTTTCCTTCAGTGGGCCTTGGTTCACGTCCCCACAGCTTCGCTCCTCGCTTTGCAAACACAGAATGGAGAACCTGGAGACTTTGCTACCTGTTAATGGAAGAATTGTGCTGGTGTGTGGTAACAGACCTGTCTCAGTTCAGGATTAGTATCTCTGTTTCTAGTCATCTTGGAACCCAACCAGCCAGAATTTTCTGAGGGGGAAAAGTATGCTGAGGAGCATGTCCTTCAATCCTGTGGGAGACATCCTCACTCCTGGAGGAAGCACTGATTCCACTTCAACTGCAGCCAAGAGGGATCGTGCTGGGTGACAGCATTCTGTCGTCTTAGTTCCTGGATCCATGTATGTCCAGGAAATAAGTGGATAACCTCACTCTTGTTTCTGCTTTCATCCGTTTCTATTTTAGTTGTGAAGTACATGAGGCTTTTGCTCAAATGTACTTAAGACTGTCAGCGTGGGCTCCTGTGGGATAAATTCTGTGTTGCTATTGGGATGAGCTCATGTGGACCTTTTGTTCAGCTTCTCGCAAGCTGCACATTACAATGGCCAGTTTATTTCTGACATCTGCACTGGCTCCCATACCTCGACACTGCCTTGACATCTACAATTTAAGCAAGTCCTCGTTGCCCTAGCTTTGGGTGACACACCAGACAGCGGCCCTGGCCTCAGATGGAGCTTTTACATGTCACTGTAAGACAAATCAGGGTTGCTGAATGAAAGATCTGTGGCTTTACTTTAAAAAGAGTAAAAAAGAGAAAAAAATACCACTCAAAAGATGGGCAAAATGCAGATTGCCAGTGCTTTTCCACTTGCTTCTCAGGGGGAAAAGCTTGCTTCCTCTCCCTATTTAGTCCCACTCCTTAATGCCAGCTAGACTCAGTGTTAGGATGCTTGGATGGCAGCTCTGTAATGACACTGAATTTATGATGTCTCTGTAGGGTTTCCTGGCGGGCAGTATCTTGCTGCATTAAGAAACTTCCTGTGACCTTAATAAGAAATCACTAAACTGCTTATTTGCTATGGCTTTCCTTTCATTACTCTGATTAGAAAGTATGATTTCATAGAAGCATGTTCTTCATGTTCCTTCTCAGCCTTCTGCATTGGTGTTTAAAAAATACCAAAGCAAAGCAAACCGCCCCCAAACCACTGGCACAACAAGAGAAAACAGCAAAACCTCGCAAGACCCGAGAAACCCAAACTCAACAAAACCAGAAAACCACCACCTACAACATAAATCAAAGGAGGATATAATTCTGATCATGTAAGAGAAATGGAAAAATAATAATTGCAGAGTTGTCTGCTCTGTTCTGCCTACATCACTTGGGAGTAAACTCAATTCTAAAATATGTGATGTTTCGTAATTACCCTTCCTGCCAGAGGACCAGCTCTGATCCCTGCAGGATCATCACAGTTTGTGTGGTGTCAACAGCTGGGTTATCTGCCCCTGTGTTTTCCCTTTGGCATAAGGCTTGGCCAGTAGATATTTCTCTGATCTTGCTTGGTTCTTTTGCCAAGTGTTGACAGTAGGTTGCTCTTTCAAATAGTGTGGCTTTGCCAGGATGCTCACTGGATGTGGGAGAAGTTCTGAAAGCTGGATACAACTCAGGTGGAACGGTTCCATTTGATCCTTTACTCAAGCAAAAAGGCAAATTATTTTCATGATTAATATTTTAAGAAAATATATTCGTTATCTTCCTTCAAAGGGCTTCTATGGAAACCCTGCTTCAATTACAACATCTGGTTCTCAAAAAGCACAGCTTGAAGGTCCATAACATACTTAGTCTGAAGGTAGGCCTATGACCTTTAAGTCTATAAATATTGCATTTTTCATTGTTGTACACCTCCTGTTCCCATCAGCTTTGCCAAAATTCAAGTTTTCTCCAATTCTGCTCTCAACTCTGACACGTAGATCAAAGTTATACTGCAGTCCTTAAAATATTCAGGCACCTCAGTTGCCTTCCTGATGAAAACAACGTGAGCAGGAGGGACAGCTATAGGCTGAGCATGATTTTATTTTTATTCAGCCCTGCTGCTGTTATCTCTTTGTATACTTAGATGATAAAAATGGATGTGAGCACTCGAGGGGATTTTGCGTTAATTTGCTTGTGTGTGTATGACATCTGATTCTCATGCCCCAGGGACTCTCTGCTGCTACAGTAGCATAAGGGGCATTTAAATATTACTACCTCATTTTGATGGATTGCCATAAAAAGGCTTGACTGCAAAGGAGTGATGCCTGAAATCCTGGAAAACAGGCACTCAGAAAAACATGAATGGAGAAAGATAGATAAATAAATCCCTTTATTGGAAGCTTCCACAGAGGGGCACATCACTGCAAGGACTGTGTCCCCCCTGCCACCAGTTTTTATAATCTTCCAGTAATTAACATATATCTCTAACCAACCATGATTCCCGTTTCCCGTGGTGTCCCACCCACCAGCATCCTAAGCTTTGCTCCCCCTGGAGCAGCTCCAAGGGTTCTGGGTTCTTCTTTTGTTTTGTCTTTAAGTTACCTTGCAGGTGTTTCTGCAAAACACCTTCAGAAAGCTAAAGAATATGTGAGAAAACTACTTTAGTAACTTCTAACACCACTTAATATGTGACCAAGAAAACCTATAATTCTAAAACTCTAAAGATCTGCAAAATACACACCAACCCTTTAGGCATCAAGAGGATTAATTTTGTTCTGCTGTTAGTGGGAATTAAGTTACTGTCAATTCAAGATAATCTTGTTCTTAACTTCAAATTTGTGTAGTCATTAAGGCGGGTTTTGATTTGTTTGTTTAGTTTTTTTACTTCCTAGGATGGATTCTCACAGTCTCCACCAGAGCAGCCCAGATCCTGGAGTCCTGTGCCATTCTCTGGGGCCATTCTCTGGGGCCTGTGTGGTTCTTCCGAGTGGATAATTTTCAAGCAGAGATGATTGGAAAGTGGTAGGGTTGAGTTTTGGAAACTCATTGTGGCTATCACGTTCTATCTATTGACTTTCTAGGTATCCAAAGCCTGTGTTCATAACCAAATATGCCTTGGCTTACAGAGAAGACAGGAAAGTGCTGGTACCAGTTACCACTCAAACAGCTTTCAGTGGTATCTTCTTGTGGAATTTCTTCCCAATCTTGTGCTCTGTTGGTTGTGACTGGGACCAGTGTTTGGCTTTCAGGATGAGAGTGGTCACAGCAAAGCTGAGGGATTTAAAGTGAAGGAATCCTTCAAGACTGGCTTGCAAAATATGGGATGAGAAAGAAACCAGCTGATGTTTATTTCTATTTGGATAAATTTTCCGTCCCTGCCAGCAGACTAAGGATTGAAAGCTGGTTTAGAAATAAGGCAAAGAAAAAAGTGTTAGCTGGCTGTTGGTAGTTCCATGAACCTTCCAGTGTGTGTAGAAAATGCTTCTTCCCCTGGTTAGAATCAGCCTTTATTTGCAGTGAAATCAGCTTACAAGTAGTGTAGTTATTTTCTTATTATCCTGATCAATTCTTTTCCCTGATATCACTTCCCTGTTTTGTGCCTGTTAAACCTGAGTTCCCACACTCAAAATTCACAGTTTTTCACATATAGTGAAATAAATTTAATTGCAGAGAAATGCAGAATGTTAATCACGGAACACCTTCCTGGATAAGGAGAAACCCAAAGCCCTGCAATGTCGTTTTGGTGATTTCCCATGTAGCTGCTCTGACAGAGTAAAGCATATTTGACTGAGATTCTTGTAAAGGAGTTGAATTCCTCTTTTTCTCTTGAACTGAATGGCATGAACAGTCAACACCCAATGGAGCAGATAGCAGAGACTGAAGTAATACCAGGCAACCAAGTTCAGTCAATAACTGTTCTTTACTTTTCCAGTAATTTTATACATTTGATTTCTTTATTTTTAAACACTTTCATACTTCCACTTCTGAAAGTTGCACTAAAGTGACTCTGCTAATATTTTCTATGAATTTTAATGTCTGAACTTCTGTACTTTCAAAATTGACTCAGCATTTTGCACAGATAAGATATAAACCAATTTACAAAACCTTTTTTATCTATTCATATAAAATGGCATTTTTTAAGAGAGAAGTATTTATTCAATTCTTTTGGTATGCTTCAGAAGACAGTGTTTTGAGCCTTGTGCTAACATCAGGGAGCTCATTATCATTTTGATCATAACAATGATAACCACTTTATGTCTAACAACAACAGCTGGCCACAATGCTTTATGAGTAAACACAGGTTTAAAAAAGAAAAAAGTGAGTACAGAACAATGATTTTTCATAGACTTTGCCTTGGATTTTGTTATCTTTCAGCTCACTTCTTTCACATTTGTCAATCCTTAATTTTGAAGAAAGGAAATCAGTGACATTCTCTGTTATGGATGTAATGAGCTGACTCCAGTCAGAAAAGCAGCACGTCAGAGCTGCTCCTGGGGAGCTTATGCAAATCCTTCTGAGCATCACAAAAATCAAAACAATCCTCCTGATTTGCGAGGTGTTGTTTCTATACTCCCTGATTTCACACACACAAACAAACACGCTGCAGTGCTTTAAGTGCTGACTGTCCTCTCAGCTTTGGAGTTTTATCAACAATCAGAAAAAACTGCTGACTCTGTAATTAATCCACTTTGTGAAGATCCTTAGCCATTCGGGGAAGAAAACATTATTGTTAGGGCTGAATGTGTGTTTACTTAAACAAACTGACAGCTGGATTGGCAGAGTGGAGCCAGTTTAATTCCTCCAGAATCCATAGGGCTCTCCAGCAGGCAGGAGGTTTGTTCCCACACAAATGCTGCTCTAATCTCCTTTCATCCAATACTTGTTTGATACATTTCTCTGGATTCAGGCACTTTTAAATCACCTTGTCTTACAAGCCACTTAAACTTTGTGGCATCAGCACCGTAAAAATCTTAATAGTCACCTTCAGTCCTGTTCTTTATTCTACTTGTTTATATCCGCTCCTTGAAGGATTTCCTTTTGCAGGGCTCTGCAGGAAGCAAATGTCACTCAGTTCTGGGAAGCTGCCCTGTGCTTGTGAAGAATGTTGTGTTGTCCTCCATCAGCACCACGTTGGGAAATACCCATGAAAGCTCAGGACAAGAACAGAAACACTCTCTGGCAAAATAACCCTGGAAGCATAGATGTTTTGATCCTGATAATCCTAAACATCCTGATCTCTATCTTGTAGTCATGTTTTGGGAGTTTTCTTCTGAAAAATTGTTTTTTCAGAAAAAGTTCATGATCTAGAAGTGAAACTTTCTTAACTTTCTTTAAGGCAGTGGTTTAGTGCCTTGGGAGGATTCTCAAAATATTTTTGGGGTTGGAGGATAAAACGCTTTTCCCTCATTTTATGGAAGAATGCATGTGACTTGTGCTGGCTTTGTGTAGTTCCTTGTGATAGGGCAGTGACAGGTATCAGATTATTGCACTCTCACTGCCTATTCATCACTGACCTGACCTTCCCTTGAGGTGATGATCTGGATATTAAACATGCTCATGAATGAGAGAAGAGGAAAAAAAGGAGCAGCAGAGTGATGGAAGAGAAGGAAAACCAAAAACGATCCTCTGACACCATTTTATAGTGATAAAAGTTTTTCAAAAAGTGGAATGATCTTGGAAGCAATGAACAAGCGGCACAACAGCAAGTGTCACTTCAAGTCCACGGTCAAGAAATTCAAGAGATTACAGTTTGGAAGAAATAATTCCAGCTGCTTGGGCACCTTACTGAGTGTTCCATTAATGGCCATGTAATGATATCTGCAGTATTAATGGCTCCCTAGCTGGGATGGCTTGTCACGCAGGCAGCAGCCATTGAGAAGCAACAACAAAAGAGGGTGCTTGGAGAGTGGAAGATACCAGAGATTTAATGACCTGAAAGTGAAGTGTTTGAAATATAATTACAGGAAGAATATTTGTTTTTCCTCTTGAGATTATGTTTGAATAACAAGGAGTGCAGTACCTGCAAAGGAATTGGGAAGTAAATAACAGCTAGGAATTTGTTTTCCTTGGTTTCGAGAAGGGTCATAATTTGAAGTGTAAGATTTGATTTAAGTAGTCTCTTTCTGAATTTGAGAAGTGAGGGAAATAAACTGAAATCTCTTTAAGTCAGTGAGACCAGATCCCTTGTTAGTGTGTACACAGATGTACTTCCAGATAATTTCAAGCCAGTTTTGATTTATTCCAACTGTGCTGTGCAGCATGGAAAAGCTGGCCTAGCTCAGGTGTATGTGATTTTCATTTGTGTCTGGATTTTAGTAAACCAGACTATATCTCAGATATTTGCCATGTGGTCTTTGGACCTGAGGCTGCATCACAGGGAAGGAACAGGGGCCGGGTGATTGGGTAAAGATGCATTTTATGACTTTCTGTCTCTACTCTGAGTCAAACCATTCCTCCCACCACCACCGAGTGCAGTCTAAGTGAAGAGCAGATATTGAATAAGGTGTGGATTGCCCAGGGATTGCTGTGCTGCACAGCCAGTCTGGAAATTGCTGTGAGATTGGTTTAATTATATAAAGTACGCTGCTCTGATATACTAGGGTTGTTAAAAGACAATATTCCCAGAAAAGAGGTTGGTCTTTAAAATCGAATGTCTGAAAACAGCAATTTAATTAAAGCTTTAGTACTTCTGGGAAGGGTTTTATGATGTAGGCAGAAAGGCTGAGTTTACTTTGTTCTGATGGTTCTCCCCAAACATTGGCTTGCTGGGACAGATGCAGGCTGAGCAACCTTCTGCATCCCACAGGAACTTCCTGCAGGTGCCTTGTTCGTGTCCTGGATACTCTGCCAGCAGGGCACCCATCCTGCCAGTCCCTTTGGCTGCAGCTGCTCAGCCTGGCCTGCTCTCCTTTTCTCACCTGAGTAACATGGGTGCAGGTAGTTTCCCCTAACCCTCCATTGATAAGATACCCAAACTTCTTACAGCTCTTCTCTTAAGTGGCTGCAAACTGACAGCAAGATGTGTATGAAGGGGACATGCTGGAGGCTTACACACTGTATTTCATGTTCATCAAGGTCAAAGTAAGTTTTTCCCCTCAGAAATAAATATATGGCATAGATCCCTTTCATTCCTAGGGAGGATGATGCTTCTCCTAGGAAGCCATTAAGGCTGAAATAGGTTATTTTAAAACTAAAGTATTGTCATCTTCAGCCTATTCCTATTGAGTGGCCTATTCAGCCACTCAAATACAAAAGGCAGAAAATGTAACACGCAGGCTGTCAAAAAATGCCACCTTTATATCTCTTGATCTTTTTAATACCCGAAGGCTCTTATGCCATGTGGCTGTAACACAAAGTGCTGCTTGAAGACTGAACACTGCAATGATTTTTTTTTTCAAATTCCAACCTCTTTCCCAGCAGCCCAGAAAAGCTTTAATCCATTGTCAATGAGGCTGGAGGCAAAACTAGTAACTACAATTTTCTAGCAACGTGCACTTTCCTTAACTTCTAGTAAATCAGAAACTTTCATTTTTCTGAGCCACTTCTCAGGGTCCTGGTATTTTCTGTCTTGTGCAAGAAAATTACCATACTGTGGCTTACTACAAAATAATGAGCTTTGCAGGTCTTATCCTTGCAGTTGTGTTGGACTGGAGTGAAAGGCTTTTCTGCCTGAATGCACGGGGCATTAAAGCAGTCAAAAAAGCCTGGGGAGAGGTGAAGCTCTCTGGGCACCCACCCCAAAATTTGCTCCCTCTATCTTTTTCTGTCAGCCCTCTTGTGTTGTAATTTTGCAAAAGTACAAAGAAGGAAACTTGAAATCTAACAGATTTCATCAATAGGGATTTCAGTGTAGGAATGTTTGTAGCTAGAAGTTATGCATCTCAGATCACAATGACTAAAAAGAGAGGACTAAAAGGGATTTTTTTGAGGCTGGAATGTGTGGTCTATTGAAATGTCTTGTTCTAGGTAATAACAATACAGCTACAGCTAATGTTAACATATGAAAATATCTAATGAAATGCCAATTTGATAATGGATGTTGAAGACAGCTTAGCCCAAATAGGCTTAGGGGCTCTCTAGTGCTCTCCTCTGTTCCTCAGGGTGGTATCCCTGGACTCTGCAGTCCTTCTGTTAACCGTGTTAGGATGGGTTTGAACAAACCAAAGTGCTTTGCTTTAACAGCAAAGATGCTGAACAGCTCTGTGTTTCCTTGACGGATATCCAGCAGGGCTGGCAAGTGTTACCTGGGTCTGTTTCGACCTCAGTCCAGTCTGGCAAGTCACAGAGGCCTCAGGGCATGTCGAGCTCTTGCAATAAGGGTTGCACATCTCCTCATCTTCTGTGTAATGCCCTTAATCTCTCTTCAATATCTCTCTTCGCCCTATCAATGCTACTGCTCCACTCTTGCCACTGATTTTCTCAGGCTACAAAAAGCCTCGAGCATTGCTGGGGGAGCAGTGCCTTTGGCAGTGAGGAAACAGCATAATGCATTCTGAGGTCTTGCATTTCATTCCCTTTGAGAAAATAACTATTAAAAAAAATTAAAATATTTTCATTTAAAAATATATCCCTGACTAATAAGCACACAGGGAGTATTTCCTTATCAGATGTATAAAGCCCTTTCGTGGTTTTCCTTTATGATACCTTCCAAAATACTGAGAATATTCAGAGTTGATATTTTTCACTTCCCCACTCCAGCAGAAGACACACCAGCCCTGCTTGATATGTAGTTGCAGGAGGATCAGGGAGAGAATAAAATAAGTATTTACCCACTGAATAGATGGAGTATTCTCTGCTCAGCACAAGTTGACCTTGATTTCTAAAATCTTGGGTTTAGTGACATATTTCTCTGTTGCTGGTATCAGTGTGTTTTTTGTAATGGCGGTACTGGGGAGATGGTGCTCTTGCTTTCCATCAATGAACAGTTCCCAACTCTTAAAACATACCAGAGCTGGTAAGTGGACTCAGAAGAAGCCACTTACATCCTTTAATTCACTGATTATGCATTAAACTCTGGTGGATGGAGCAGGCCTTGGTGTCCCAGAAGGCAGAACCACCATGGTATTAGACAGAACAGACTGAGAAATTACAGTAAACAGGTACTTGGGAATGGAAAGATCAGAAAATGTCTTGCACTTGGACTCCTGGCAGCTGAAGTACCTTTTAAATTTTGACCTCTGCCTGGGTGAAATACATCTTTTTCCATCAGCAGAAAGAAAGCCCTTTGCCAGAGTAGAAAATGCCAGGGCTGCCCAAAATTCTAGCTCCAGTGTTGTTTTTGAGGTTCCACATCCTGTATGGATCAGGGCACTGGAGCCAGGCACCAAAGCTATGCAGAAGGAGAGGCATTTTCTGATGCATCCCTACACTTGGCATTTCGTATGGATTTCTTATAGCTCCTCACACTTCCTATTAATTGCAGACAGACACTCCAGATTCCTGGATCTACATCAAAGCTGTATGGCTCAGGAGTGCTTCTCTCTCTGCATCTCTGGGTTGTGGTGGTATGGATTTAAACATAAATCTGGGGGCTGAAATGCTGGAAAAGAAAAATGGGTTTGCAAAAGTAATATCTTCATTGCACTGAGCAGTTCTTCCTTCCCAATCATGCCTGACATGGAGCGGGGAATGAGCAGGCTGTGCCTCCTTGGGAACTGTGTTTGTCAATGCCTGGACATCTGTGTGGCTCTAATGTAAATCCTTCATATTTATTTATTGTTTCCCAAAGCGTATACATTCCTCAGGCACTTCATGCCATTGATTTGAAAAACAACAAAGACATTTAGAAGTCACAGAATGCACTGAAAATCTATGGGATTCAGGGTGTGCTGCTGGTTTGGAGAAGGAAGTCTGAGATCCTTGATCATCAAGGGTGTTTCGACGATATATCAGTCAGGTTCCCACTAAAGGATGCCCTGGATATCTGGGCAGAGCTAGACTGAGACACTCAGGACAGCTGACTCCAATAATGTGAAATGTGCTTGTTTTTCATGAAAACTGAAGAAATAAGTAAAGCCAGTATAAGACAATAGACCAACAGTCTGTTCCTTCTGGGTGAAGCACCAGCTGAATCCATCCTTAACCACTGAAAGAGTTGGTGAGCAAAGCATCCGTCAGCACTAGCTGGGAACCTTTTGTGCCCTAAGTCCTGCCTCTGGCCCTTAGAGCTGGTGCTGGTCTCCAGCAGACACCAGATTTGAGGCAAAAGGAGATACTGGAATGTTGCAGCATGGTCGTTTCTGTCCATGGGATGTATGGAGAGCTAAGTCACAGCCCACAAGGATTGGGAATGTCGTCAGTGGTGCCATAGGGGAGTTACCCAGAGTCAGGTTAATGCTCCCCAGGTTAATGGTAAAACTTTGTTACCATTGTGTTACACTTGCAAATTGTGCCTCTCTGAGGATCACTGAAAGGTGATAAATCATTCACCAACTGATGAGAGCAGCTGTCTGCAGGATGCCATCTCTGTGAATGGAGCTGAGCTGATCTTTACAAAAGCAGCATTTTGAAAAGTGGGAATTATTCCTAGCTAACATAATACTTGGTTTCAAAACTGTCACTTCATAACTAGTATCTGAACGTTTTAGCCAGTGTTTTAAAGAAGTCCTTTCTTTTCAAATGGATGTTTTTCATGAAATGCTTTCATCACTTATTTTTTTTTTTTTGCATACAAATGGAAAAACAGATCTGTTTCTTTGGAGACAAGATACTCTTCAATTCATATTCCACAAAGTACTTTTGCACATTTTTTAATAGAGTAGGGAGAAACATTTCTCTTGGTTTTATGATGTTTTAATTGAGATGAAAATTCAGTGCTGAGCATTTTCATAAAGTGAAAATTAAAAAAAAACCATGACTGGGCTTGAAACATTTTAATTCTACTCTCTCTCATTTCTAACATTTCCTTTCCTTTAAAAAAAAAAAACTGTTTTCAAAGGAAAAAGGAAGCAGAGTATCAGAATTACGAAGGAAAGCTTCATAGCTTAAAATCCAAATGAAATGTTCCTCAAAACTGACTTCTGCCAAGATTAATTTTGCTAAAAATAAATCAACATCTTCCAGTAAAAACTCTCTATTAAAAATATTCTGACCAGCAAAACTATCACAACTTGTGCCTCTTTTCCAAAGGCTTCCACAGAACTTTCTGCTTTATTTTTTCTGAGACTTGTTCCATGCATGTTTCAGATACAATTTTCCATGGGTAGAAGCTGGGAAGATGAGAAGATGGGAAAGGACCACTTATCTTTACTAGATGGCATTTGACATTTCTAATGTGTTGCACAAACATGAATTACCCTTTGCACTCACTGAAAAGATAAAAACTGCTGCTATTGCAAGACCAACAGGGAGTACGATTCATGATGCATTTATTAGTGTTTCTGTATCTCTTCCAGATCACAGGATCATGGGATGGTTTGGGTGGGAAGGGACCTTAAAGATCATCTAGTTTTAACCCCTAGACCAGACTGCTCAGGGCCCCATCCAGCTTGGCCTTGAATGCTTCCAGAGATGGGGCATCCACAGCCTCTCTGGGCAACCTGTGCCAGTGCTTCTCCACTCTCACAGGGAAGAATTTATTCCTGCCATCCAGTCTAAACCTGCCCTCCTCCAGTTAAGAAGCACTGCCCCTTGTCCTGTCCCTATCTGCTGAACCTGAAAGTTCATCTGGTCCCAACTCTGCTGCTGGGGGCAGGGACACCTTCCACTAGATCAGATTGCTCAAAACCCCATCCAGCCTGGCCTTGAACTTTTCCAGGGATGGGCTGCTCCGTGGCCTCTCTGGATAACCTGTGCCAGTGCCTCACCACCCTTACAGTCTGGAATTTCTTCCTTATGCCTAATGAAAACAGCTAAATTCCCCCTACCCCCCACCTGCCTTGGGAAAAGTCCCTCTCTAGCCTCCTCGTGGGCCCCCTGAAGGTGCTGGAAGTGTCTCTGGAACTTCTGAAAGCCCAACGACGAGCAGTGGTCGGTTGGCCATGACCGTTGGCTGGCATGAGCCCAGCAATCCGGAATCCAGGAGGAGGGATGGACCAATCAGAGGGCTCTGGTCCAGGTGACCCCACAAAGCCTTGGAATGCCCAGGGCAGTTGGAGGGGCAGAGCAGCAGGTCAGCACACCGTGCGCTCCCGTGTTGCTTCCTTCTTGTTCCCTTTTTGGTATTGGTGTCGTTCTGTGGAAGTCAAACAGGACCTTTCTGAGTTGGAGAAGAAACACTCGCAGGAATGAGTGGAATTAGCCTTTTGATGGACCTTCCTACCTGCGAACTCCACAGGCTCGAAGCCATTGCGGACCTCGTGACCTCTGTTCGCCGCTCACGTGTCCGTAAGGAAAAGCTAGCACTGGTCTTGAGACAGAAAGGCTATATCCAGAAACTTCTCCAGCTTTTCCGAATCTGTGAGAATTTCAAGAATATCAAAGGCTTGCATCTTTTGTTTGACATTGTGAGAGGAATTTTGTACCTGGATGAAGCCGCTCTGTTTGAGGTGTTGTTTTCTGACGAGTGTATTCTGGATGTAGTTGGGTGCCTTGAATATGACCCCAGTTTGGCTCAGCCAGAAAGGCACAGGGAGTTCTTGATGGAAATAGCAAAGCTCCAGGAGTTTATTCCTATAAGAGACCCCGAACTGAGGCACAGAATCCACCAGATGTCCATAGTACAGTACATTCATGCCGTCATTTTGCCGAATCCATCTGACTTTGAAGAAGGTTTTCTTTCTACCCTCACTTCGTTCATCAGATGCAGCAAAGAGGAGATCTTATGTGTGTTGCAGGTAAGTGGTTTTTAGTGTGGCCCAGGTGGGATCCATATAGATCCCTCTGGCTGTTGTTTGGAAAGGGATTAAAGCTGGTGAACACTGTGTAAGTTAATCACAGGCCCTTTCATTTGCACAATGTTTTGTTTCTTTCCGATCCCTTGGATTCTGTATTTTCAAAATCGTAGATTTCAAGTGAGTATTTTAATACTTTTTAATGGCTTGTAAAGAGTTCAAAGTCCTCTTTGATTGCCACTGGAGTGGCACAGCAGAGATGGAAGGAAATGCCACGCTCTGTAGAGAGGAATTTAGGGATTAGTTTTAGGGATGGTCTCCTGTGCTCGGCTTCACCTGTGGTTCTGGTCTCCCAGAGCCCCTTCCTCTGCACAGAGGGAGTGCTGAGACAATTCACTGGAAATGATCCTGCTGGATGTGAACCCTGGCATTTGATTTCTTTGTGCCAAAAATGATGGCAGTGTGGAGAGTTTGACTTTGTGCAGTGTGGGATCCTAGTAAGATCCGTGTTTTCACTTGCCAGAGGCACTGTGTAAGCTGTGTTCTTTTTGTGTGTTCTGCAGAAAGATGAGACATTTTTGTCTGAAATTTTTGCACAGTTGAAAGATGAGGCTACAGCTGATGAGCAACGATATGAGTTGGTAAGTCAGTGGTCTCGGTGGCTCCTCAAATGCTTTAAATGAAAGAGATGAAGTTCTGCAGTCTTGGAGGTGTTTCTGGAGAATCAGCCATTACACCCATCCTCTGATACAAATTGTAATTGTTTCCTCCATTCAGAGAGTTTTCTGACTCAAATAAACCTGACATTATTTTTTTCCCTATGCACCAGGTGAAGTTTTTCAGGGAATTCTGTGCCTTTTCTCTCACATTGCATATGAAGAGAGATGAATTCCTCAACACTCTGGCAAGGCTGGGAGTGCTCCCAACTCTTGAGATGTTAATGGTAAGTGAAAACTTAGAGCTGATTTTAATAAAGCTGGGAAAGCACACAGCCATTGAGCTAGGGTTTTTTTTTGATCTGCTGAGCACCTCTGTGTAAGTCTGATTGGAGAGCTCTGCTCTGCTGAGAGTGGAAGTTTCCTGTAATGTTCAGAATCCAAAAGCTGCCCACAATTCTACTCTGGAGTCACCTGGCTTGATTGCTGTTATTATTTTTACTTTGCGTGATGTAGAAGTCTGTGGGCAGTGCAGTCCTTGTGAGTGTGAACATTGAGAGAGACTTTTTTTCATGCAGCAGCTTGATTTGGGTTTTTTTATCAGACAAAATCACATCTGTATTCTTGTTGCCTGTAAATGAGCACAGAAATTGTACACCTTGATTTGTATAGCTGGTCTTTTTTGTTTGACATGAATAAATTGTGGATACCAGGTAGAGAATAATAGTGTCTTAGATATTCTAGCCAGTAGGATGCTGTGAATGTTTCTGGCCTAAATTAGGGCTCTCATATTGACAGAAAGTTTTGGGTCCTTTCTGAAGGAGGGAAATAGTGGGGAAAGATTTGGTTGGTTTCTTGTAATTTTTATGTAATCTCATTGCTATGTTTCTCATAGAATCTTGTGTGATGAAACATTCCCCAGACTTTTATCTGCCTCTTCTTTACAGCTTCACTTGGTAGTAAATGCCAAACTTGATATACTCTAACAAATTAATCTCTTTCTTTATTAGGGAATGAAAAATCTGCAAGTTAGATCTGCTGCTACAGATATATTGTCTTACCTAGTACACTTTAGTCCATCCATGGTCCAAGAATTTGTAAAGAAAGAGGCCCGTCAGAGTGACAAGGTAAGTACAAGTGGTTTGGAGATTGTTGGATATACTACTTTTAGTGCAAATAGGAAAATATTCAGCCAAACAAAGTCTCAGTTTCTGTTTCATTTAACTTTTTATTTAAAAAATTGCAGAAACTGGGGAACTCATTCCATTCCTATAACTAATTTTGTTTGTTTTGTTTATTTTGTTTTGGATTTGCAGGATACCCAACTTCTCATTGTGACCATTGAGCAGATGATCTCCAATCCTGACCCTGGACTTGGAGGAGATAATCAGCTAATGGAGATTTTGTATACTCTGCTTGATCCAAAGACCATGCAGCGCAAAGCTACTGTAAGAGAACATGAAGGGCAGAAGACATTCCTGTCTCAACAAAGGGAAAAGTCTGATATTCTCTGGTGCTGTTATTGTGGGCAGAGGATAAAGAATGTTAGGGTTTTTTAATTGACCGGAGGGTGGTTTGATAGTCACGTTAAATAAGCAAAATATGAGCTAATTTTGCTAATGAAAGGTTAGGGTTATGGTTAGTAGAGTCCTTGTGAAACCGAATGCATGTTTTAACACATTGCATTCTACCAGAACACCTGTAAAAATGTTTGCAGGTTTTTCTGGGTAAAGAAACTGCATTTCAGAGTGGTTTAAGGTCACTTTGTCAAGCACTTTGAGTCACTAATGATTTTCAGGTAAATATTTGGCCCCACCAAAAAGATACAGGCAGACCTGAAGGAGTCAGTAAAATTCTTCATAGGCTGTTCCTTCTGGTACTACTCTTTCTTATTTAAAAGGTTGCGTGTGAATGCCGGTGTTTAATGAAGCGTTTGTTGTTTCAGAAATTAGAAATATGTGAATTTCTCAATTTCTTCTACGACCGTTGCATTCGCGTCCTTACTGCGCCGCTTCTGGCTGCGACATCAGCAGAATCATATGAAATAGGTAATGACAATTTTAATTGATTTCCCCCCTTCCTTCTTGAAATGCTTTGAAGGGACTTAGATTCCTGGGAGCAGCAATAGGCCTGTGAAGCCAGGTGGGAATACTCTTGCTGCAAACTGCAGCTCTGCTGCTGGTGGGAGTTTTCATAGCCCTTTCTTGCAGCTGTGAATGCTGATGTAGCTTGATGCTGTGCCTTGCACAGCTGTACTTCCTTGATGTCTGCTGTGAGTCATGTAGTAGTTTTATTAGTCTGATTTTAAAGAATATCTGCTGCAAAAGGCAAAAAAAGACACAGATGTGTTTGTTGTTTTGTTCTGACCCAACATCCTCCTTCTTTAAGCAATCCAGTGAAATAAAAATTTGCCAAAAACATGTCAGAAACTGTAATAACAACTGAACTCAGCTTCAATAACAATTATTTATTTCTTGGGTATAACTTAAGACATTAATTTTTCTCGTAGATAATTATCAAACAGCAGAAATACTTGCTTCAGTTTTGGAGCTGCTTTCTTTTTGTGTGCAGCGGCACAAGTATCACATGAAGAAGTATGTTATAAGCAAAAATCTGCTAAGAAGAGTACTGGTATTGATGAAATCCAAACACAAATTTCTGGCTTTGTGTGAGTATGGGGCTGTTGTGATTTCCTCCTTCAAGGCTGTGTGTGTTCCAAGTGGAAGGGGCACCAGTACCAGTGCACACTTGAACTCAGAATTCCTGTTCATTTCCTGTATTCTGCTGGCTGTCATTAAGTAATTTGGAAAAAAAAAAAAAGCAGCAGCTGTCTGTAAGCATAGACTTGATGCAGTTTCTGGTGGGAGGAGGATTGTTGTCTCTCTTGAAGCCCACAGGGATCCTTTCAAGTCTTCATGACAGTAAAGGAGCCTTTGTGATCAGGTGTCTTTCTAATTTCCATGGAAGTCTTGTCCTTTTTTAATAACGTCCTAAATCTAGTGCTCCTTGTGGAGAGGGAATGAAATTCTGGGAACCAGGATATTTAAAGACTTGGGGCTGGTTCTGGGAGGGGAACAGAGAAAAGCAGAAGAGGGAGGGAGCTCATAGTTTAACTTCACACATGCTGGACCTGAGAAAGAAATCAATGGGCCCTGATGACCTTCAAATACCCAGGGAAGTCCAAGAAGAAGAAAGAAAGGTGACCTGTCAGCAAATGCTGCTTCTGCACTTTCCCCAAGTGCTTCTTAATGCTCTTGCTTTGGGGGTGCATCTTCCTCTTGGGATAACACCAGCTTTTGGAGTTCTTCCACAGAGAGATTGGAGCCCTGGCGTGTGGTTATTAAATGCTTGAATGTTTCTCTTCACACAGCTGCTCTTCGTTTTATGAGGAGGATAATTGGCCTCAAAGACAACCTTTATAACCGTTACATCATCCTGGGAAACCTCTTTGAACCAGTTGTAAATGCCCTGTTGGATAATGGGACAAGGTGCAACTTGCTCAGCTCTGCTGTGGTGGAGCTGTTTGAATTCATCCGAGTGGTAAGTCCCAGCAGCAGTTTCAGCACTGAATCATCCTCTGAGGTTGAGAGGCAAAAGGCAGCTCTCCCAGGCAAGAGACATCCTGGTTTACTGGAGGGTCACAAATAGAAGTGGGGCACTGCTGAGTCTATTGTCCATTTCTGCGAGAAGTTTAATAATTCTTTCTAGATCCCAGCTTTTTTCCTTCAAAATGAATCATTGCTTTGCATTTGTGCTTGACGAGAATGTTTTGGCTCTGGGCAAAGGATTAGTTGCTTTCCAAACTAAACTCAAAAGCTTTCTGACCTTCTGAATGTGAACATTTCAGAGCGAAACCCTGTTCTGTTCTTGCGCAGGAAGATATTCAGTCCCTCATTGCACATATAGTCGAGAACTTCTCTGATAAGTTGGAATCGATCAAGTATGTTCACACATTCCAGGGACTGAAGGCAAAATACAAGCAAGAAAATCACTGGCAAAACCAGACACAGAACAGGTATGGCCCAATTTGTGTCTTCTGAGACTGGCAGTGACTGCCATTCTTCAGGACTGCTGGATGGTTTTTTTCTTTCCCAGAGGGAAGCAGGAGAAGGTGTCTGGGATTGGGGTTGGGTTTCATTCTTGCTGGAAACCTTTTTGGATCAGAGTAAACCCCCATCTGTCTTTTCTTGTGGCCTAGTGTAGTAGAGCTGATATGGGTCAGTAGATTAAGTGTTCCATTCAGAAAACCTTCGGTTTAGGAGAAGCACGATCTTGCTCTGGCCCTCCAAGTTAGGATTTCATCTGCCTCATTGCCAGCTGGGATGTTGGTGAAGCTTGCGGTGAGGGTGGAACAGAGGATGGAACTGGATTGCCTTCTCCAACATGATGAATCCCCTCTAAAGCTCTGGAAGCCATTTCTGACCCTGTCTGAGTCTGAAATATCAGGAAAAGCTCGAATCACTTGTCCTGTGTCTCTTGCAGTGTCCCCTCCACATTGCCTGACAAGGCATTTGTCAGACATGGAATACTCTCAAAGGCAGTTAAAAAACTGCGGGTCACTAAAGTTGAAAAGAAGGCAGCTCTGGCATCACCAAAAAGCTCTAATGTCTCCTGTCCAGCGTGCAAGACCCTGACCAGAGTGATGTCACCTGTAAAGGTGGGAGAGCTTGTATGGAAGCTGCTGGCCTCACGTAGGACAGCGGAGCAGCCATGCGGGTCAGCAATGGCCTGTGTGCAGGGTATCTTAGTTAGGGATTAACTCAGCCAAAGCCCTGTCTAGAGAAACCCCAAATAATGTGGGAGAAGGTTTAAGAAAGGTTTAAGTGGAACTGGAGTCTGTTGGTAACTGGTGGGCACAGATTCATCTCGCCTCTTCTGCATAATTGAATTGTTGCCTCCCCTTGCCTGTTTCCCCTGCCCTGCTGGTGCTCTGTGTGTGTGATACACAGATGAGATGGTGTTTTTTGGGATCTATGTCAGTGTCCCCTCACAGGGCAATTAAAAAGTGGTTTTAAGCAGACAAAAGTGCAGGCTCTGTTGTGCCTTACAAGGCCGAGCATCATTTGAACCTTTAGCCCAGGAGCTCCTGAGCAGCTACAGAAAAGCACAGCAAGAAATTTGTTGCCCACCCCGAAGATTTAGGAGGAAAAACTATGTGCAGCATTGGATTGTAATGTGAGAAATTCCTTTTTTTCTCTTTCTCCAACTGGCAGAGGGGCCTATTTGAAATATTTGGCTTTCCTGATGAGGATGACAAGAAGGAGGCACCTCCACAGAAAAGAGCTTGTCTGGATTGTTAAATAAAACCAAAACTTTGGAAAAAAGCTTTTATTATGGGGTTGCTATCCACCATGTAGATCACTCTTGATATGTCATTATATAATAATAATGTAATATAGTAGTAATACATGTTAGTAATAATATAATATAATATAATATAATATAATATAATATAATATAATATAATATAATATAATATAATATAATATAAT
>JAWWMP010000116.1:17194895-17364386 GCA_035047865.1 Dendrocincla tyrannina
ATATAATATAATATAATATAATATAATATAATATAATATAATATAATATAATATAATATAATATAATATAATATATAGTTTATATATTTGATACAAAGTATTATAATAATGTAATTTACATAAAGTAATATAGATTTATATGAAAATTTTATTAGTATAGTAATATATATAGTAATATATTTGTATAAAGTAATATAGTAGTAATATATAGTAATATATATTGAGTCTATTTCTCCTGGAAAAGTTTAATTCAAAGCCATTTCTTTATTTTTAAGGTTTTTGTAGTTGGTTTTAATTGTAGCTCATTTGGGGAAAAAAAAATTAGTGCTGTCTGTATATATAAGTAATATAGTTTGTTCCATTAAGCAGAAGTTTATTTTGTATTAAAGATTTAGGAATTAATTAATGTAAGACTCTGTAGTTTCATAAGATGTGTTATTTACAAATGCTATTGTAATAAAGAGTTTTGAAGCTTGACTGGGTGGGATTGTTTCTTTTCGTGTGAGTTACTGTGGCAGTCAGTGATGAGCAAACCCCTCTCCTGGCTTCGTTTTCAATCTGTCAAGGTCAAACCAGTGAAGGGTTCTGTAAGATTTCTACTCCTTTCAAAGTGAATTACTGGTCACATCCCCAACCTTGCAACTAAAGCAATTATTTTTGCTAAAAGTTGCATTATTTTAATGGCCCTCAGGATCTGCTTCTGTTCTGGAGGCTCTCAAGTTGCTGAGACCTGTAGCTGAACAAATCTGTGCACTGCAGGGATGCTCAATGGCCTCACTGTGAATGTTCCAGCAAAAGTCAGTGTTGATAGTGTATTTCTGTGTAATTTGAAATACTGAAATATAAAGTATGAGTTGCTTGTCTGAAAGTTCTGTAAAACTAGGTGTAAGATGGAAAACAAAACCCTTCGCTTACCGATAACGTAATTTATTCTCAAAACATCCTTCTGCTCTTGGGATCTGCAATGAGCTTCTTCAAACCACCACTTCCTTATAACTTCTTCTTTGCCTTCAGACAAAAAGATGGCCTGAAGCAGGGACTAAGAGCCAGCTGGAGCTCTTAGTGCACTATTCTGTCCTATGCTGCCAGTACTCCCACTGATGTGGTTCTTCCATGGGAGGCAATGGGCAGGTGATGGCAACATCCACCCTTACAAGTGCCTTGTCTTTCTAAAAGGTATCAGTGTCATGTGGCTTCTCTTCCAGTGGCTGCGAGATGCAAAGGAAGGATTTCATCATTTGAAATTGGCACAAAACTCCTAAAGGGGATCAAAAGAGCAGATCAAATTTGTTACCTTTGTAAAATAAGACTCTGCAATAGAAAAATGTTTTTTTCATTCAGCTTGGGGGAGAAAAATTCCCCGAGACTGATGGGAGCCCAAATAGTAGGTCAGAGATTAGGAGCAAACAGGCATTTTAGCCACTCATTGTTCTGTTATGGTTATCCCAGATGTAGCACTTAGTTCTATTAAGCTGCTGCAATCCCCAT
This sequence comes from Dendrocincla tyrannina, assembly GCA_035047865.1. Taxonomy (NCBI): domain Eukaryota; kingdom Metazoa; phylum Chordata; class Aves; order Passeriformes; family Dendrocolaptidae; genus Dendrocincla; species Dendrocincla tyrannina. The sequence continues at coordinate 17,196,384 of JAWWMP010000116.1, forward strand.
TAATGTGAAACTTCATCCTACATCAGGAAAATGGGATTTTCCAAAACCACTCAGTGTCTGCCTGAACAGCTTCTGCTGAAGGTCTGCTAATGGCATGTGCTTGAGACAATTCAGGTGAGGGTTTTACACTTAGGGTATGAAATGAGGAAAGAAAATAATAAACAATGAGCTGCATTGCCAATGCAAATCACTTCAGCAGAAATCTTTCATATATTTGTTGGTTTCTTTAGAAATGTGTAACAGAGATTCGTTTTTTTATTTAAAGAGAATAGGAGAAACTTTCAGGTCCCAAACTTTATGACACAGGGAGAAATTTAATTATTATTTCTAGAAGAGTTTGTTGCACAGTGTTTTTGTTGGCTCATTCTTCATCCTTATGGGTTCTGTGAGGATTTGCCCTCTTGACTTCTCAGGGCTGATATCTACTGTGTCTGGAGAGAGGGCATAAAGAAGTCAGGTAAGATCATCCCTAAAATGAGGAGGAGTGCACAGGGTGAGGAGTGAGATGCAAAATTAGGAAAACTGAAAAATGGATGAAGTGTAGTTGAGACACCTGCATGCTGAAAATGAAGCCATATTTAAAATAAACCCCAAGTCACCAACCTAGGACAAATGTAACAAGTGTATGATGACTCTTGACCAAGGCTGGCTTTTTAATTGTGGTCCAGACCTTAAAAGATTTGAGGTTTCTTCTTCAAATATGTGCAAAGAAGAATTGCCTCCCATACCACACATATAGGGAAATTCAGGCCTCACTGGGTAAGGGAGAGTGCAGGAGCAATGAAATCACGAGTTCAAAGTGCTTCTCTGTATTATCTGTCTATTTAAGTAAAATTCATTGCTGCAGATGATAAGCAAATCTCTGCATGGAAAGTAAACCAGACTATGAACATTCTTTTGAGGCTCTTTCGATACATTTCATGTTGGTGACTGTCCAAGTTGGAGAAGTGTGAAAGGATCAACATTTCTCTAAATGAGAGGCAATGTGCAATCCTAAAACTGGCTGCATTTCTTGTCCCTGGAAAGCCGTGAACATCTGGGTGGTTTTACCTCCAAAGCTCCTATGTATGGGTGGGCATAAAAGTTTGTATCTGTGCAAGTGGAGGCTTATTCAAGGATATTCCATATCTTCCAGCCAGCTGTGGGATCAGGAGAGCTAGTTTGGATGAATCTCTGCCACAAGCACTGAATGCTGAGCAGCACAGGCACCTTGCAGCCTGCTCATCACATAGAGCTAATTATTCCCTAGAGCCATTTCTCTGCTGACAGCTTATACCCAACATTTAGGAAAGACTAAATCATGCACCTGTATTTAAGGAGCAAAAATGCAGCTTCATCCTCTGAAGCTGTTACATCAGGTAATTATTGTTTTCTCCCTTCAAGAGTTTGTTGCAGACACTCTATTTTTGGGTTTGTGCTGTGATATCCTGAGAATTAATACACACCTTAAAGCAACCCTGGTGTTCTTTCTCTCCCTGAGTTTCTGGTAGTCACAGCTAACAAATGCATGGAGTATCATTCTGTGCCATATCACCATGCTTCTTTTTCGTTTGATTTCTGGTTTCTGTGGTTACCATCTAGTGAAGAAAAACACAAGAGCAACATGAATAACATACAATGATGTTATAAAAGCTATTAACAGTGATTATACAATTTATGCTTTTTGTGACCTGAAAATGCCCAAAGCATTAGTTTCGACCCCACCATAGGAAGTCATAGGAAAAAACCTACACATGTGAACTGAGCAGAGAGTTCCATTTAGATGATGATGAATGCTGCTCAGAAATGGAGGAAAAGTAATAGCAGGGGAAGTGAAGGAAATAATTGGAGGGTGTCTTGTGGTAGGAGGGTTTTTTAGAGTGCCATGAAGTGGGTGGAAGATGTCCATGTGGTCTGCTTTTATTAATCTTGTGGGCTAAACAGTGCGGAGGAAAAGAGACTGCCTGGTAGATATTTGCCATGACATCAGTGGGGTATGGCTAAGAACAACCGAGCTCATTTAACAAGACAAACAGGAGAAATTAAGAAATAAAAATTACTAGAAATTGAACCCTTTTATTCCAAATAAGGAGGGACTCTACGGTGATTCATCTGCTTTAACTAAATTGGGCAAACTGATAGAAAGGCAAGTTGATAAGCTGAAGTCACATGCATGTTGTAGTTTCATCCAGTGATTTCATTGTGTATAAATTTTTCTATGCCCAATAGGAATAAAACAATGAAACTACATTTAGCATCCTTTTAGGTGAACCTGCTGTAATTCACTGTAATTTATTTTTCAGTGCCTTGAATATTCATTTGACAGGGAGATCCTTTAACTTTGCCTGGCTATTTGTCAGAAGTAGGGATAAATATTTTCTCGCATAAAGGAGTCTTTATTGATTTCCTGTTTGGCTTCTTGTTATTTCCAATAATTTGTTCTAACAAATACTTGGCGCTCCTACATGGCAACAGGCAAAGTGTGAACAGCAGACTTTGTGCCAGTGAAATAGCATGAGACCTTGGAAATAGGACACAGTCTGATTCCACACATCTGCCTTCTGCATACCCCTTTCTTACACTGCTTTTTTGCCATGTGGGGATGTGTCCACCATCCCAACTCGGACCCCTCAGAGACAATTCAGAGGCTTCATCCAAATTCTGCTGCAAACAATACAAATGTCCATTTACTAATGAGATAGCTACTGTATTTTGCTGCAGTAAGTCCTGTTTATCTGTGAAGACCTCTAAGGCTGGATGTGTGTAAATCAGTTGAAATTTCACAGCTATCCTTAGAAGTGTTCAGATTTCCAGAGCAGCAGTGTGAGAAGCTGAAGAAGTCCAACTGCCTTGAAACATGATTGAAGTTGGCACCTCAACTGCACGTTGTTATAGCTTAGAGCAAATCTCAGCCACAGAAGGCCTGGTGTCTGTCTTTCCTTGGAAAACAGATGTGAGAAAGGCACAGAAAACAGAACAGTTGGTTATTTTTCCCCCCCAGGACTGCCGTGACAATTTGCAGTCACCGTCACCAGCAGCCAGGCCAGATCCCCAAAAAGCAATGAAGCTGAGTTGTTTGGGGTTTTATGAATGTGGATGGCATATTTGGTCAGTGAATTGCCATACTTTGTCCTGGCTTCAGGTAGGAGGTGAAGCTCTTAAGGTTGGGCACGTCAAGTCCCAAGGCAGGAGGACATGGGTAGTTTTTGAGTGAGTTCAGTGAGAGGGTCTGCAGAGCAGTGGCAGCACAAGGCAGGGACAGGAGATGTAGCCAACAGAGCCCCAGGCCTGTGCAGGTTTCCTGTGCCTCTTAGCAGGAAACATTCCATTATCAGAGTAGAACTAATAATATTTAAGGAAACACCTGAAAACTGCTTGGATTTACCTGTGAACAAGGGCATCTCTTCATCTGTCTGGGCTCCCAAGCCCACTGCTGTGACCAGCGTCTTGCAGGGTCTGTTGTATATCATCTCTTGGGAGATAATAATCCATATTTGCTTGCTGTGACCACCTCCTTCTCCCAAGGCATCTGATTTTGGCTGCAGCTGGAGGCAGGGAAGTGAGCCAGATGGCCATCCTGTGGTTCTTGAGGCAGCAGTAGGTTGCGAGTGGCATTCAGCTTTTCATTCCTGGAGGACATGACTCAGATGACATTTTCTGAGACTGAAGAGCACAAAGAGGATAGACTGCACAGCTCAGGGGACATGTAAGAGTGTAATTCCATTGTCTGACAGCCCCTGGAGGTATTGGCCACCAAGCTTGGATTTTCCAAATTGCTTCAGTCTGCCCAGCTCAGAGCGGCTGGGGTTACATCTTAGCTGGTGTAATCCCATGTAAGTAGACTGAAAGATGCTCCTGGGAGATCCCAGTCCATATAAAACCACATGGAGCCACTTTTATTATTCACATCCATGCTCTTTTATGATTATGCTGGGACATACCCCACTATGGAAGAAGTCTCCACTGTCTTACATCAGTAATTGCTTGTTTGCAGCCCTGTCTGCCGTCTAGAAAAAACATTGGGAAATGGTGGTTACTCATTTAGGAACCTTCATTTAGCAATCTAAACATTAATTTAAAAGCCTAAACCCTTACAAGCCTGCAAAATACAATTTAGATTTTTTTTTTTTTCAGAAACAGCCTATTTAGCATTGCTCTGCAGCATTTTGAGAGAGGTACCCTTGGTGCATTCTGGCCTTCTGGAAACCAGAGCAAATACAAAATTCCACCAAAAGAAACACCACAGAACACGTGACCTCTCATGCAAAGAAATACTATCCAAATGCATTCCAGAAAGGTTTGAATGCCAGATTCTAGTTCTACTACATCAGTCTGAGCTATCCATCACTATGTAGTTACCCCCAGGAGGGAAGGAAAGGGCAAACATCTCACATGTTCAAGGAGTCTCAAGGTTATGCTTGTCTGAACCTTTGCAGTTCCTCCTGCTGGGAAATCTCAATGGCACAATCAAGAAAACGCAAGCACCATAATTCAATTGGATTATTTTATTTTTTGTTAAAACAGGGGTATGTCAGCTGAAAAATGAGGGAACAGGTGAGCTCATTGTGGAGGAGAGGAGAACTTGTGCAAAGGTAGGGCAGGAAGATGAGCTGCTGGTGGTGTTTCTTGCAGTGTCTTGCAGCAGAGCCCCGTGCTTGACGGGCTGGGTTTGTACTGTCTTTACTCAGTCTCGTGCAATGCAAGGAGTGCACTGTTCTCACCGCCTTTACCCAGCTCGGGAAGGATTCAGTGTGTATCAATTGTATTATTTATTTATGAGTGTTCTCAGGTTTCCTACAATGAGGTGAAGGGAAGCAGAGTAACAGTGCTCATCACCAAGCTCCCAGTCCTGCTGTAAGAACTTTGTAGTAGCCATTTGCACATAATTAATGTTCATTATGGCTTTTAAAAGATCACATTAATCAGCTGGGAAGATTTATGGTATTTTTCAGTATCATTACTCTCAACATGTACAAGTAGTTATTTTAGATATTTGAAAGAGATTTTGGGGTTTTTTTGGCAGGTCAGTAAGAGAAAAGGCAATACTTCACTGATGAATAGTTTAGGATCCTACAGAAACACTTTGCTACAGATTTGTGTATTTATTCTGATTTCTTTTCTTTATCTTCCTGGTCTGGTCAGAAAATTGTGCTGAAGAATATCAGTCATTTACTTGATCCAGAATAGTTCAGACAGGTTCCTAACCTAGGCAGATGTCTGCTACTGCTGTTCCTTCACCAAATCACTTTATCTCCAATCAAGGTTTTGTTCTCAAGGAATCATTTCCTTTTGCATGTGTAGATTGCTAAATTCAGGAAATTACTCTCCATTCACATATTTTGATTCTTGTATAGTTTCCCTTTTGCTAGCTGCTCCCTTCTGATTTTTTCTCATTTAACATCTTCAGATATTAAAGAGAGGAAAATGGGAGCTTCTGGCCCTACAGGAGTGTCACGTATGGAACAATGTCCTGGGGTTTCTTTTGGTCATTGAATCTTCCCATACTTAAATCACTATTTGGACTAGGGGATCTCTCCCACAATATTTAATTGTAGGCTGCTCACTGGGTTGGAATCTAATCAAGTAAGATCGCTGTGATGCAAAGAAGTGCTGTAATTGTGTTTTACCGACGGGGAAATAAAGCCCACACAGACAAACAGCGACAGATGCAAACCCAGCTCTGCTCAGGAGTGATAAAACAGAAGCTGTTAAATGCCTTGAGGTATTGAAAACCTCGGGGGAGATGCATCTGCTTCTGTTTGGAGGCTCAACCCTGCCAGTAAAAACGCTGGATTACTTAAGGGAGCAGATCTTTGTAATGCTGCTAACGCGAAACTGCACAGGATTTACCAAGAGGTAAGAGTTTGCTATTAAGCAGCAGCAAACCCTGTACTGAGAGGCAGTGAGTTGTGATATTCCAGTGGTGCCAGAGCTGGTGAGCCTGTAGAGGTGTATCCACATGTAGTCACAGGCATCCTTGCCCTCACACAGCGCTCAGTCCTGGGTGTGCTGTTGATGTGCAGCTGTTGATCCTTTTTGTCCCAAATGTGACACCTCAGTACGGGCAGTCCCTGCCCTTGGGTCTGGTTCTGAAAGGTCTTCTTAGGGCTGCGTTTGACATTTTATTTTTCAGTGCAGGGAGGAAGGACGTTTTTCATACATTTATCAAAAGTGAAATCCCCCCAAATTAGCCATGAAATTCAAGAGGAAAAAAAAATCCTTTCCAGTGCAGAAAAGGCTTCAAACTTCCCAACACAGAGTTCCCTGTTCCTTCAGTTTAGCAAAACCAGGGCTCGGTGCTCTCTGCAAAATTTCCTCTGAATGTTGTGTTAACTCCTGAGTTAATTAATTCGGAGTTAATTACATGCCAAGCACCATGTTACTGTGGCTGTACAGTTACTCTGGTGCTAAAATAACTCGAGTTTATTTCCTTGCACGATGGCACTGTGGAACACATCCAGAAAGTTTATCATGGTCTTAACTCTCTGTTTTAGATGCTAAATTGATTCTGTTTCCCCTGATTGTTCTTTAAATTCTTTCTGCGACCTTCCCAAAGCTGCAGTGGCATCAACACCAGAGCTATTGCCTACACACAGGTAGTAACTCCCTGCTGCAACCTGACAGTCATCTACTTGTACAAGGGGATTGATAATAGAAAGGGCTTGATGAGGAGGAAAGGTGGAAAATATTGTCACAATTGCTTTGTATGTTATTGCAAAAAAAGGGGAAAACATTTTTATTATTTTTTTAATCTGAAAAAAGCTATATTAGAGGAAAATGAGTATTATTGCAAAGTTTTTGTTTATTTGAACAGTGTAATTATTCTGAATGCCTTGCTGGTAAGTCTTCAGTCAGCTCTGACTATTGATCAAATGGCTGAAAGCCAAGAGTTATTTACTACCTTAGTGTTACTTAGGCCTTAGCGCACAATCAAGGTCATTATCTGAATTATCCAGTGATTATTTTGGAAGGAGAATGTGCCATTTGAATGCATAAATAATGCACTTCACCATCTCCGCGTTGTGAAGGGGGGCTCTGGTGCTGGGTAACTGCTGAGAAATTGCCTTGGGGAGGTTTTCAGAGGTGCCACGGTGGAGGCAGGCGCCTGGCGCCTGGAAGTCAGGGATATCACTTAAGAGTACCTGGTGCCCATTTTCTTCTGGGCTGCTGCTCTTTGCCACCACTGCTCTGTCATGTAGCAAAGAGGGACACCTCTTGTGTTTGGATACGTGGAGCTGCTACGCTGAGTGTATAAAATATTGGAAAAAATTACCCCTAATCTGAAAACCCAAACCTTTCCAGTCTGATGCAGAGCAGTGTTATAGTAACACATGGGGTGCCCACAAGGAAAGTTTTAGGGTTGTATTCAACTTAAGATCTGAAGTGATGAGAAGTTATTTAAGCTCTGTACTCTATGGGTGTTTAGTGAGAAGGATAAAGCATCCAGGAGCAATGGGTAAGGTTAAAATGCCACATAAAAATGTTTTTTTGTAAGGCAATGGCAACATAATCACCCAAATCCAAAGTGAGAGAATGTATAAAAGTCGGAGCTTCATCCTAGTTAATTGTTTAGGGAGCCTTCTGCATTAGGGACATGACTTATCTCTTTTATTCTTAATTGAAGAGATTGTGTTTAATAACTTCTTTTGGTCATCAGCCCCTTAGCTCTAGTGTAGTCTTTTCACTGCCTTGTCCAAAGTAGAATATACAGGATTTCTTGAATGCAAATATAGGATGCACATCCTGCTTGGTCTCTCAGACACTATTTTATAGTGAAGTACTAAAAATTCAGTGAAGTTTTGTTACCTGTATTTCTCAGTAACAGAAGTCACAAAAGGCTATCAGATACCTCTACCAGTGATACTATGTGGGAAATACATATTGTACCTGTTCTAAATTCTAGAAACAATTTATATAGTTTGCAATTGCTCATCTGGTTTTGCTTTATATTGCTAAAGCAAACCTTGCTTTTGATGACCTCCAAACAGAGGCAAGAGAAAACATAACTTGTGTACATTAAGATGAAGCTTTTCTGTTTATGGACATTGAGAAAAAATTGCAAATGCAAGAGCCCATGCGAGACCTGATTTCCTGAACATTCCCTGACCCCACTGACATGAGTAGGAGTAGAGTCAAAACTGCTCTACCAGAGTAAAGACACTTTATTTTTCCATGTATTGGAAAGTTACAGAGAAGTTTAGGCTTTCTTTAGGAATACAGACACAACTGCTGTGGTAAACTGCTGTGCCAATTTACCATTCTACACCTGTTCATTGGCAACTCCATGTATATTGCATTTGTAAGGCTGAGTTATTACCTATTTCTATGTAAAATATTCATGGACCATCTCTGAACAGTTTCAGAAGTCATTCATTATAGATTCAGGTCATGGTTTGCAGTCTGTATTCACACTTGGTTTGATGCAGAGCAGCAAAACCTCTGCTTTGCAGCTGAAGGGAGAGTAAACCCAGATGCTCCAAACAACAGGGGGAGGATGAAACTCCACTCCCTGTGGAAAAATCTGACTCTCTCTCTCTGTTCCTGTGCTCTTCTCTCTGTTCCCTGCTTGATCCTCCTTGTGTGGGCACATATGAACCTATGGAAACAATGAAGTCTCCCAGGGCAGGAAAGCACAAAAGAGAAAAATGGGAAAAAAAAATAGGGAGGAAACCCCCTGATATCAGAGGACAACAAATAACAATAATTAAGAGGATACAGAACAGCCTACAGCCATATTCACAATTTGAGGGAGAACCCTGACCTCTGAAGACCACTGGTTTGATACATTTTACCTCCTTTCAAGTTATTACCCCTAATTCTGGAGGGGGGCAGACTGAAACTCTACATTTTTGCAAATATTTCTCCTCCAAGAAAAGTCTCCTACTAACTTCTGGTGGCGAGAACTTGGTTATGCCTCAAAGTGAGAGAATTTACATTTCTTCCTAAACAAAACACATGATTTCACTGATCACTTCCTCTTTTATGATTATTGACAAAAATAATGTGTATTTTAAGAGTCTGTGAAATAAACAGCAGAGCAAGTAACTGTCCCCCTGCTTCCCAGCGTGGCAGGACTGCGCAGGAGGAGGGAGTACAGCCACCCTTTACTGCAGATGGCCATTGCTGATTCTCCTTCCTGCACTGTCGCTTGCTTAACCCACCCCAGAATTTTGTCTTTAATGAAAAAAAATATCAAAAGCCCACTGCTGGGGAGCAATTGTTACTCGTGTGCAGATCTCTGCCTCAGACCACCTCTCGTGAAATTTGACATCAATCAGTTTCAGTCACACTTTCGGAGGGGTTTTTCATCTGAGGGGACAAAAGCTGGTTCTGTGACGGATTATTATCAAAATACACTCCTGACTGCCAATCTGCAGAGGGATGCAGTGCAAAATTATGCTAAACCTGTCTAGACTCCTGTTTCTTAGAGCTGAGAGTGATGCAACAGGGCAGTAATACCAGATTTCTACCCACAGTGGTTACCCTGTGTGTATTCAGAGTCTTCTCATCAGCTCATCTTCCTGACATCAAGAGGCAACATCCAAACACAGCCCTCTTGGTACATAACTTTTTCTTCACTGCTGATATTATCCTCCTCTACTCCTCCAAAGCAGGATGCCTCTGCCCTTTGCATTATTGTCAAGAGCTTTGTGTGTACTGCATCCCTCCGACAGAAACAAAAACAAGTTTGTGGAAAACAACCTGTGGAAAGAAAATTGGAAAATATGTTGTTTGTAGCCATTGTCCAGTGACAAAGTCATTCTTTTCTCACGCTAAAGTAGCTCATAGCAGCATGTTTTCACCCTTAATAAACTAATGCCATAAACAAAGCATGAAAACATAATACAATCTGCAAAATAAGTGTTTTTTCAACCCAGCTTCCCATTTGCAAGCTTAACAGATGTGCAAAACTTCTACCCAAATTTGGATGATATCGGGAAGTGAGTTTTTTGGGAAGTGGGTCTGAGTGGGACTCAGAATTGCTTCTCCACAGAGCACTTTATGGACCAACGAGTATCCTTAAGAGTACCTGCTGTGAAGAGATGCTAAAGAGGGGACAGGACCTCCCACCTGGTCCCTCTTCACATTCTGCTTTTTGACTGCTCAAACTCTGAGGCTTCTCCTTTGCTCACAGGTTGAGAAATGAAAGGCTGGGTGAGCCTTGAGGTTAATGTTGTGTGAGGGTGTTGGCAGAGGAGGAGCTGCTGGGGAAACAGGCAGGGTGAGGTTTACTCAAGTTTCTGTTTTCCCAGGATGTGTTTTGTGCATCTCTTGTCTCATTTGTGAGCTCTGAACTCACAGAAAGACTTTTCAAAGTGTATTTTGCCAGAGGCTTATCAGTTAGAAATCATTAAAGTGAAATGAAGGATGCTTTTTGTGTCCCTACACTGAATTTTCCACATTTGCTCTTTGTAGCATCAAGTACACTGCTTATCTGTACCCATCAGCTACCTTTTAAATTGCTCAGTGTATTGACTGAGTCAGTGGGGCAGAGAGAACAAGTGAAAGGTGTTTTCTGTCTGACTTGCAGCAGAATTATTTTGGAGGGATTCTCTATAAACTTTCCCAAGTCCCTGGGTTTGCCTGCTACTATGTTTAATTATCTGTAACTTGAACAACGCTCCCCCAAAAATAGTCTCCCTGTGAGAGTCTGCAAAATGCAGCCAACAGCAAAAGCTGGGGTTAAAATGGGTTTTAAACATCTGCTCCTTCAAATGAAAACTAGTCATTTCTGATTGCTTACCTTTGGGCACAGGTATTTTCACTTCATAAATAAACAAGGAACAAATAAACTTTCGCTGAGACATCTGAAACAAGAATCTTGTAGACAGATGATCATTCCTGAGACCTCAGAGCATCTCTTTGTAGTTATCTGTTATCATTTATCTTACAGGAGCAGCTAAAAGCCTCCAGTGAGATTGGAAGCAAAAATTCTGTGCTATAGCTCAGTGAGAGGCAGCTCCTACCCCAAAAGATTTATTAATTCAACAGGGGTAGGTAAATAATACAGCAAATGTGCAAGGAGCCTGTAGGGAACATGGAAATATCTCACATTTAGAAGTGTGACCCTGTGTAGGCTGAGTGCTCCACGGGAAGAGCTTTGGCTCCTTTGGTCTCTAGAAGGAGTCAAGATCAGCCACCACCTGCCGCGGGCTGCTAAGGAGAAAGGTAACCCTGATATTCTTCTGCAGAAAAAAGGAGTTTGGGTGTTAACTCCATAGATATGCTGTGAAAACTGCAGCCTGCTGCTATTACTTTAATGTTTTACTTGTAGTCATACTAATTTCAAACCTATATAAAGTGGTTTTTCCTCCTCAGGGGCTGCAATTAGCTTGTATGTGCGAACTCTTGAAAGATGACTGCAGTATTTTTCAGATTCACGTGGGATATCAGCTCTGTCACACAGCTGCTGGCAACAAGTTATAATAGAGGAGCAGGATATACTCATTTGGAGTTTTATCATACCAGAAAAATCCAAGATTTACCTAACTGGGAGTGAGAGAAGCATAAGTGATTCACAGTGACTAAGAAAGGTCCAGCATTTGAATCTCATTTTCCAGATGTAAATGCTCACCTTCTACCCTGTGTTGTGGGCACTTCATGCCTGCAAAAGTTACAGCTCAATCATGAAAAAATAAGCTCTCCTTGAGCTGGGAATGCACTACAGAAAGCTGTGAGCAAGGGGATGGACTTCCACTGCATGTGAGAAAAACATCTTTGAGTAAAAAGTGACTTATTTCACAAAGGGTGCAATGCAAAGAGTACAAGAATGTTTCCTGCAGAATTTCTGATACTGTGAGTCACCTTTTGAGTTGCAGAAGGGTCTTGGAAGTGCCTGTGCCTCAGGAAGTTTGGAGGTGGGAGTGGCTCCTTGCACTATAGCTGAGGGGAGGGATGTACAAACTGCACAGTGACCACACCTGCCTGAGGCTTGCACGATGTATAGAAACATTCATACCCTATTTCAATGCAATCCAGGACAGAGTAATATCATTTATCACTTCTTAGCCCCAAAGTGGATTGATTATAAACCCTTATACTGCCCCTTACTACAGCTCAGGAGCTTCTTAACCACACAAAGATCTGATTGTACAGGAAGGCTTATCCTGCCTGTAATTCCCACACTAATCCGTCCAGATGTGCTCGCAGCATCACAGATGTGATTTACAAGAGGATCTAAAAGGCTACATTTGGGAAAGGCAAGGAGTCAGGGCAATCAGTACCCACATTGGAGCAAATGCTGGAGTCAGATACAGCCAGCTGGAGACTTTTCCAGTCCTGGCCTCCAAGCACGACTTGTGATGTTGTGTTGGTGTGTTGGGTTGCCAGATACGGGAGATGTTCCACAAGCTGGAGGTTTGACACCATTGCAGCTCCATGGTCAGTGGAATCCTATTGGAAGCTGGGGACTCCTGAGGGTATTTGCACTGTGTGCCTTTACTGTGAAATTCCTGTTTGTACTAGTCTTGGTGAAGGCAGTTTCTTTGAAAGTCAGTGTTGGGATCTTCAGCAAAAGCTAAATAAGAAGAATTTTTTCCCTTCCAGCATTAATGTTAACTTTTCAAGGGGTAATCACCACTGACTGCTGGGTGGCAAAAGCAATGTGAAAATGTAATAAGGCAGCTGGGACCAGATAAGAAAATGGTAAAGCTGGAATGAAAGGCATAAATCTAAAATATGTATGAGGATATTTTTTTTTCCTTAATAGAGAAATATACAGGAATGTGAGAAGCCATAGAAATGGCTAAAGCTTTAATGTTGAGTAAGAAGTAATGTGACCAGGCTGACCTTGACCAGATTTGAAATTAGTCTTTTACTAGATTTTTTAAATGCTTTAAATTTGATGGGTTTTTAATATTGCTTTCATTAGCAAGAACAGTGAACTACAAGGCATTTATCGAAAGTCTGTTTCCATGAGATAACAAGTTTACTTATTCAGTTTCAAATTGGATGTACTGTGGCAAATTATTTGTGCTCACCTTGTCATATTTATTTGGTGTGTGTTCCTGAACTATCTTTCTCTACACACTATTCTGTTCTGGATAGAGCTCGGTCCTTGCTGACCAACACATCCTGTTTTAAATTTCTGACTACATATGGCAAACTTCTGCACCTTGTGGATCACTCCTTGACTAGCAGGAACAAGAACTTCATTTGTGTGTTTGGAAATCCAAATCTACCAAAATGTCTTGGTGCAAACAGCATAATCTCTTGTACTAATCTGTAGTATAGTCCCTTATATTAATGCCTCTGCTTGATGGACACAAAGCCTTCACCTTCTTAGCATGATGCTGGTTTTCTGATGTGGTTCTTTGCACAGTTCCTGAAGCCCTGATTTGTCTGCAAGGGTATAAACTGTCACCAGGGTTTAGGTTCACATCTCTTGACTTTGCCTCTCAAACTCACTTTGCTTCCTTTCCTTCAGCAGAATCCAAATAAGTTAATTGATCATCTGGCTTCTTTATTCCATGAAAAACTGCCTGCCTGCCTGCGTGATCTATCATTTTGTTACCCTGTGGTGATCTGACAAGAGGATTAGAGTCAGACATTTCTCATCCATTTATATTTAATTAGAAATAGCCATTAGCAAGTTTGAGACTTTCAATAATTGTCTATTTCCTGCTTGCATTTATTTTCCCTTACCGCTGCTTTCCTGTAACTCTTACATTAACCAGTAATGATGCACTAATTGATTGTGAAGCTGTAAATAGATAGTCAGAACTTGGGAGTGCTTTTGATTCAATACAGGAACAGCAAGGGTCCTGATAGCTGAAAAACACTTCATAATACCAGAGTTTTATATGTTTACTCATACTGAATTACACACTTTTGTTTAGGTCCTTCAAATGGCCTTGATGGACTTTAATAACTAGCTTGGAATAAAATATGCCTCCTGAATGCCAGTTATAGTGTCAGAATCCCAGCCTAAGCTGCTTTCTCAAGACATTTGCACTTTCTGAAAAGTTCATTAAACCATTGAAAACAATTCTCATAAATTTTAGAATAGTGCATTTTTATTTCAGTAAATGCTCAGCACCACAAAGAGGCAAGTTGCTGTTAGTAGTTACTCTAAGGCAGATTGGCTTGGATACCCTTCAAAAACCAATTTCCACTCATTTTAAAACAGTGTGATAATGAATTGCATTAATTGTTAATGTTCACTTTCAGTGTCATTGCAGAACCCATCCTAAATCCTTCCCACAGGACAACCAATTGGCAGTGTGTGCTGAGAGGAGAAATGCAAGAACCCCGAGCCTAATTATTTGTTTGTAATAGCTCGAGCCCCATTACTTACTTAGGAGACTGATTTTGTTCCTGTGTTCAAACTCTTGCAGCTCAGTGGCAGAGGGCCCTGGCAGATTTATGTGAGCTGCTCACTTTGCATCAGCAGGATTTGTACACACCAAGTAGAAGGGCCAAAATGGCTTAAGAAATATCAGGCATCATGTACTGGCACTGCTCAGATGACCCAGTTGCCTTTCAAAATAATAAGTGTTTATCAAAAGGTTACGACATGAAACAAAGCAACAATTAAAATCTAGCCCCCAAAACTGCGTCCTGTAGGAAGTTTAAATTAGAAGTGGTGTTTCTTTTCATTCATGGCTGGGTTTATAGTGCCTGGAGATTATTCCGTGTGTAATGTTTTCATTCTTTCTCCCGTCTCTGTGCAATATTTGGGGGGGGGGTCTGTAAAGTTCACTGACTTCATGAGGTGAAAAATAACTTTCAAGATTTATTTTTTTCCAGACCTTTCTTCTCTTGGTGGTCAAGTGTTCAGTGATTGTTGATTGATTGATTGATTCTTCCATTCATTCACTGCATATTGGCTCTAACCACATCCATGAGGGTTATCATGCACACAGACTAAGCATGAGCTGCTGAGGAGCAGAAAAATGAGGTTTGATTATTAAATCATAGGATCAGGATTCACATTCTTGGAGACATTGCTGCACCTTCTTATGCTTTAATTCTTCACTTGAAGACTGACACTGTGTCAGGAGTGTTACATCTGGTGGTTTCTGAACACAAACCATGTTGATCACTGTTTCCAGGACCAGATAAGATAGAGCTTTCCATTATAAACCTTTCTGGAAGTGTTAGAATTCACTAGATCAAAATCAAGAACATTGAAAATAAGTTCTGTTTTCACCAGGTGTATTCTCAAAATCAAATTTCTGAAGGGAAAAAAATCTTTAAAATAGTTTAAATCTATCAAAATCTTTTGCAGTGCCTCTAATAAGATCCCTGTAGTGATTGACTTCACTCATACCCTGACTGAGTTTATGTGGTCATCCAGACAAAAAGCCTGGAGAAACCAGTGAAATGTAAATGTGAGCGGTTTCCAAAAGCAACTCTTCCCAGGAAACTGCCAGATAAAACTTACAGCTCTTCCCTACAAATCAAAGGTCAGTTACTTGGGAGAATAGACAGGTGAGGGAAAAGGCCGAGTGACATTTGAAAAAGGAACTTGGAGCAGTGAAACAGAGAGGATGGAGGCTGAAAAGTTTAGGCTTCCATGAGAGAAAAAAGGGAAGTGAGTGCTGGAGTAGCACAGAACTCTCATCCGGCCAGCAAGAATTTAAGTTCCTTTGATTAGGTAGCATTGGACAACCATAAAAAGTAAGTAAAGAAGGAAAGAAGCATGCAGAAAATATTGTAAAATCTCTTCATTGTGAGGGAAACATAAGGCAAATTCACCCGCTGGGGAGTGCCCTGATAGGAAAGGGCAGGCAAATTCAGAAAGCTGCCAAAGCACACAGGCTGAGCTACAGGGTTGGCCATCACATACTCTCATGTTGAAAGTGACCCATCCTTCAGAATGGAATGAAATATTTGCAAGGTAGGACAATACAGTATTTCTTTTATTTGTCTATGTCTTATGTATTGGCTTCTTTTAGCACACAAAACCCTCTCTTCCCCTGCCCTGAAACCAGTGGCAGTGAAACAGCAGGATGGATGGTCTCGATGCCACTCGTTAACAGAGTCCTGCTGGTGCCTAATTGCTTGTCATGGTTCATATGCCCGTTTGCAGGCTGCCTGAGGAGTCACAGGCTGGACATCAGCTACCAAGTCCTCAGAGTGTTAAAATCCTGCTGTACATCTGATGGCAGATGCTGCTGCAGGTTGCACCTTATTAAAGAAATCTGATCAAAGTAGTTGCGTTGAAGAGACAGGGTATCTGCTCCAGACAACAGCAGTTCATGGGCAGGTGCCTTTGAAAATCCCTTCAGTCTTTTGCAGCTGCTTTACACCACCTGAAGGCCCTGCGTATTTTTGATCTGGATAATTATCTAAAATAATTAGGTTGAATTTAGAAGAGAGTGTGAATTAGCTGAAAGTAACGGGGTGCATTCAGTAGATGATGCACTGGGACATTACCAGGCTTGTGAATGCACTGGGGTGTCTCATATGTGTTACTCAAAGCCATTTTGGAAAAATGACTAATGGCTGAAGGAGGCAGACACGGCAACACACAGTGAACACTCTTGCTCAGATGTGTACCACGATCATATTTCAGGCTGTAACTAACCAGATACCAGAAAGGCTTTTAGTGAAGCTGTGGGTAACATGGGAGCACAACACCATCAGCAGCACAGTCACATCAGCAAAGAGAAGGTCAGTGAGAGCTGCAGGTGTTCAGCATCTCCTGGGGTCTGGCTCAGGTGCAGCTCTGGAACAATCAGTCCAGATTTATTGACCTTGCTCTTTTTCAAGTGTCAGCAGCCACGTTTCATCTTGCCAAAATGCACACAGGTCTGCTGTTTGAAGATGCCAGCACGTAACACACAAGATACTTTGCTATTCACAATGATCCCAAACCTTACAAGAGAGGACTGGAGCTGATCATTATTCAAAGGCTGGCCTGGTAGAAAACACTTTATTTTCCACTTTGGTGAGTGCTGTGGGATCTCAATATGCCAGATCCCTTTTTCTTTCAAAATCTGAACAAATGTGAGCATATACCTACGCCTACACTGCAACAGCAAAGACAGAAACTTACTCCTAAGACTGTGCCTCAGTTTACCATCCAAAGAGATTTTACATCTCCTCATAAATTTAAGGACTCCTTAAGCAAGCTGCAAATGCCAGCCTTGCGGTATGCTCCGTTGTTAAAGTCTAGGAAGTTCCAGTTCTTCAGCCAAGAGGCAGGAAATTCCCTGTAAATGATCCCTGGCTGCCTTGAAAGCAAAGGCAAGGGAGTCAGCTCTAAGCACTTCACTTGCCTCAGCTTTGAGAGGAGCAATGTGCCTGCAAGGGGATAGTATTGCTCCTCAGCAGTGTAATAAAAATCTCATTTTCTCCAGGGAGCAGAGGGAACTAGGGTAGTTTACAAGGAAGTGGATGACACCGATGGTAGAGTTTTTTGGACCAAGGAATCCTTGATCCTTTTCATGCAGCAGGGCAGGACTTGGGCGTGCTTTCATCTTCCCTCATGGAACGGGCATCCCGAGCATGAGAAAACTACCACTTCTTTTGCAATCTCAGCACAAGGGGCAAGGCTAAGCCTGAAGGGACATCCTTGCAGAAGGGCATAAGTTTGAAAAGTGTTTGTCTCTTCATGAAAGAGTGAGCTCAGAGGCAGATTATGAGGGTACAGTGATAAAAGGAAGTTGTCCATAGGGAGACTGTAGTCTTCCCTGCCTCCCTGGCACAACCTTTCACTGAGCCATGCAGTCCCCATATCTCCTCCAGGCCAGGTCCCATCTCCAAATCTCTTTTACCTAAGCCAACCCCACTAAAGTGACCCTAGAAATAGGACTTGGTCCTTTTACGCTCAGCAGCATGCTGATGTGTAATCTGATTTTCAGGGAAGAATTTGCTACATCTAACAATATCAAGAGCTTGAAGGGCAGACTGCATCTAAGTATGTTTCTCCAGAAGCCCAAGTTTAAAAATACATATATATGTGTATGTATGTGTACTGAAGATGACTGAAAAAAAGCTCAAAATCATCACTACTCTCTCAGGAGAGGCCATAAAGGTTACACACTGCAGTTCTGGCCAGGGCATCCCGTGCTCCTTTCAACCATATTGTATGAAAACACATAAACCAGAACCAAAAACTCATCTACAAAACATGTAAGATACACTGTTCCAAAAATTAAATGAATGGTAGGAGAGAGGCCACATTTCCCTTTCTGGGGAAGTCTAAATATCTTGATTCAAATTGCCTGGATAAACCTCCACGCCTTCAAGGATTGCTATTACTTGTTTCAACATTTTCAACATTTTTCATTGGTGACATGATACAACCAAGGTGGGACTCAGCCAAGAATTTACTGGAGGATGGGGGAACTCTCACAAGATACCTGTTCTTACTGTTTTCTTACAGCTCTTGGTCTTTGTGGTAGACAGAGTACCAGACCATGGCCCAGTGAGCCCTTTTTTAACCTAATTTGCTCTCGTGGTCAAAGCACTCCCAGCCTGTCTCCCTCGAGAACATCAGTAATGCTTTTTCCTTTTGACAGCAGCTGAGGACAGGAGCAGAACAAAATATGAAGCACATTCATTAAATCACAGGACACAGATCGATAATTTGGTCTGTGTCATTCAAAGACTCCCTCAGGAAGCTGGTGGCCACGTTCAGGCTTCAGCTTTGGGATGAGTCTATTTGTCTTACT
The DNA here is from genome assembly GCA_035047865.1 of Dendrocincla tyrannina. NCBI lineage: Eukaryota > Metazoa > Chordata > Aves > Passeriformes > Dendrocolaptidae > Dendrocincla > Dendrocincla tyrannina. Next base: position 17,214,986 of record JAWWMP010000116.1, read on the forward strand.
CTGCATGGTTTTATAAATGTGATCTGTGCCACTGGATGACCCAGCTGCCCTCACCTCAGGGCTTGTTGTCCAAAAGGACCTGTGGGAGAGCTCCTGTCTGGCTGACTGGTCCTAATGGCACTGAGCCTGCAGGCTCACAATTCGTGGTAAGGAACTCACTTGGAAATAAGAAATTGCAACTTCATTTCCTTCCTCACTGTGAAAAATTGAATTCCACTTGGCTCTCCTCCCTCTCTCTCCTTGGATGGCTGCAGCTACTGAAAATGTTCTGCCTTAAAAATAACGTCTTCCAACAGATCAGACAAATATTGCCAAGCAATTATGAAAAAAGAGCCCAGGGCATAGATAGGAGAGGTGAATGTCCTGACTAGCAAGGCAAGCTCCTGTGCCCTCAGGTCTGCCTTTGATACCACTTGCCACATGTTTTGATGGCCAATGCAGCCATGGATTTATAGCTGAAACAACACAACATGACTCTATGACACTAGACCTGTTCATTTAGCACACAAATCCTTCTAAACTTGATGAAATCAATAAGCATTTTGATGTAAAAGGCACTCACAGAGCCTGTCCTGATGGCTTCTCCTAATTTCCTCTCTGTACTTCTCCATACCTCTGTGCCCTCTATAAAAGCAAAGCAGAACAGAAACTGACTCCTATGTATTTCTCATTAGCTGGTGTTACAACTGACATCTGATTTTTCCACTGTCTTTTTAAAACAACAAATACGATCTGCCCCTGCTGTGCATCTTGACAGTGTAAGTTATGATATAGTTACATTCCAGTGTAAGTTATGATATTTAGCCAAGAGCAGATGTGAAAATACTCCTGCTGACAGCTACCACCTTCGACAAACAACAGACCGCAGGTTCTGATCCTATTCCTTTGAAGTGGCTGCAAATTGGTCCAGTGCTCACGAAAATTATGCCAGTTCACAGGGAGAGGGGAAGAAAGAGTATTACATTATCCTCTGCCTTTCAGATCCCCAGGTACACTTTATATCAAAGAAACATCAGTATTGTTATTTAGCACCTACATTATCAAAGTGCTTAATATCTGTGTCTGTGGAATAGGATCTGTTGCACTGAATAAGGTGACAGTCCTTCTCACAAGACTTTTAGGGATTAGAGAAAAGGCCAGTGGATATAGACCTCTAGGAAGTACTGGGATAATAAGGCAGGGGGGGGAAAAAGACATATTACAGACTTCAGACAACCAAAGCCAGACATATGGAGCTTCTTTTAAACCATCTTGGAAATTAATTTCCCAAGGCTGTAATTTCAAGCCTTATGACTGCTTCATGCCTCCTCTGAAACACACCATTTGATGTGCCTCAATAAAATGGGAAGTTCTCATTCTTTCTTTTTCGCACCTGCTTATTAAAATATGAAAGGCTCGCTCATGTAAGTGCTTTTATGATGGGCAACCAAGCTGCATCCAGACTGTTTGAAGTGTTACCTTCCAATCATATGAAAATTTCCAGAGGGACTCCTTTTGCAGGGGCAGGCGTTTGAAGCCTGACAGTCACTTTTGTCTGTGCAGGATGGATCTATGGAGAGGTATGTTACATGTACTGAATGGTGACAGTAATTTTGTTGACAACAGTGAAGTGAAAGCTTCAAAGGAAAACATTAGGAACAAATGCATTAGAAATACAAAATACCAGCTGGCTGGTCCTCCCTGGAGGCAAACCTTTTTTTTAAAATATAAATTAAAAGGTCTTTCTCTTTAGATGGTCTGTTTATCTGTCGTAATTTGACAGTGTATGAAAATGATGCCTAAATTTACTTTTCAGAGGATAATTGCCCTGGCATTTTCTCTCTGTGTAAATCTTTCCAACACTTTGCTGTTCTTCTGTTCTCGGGCAGATTCTACATCTCCTAAATGAAGTCATATTTTCCCTCACACAGGCAGTCACTTAGTGGCTGTCCCCAACAGAAAATAGCTGCTTGCATGGGGTGGTAAGCACAGAAAGGAATAGATGCATCAGGCAGGCAACAGGTCTTGCAAAGCATTTGGAAACTCTCCTCCTGGTACCCGGGGACTCTTTTCAGCACACTTCACACACCAGGTAAAACCAAAATATCATCTTTCTTTGTGGTTTTTTTTGATGCCTAAGAAGGTGTTTCTGTGTAATGAATGTCACAGGGTCTGCCACAGAAGTCTCAGAAGGCACTGGGAACCACTGATGCCAACCCCGGCCATCTCCTGGCCTCCAGTCCATTCATCTTCATGTCCTCCGATGTTAAACTCTCTGCAAGGGAGCAGAAGGATTGCAGGCACAGCCCTGGGACACCCAGCAGCTTCGGGAGGGTGTTCAGGACCTGTCAGGGTCTGGATTGTGCCAGTTTCTCTCTAATTCTCAAGGATGACACGTCTGATCAGTCACTGAAGGGAACTGAGATTGCCCTTAACCACCAAAAAAAATGCAAAACTTGCAAAAAATTCTGATTGGCACCACACACCAAAAAGGTTAATTGTCATGGCTTTAGATGGGGAGCATAAAAAATTAAATATTCTGTGCTGCTACTCTCAGAGGACAAGTCAGATTTGTGAAACTGAGGGTCTAAGCACAGAGGGTGATGTGCTGTCACTGACCTGTGCAGGATTTGCCCCACTAGTCACCTTTCTACACTTCATTATTTTGCCATTCCTAAATCAACACGTTTCTCCCCTCCCTGTGCCATCCCCTCCCAAGTTTTATCACAAGGAAATTTTACTCAGACTGTTTTTGAGCCTTTTGCAATCAGTAGGAGTCTGGTTTTTGGATGCAATACATGGTTTATTCAGGCCTCAAATTCTCTCTGTAGAAGCTCTGGGTAGTATATTGAAGGACTTCCATTTCATTTGCTGTCTTACATTGGATCACATTTTGGAAAGTGTTTGGTACAGTCAGTTAGGCTTTGACATTGAGAATTGCTCAGCTGGTGTGTAATCTTGCTAGTAATATACCAGAATTTACAATAGTGATCAGTTTTGAGCATTTCCAAATGTATTGTGTTTTTTCATACTTTTTCAATCAAAGCTGCTCTGATGCTTGACAATCTGGACCCTTTATGAAAGGCGAAGCTGGATAATGATTCCCCCAAAAGCTGGTCTGAAATATGTTGTTATTTCAGTTTTGCTTTTTAAAGCAAGTGGAATTAGCAGGATTGCTCCAGAAAATGCCATTTTTTTTCCAGAGATGTAGGTATAATATGAATTATTAGGAAAGTTTTTTAAAAAATACTGATGTTTGTTTATACTCCCAGCTGCATAACCTCCCTTATAGTTCTGTAACATCATAAACCTTGTATGTTCTCAGATGCTTAAATCCTTTTGGAATCCTACACAAATGCACTTTTGAACCTTTGCCCTGAAGTCTCCTTAAAAACTTTCCGGATTCCTACTAAATGCTTTTTGATGGAAGTCCTGCAATTCTTTTAAATGCTTCTGCTTGTTACCGATTGCACATTTCCTTCTGTATTGCCAGAGTGTTTCATTGGTTTATTGAGTTTGGGTTTTGTTTCTTCTGTTTTGTTTTGTAGAATAGATCCATGCATTTTGGATCCTGCATTTTGTTGGAGCCCGCTAGGAAATGGCTGTACATACTTGTCACAGCAGGATGGAGAGTCTGCAGGTCTCATGGCTATCTCAGTAGATTTACATCATGGGGGGTTTTTTTGGTAGGTAAGAGCAATATGAGCATGTTTCAAAATGATGGGCTCTTATTTCTCTGCAAATGTAACCCGACTTCTCTTTGCCATTCTTAAAAAATTATTGGTTTTAGAGCTTCTGTGCAACGGGTTTGGCTGAGGGCAGTTGTCCGCAGTGCAGAAGATGAGATGATTTAGAGGGGTGTGAGATGTTTTATGTATGTGATGTACAGAAGGGACCCAGGGATCTCCACAGCTTGGGCAGCATCTGCTGACTTTCTGATGCCAGGAAAGATGCAAGGATTGGGAAATGAAACAAATGCAATGGGGATATGGAAAAGGAATTGGAGAAAATTAATTGAAAGCCCCATCTCTCTCTCCCTCTCTCTTATTTAGCTCTTGTGGGAATATTTTTGTCCCATATGTGCTGGAGAATGTGTACTCAGAAACGGTTCATTCTGCTCATAGTCCTTATCCCATTTCATAGCAATTCTACCAGGAGCTGCTCTGCATGCAAGCGCTGAGCTACTCATTTCCTGCTGTAAAACAAAAAGAGTATCAAAATTAATTTCATGTTGAGCAAGCCACTCACTCATCTGTTTGTGAATTTTCCCTCCTGCCCAGCTTCACTGCAGCTTTTGGCTGCGCTTTGCTGCTTTTCTCCAGCTTGTTCCATAGCCAGGGGTACCTGCTCCCTAACTGCAATGCCGCAGGGAAGCAAGCCCCAGTGCAGGGCAGCAGGGTGCTGCTATTTGTATCTCACCAGGATGTTTCAGCCCTGAAATTGAGGTTGTTTTCATCAAACTGCTAGGAAAGTTCATCCTCTGTCAGACAGAGTGGGGAGCAGCTGGGCTGCAGTGGCTTAATTTTTCAGATGTGCTCTCGCTGCCTGGGAAGGTACATGAACTCAGAAGCCAAAGGCCAAGCAGGTACCTACAGGAGCTCAGCTTATTCCTACAGTTTGAAGAATTGCTCTGCTCCCTACAAAAAACATCTCAGAGGCCACAAGGCAGAAAAGGTTGTTCACCCACAGGATGATTGGGCACTGAACGGGCTCCCCAGGGAAGTGGTCCCAGCACCAAGCCTGTTTGAGTTCAAGAAGTGTTTGGACAATGCCCTCGGGCACATGGTGGGGTTGCTGGAGCTGTCCTGTGCAGGGCCAGGAGCTGGGCTAGGTGATCTTGATGGGTCCTTTCCAACTCAGCATATTCTCTAATTCTATGAAAAGTTAAAGTCAACAGCCCAGTTTGAATAAAATTAATGCCAGCATTTCCACTGACTTCCCCTGCTCCAGGCAGGGTCTGCACTGCAAAGTTCAGCTGTGGTACACTGATACATTCAATACAGATTTCTACTGCCCAGCTTTGGTATTGAGGAAGTGTGTGTCTGCTCATTGCAAAAGATTAACAGTGTGAACTATTCAAGAAATTGTTGCTATTGAAACCTTATTTTATTTTGATAATGTTCAGCTATGTCATCCAACTTGTTTTAAAGATAGAAACTTTGACTAAACTTCCTCAAAAATTCTAGTTTTCAGAAATATATGTGGTTGATTAGAGATGGTGAATGTTGCTTTCTCAAGGGAAACTTTGAAGGCTGAAAAATTAACAGCCAAGGCAAATTGAGGCCAAAGCAGAGTGGTATTCAGAGTGCATGGCCATGCAGGATGAGAGCTTTTTACCCATCTTTTTGAAGGATTTAGTCCACCAGCAAGATCCAACAGAAGTTCATCACATGTTTCCTCTCTAAAATGCTCCCCAAAGTACTGTTCCCCCCAAAAGCAAGGGTAGTCATAACAGAGATTGAGGTTTGTGGATAGGTTTCTGACTAAGAAGGATGAGGTGTTCCCAGTGGGAACTCTTCCGCTGCTCCTTTATTGCTATCCTTCTGAAAGGGCCTCTGAGCTCCTGACTAATAAAACACTTTATCTGTCATACTCTGAAATTATTTCACCTGCAAGGAACAGCGCTGCTCTGTTATGGCCAGGATAGCAGCTTTCAGAGTGTGTTTGTTGATGAAAAGGCATATCCAGGCACTAATCCTGCACCTCTGATGCATCAGGAGCAGGTTAGTCTGCAGTGAGAGCCCTTTGGATCCCAACATAGCCCTGGGAAAGAGGTTGAGGCAGCAGCACCCCAGATCCAGAGACACAGCCCAGCCTGGCAGTGCCACATAGTCAGACTTCTCCCAGGAGGCTGCTCGGGCAAAACAACCCCTAAAGCACATTATTCTACACACTATGGATCAGCTGGAATAAAAAATGCTCAAGGGCAGCTCATCTTCTGCAAACACCTGGCTGAACCCAACAACAGCGGCGTGGTGACACTGAATGACAACAGCTTTAATGGGAAGCCAGTTCAATTAACGCCGCTGCGAGCAGCAAAACAGCAGAGAGCTACTCGGCATGGGAGGGGAGGGAGGAGGGAATTAGGCTAAGACGATGGTAATTAACAGCTGTCTGGCAGCGAGGCATTTTGTCTGCCCAGCAGCTGAGAGCTCTTTATTACAGATAACCTCCCAGCAGAGCCCGGGCAGGGCACCCTGCCTCTTGGAGTGTTGGAAGTGGGGGAGCAAGCTGCTGTTTTGCCTTGATAAATGTGCTGCAGTGCTGCTAGGTAAATAGCATGTTTGTTCATTATTTTCACAAAATATATCCTTCAGTATCCAGTTATGAGAAATTCACCCTGGAGGTCTAGCATAGAGTTTATTGGGAAAACTATACTTAGTCCTGGGCTAAGAGCAATGGAAATGTCCTTATGAAACAAATATGGGAGAATGGCTTAATCTTTGGGAAAACAGACAAACAGAACTTTGCTTTCTAACCCAACATTTTGGTTTGGGATCTTTTAAAATGTTACTGAAGTTATCCAGGTTTAATTCCATTCTATGTGGCATTACAAATACAATAGAATCAAACTTATTGTTCCTACCTGTTAAAATAACAGAGTGGCTTTACCTTTAATTTTAGTAAAAGAAGGATGAAGCCCTATTCCTGACCTCTCAAAATATTTTATTTGCAAAAATTCCAGCCATTGACTCCTGCTTCTGGGCAGGTAAAGCACGAATGCAAAACGGTGCTGTGCTGTATCCATGGGAAGTTACAGTACTGGAAATGTGGTGGTGTCACACCATCACTGCAACTGGGGCACCTGCAGTCACACAGCAAGCCAAAAGCAAGGCCTTGATCTCAGGTTTTTCTTAAATTTGAACTATCCTCTTCATAAAAGTCATTTCCCTGGTCCTAAAAGCTCCCTTGATTATCAGTTGCCTGTATTTGGACCAGAGGAGACCATTTTTCCTCCGAGTGGTTTTAACCTGCATTCAGTGTTTATTAACAATACTATAAACTATAGCACCGTGTTCAAGAAGTGGCACATTTGTCAGAGTTTGAATACAGTGGCACCCTGGGTGTGGTTTAATGGGAAGAGCTCTGGGCTGTGGTGCCACCCATGGGTGCAGGGTCCAACTCCCATGGAAGAGGTTACAGTCCCCTCTCAGCTGCGTGTAGCCCTTGCCAGTCTTAGATACAAGACCATTTTCTCTCAGTTGGTGTTTCCCTACATCTAATTCACTCCGTGCTTAATAAAGAAGGACATCCCACACAGAGGGGGCCTGAAGTCTGGGCTGAGGACCACCATAGAGGTACCTGGGGCAATACTGGTTAGCCTTGCCTCACTGCTTCTGACTGCCGGTAGGAAGGGGAGGGGACATTGGGCTGGGTTTGCTGCTGGGGCACACAGGGCAAAATCATACAGGAAGGAAGCCCAGAGGAAAGGATGGAAGGCAAAAGCTGGGATTTGAGGAATGGGGACTGTAGGAGCTGCGGGATCTCGGCCTGTTGCATCTTCTTTCATCAGGCTCAATTACAGGGAGGATGTTTATGCAGTTCTCCTTGATTCCAAAATCTCCTGCCCATATCTGCCCATTGCAAGCCTTATCACAGCACTTACAAAACTCCAAACAATAGTCATTTCAATGGAAAAAATCCTGTAATTTGGCATAGCCTCATTCTAAGTTGCTATGTTTGCTTCCACCAAACTCTTTCGCCACTTTCATTGCAAACATTTATCGGTTGTGGTTTCATCCTTGTCTCACTGGTGAGAGAAACAGTGGTCACGGTCCAAAGCCACCCACCTGAGAGTGTAGGGACAATATGAGTAACTTCTCTCCTTCAGCTCTAACAGGAGACTGACTTCTCTGAGCTCAGTGTTCACTTAACACAGTGCTTAGGGACCTGTGCTGAGCTTTACAACCTGAACCTGCCAAGCATCACACAAACACACAGCAGAAGATGGCTTAGTCACTATTTTTGTTAATGTAGACTTTTTAAGGCAGAAGATATGTGTATTTTTTTAAACCCTTCATGGTATTAAAGTCCTTTTAATCAATCTGATGGCACACATCTCAGAAATGGTTGGGCTGTTGGGCACTGCTTCCCTCCTGCCAATGCAGCCGGGTCAGTGGTGGAGCAGGAGCTGCTAAGTGAGCAGAAGGTGGCTCTGATGGCTGTCTGTTCCGTTTGCGTTTGTTCTCTTAAAGCAGAAACAAGAAATTGCCATGAAAAAAGGCAGCTTGAGTCATTCTGCCTGCAGGTCAGGGTCAGTCCCTCTCTAAGACTTGCTGTCTGTCATGGGGCACGCAGCACTTGTGACTTCTCAGGTGCTTAAGCCCACAGTGCTCCAGGAAAAGTCACAAACACTACCTGTGATCTTCAGGATGTCAGGAACGGGGTATGTGGAGCAGGGGTTGAATACAGTTTCATTCAGGCAGATAAAAGACAAGGCTTCTTTAATCAAGGGATCTGCCAGAAAGGAAATGCTACTTTTGTGCTGCTGCCATTCTCTTTATTCAGCTCAAGAATACTGGCAGTTTGTCAATTGTTTCTCCTTCACCTATTTATATAAAACAGGGCATTGAGCCCAGAGAAGTTCTCCCTTCACTCTATTTCTCTCCACTCGCAGCAAGGGATATTTAAAGACAGGTTTATATAAAACACCCACAGCAGAAAAGCAGTATACTGGCACTATGCACACATCCTGTCATGGAACATCTTCCCTGCAAACATAATTTCTGCCTTTCAGGAAAAAGATGCTGCAGCCACTGAGATAAATGAACCAGTGAGGCTGAGGTACCACCTAAGGCTCAGCATTGTACAGCTGGGGAGCTCAATGGGAAACGTCCTGTAAGAGTCACAGTATTTTGTAAGCTAAATAGGAATCCCATTTTCTTACAAAATAAAACAGCTTTGCTTCCCAATATACAGAGAACTCTGGATCTCAGCGAGTAGCTGCCACTTTTAAGCAGAAGCCTTTTATGAGTAAGGAGATTGCCTGGGTCCATGCAGACACTGATGCCACCTGGAGCTCCGGAGAGGTATTTTCCTGAGTTAACCTGGCCAAACACACTTAATTAAGTCACAACCCTGCCTCCCAGATTCAGTTTTAAACCCAAAGAACTCCCACCATCAGAGCCTGTGTTTCCCCCTAGCACCAGGCACAGCTGACAGTCCTTCACCCTGAGTCTCAGCCACTTGTCCATAATTGTACCTGCTGCCTCAAAGGCCAGCCTGGGCCCCAAGTTCACCTGTGGCTTCTTTACCCTAAGCAGCTTCACCCGGAGCTCAGTCAGACCTGCAGCCTTTGTTAGTTCAGCCCCATAACATCTAGAACCTTCTCTGAGCTGTGCAGGTGTTGTTCTAGTCCGTCTTCTGGATGGATTATAGCCCAGCTGATGGTGTAAGTTAGTTTTCTTCTTGTTTTGGGGCAGAACTTTGGTTTCTTCTGTTCAAGGTTCCTGCACGGCAGCACAAGGGTGATCTTTCTGCCTGGTAGTAACTTACGTATGCTGGAAGCAAAGCTTTGGGCTTGAGCTTGGTGGTGGGGAAAGAGAGGGGCTTATTTTTTCTGATAACTCTTCTGCTTGCCTTGTAAGTGTTCATCAAAGAGAACTGCTTAAACTGGGGGCTTGTGAATTGTGAGCTGTTATCTTTCGGTAACATAGCTGGAATCCCAGGGTGATGCTCCTGGTGTGTTATTACCCAGATAAGTGCCTTGTGATCTAGCATGTTGGGCAACAAATAGCTCAGCTTCAACAGCAGAGGATTTTAGTACTGGTTCACTGATAAGCCCTGTTTAATCTCATTTCATGAAAGGAATCTGCACTAACTTTAATTAAGGGAAATTGGACAGCCTGTATCATTTCCAGAGGTCCTTTTGTCTGCACGAAGGGATGTTGGGGGGTTGTTGATGAGTTTTGTTTTTAGTGTATGTGGCAAAGCCAATTTTTTTTCTGTGCTGTCTCATCTGTAACACAAAGATCCTGGTCCCAGCTCACACTTAAAGTGAACCTTAGGCCATTTGCAAATCACTTTTATAGGTAAATGTGCAGCATATAGTTATATCTGAACCAAACGTGCTCTGTTCTTCTAAAATAATAAAATATATGCATGGCCTGGCAGAAGTAAAAGATTCAGAATCTGGGGATCTGAAAGTGTTGATCTGCAGTGCTTGGAGAAAGGAATTGATTTGAGGTATTTACAAATTAAAACTCATGGCTTTTTAACAACCCTGAAAAGACAGGGTGTGAGGGGCAAAGAACAAGTTCTGTCCTTCAAGAAGGAACAGTTAAATTTGTCTGTTGGATCTTTTGTGTCAATTATTTCTTAACACAAAACCTCCTGTGCTTTTTCTTGATCAGTGTCCCTAATTATAGAGTAACCTACCTTGTTCTGACCTTTAACTCAGTCCGTCTTCTCTCTGTCTGGCAGGGTCTGATCTCTGAGCATGGGAGGATGATGGTTGCCCCTACTGGGATGAACACATGTAGAGTGGGGTTGAAATGCTATAGTCATTCCCTGTGGGTTTACCATACTGCGGGTCTTTTGTTTCAAGGTTCTCAGGCAATGGATAGATTAGAGGAAATTAAAGAGAAATAGTCTGCTTATGCCAACAAGAAAGAGGCACAAAAGCTAATGGGAATACAATCTTTTTTTGGGATTTTTTTTGTGGTTTTTTTTTGTTTGTTTGTTTGTTTCTTGTTTTTTTTTTTGAGAAAGTGAAAATTTGCCAGTAGAGATGTGCTTTCCCCTATGGCAGTGGGGTGGAGGTTGTGTGTGGCTGCTGTCCTAGCAGGAAAAGCAGGCAAACTCACAAAATAAAGGTGACACCTGAGCAAGGACAGGGAGGAAAGGAAGGTGACCTTCCCTCTGAGGTGCTCGACTATAGACCTTGGTGCAGAATTTATAAAGAAACAGATGCCAAAAAACCTCAAACCTTAAGGGAAAAAAAAAAAAACCAAAACAAAACAACAAATTATGGAAGGCTTAGTCAAAAGAATTATTTTTTTTTCCTTTTCGTTTATCTTTACAAATGACCTTGCAGTCACACTGTATGTAGTGGGCAGCATTTGAGAGATGTCTGAATGGTTCAAGATGGTGCTGTAGCAATATTAATGAATGGTATGAAAATTGGGTTCAGCTAAAAGCAGAACTAAACAAGACTCTCTGCTTGCAAACTCTTAATGCAGAAACAAATGCAAGCAAGAGCAGAGCTCTGTAGGGGCCACACAAACTGTAGTAGGGGCAGTGCTGTCAGGGGAAAGAAAAATCACGAACTCTGTCAGTCACCTAATACAAAGTGACATCTGTTAAGTGAGAAGCCAGACCCTTTGCTGGTGCCAGCCAGCCATGCAACTGCAGAACTGCCTCTGCCAACATCTCTGCTTTGCTGTCCCAGTGATGGGGCTCGTGTCCAGAAGCATTAAACCAAGGGACACAAATCTGGTCAGACAGCACCAGTGAAGTCATCGTGAAACAGGAATAAGGCTGTGTTGGTCCAGCACAAACCCAGAAATGCCTCATTAAGGAATGTTTGTTGTTTGCCAGTGCCACTGCTGAGGTAAAGCTTTGTGTTGCAGACTTTGGAGAGGAATACCAAGCACAGAGGGTATGTTAAGCCACACAGTGATGGCAGAGTGAGCAATGCACGTATCAGTGAGGTGAGAGCCAGAGCAATGACACACATTAATGAACTTCACTGGCAGACACAAGACTGAGAGAAGCCTCATAGCCAACGGTGGGAATGTGTTATTTTGGACCTGCAGGCCTCCTCCAGGAAGGGGTGATGAGCAGGAGCCCAGCCCACTGGACTTAGAGATTTATGTAGGCTGGCCTTGGAGCAGCTGCACCAGAGCTTTGTTTCCTTCAGTGTGGGGTCAATCACCACACATTTGCCCAGATGTTGCTTCTTACTATATATGTGCATGTCCATGCAATGGGTTGCTTCTAAGTATTGATAGTTCCCTTTCCACCATGCTTTCTCTGAGGAGCAAATCCCTGCAAGGCTTTCTGCTGATTTCTTGGCAGTAGGAAAATTGACAGTACACAAGGTAATTTAAAATACTGAGCTTTGGAAACTATTAGTACCTGTAGTTCCCACTCCTGTAATTGAGAAACACTTAACTATAAATAAACAAACCTGCCCCTGTCTGTTTATCCAAATCCTAAGTCTTGTGACTACTTCAATAATAAACAAGAAGCAGAAATTAGACAGAGACTCTCCAAAGGAGGATAGGGAGATGTGAAAACAAACACTTCTCACAACTCTTCTTCCCACTGAAGATTTGATGAAAAAATAAAAAGGGGGGGGAAATTATAAATCTCAAAGACATTCTGAATGAAATGCATAAATAATTTTGGACACCAGGAAGGGGCTTAGTAACCACATGCTGGAAGTGTGGTGTTTTAGCTGAGCACAGGCTGGTGATGTGGAAATATGTAAAGCAGCAGCCTGGATGTTCATCCGTGGATGGGCATCTGCTGTTCAGCTCCTGATTCAGTAATTAGCAACCCAGATTTTTGGAAGTGTTGAGTGTCTGACAGCTCCAGCTGACTTCTGTTGTAATTATTAGGAGTTCAGTGTTCAAGTTCAATATTTTTTTGTTTAACACCTTGTTTGGAAATCAAAGTGTTGGCAGCAGTTTGATAAACAGAACTTGAGGGCTGCTCCCAAACCCCTGTATCACTATGAGAGCTGGAGGAAGGGATGCTGTGCTGAGTCATGTGGATACCTGCACAGAAAATGGGATTTAGCATGAGGGCTTCCCTTGTTGCTGTGCCATTCAAGAAGGCTCCTCTGAGGAGCTTTAGCTACTCCTCTGAGTTACCTGCTTCTCACAAGAAGCTTTCAGCTTCAGTGCTCCTCCTCTGGCTCCTCCAGTGGAGAGAGAGACAGACAAACCATAAGGTTGGCAGGCAGAAAGGCCGTAGTATAAATATCCAGGCTAAGTATAAAGAAAAAAAAATGGGCAGTTGTTAGTTTTGGATAGATTCTTTTTGAGAGAGACTCCTTCTGGGGAACGGTTGGTGTCAAAGACACCTACCAGTGCTTTGGCAGAAGAGAAAGAGGAACCAGTGGCTGGTTCTTCAGCTTTTGGGTGGTTGGTGGTCTTTTGCTATTTCAGACAGAAGACTCAAATATGGTGAATATCTAAATGAGAAAGGGAAGGCACTGAAAGGAAAAGCAGAGCTTGAAAAATTATTACTTAATATACCTGTTATGTTTTGACTGGTAAGAACCATGTATGAAAATTGAGGTTGTATCATGCAGGGCCAGGAGTTGGACACAGTATTTCACAGTATAAAACTCTTGTTTTGCTTACTGTTTGGTTGAAGTTTATTAGAATTTGGGGTGAAATTTGCAGTGTGGAGCTCGAAAATGTGAGGGGGGGGAAGTTCTTTGAAGCCAATATTTTAACTGAACTTTATTTATTTTTTTTTCTTTATATAAAATGAAAAGCATTGGAAGTTTACAGGTCTTCTCTAGCTGGAAGGCCCCAACTTTGTGTTGAGATAGCCGAGTTGAAAGCTCACGGAATCCTTGAGCACTTCAAGATCTATTGATGAAAAACAATGGGTTATTGCTGAGACAGTCTGAGAGGGTGTCTGTCCAACTTAGCTTTTCCTCTGTGTATAGAATTAAATCTATAATGAATTGTGATGCAATTATGAATGGCTCTTGGGTACCTGGCTTGTGACACGGTTAATCAAATTGGAGGTGCAGAGCACTCGGCTGCAACCCAGAGCAATTTGTTATGCAAGGCAGGGATTGAAACAGCTCTTCTTCTGGTGTCTCTGGTGATTGTGTCTCATCTAATGCACAGTGATGGATGGAATTCTTAATGTCAGCTCACAAAGTTTTGAAACAAAAAGTCTGGGTTTTCTGCACCTTGATGTGAAACTGCAAGTTTATTTCTAAATTCTTGCTGGTATAAAGTATTGCCCAATATCTCCTTGGTGGCATTTCTGTTTTTCAGTGTGATGCAGGTACCAGGGATTTGGCTTTTAAAACAGCAATTCAGTCATAATTCTGTTGTTCTAGCCTGGGCACTGAAGGTCTCGTTGGTTTTGTATAAAGATGATTCAAGGCAGCACAAGCAATTAATTATGAAATGGCATCATGGAGCACACTTGCAAGTGAAGCATATCTCAGTTATTTGGGTTCTTGAGAAACCACAACTTTAATTATCAGTGTCAACAGATCTTTTAAGAATAAGAAGTGAACTTAGAAACAAGCAGAAGAAATGCAACTAAACTCAGGAGAAAAGATGAAGTAACAAGTAGGGGGATATTCTGGATTATTTTGAGAGGGTTGAGGGGAAAACTTATCAAAGCTGAGGGCTGGTGAAGGAGGTGGATGCTCCAAACCAGACCAAACCACCAGATCCAGGTCTGTTCTAGGTAGGAACATCCTTTTAAGAACCAGTCAGTATTTTCTTCACTACTGTTAATGTCAAATTACTTATAACTTTGAGGATCCTTCCTACTTGCTTTTCTGTCATTCCTGCAGCTGTCTGAAAGTATCTTGAAGATGAAGTTATTTCCAGGAGGAATTCTCGTATGTTTTCTTCCTCCAGAAATTCATCATTCTTTTCTGATATATTCACTGTCAGGAAGAAGATGATTTTTTTAATTTTTTGTTGTTGTTTTTATATATACTGAGCAATATAAACTACTCTTTGTCATTTTTCTTTTTGGAGGTTTAGCTCTTAATTAGCTCCTGCCTACTTCTAGTGTTTAACCTTTCTAGAACCTTGATGCCCATTTCATAAGATACATGTCAGGCTAGGCAATAAGCTGCTTGCATTTTATGTGAGTGCTTGAATGTCCTGCCCCTGTTATGGGTGTCTTCACTAAAGAAGGCACAGAGAGCACATATTTCGTTCCTGTACAGAAACCCTTTTCACATACGGAAATTGTTATTGGTTCCCCCTGGCTGCTCTGAACATCTAACACTCGTGCATCATGTGCCCGTCTGATGTTTATCTTTCCGAAAATCTGAAGGCTATTGCTGACTCCCTGGCATTATCATCAATCCATTTCTGCAGAGCTGTCAGCCACCCGATTATGCCTCATCTCACACTTGGGTGGATGATTATTGCAAACTAAATGTAGGATCTTTATTTGCCCTTCTCTTTTCAGTCCGTTCCTGTAACTTTCCACAAGTATTTGGAATTTTGTCCTAAATGGGCCTAGAGAAGTACATACAAAATGCACTTTCAGAATGAGAACACTGAGGAGATTAATCATTGCAGAACAATCAAGTGGAGTCATTATTAACAGGAAACAGAGGGCCCAACAGTGAAGCAAAGAATCTCTCAGCAAACCTAATTAAACTGGAGCATGTTTGATGAAATGACATTTCGAAGTAAATAGAATTAAATAAGTGAAATAAATGAAAAATAAATAATAATTTAAAAAGCAGTGATAAGAGGATACATCACCACAGGAGCAAAATCAAAGCTGCTCTAGTCATCTGCATTTTTAGATTATGCCAGTCATCAGGAAACACAAATAAAGGTTCAGTTGCTAAAGGAATGCATACTTGGGATGAATCAAGGCAGGCATGAAAATATTGTGGGCAAATAGAATTTCTGAGAAACCTGCATCTATTGACTTTATTAATGAAGTTTGGAATCATGGTAACACTTTTCTGCTTCCTAAGACTTTGCTCGCTTTTGTAATTGCGGTGTGTTCAGCCTTTTCATCAAAGAGACACAGGAGGGAAAATGAAACCCCTTTGCTGTCTGTTCACGGATGGCAGTGGGGACCTCACCTGCACTAGTGTAAGAGAAACAAGCTATGTCTTTATCCAACCTTAGACCAAGTAGCAGTGAGTTTTATTCTGAAAGAATAAAATATATAAGCAAACCCTTTGATTATTTTTAACCCCTAAAAATAAGTGATTTCACTCGTGTCTAGTAAACCACTGATAGTGGTGTAACTCTACTGCACAAAGTTAGTATGTTTAACGCAATCAGTGTCTTTTTTTTCTTTAGCTGAAAGAGAAGGGAGGAAAATTGATGGTTTATGAAAGGAATCATCCTATGAGGTCCCCACTGATACTTATATGAGAAAAGGAAGGATTAAGTGAGGTGTTTGTTGGCTTGCAATTCCAAATTTATGGGGCTAAAGGCTTTTTAATGTTGGTAGTTATTACTTGTTACCAATCACTTTCATTTGTTGTGATTTGGGGTTTGTGCCTGGAAAAGAAAGACATTGTTATATTAATCATAGAAATGGAAGAAGAAACAAATGAAATTTTTTCATGGAAAGGCTGTGAATCAGTTTGTTTTGTAGAAAAGCTACCTGAGGAGGGTTTCCATGTGTGCTCTCAAGGACAAGCTTCAGATTCACCCTCTGCAGCAGCTTTTGTTTTTCTTTCCTCCTACCATGGATTGTGAGAGTGGGAGGTTGAAAAACACAGCTCCAAATAAAAAAAAATAAAAAACTAAATCCTTACCTTTGTTTCACCTGAGGCAGCAAAGCACCAAAGAAAAAAAATAGTTCTCTGATGCCAAACATAAATGTTAGTAGAGAGATACTTGTGATGGCAGAGAGTTGCTGCCAAAAGAGGGAAGGTCTAAATACAGGTATAGTTTTCTTTTTACACAAAGGAACAAGAGGTATTTTCTCAACAGGGAGGGGAACAGAAAAACAAGCTCAAGTAATTTCTGCCTCAAGCCTTGGGGGCAATGAAGTGGCAGCCTAAAATTGATTAAATTTGGTAGCTTTACAGGGCTGTTTGCCACTAGGATCAGGTGGACTCAAGTGTTTGCTGTCCTGCAACTGAGAAAACTGAGAAAGACTGAAAGGCAGAAGAGGATGCAAGTTTAGCACTGCAAATCCCTCCAACCCTTGTAGAGCTGCTTGTCCTTCTGTCTGCTCTGAGGTCTTTTCCCCTCCATTTTTCAAGGATATGTAGAAAGATGTGAGTGCACCTGCTCCATGTAGGCTATCTGGTGCTGGACATTGGAAGTCCAAAGGGAATAATGAGCAATATGGAAAGTGATAAACAAGAACTGCAACATAAACCAGGAAGAATAGGGATCAAGGACATGGTACCCAAGACTAAAATTCTTCAGCCACTACTTGATGAGCCACTGAAACTGCAGGCAGAGCCTCAAAGAGGTCAATCCTGGACTTTGTAGCTGATAGGAGGGAAAGAGGTTACTGGGAACATTAAGGGGTACTCAAGGGGGGACTGTGGGGCTATGCAAAAACTTGTAGGGAAATTTCTCTGATCAAAGATACCTTGCAGTTAGTTATGCCATCAATAACATGGTATGTGTGTAGGAAATGCTACATATTTGTGGCCAGAGGGACTCAGAGCCACCTTTTATCTTGACTGCCCTCTGCGTCAGAAGCAGCCCATGAATCAAGGGAAAGCGAATAGGATCTGCTGATGTGGATGTGTTGCTCATTTCAAACATGTCAGGCTGTGACCTCCTCAGTGGGGGAACATAAAACTTTGCAATTACCTGAAATAGTGCTGTTTCATGCATGCTGGAAAGGTGAAGGGAACAGTGAAACCCAGCTATTGTTGTAGGGGATGGAATGCTGAACAGTTTTGCTTTTAAGAAGTACAGGAGGTGTTTGGAGGGACAGGTCACTCCCAAGTGGCAGCCCCAGCTTTACCTCTTCCCACCCTACACAGCCCTCCAACATTCTCGATGTTTTCCCTGTGCTTTTGGGTCCCAGCGAGTCCAAAACACACCTTGGTTTGTACTGTAAAATATCCCTGGGAGTGGCTGTTTTTTCAGCCACCAGATGTATACAGGGATATATATTGGATACTTGGAACAGGAAAATCATTATAAATGACTCTTCATGGCATTCACAGGACCTTTTAGGCTACAGAATAACAGAAAGGGCACCAGCTCTTCCACAGAGTGTAGGAAAATAGCTGTAAGCTGTGAAAGATTCCTCATATTGATTTTTTTTGTGCACAAGGATAGTATTTCTATTTGTCTTTACAGAAACCCACCAGCTAAACCTTGGCATGCCTTGGGATCGCCTCGCTTTATGGTGGAGAATGGGAAACATTGCTCCTGGTAAAGGCAGTGGTAAGTTTTTCATATATTGTTCTTTTTTTAATTCCCCCCCCCCCCCCTTTCTCTCTTTGTTTCAAGGACTGTGCTGGAATTGCTGCTGGTGTTCATAAAACTGCTTCATGCTAATATTGCCCTAGGCAAATCTATCAGAAAACTGCTTATAAAGTGACCTGCAGAGGGTATTTGTGCGCTATTTAAACAAAAAGCAGGACCATAAGCTGCTTCTAAGGGGTGAGCTGGGTGGTTGCTGCCCGTGCTGTGATGCCCCAAAGCATTGTGCAGGGACACAGCTTTGTGTTCACATGGCTGGTTCCCTCCAGGAACTTAGGGGTACCAGCAGCGATGCTCTCGCTGCCCAACCAAGAGGTCCCTGCTCTCCTTCCCTGTGTTATCCCTGACAGGGCAAGACTTTATCACGTTCTGCCAGACCCAGCACTGAGATAGAGCATGTGAAATCTCTGTGTATGGTTCAGGCACATATTTGCCATCCTGGAGCTAGATTAATTTATGTTATCTGACATCACCTTGTGGCAAGCTGGATGTAAATAGAAAATTAAACATAGCCGTGGGCAAGTAGTCTTTTTTGTGCACAATTGCAGTGATAATTTAGAGTTATTTCTTTTGATATTGTGTTATGTTCAGGTTTTTAACATTTGTAAGCCATTTAAAATGAAAAGGAACATGAAATGGCACAAAAGGGGAGTTTGTTATAAACATGCCTCGAGATGACATTTAGAATGATCGTGATGCTCCAGCTCTGCACAAACCTTTCCCAGGGAGGAGGTAAATAACACTTTACTGAAGCAGGAGATGGCCACGGCAAAGACCAACATTAAATGACTGCAGGAAGCAATATAACAATCACTTTTTGAAAATTAATTCCTTTAGGTGAACCCACAGCCTCCAACCCTGGCATAATTTTGCTTAAAGCACTGGATTGTGAATTAAAGAGAAGGCATTTAAGGGAAAAAAGGTATGAACTGTCAATTATATATGAAAATCTGGGTTCATCCTTTAACAGCTTTGATACTGTAGGGAATGCTTTGAGAGCAGGAATTGCCTGGGGAATAAATAGTCTCTGAGTTTATTGGGACATGCTTCTTTTTCTGAGCAAATACACTGTGATGAAAAAGTGTCCTGTGTGGGAGTACCTGGCTGTGTGGATAGTGGGGCTTTTTTTTCTTATGAGCTTTGGTTTGGCCCTTCATTTTATCATTGGAAGTCTGAAATCCACCCTCAGAAATGCAACTTAACAGAAGTGAACTATGGCCCAAGAACATTTCTGCCACTAACCCTTAGTAAGGGTTAAACCCCTAAACACAAAGCTACAGGAAAAGTTTTTTCTTTTTTATTTTTGCTTATTTGTTTTTGCAAACCTCTTAATAGTGCCAGAAACTTGGGAGGTGGGCCACAGAAAATGCCAATGAAACTCCCACGAATATCTGTTCTGTGGTTTTTATATGCACGTTATGGGAAATTGGTCTTAATTTTTAACATTATTTTTTTAGTTTCCAGACAAAGTGTGTGTGTGCGGAGCTTTGTAGTGATAGAAGGAATAAGGTAATGAGGTTGAGCAGTTAAATTCAATCTGATCTCTATTAGTTTTGAAACTTTCAGCAAATCCATTAATTAAATGACTTGGGACACTGAAGGAAAATTGTTCATCAATATCTGATTCCTAACAATTTGTGAGATTTACAGTAAAACACTACCAATGCCAATAAATCGTGTCCTTTATGAAGATGGTAGCCATACTTTAATATAAATTATTTTACATAAAGTAATTTTTTCCATTAGATTGCTTGCACATAAAAACTGATAGGAATCCCGAGAGTAAAAAAGGAGTAGAATTCAGAAAACAGGGTTATAGTTTGTGGGTCAGGTTTGACAAGTTATGAAGTTCTAGCACTGCAGTGGATGTGGAAATGGCAAAGCTGATTGAAATAATTGCAGCAAAAATACACGTGGAAGGTTTGTAAAACCAGCAAGCCCAGCCTGGAACCAGAAGGAGGTTGAGTTTTAGAGATCACCAGATAGTATCAAACCAGAAATTGTGTGGTCTGAAACCAAAGAGCACGTGGATGATGTGGAGAGGATATGCTAAAAATAAGTGATGATGAAAGGATAAATTGGTCCAGACGTCTCAAGACAACTGAGAACATGTAACTTGGGCACAGTCTGTTCTGATGTAAAGCAGGAGCTGGGACAAAAAGGAAATGCAAATAACAAGTGACATGAAATGTTTCACTCCCCTTCTCCCAAGGACAATGTGATGCAGCAGTGACAGCCACACCAGGGGTCAGCAAGAGGAGCAGCAAGGGCTGGGCCAGATCCTTTCTCAGGTTGCTGCAACCAGTGGTGGCCACAGCCAAAGAGTACAACAGGGCAAGAAGCTGTTCCACATACCTGGGACCCACCAGGAGATTTAAAGGCTGCTTTTCTTCACTGTCTCCCTCAACTCCATTTTCTGTCCACCAATGAGAGTTTGTATTTTCCTATCAGATCCTTCCTAATTCCTTGACTCAACCTGCCAGGCATCAGAGAGAATTTGTGGCATCGTGGAGAAAAGGGGAATTCTGAAATGCATCTCATTACAGGGGACTTGGTTTCCTTTTTTCCAGCTGGCACTGGAGACCCATCTGTCCCTAATGCACCTCCTTCAAATCACGCAGTTGACTGCACAGTAAAAACCAACTTTCTGGATTTGTGTCAGGGAGTTATAAAATAACACCGTGTTTGGGGCATCAGGCAGTGACCCCAGAGTAATTCTGCATGACCAGGGTTGGAGAATTTGCCTTGAGCGTTTAGGAAATCTTCTCTAAAGGCTGATGCAATGAATTCAGAGTAAATTACAACTGGTTTCCTTTTGTCAGGCACTAGACTCTCACCACTTCTAGCGTGGTTCAGGGTGCAGTTGTTTCATGTGCTTCAAGAAGTCAGACTGTTCCCAGAGGTTACCTGAGACCCAAAATTTTGCTCCATGAAAAATACTTGGCTTTCAGGCAGAATCAGTGCAGGAGGCTCTTGGGGAGTTCTGCAGTGGATGCTGAAGGAGGTTTTTCACACTTTGGGAAGCAAAGGCTGTGGCATTAGGAGGATTGCCTTGTGTGATGGCACATCAAAGCTCAGCTTTGCATCTCTGCTCTGCTTTGAGGGTCACCAGCAGCAAGGGCAGACAGGACAGTATGAGCCTCCCCTTGCCAGAGATCTTGGCATTGCTTCCCTGTTCCTCCACTGCAGTCTGTCATATATTCAGTGTGTAGGATCCTCACATTTTGGCTTTTTTTCCCCACTGCCAACCTCCAGAGGACTGAGAATCAGAGACAGTGTCTTGGTTAAAATCAGTGCCAATGTCTTTCCCATTAATTCAGGAGCCAGCTGGTCCCTCACCAGCTGCAAGCAGCCATAAATTGACCTTAGGATTTATTTGCATAATGGTCTGATCTGGTTCGTGCTGAAAACTTGGTAGGAGCCTTTTTGGATGATAAAGGTCTGTGTGAGCCTTTCTGTGCATCTTATGAACTTTATAAAACACCCAATGGATGATGCTCTGAATTTGTAGCCTTAAGCTTGATGGCTTCTTGTGACACAAGTAGTTTATTTTTTTTAACAAAATTGGGCATTTTTTGTGCTCTGGAAGATTTCTGATTAGCAAGTATTCACAGAGCAATTTAATTGGGTAAACAAGTAATTATTTTTCTCAACAGTGGAGCAGCAATTTGAGTGTGTTTTCACAATGTGAGAGGCACCTTGATATGCCCAATTAGAGAACTACTAGGATTCTAATAGTCTATGTTTTTTCACTCTATGATCTTGTAGGAAGGGCTGCCCTCTTTGTATTATTATTTTCTTAAAGAAAATAGCCTTTCTCTTTTCATGTCTCTGGGGAATCTCAAAAAAGGAAAGAAAACTGATGTTTCCCACTGCTGAGATTTAATCTTCTTTTTCTGATTCTGCGTTAATTTTGGAGCTTTATCCAAGTAACAGCCACCTCAGACCACTACCCTGTTTATTGCTGATGGCATTTAGGTGCAATCAAGACTGGAGGCATGATGATAGCCAAGGGTACCGGCAAGAAAATCTCTTATGACTCAGGCCACAGCAGCATTGGTAGAAAGCAGATCAATTAAAAGGCTAATTAGGACTGTGTCCAGCACTGTTTGGAAGGTAGAGACAGGTGTAGGGAGGCACTTCACAAGTTCCCTTCCGAAGTTTTCCAACAAGCACTTTGCAAAGAGGAGTTTCAAAGCGCAGTTTAGTCAGAGACGCAGTGAGGTGTTTAAATAGATGATTCATGACAGCTACACTAAGACCCAGATAAGAAAAAAGGCAAAGGTCATTTATTTGTGAGATGAGCAAGCAGCAATCACTGGGCAGGGTGATGGATAAGCTGCTCTTTACCATCTTTCTTCCAAATACTGCACAGCTCAGAAGTTACTGCACTGATAAGCTCCAGGAGTGAGCCCTTCTCTGCCATGCAGAAGAGTGGTGACAGCTTTGCAGAGCAGCTGAGGGTGGGGGTACAAGGGTGAAACTTCTGCTGTGCTGCCTTTGTGAAGACCTGTGGACCTACAGGGTGGTCATTTTCCTTTTGAATCTCTCTGTGGATGCTTGGGGGTTCCAAAAAAAGCTCTGCATTACTGATTCAGCTGCCAGAAAGGCCTTATAACTGGTTGGGAGGAAGGAGCAGCCAGAGAGCCTAAGAAACACTTGATGTCTCTAGGAGCCCACCCTTCAAATACCAGTCTAGCAGAGGTGGTCATTATTCCCCCAAAATCTGAAATGGCAAACTGTTCTCAACAGGGACAAATCAGAAACAGACAGGGAATAAACAGAACTGTGGTTTTTACTTAAGTAGCTGTGAATGTCAGAGATTAATGATGCACCCGTGGCCAACTTCTCCCTGATACAGACAATCAGAGATGAACAAGAGACTCTGCAAATGGCTTTACATCATGGAAAGCCTTAGATTTATGGTGATAGCTGATACTTTCCCTTATATGCATCAACTTAATTTCTTTCTATATTTGTAGCCTGCATGTCCTCTCACCAGTGTTATGCCATAGCAACATCCAGCTGATTGCTGGACTATTGCAACCAATGTTGATGGCAGTGAACAGATGTGTTGTTTCTTCAACAATGACAAGGGTTTCATTTCTAAAAAATACAGTTTAGGCCTTCTACTCCAGTCACAGATGTTGTTTTTTTGTTTCCTGAACTTTTAGTGAAGGAGAACTAACAAAGTGTTTTATTGATGTTTCCTGTTTAATGGGATTCATGGCAAGCAGAGATGGAAAGCAATACGGGAAAAAACAGGAAGAGAGATAATTTTATTTTCAGCTCTCATTTATTCAGAGTTTCTTAGTTTGTCCTTTTTCATGTCTTACATGCTCTAACATTTTCACTTTCATTTTTGGTGAAATAAGGGGAAGAGTAGAAGAAAACACTAACCTGGCGTGATTTTTTTTTTTTTTAATATCTTCTCTGATTGATCAGTTTTGTTGCAATTGGTGAATTCTTAGTTTCCCATCCCCACGGAAACCTCTGTGTTATTTACTTCTCCCTCTCTAAGTTTCAGTTTGTGCTCTCAGAGTTGACAAAGTCAGTCCAGCAAGACAGATTTTCCAGAAAGCCAGGGCAGGTTTTAAAATTGCTTTTTGAATTAGAACCTGTCTGCTTCACTGCTGTGACACTGCACAGGAGATGTGATCCAGTTCTGCTCAGTACTTTTTGTTTTATATCTGCTACTGGACAGAGTTCAAGCATCTTATCCAGTTTTATTAAGTTCTGAAAAATTAAGGTAGGATTGTAGCAGTTCTCTGCTAAATATTCAAGGAGGAGAAGACAAATAAAGGGCGTGTGTTTAGAATTTCGTCTCTGTGCAGAGTGTGTGCAATGCTTCATTCCACTTTGGGGCTTTGTATTGAGCTCCAGCACCGTGATGAGACATCACAGAGATGTGCCTGACAGTAGCTCCCCAAAGTGAGCAAACACCCCTGTGTGGATGCTCTTAGGAAAAACACCATCGTTTGCCAGCTGTGTGGGTTTTGGCTGTAGGTTCCTGTGCTGGAAAAAGCAAGAGCAGCTGCTGGCATGAGAGATGGGGAGGAGATGCTGTGTGTGCTCCGGTGCTGCTGGGGATGAAAGGGACGACTTCTGCATTCCTTCTTGCTCCCTGTTTGGGTCTGTTGGGGCAGGAAGGGCTCATCAGCTCGGAATGCCACTTTAACCTGGGTGACTTTGGTAGCTGTGAGGACCATAGTCAGCTTTTCAGATTTGTAAGTGGCCTGTGGTTTCACTCCTCCTCTGTGAGGACAACCATCTATAGTTAAGACACTGAGCCACTCCTGTGTCAAAGGCAGGAGAAGAGTTGGGGCTTTGAGGCATCCTCCTCCTCTCTCCCCAGTCTGCTGGAGGCTCCTGGCCCCGCTTGGCATGCTGGACCTCCCACCACCATCACTGCTGAGATGCCACCAGCTCTTCCTCTGCGTCACCATTAGTGGTGCTCCCCAAACAGCCAGCTTGGCATATGCAGACAGCTGTTGTATACCAGATTTAAGACTATTCTTTTGACGTCTTTTTGGGCTCAGAGTACTTTTTCCCGGAGTGACTGCACATCTCCTCTGGCTCCTGTTTACTTTGTTCTGGAACAGGAATTCAGAATATTGCCTACAGGGCTCAGGTGGAGTCCAAATCCAGTTCAGATGCTTTTTCACTTTCTTCCTGCCCCCAGGAATTCAAACACCCTCTCAGAAAGCAAAGCTTCCTACTTCTTGCAGCCCCCCCCCATGTGTAAGGAAAGACTGTATAGTTCATGAGGCATGTTATGGCTTTCTTTCCCCCTCATGTTATGAACTCTCCAGTGACAAAACTGGCTTTATTTTCTTTTCTATACTGTGAGTATATTAGTGGTCCCATCAAGTTTATATATCAACTACGATGTTTTTTCCCCTAAAAAAAGGAATTGTTCAAATGAATTTTGTTTGAAGTACCAAGAAAATCGTCACAGTATGTTAAGCTTCTGAATCAATTCCTTAACATGTGTTATTTCTACAAAGACTAAATAGGTATTTCAGTTTTCATTGATTTTGGGGTGACAACATACAGACATAACAGAGTGTGGCCAAAATGTTCTGTTCTTCCAAATAAGCAATAATATGAAATAATGAGGTGTATGGATAGAGGCCATCCTATGCCCCAAGTCAGAGGATGTGGAGTGCTGAAGGGAGTGTTACCTGAAATTAGCTCAAAATTTCCTCAGTCCCACTTTTTTCCGGGGAGGTCTGAGATCTGAACCAACTGCCACCTGCCAGATACCTCATTTATTTTTGATATGTTGTCCTTTGCTGCTTTGTGCATTATTCAAGAAGGGAAACAAAAATTCCAAGTTGTTAGAATAAAACTAATTCTGACCCCAGCAGGGTTTGGACCCCTTAAGCTGAAGCAACAGCTTGTTGCAGCACATTCACTATCACAGTGAGGACAAAACGCAGGTTGTTTCATAACTCAGAGTAAATTCTTTGCATGAATCACTGGTGTTACTGATGTTAGGGACTGGTGGATGTGGTAATGAATCTCTAACCCACAGTCTGTTCCTGCTGTAGGACTACAGCCCTCTGGTGGTACTGAGTCATTTACCTTGTTAAGCGCTTCATAATATTATAGCTGACCAGTGGAGTAAGAATATCTTGTGGGAGAAAGCCCAAAAAGCAGGGTGCAAGACAGCATCCAGCTGTGATGCACAAGATGGACTTCTAAAGCAAACACAGGGACTGAATACAAGGGTGCTTAAGAAGAGGGAGCGTATTGATCTCAAAGGATTGGGAGAGACCTCAGAAGTCATTGTCGGGGCCCTGGGGGCACTGAGAGGCCAGTCAGGGGCCCCCCATATTGTCCTGACAGTCAGCAGTAAACTCTTTTCCCTCCTAAAGGAGGATGAATCAAATATCCCTTAGTTCTGCGTGGTGTTTGCTTAGCATGATCTTTAAAGTACTTCAGTGACTAAGATTTGCATTTTATTTTCCTGTCCTTCATAAGAGGAACAATTAGACTGCTTTTCTTGTATCTCGTATCTTCTATTGCGCAGTTTAAACTCGTTATATCTTTTCCTATTCGCTATGGTCATGGAAAAGAAAAACCCTTATTTTTGTGTGTTGGACTCTTCCATATTTGAATTTATGTCCTTTGAGACTTCCTTAAATTTAATCAGCACAAATTCATTTCATCTTTCTCATCGATCACTTTCACAAAGAGGTTCTGCTTTGAATGCCTTCACTGCAGCTCTTTTCAGCCATGTGATGTGATGTACTTGGATGTGGCTCTTGAGCATCAGTTTTCAAAATGAAAAATAACCTCAATTTCCATCCGATGCCATCTCGTCAAGAAATGCTGGTGACGCATTTCATTAGTACACCCTGCTCTCAAGTTTTGATCTAGACTGCAGGAACAGGAGACTCTGAGTTACAGCAAAATAACTTAAAAAGACAGCAAGGGTGAACTGAGTGCCTCAGCTGGGCTGTGCTGGTGGATGTGATCACTTTAGAGCAGCTGAATAGCTGTACCAACAAGCTGTCATGTGATTACTGAGAGAACACCGAGCTTGGAGGATTAATGTGAAATCCCTGAGCAGGCTGCCTGAGGGGATCTATTTTGACTCTTACCCTGTTCAATCCACTGATGTAGAAAGGGTTTTCCCCATAAGGAAAGGAGCAGAGCTAGAAGTCGCCTGGGTAAGGAGACTACAGGAGCCCAAGGACTACCTTGCAGCCACGGCCAGCACATCCTGGCTGATCACAGCTAGGGCTGGAGCTGTTCTTACCAGGAAGAAAATGTTCATTTGGATTGTGTTTTTTTAATTTATTTTGCTGATTTTGATTTAGCCTGAGGGACTTGTGTTGGCTTAGCCAAGCAGTAAGGAATACGAGCAGGTTGATGGTACTGCCAAAATATTGTGCATGAGGGATATAGCCGAATTAGCCTGCAAAGGAGTTTATAGAAATACAAGTAATTAAAGAAGAAACAAACCACCCTTTTGCACCAGGGATTTATTGAGCTGTGCAGCAGCAGGTAAACAGACATTCTGAGGCAATGGTGATGTAACAAATAGTGCATTTAAACAGCAAAGAATCAGCCTTCAGATTCTGTTATTGGAAGAATAACATATTCTGAGGAAAAAAGGGAAAGTTGCAAATTGTTTCTGCATGTTGCTTCTTGTTTATACTGCCGTCATTAAGATAAAAATGTTCCATTTTCTGTATAGAAGTGTTCGTGTATACACATTCATTGATTTAAATCTAAAAAGCTTCCAAGCAGTTTGTCAGGCACTTCATTAATGTGTGGAGAGATAACCTTTCAGTGTTTGAGCCCTCTTGAAATAGGAAACAGTGGGCAGCATCCCTCTGCAGGAAATGCATCTTGGTGGTTCATTAGATCAGTCAAATAACTCAGTGCATAACAGGAGCAGACCTTTCTATGGCGGTTTTGATTCTTTTTTTTTAAAGAATAGCAGCTGCAAGCTGTTCCAACTTGTTTTTTTCTTTCAGACTGTCTCATTCTGGTTTGCTGTATGTGTGTTTGGTTTTGGGCACCTCACTGAGGTACTGGAGTGTGTCCAGGGAGGGGCAGTGAAGTTGGTGAAGGGTCTGGATCATGAGTCTGATGAGGAATAGCTGAGAAAGCTGGGAATGCTTATCCTAGAGAACTGGAGGCTCAGGGAGACTTTACCACACTCTATAACTCCCTGAAAGGTCGTAGTGAGTTGTGGGTTTGTCTCTTCTTCCAATTAACAAGTGACAGGATGAGATATGGCCTCAAGGTTTGCCCGGGGAGATTTAGATTGGATATTAGGGAAAAATGCTTCACTGGAAGCATTGAAACAGGCTGCCCAGGCATGAGGTGGTATCACCATCCCCTGGAATTGTTCAAAAACATGTGGATGTGGCACTTGGGGACACGGTTTAGTGGTGAACATGACAGTGCTGGGTTGGTGATTGACTTGATGGCCTTAGAGGTCTTTTCCAGCATTAATCATTCTATGACTTTGATTTGAGTGT
Source organism: Dendrocincla tyrannina (assembly GCA_035047865.1). Lineage (NCBI taxonomy): Eukaryota > Metazoa > Chordata > Aves > Passeriformes > Dendrocolaptidae > Dendrocincla > Dendrocincla tyrannina. The sequence continues at coordinate 17,243,061 of JAWWMP010000116.1, forward strand.
CCAGGAGCTGTCTGGAGGCCAAGGTATCTCCTTATGCCACTTCCATCTCAAAAAATCACTAACACAGAGCCTGAGTAATTGTCAGATTGCCTTGGCAAAGCTGTGTCTATAGCAAGTCCACAGAGGAGAGTGCCCAAGGTGAGGTCTTGGAATCAGGAATCCCACATTAGAGACATGCAGGTAATAGCAAAGCCAGAGGTTTCTAGTCGAAAGCATGGGATAAATTTCAATAACAAAAACTGGGACTGCAAGGGTTCCCCTGCAGACAGAACACTCTGTCTGGGGACACGGGTGGGTCACTGAGAGGCCTGCCCAGGAATTTTCCTGTAATTCCCTAAGGAGTTGAGGTGCGTGGTCAGCATGGAGTCAGTGCTGCTTCCAGTCTCAGAGAGAGGGATGGAATATCACTCACATAGGCTGTTATTGTACTGAAAGGCTATCTAAAGCCAAAAAACCTCTTGCCATGAAAATACCCCGCCCACAATCCAGCAGAATCTACTTTCTGATCTCTTCTGGAAGACTAACTTTGTCAAAAGCTCAGCTGCATTGTTGGGCTGGGCAGGCTGGTCCAGCCAAAGAGCTGCAAATGCCAATGTGTTTGTGCAGCATGAAGAGCAGTGGTTTCACATCTGATAAAGATCCCAAACATTTCTGAAAGCTTTACCCCTGTTTTGCTATCTGTGTAGTTCAGAGGCAGCCTATGGAGCTGGAAGTGTGTGTACCCAGCCTACTTTGATTTTTCTGAAAAATCATTTGATCTTTCCCCATTGCACTTCCAAATAATCTGAAGAAGAATAAGAAAGCTAGAGAAAAGTTTAATGGATTTTTTTTTCCCTTTTGATTTGAATTCTGTAACACAGAACCCAAACTTTAGGGTTGCTTGGGCACCAGATTCTTTCTTCACCTCTGCACTTGCCATCAGTGAGGGTGCTCTCTGTTAAGTTTCCAATACGTGCGATTTAAATATTCATAAAAGATATGTCCATTAATAAGATGAAAGTGACTTATATGAATTACTAATAGAGATCTCAACAGAGTGTCTTGATGTTGGACTTCTCAGCTGGGCGAAGAACAGGCCCAGGAAACAGGATTTTTCAGAAGGAAAGACTGGGGGGAAGAAGTATTAGAGGAGATACATCCATGACTTCCAGAGACATTAAAGTCTCTCAGGGAATGGCAACACGCAGGACTCCATTATGGGAGGAGGGAAGGGAAGGGAGGGGAAGGATCGTGGCTCTTTGTGGGATAATATGGTATGTCCCCCAGGTCATGAGAGGACATGGTTCCTGGTTATTCCCAAGGAAAGTGGCCTCTTAGAGGGGCTCCGTTAAGTTTTCAGTACTACTGCTACCTTGCTGCCTCTCATGTCAGTTAGAATTAACCTGCAGAAAAGCCTGACGTGAAGCATGAAGTGAGAACAAAATGACCAAATCTTGTCCTCAGAGCAGGAGTCATTCCAACTTTTATACACCATCCCATCATCCTAAATGATCCCAAAACTGTCAGCTAACAAAAAAGCCTCAAGCGCTGCCATCCACTCACACCAAACTCCTGGCTCAGCAGAAGGCCTCTGCACACAGCCCTGGGGACACCACCATGGGACAAATCTCTCCCCCCCAGCACAGCCATGAAAGGCTTTGAGCTCAGGCTCCGAAAGTGCAAAGCGCTTGTTTTGTTGTCCACGGATAATGCTTTAATCCAGCGGGTGAAAGCTGGATGTTGCTCTCTTTTATTCTGCCCGTACACAATTGCAGCGCTCGAAAAGAAAAGCCTCTCGCCCTCCCATGCCTGCTGCTCCTCCGAACTGCTGACGCCTGGATGGGCAGCTCCAAGGCGGGGCCTTCAGGATTTATTTAGATCACTGCCACAGATGACGCCTTTAGTGCCACAAACCGCCCTGGAGACAAGTCCTAATCGTCTGGGGGGGTGATTATGTTCAGTTCTTCCTCCCCAAACCCCCCAGACACAATTCAGATCCAAACTGGAGAGACAGGCAGGCACACAGGAGGGGAACCCGGCACCGCGCAGCCCCTCCGAAGCCATGTACAGGAGCAGCTTCCTCCGCGAGGTGCGCAAGGAGAAGTATGAGCGGTCGGATGCCTACGATGAGCTGCGAGGCTCCCCCGAATTCGACAGCTTGGCCCAAGCCCGGGGGCTGGAGAACCTGCAGGAGCTCAACGAGCGCTTCGCCAGCTACATCAACCGGGCGCGCGTGTTGGAGCAGCGCAACACCATCCTGCGCAAGCAGCTGGAGACCTTCCAGCGCATGGACGAGCTGGTGGGCTTGGACGAAGCCTTCGCCGGGCAGATCGAGTTCAACCGGCAGCGGATGAGGGAGCTGGCCACTGACCGAGCCAAGCTGGAGCGCGAGGAGAAGGATGCCCAGCGCATGCTCGATGAGTATCGCAACAAGTAAGGCTCCCGATGGGTGGGATGTGGGTGATGTTGTTTTCCATAGTTAATCTTCATGATAAGGATGGGTTTGGAGTCACTGGCTGCTTCTTGTGCACGGGTGATGCCTCACCATGTCTGTCAGGCTTGGTGTAAGGGTCAAAGGCATTCAGGTGCCCCCAAAATGCCACGTAGTGGAAGGATTGAGGAGAATTTATTTCCAAAGTTGAAAGCGCTCAACATCTCAGCACAAATCTGCATGGGGCCTAAGAAAGAGGCACACATCCCATTTCTCAGGGCTTTTATCATCTCTGGCCCCCTCTCTCTGTGAGCCTTTAGACATGTCTGCAAGAGTTTATCTTCTCTTGTACTCAGGAGTCAGCTCCCCTGGATGCAGGAGGAGAAAACACCTAGATCTCTCTCTGAGGAAGATGTCTTTTTCCAGGCAGGAAATCTTCCTTAAGTGAAAACCTTAATCCTGTAGTAAAGTCTTCCAGAAGGGTCTTCTACACTTACAGGTGGCATGTAAACCCATGGTGAAAAGTAAGGTGTCAGGACTGAGGGAGCTCTAGTTCTGCATTTCATGGTCTCACTGCTACTAGATGGGCGATTCCCCTCTCTGTTCCACAGCAGCAGGTCCTCACTGTGGCACACATTAGTTGCTACTATTCATTAGTTTTCGGAGGATTGCGCTCTGACCTGCAAAGAGGTAATCACCCAGTTGAAAACCCCATGTCTCAAAGCAAGCCTTGTATCTGAGCAACACAGAGTTGCACAGCCCTAAACGCCTGCTGAGATGTGCAGGATCTGTCTGAGAAACTCTTATTTACAGGCATTATCAGATACCTGGGCCTGGCTGTGCCAGCCACTACAGATGTGAGGTGAAAAGAAAGTAGAGAGATTTTTGTTCTTGGTGTGTGATATTTACCTTCCTGTTCCTTCTTGCATCGTGAATTTCTGTCTCACGCCACTAGAGCAATAGCTGTAAGAACAAGCTTGCCCGGATTTCACCTCTTTAACCTCACTGGCACCATAAATCAAAGAGCAGTAGTCCTGGGGGACGAGGCAGATGAATGTCTCCAGACATGTCTACCCCTTCCCTTCAGCAACAGGCAGTTTTGGCCAAGTGGCTTAATTAATTATGTGAGATTTGGTGAATATTGATCATAAAAGGGCTACTCACAGGAGAGAAGGGTCTAATCCTCCTATTAGTTATTGGTCAGTGAGTTTTTTTTACCCCCAAAATGTCTGTCTGACTAGTTCACCCTTGAAAACTGGCACCCAATTCAGCTTGTGAACAGCTTCTGGGGCTGCGAGCTACAGCACAGCTATAGAAATGCCAAGCTCTGATCTCTCTTTCTCCTCTGACAGCAGAGAATAGCCCATTCAGGTGAGCTGAGGCTTGTTGCTGGCGATGGTCAGATGTCCACGATGCCCTGAGTCAGTTCCAGTGAGTAATAAGCACCTAATTAGGCAGCTTTGTATTCCAATATTTATGAGCAGGAAATTCAGCTATGAGCCAATGCTATAATTTAGCTGTCGACTCTGATGCTTGCTCATGTATTTTATTATGCAGTGTCCATGAGATTTTGATGAAAATCAGTACTTAAACGCCCTAGCTGCATATTAATTAAAAAATTTGAGCAAATTGTGCAGGATTAGCGATGTGACACAAAGGTAATTTACTTTTATTAGAGCTGCTTTAGGCAAGCTGTAAGTAGGTGAGCAAGAATACAGGACATTGAAAATCCAGAGGGGGAAACACTCACAGAAGGGGCTGTGCTTTTAGAGAGTAGTATTTAGAACCTGCTACAGAGGTCATTAATGATTTCCTAGAAAAAATGGAGGATGCTTTGTTATACAGTCCTGGGTTTTTCACTCAGCAGCTGTAAACAACAGTAAAAATGAAACTTTGATCCCAGCCAAAAATTGCTATTTAAAAATTAAAGATACACAAGGTCATTACAATGTAAGGGCAGTGGCTGCTTTTTAGCCAAATTGCCTTTGGCTTACACCAAGAAGTAAATTTTGGATTTAGTTTTTTCTCTTGGTAGCTGCTGAATTTGACCAGAAGACAGACGTGAAAGTTTCTTCAGCATCTGGCAAGGATTGGTAGGGTTTGGAGTTTCAGGTGTTAAAACAAGGCCAGCACTCTGCCACCAGGTTCTCTGCCATCCTGATGGCTCTGATTTCAGCTACTGACAGTGATAAATAAAGCTCTCTAAACAAAATATGGGAGGAGTAAATCCTCCGTGCCGTATTAGGGTCTACTGACACCAGAAGGGTTCCTGTGCTGAAGACCTACTCTCCTCCCTGGGTCTGCACTCAGCAGGCACTTTGGGTCTTTAGCTTCATTTTGAACCATAAAAAATCTACTTTTGGCACACGGCGATTGACAAACTCTCTTAGAGCGGAGCATTGTGAATCAGTTAATTGACAAATGTCTGTGTCCTTCACTAAGGCAAAGAATTTCAGCTCTCACCATTCTTTCACTCATCTTCATAATTTGGAAAATAGATTTATAGATGTAAGTAAACCTTTCAAAGCAACATTTATATAAATAGCCCTTTTAAAGCTACATTTAAGCACAGTAGGGCCTGAGACTACTGAGTCTGTACAATTAAATGTGCCTGGACCATGAAAAAGTAGGCTTTACCTTAAACTTTATTTTTAAATCCTCTGTAGTCACATTCATAGCTTCTCACATCAACACAAATAATTCAGATTCCGTATCAGGGGAGAATTCTTTCTCTTAAAATTGCAAAAAAAAAACCAAAAAAAAACCCAAAAAACAAAACAAAAACAAAAAGAAACCCACCCCAAAACATTGCTAGGAATCATTTGGATGCATCTCATAAAAAGTCTAATTATGCTAATTTTATTGACCATCGTTGCTATAGCAGTGTTGCATCTGGCTGTGGGAAACGACTGTATTTCTCCCTCCATGATATTAGAAAAGATGCTGAAATCCAGATTTTAGTGGTCTTGACTGAACGGGATTAATTATCATCAGAAATTAGAAGTCTTGCTAATCAATTGGTTCTCTTAAAAATTCATTCACTGCTAATCTAGTGGGTTTTGCACAGGCACTGTGTTCTTTGGGCTGTGCTGCGTGAAAATGCTCGGATGAGCTGACACCCTTTGTGGCCGCAGTAGAAACCCAACACCTGCGAGAGAAAACAAAAAACAAGGAGGAAAAGGGGATTCCATTGGCAAAGCTGCCTTCCAGCCCTGTCTGCAGGGGTTGTCTCTTTACTGCTGCAGCTTCTCTGGTGATAGGAAGGACTTTATCCTGCTGCAGCTGAGGTGAGGAGGTTCTGTCTGCCTCCACACTCTCCTCAGACCCCTGAAATCTTGTCTTGTGGCTCTCAGCCACTCTACAGTGTCTTCTTGATAGCACAGGCAGCAAGGAGATGGGACTTATCTGAGCATTCAGGGTGTGAACCACAAACACTGTCGACCTGTGCATCGTCCTTGGGGGACCAGTGTTTTGTAGTCTGTGCTCTTTTTGGCAAACAAATTGCTGCTGTTTCTGTTGAGAGAAGGTGAGTGAAGTGCTCAGGGCAAGGGAAAAAGAGAGAAATAGTAGCCAAGAGGCTTCATCTATTGCTGGAAGACTTCAGTAGGGTTCAAGAGAGAGGCACCACTTCTCTTTACATAAAAGGCTCAGGTTTGACACCAAATGGAGTATCTGGCCATTGAGCAGTGCTGGGGTGGATTGTGATGGTTTTCGCTTCAGAGGAGAGTGAGTTCTTGCACTCCAGCAGAGGCAGGGTCCAAAAAAAGAGGTGACAGAAACCCTTAAACCTCTGATCTGCTTCCTTTGAGCCTAGCAACCCCCTCCGCTCCATTTCTTTCCCCCTATGCAAAAAAATTAACATCCCTTTTTCTTAACAGTGCAAGGAGATTTGTTGCAGGCCTAAAGCTACTTGACTAGGTGAGAAGGTTGGAGGGTTTTTTAAAAAATGAAGCAAATTAACTTCACGACTCTTAAGCTCCAGAAAAGTCTGACCAGCAACCATCTAAGAAAAACTCTTTTTGACACATTCAGCCAATTACTTGAACACGGAAATTAGCTTTAAAGAATAACAGGGTTGTAATTTGTCAGCAATTGCGCTTGCACAGATGTGTTTCAGCAGGCACAGAGGCATCATGAGGTCTCTAAAGCATTTCAAAGAGGTCCTTAACCCTTTTGCATTGAGTAGCTTCTGGAGTAGTTTGAACATCACTTAAAAGCTATCCTCCTTCAAAGGATAATCACACAGGACTAACTCTGTCAAGGCTTCCAGGTGGATTTACGGCTGTGTGGCACAGCAGGTATTTGGGTTATTTGAGAGTGAAGGAAAATGTAGCTGAATAGAATTTTTGAGTGAGGATCTAGCAACAAGGCAGGTCTGAGCAGGTTAAATGACATTAGGGCTGAGATTTAGACTCCATCAGCTGGTTGAACACTACTGGGAGTGTAAAACCAGCCTTTTATTGTAGCTGTGTATTGGATTTTCACAAGGTGCCACAATCTGCTTCATCCTTGCTCAGTTGTCAGAAAGTATTTAAGTTAGCGAAGTGTTTACTGTCAGCTGCACACAAAAATTTTATGAGATAGATAGAAAACTGATTGGAAGTGAGCTACTTGTTAAGGCAGTCTTGCTGAATATTCTCGTATTCTTAAAAGTGAACCTGATATCAATACTATTTGGCAAAAGAGACGTTGTTTTAGTTTTATCAGCATTTTGTAGGAGTGATAATGAAATGAGGCATCATCATTTTTACTTGTTTCTTTGCTGCTCATGCTAAGAACTGAAAACAAACCGGTGATTCCTGCTAATATTGTGGGATTTCACAAGAAGGAAAAGCTGGAAAACCAAAGCACCAAGTCCAGTTCTTTTTCTGCCAAGTTCTTCTTTGTGGTCCTGTGGTCAGTTCATGAGCGACACCATCCCTTCAGCTTTCTAATACATGTTGAAGGAGATGAGAATAACATTGGTTGTTCATCCTTCGGGAGACAAAAAGAACTGAGGTCGACACCATCATTATAACTTGATCCTTGATGTGTTCAGTCCAGGACTTGTCAAGTTCCCTGTTGACAGGAGCAAGTCCCTTAGATACCAAGAGCACATCTGGGCTGAATGGAGGATTTCAGAAGAGAGGCAAGGGCTTATGTTCAGTTCTAAATTTCATTTGGGATTCACGCTTGTGTTGGCCATTGCTTGTACTGCAAATGAATGACAGTCACAACCAAAGCTCACTTGTCACCCATGGCGAGGTTTTCTTGTAGAAAGTAAGAAAATTACAGATTTCCATATCTCTTTATCTCTACTGTTTTAGGGAAAGTGAAGGGATAAACAGGCATAGACTGTATTTCTGTACTTTGGCACTGACAGCTGTTGGAGTTTGAGGAGATACTTGTTCAGTACTGCTGGCAAAGTCTCATTGCCTTGTACTGTGAAGATGCTTCTGGGTCATTGTTTTATTGGATTGGTTTTGTTTTGGGTTCTTTTGGAGAGCTTTTTTGGTGGGGTTTTTCATTGGTTGGTTGGTTTGGGGGTCTTTTTATGGAATCTCATTAAGCTGCATTTATTTTTAAACATTTTACATCTAGTTTATTTAGGGAAGGGAATAAACCATAATCAGCAATTAGGGAGTTTTGTATTCTGTGGCTAAAAGGATTTTCTAAAAGATAATTCTATCTACCATAAAAAAGCAGAGCCCTAATTCTTAAAGAATAAATGCTGTTTCCTCAAACCAAAGGTAAACACATCTATTGTTCATTCAGCACAGGAACATCATGTACTTGTGGGCATTTTATAAACACATAACAGCAGTTGGATAAATGCAGCCTTTGCTAAGGCTCACCTATGATTTTGACCAAGTAGAATACAAATTGCCATTAAAGAGGACACAAAGCTGGATGCATCAAAGCATCCTAATGCAACATTATTCATACAAATTCGATGTGTGAAATTGTAACCTATGTGTTTAGTGTCTCTGCCATGACAATGCTTATTGAACAACAGCAGATAGAGCAGAAAACCAGGGACAAGGTAATGAAATGCTAATGTGCCAATATAGCAAATCCTCACGTAGTAACCACCAATGAATGGTTGTCCAATGCAGTGGAATATGCTTTTATTGTAAATAGACTATTCTTGGGGTTTCTGTAAAAAAGTGATAGCAAATGTCTGCCATGGCATTGTATTCTGTTACATAAGTAGAACATAAGAAGTTAGTCAGTTCTGAAATCAGTCTCAGCATCCAGGACCAAAAAACACTTAATGCTAATGCATAAATGAATCTCTTGGGTCTTTTCAAAGTTCATATTCTGCATTAGTGTAAAGCATATCTGGTTCATGGTAGGGCAGATGAAAATGCAGTTCACAAAAGGATGAACCACTGAATCTATCTCCTTTCCTCTATTTTCAGGTATAGAAATGAACGTGAATATCAGCAGAGACTAAAAGAAACCCTTGAGCGCCTTAATAAGGTAAGTCCGGGAAAATGGCAAAGGAAAGGTCTTTATAATTTTTTTTCCCTTTGGTTTCATTTACTGCAGCAAGCTGCTTTCAAGAAGCAGTGGGAAGATAAAATGTCAGAGCAAGACATTTCTTGCCATTATGCCCTGATGAAAAGTTCTCCTTCCCCTCCATCCCCCTCCCTAAGCCTTGTGAAAGTGTCAGAGCCTCAGCGTGTGCGTGTTGTCTGTGTAATGCCCTGCTTTGCACCATCCTGCTGATTTTGGCCCTGTAGCCTGTGCCATCCACAGCCTCAGCTGTGCTCAGGAATTCATTAATTTTTCAGTGAGACCAAGGACTTGCAGGATCTATTGTGTAAAACTCCCTTTGGAGCATCAGCAAATGGCTCCTGCACTCATTTCAGGACCTGTGGCTGACTGAACTGTTGCAAATTTGCCTTTGCTTGAAGGTCTGCAATGTGTTTGGGTGCTTTTAATAACTCTTCTTAATTATTTTAACATTCTTTCTTGGAAGAGAATTTCTCTCTGAATGAACACAGGTAGGAAAAGTCCATTTATTTATTAGTCATATTGTGCAGCCAATAAACAAAACTGAGTCCAAAATGTGACTGGAGAAAACATGTTTGTAGCTAAAAACCTTTCTAAATACAACTGCTGTATTAAAGTATATTTATTACTGATTCAAGGCATGAAAAATTGCTGATTGAGTTCAGGTTTTGAAGTCTGGTTTATCTCCAAACTCCTCAGTGCCTTGCCAGGATATGGTCAGCTCTTCCTAGGATAGATCCTCAGCTTCCCATTAGGTTTCCAAATAACAGAGAAGACACAACCACCCTGATTTCTCCCTTTTATATTGAAGTGTACTTTGTTGAACTAATACCTTGGGAAAATAAATAGTAATAGGGATAATAACATTAACATCATATAATTAAATATAATAATAATGAGGCTGAGAGAGAAGATAAAAGTTGGCTAATTTATTTTGGAGGTTTCTAAACCAGGTCTGTGAAACTGAGAAAGCCTGATTCATCCTCTCTTGCTGCTAGCTTTCACCTGAGTGAGGAAAGTAGTATTATATCTTTCCCCAGTTCTGTTTTGCACAGCTTATCCTTAATTTTCTGCACTGGGAAACAATTATAAGTGGATTAAATAGAGATTAGGTTTTTATTTCCTTGCTGCAAATGGCAGGAGCTGTTCTGCTTGAGCACTGGCGTGTCAACGATATTATTTGTTTTATATGAACAAAAAGATAGAAAGTGTGTTTTAGCATTTTTATCTCCAATGAGCTCTAGACATCCTGCATCAGGGCTATTTTCGAGTGTACTAGCAGGGCTCTTGGACACCCTGCAAGCCCTTCAAAAATATTTCTGGAGGCAAATCTTTTACAAGGGGTTGCTGTAGCTGGTAGGTCTCTTTTCTTCTCTGCCAACCTGTGGCTAAAGAAAAGGGAATTGATCCAACAACCCCAGGCACAACTCACAAACTCTTGAGCCACAGGGCGGGTTTTGTCCTAGGATTCTCCTGGGCTGCCCAAGTGCTGGAGGGGAAATACAGATGGTTTTCTGTGCAGTGCCCAAGATACAGCCTGAAACCTCCATGTGCAGGTGTAAACTTGTGCTTTATCCAACAGATAGACAATCAGTTTGGGGGGGAAAAAGCAAACACTGGTTCTGGAGAGATCTAACGGTTTTCTCTTCCACGGTAAATGAAAATGCTGTTTCAGCACACGGATCGGCGTTCTGGAATCAGCACCTAAAGCAGAATGGTTTGTCAGAAATTGAGTGAATAGCAAATACTGCAAAATGCAGAAGAAAACGTGTAGGTACAGCACTGTTCTGATGTGCAGCTTCATCAGTGAAACTGGTCCCTCTGAAAGCACGGAATAAGAGCAAAAGTATTATTCCCCTTTGAGGGAACGTTTGGAAAGTGTAACGCTGCTTTTGTTTATGACATGCAGAAATATTTGCTTATCGGCATCATCTAGGGGCCTGAGGGCTTTTTTTGGCTGCCCCCCAAGCCTCCCAACGTGGCCATTGTCCTGCTGATCTTGCCCTCAATAGGAAGGCAGAGGAGTGCAGAAAAGCAGCAGCCATTCCTGATGGCTGGCTCCAAAAGTGCTGGTGTGGATGTGCCTGAATCAGCCCCTGGCTCATAAAGCAGAGCCCGCTGGAGAGTTCTGTGCCCGGGAGGCTCAGCAGCACAATGGGACAGCTAACACCTACACATTTTTGGAATAGTGTGTGCTGTGCACGTGCAGAAAAGAAAAATCCCCCACTATCAGTCATATGCTGCAGCCACAGATCTCAGGGGTTTGTCTGTAACCCATGGTCCACTCACCGGGCTTGTTTTTACAGCTGGGAATGGCACATAGGCAATTTGAAACACATCTTTAAATACATTATTATCATTTTTACACTTTGAGTTAAATGGACAAATCAAGTCTTTCTTCAAGCAAATTGAAAGCTGATGGAGGAACTTTGTAGAGTTGCAAGGAAAACTCAACGGGCCACTTTGAAGATACGTCCTCAAGAAGTGGTATTTTACAGACTTAGTTGATGACAAACCTATCCAAGAAATCATGCGTGAAGTAGAAAAATAAAGCTTATTATTCACACTTACATATTTGTAAAATACATTGCCAGGTTCTATGGAAATTATTTTATTATCAAGTTTTATATTAAATGCCATAGCATAGGAAAAATCTAAATTAGAACTTTAGACAGAAATGAAGATTTTAGTGGATTTAAATACCAGTGCCACTCATACCTCTATACTCTGATGATTGCTACTCATATGGCTTATCCTCTGAATTAATTGGATATTATGAACTTTTGTCCTTGCAAATCTCAATGTATTAGAAACTTCTGCAGCAAGGTGGGTTGTTTTATTTTTTTCCCAGATCTGGTCATCTGTCATCTTTATTTCCAGAAATGGCTCCAAATTGAAAAACACTCGTGGCATTTGAGAGCACACCAAATGGAGTGCAAATACTTTGGACCATCCTGGGTTTTTATAAGGGTTTAATTACAGGGGATATTAAAAAGGCATCAGGATACATCAGATCCTATCATAAACACTAGAGACTTCTAGTACTAGAGGTACTTCCGTGTCTCCCAGTAGGTTTTAATGCTCCCCACAGGCTGTTACATGTGTATGGTGGCTCACCTTATGGCTGCTCTGGTTTTGGCACTCCAGCCATATGTACTAACCATGCCAACGTGTCTCTGCATTGCAGGAAGCTGACGAAGCACTGCTGTGCAACCTGGAGCTGCAGATTGAGTCCCAGTTCCTGCAGGATGACATTAATGCCACAAAGGACAGATACAAGAAGGTAACTGGCTGAATTTGCCATCTTCCTTCACTCTTCCTTCTAGAGACAGCTGTGAAGCTTTGCCCTTCTCCGTGATGGAGTGGTGGCAAATTAAAGCAACTCCCATTTATGTTTTGGTGGGTACATATAGAACTATTCATTTTTAGTGGGCACAACAGCTGCAGTTTGAAGGTCAAGCACAACAGCTGTATGCTTGCTGGCATCCAGACTCCCTGGAGGTCCAGTCCCTACAGCTGTAGCAAAGTCTTGAATTTGTTGAGCTGTTATCATGGTTAAACCCAAAGTGCTGGACAAGCTGTCTTATATTTCACACTAAGAAAGCTGTTGCTTTCATCACTCAGTTTCCTGGGCAAGAGCATCCCAGTTAATCAGCAGACATAAATGAGCCTGTGGCTGTATGATTTCAACACAGCTCACTTTAACACATCCGTTTTCGTGGGAGAGCTGCGAGGTTTGGGATCCGGCCACTGTCCCATCTCTGCTGCTTTTGAAAGATGAGCCTCACTTTTTTGAACCACACGCAAAGGTATTGGTGTTCTCATTTTGAAAATCTCCTGTGAAATCTGAACTCATGGAATCTTTAATTAAGACTATGAACTGTATAGTCACTTAGCCAAATGCCTGTAATGTACCCTCAGCATGATGAAACTGTTAGCACTCATGCACTCAAAATCAGGTCTAAAATCACATTCCAAAACCAAGTCTGAATATGAACTGGACTTTTAAATGCTGAAAGAACTAAATATCTAGAAATAATCCCCAGAAGCAGAGCACATTAAAGGCAGCACCTTATTATGGCATTTTCTGATGAAACTGTTCTTTACTTCCCCACAGAATCTCATGGAAATCCAGACCTACGTCAATGTTTTGCAGCAGATCATCCAGACAACCCCTCGCGTGTCCCCTATAACCGCTGGCATATGTGAGGCAAGTATTGCTGTTGGGAAATACTGCTCAAAGTGAGAAAGAGATGACGTTTACTCCTAAAGTGTCCCAGAGCCTTTAAATCCCACTCCAGGGTTAGGTGAAAACTGTCACAACTGTGCGTAAGTACCGAATAGGAGAGAAAATAACTGCAGCTTTGAAAAACTGTCTCTCTCAGGAAAGAGACATTGCACTGGTCAGGTGCACTCCAGCATATACATTAGCCCCAAAAACGTGTAGTTCAAAGGTAGTTGAGGTAGTTGGGCTTCCTCTCTGAGGAGGAGCTGGCAGAATATATGAGAATTTGCAGAAATCTTACCCTGAAGGGGCGAGATGTGGTGAAAATCTGTAAATCAAATAAATTGATACAGAGTAGGTGAAAACTTGGTGATTCTCACCAATACGAGTGGCTGTGCCAAGAACATTTATTAGTTGAAACAAGGTGAGAACAGTTGTATCTACAGGGCCTAATTTCAGTGTAAGCTGTACTGTGACAGCCCTGCCATCTGACATCTTTATTCTTAAAGCCATGCCACAGAAGTTGACTCGAGGTTCAATACCCATCTTTTTATCTGTCTTTTGTCATTTTCTGTTTGTCTTTACAGTTTATTTCCAGTAGTGGAATTTCTTTTGGCTCTTTTTAAAAGAGTGAAACATACTTTCCTGTACACACGTTGTTTTCTTCTAACCAGGAAAAAGTGATAGCGGAGAGGAGGATCCCTGTTCTGCAGAGCCAGCTGGAGGAATACAAGAGCATCCTCTGCCAGCTACAGGCACAGAAATACAAGCTGCAGACAGAGGTACTGCTATCATTAGCCATAAAAACAACCAGGACGCTCATGAACTGCTCTTCTTCTGGTCACATGTTAAGGCCTGAGTGGCCTTTAACAGGGTCTTGTGAACTCTGTTGACTTGGAGGGAGGGGGTTCCTTTTAGATATTCATGTTCTCCTTCAGCTGTTCCATTCCCATTCTCTCAGTGGTCCAAATTGCCACATTTAGATGGCCAGGGAGGGCTTGTAGGTGTTGTAGATGTAAAGAAGCTGTCTTTGCTTATTAGAGTAGCTGATGAGAAAAAACTTCTGCAGTACAACGGGATTCCTACAGGACAGAGTCAGCAGGAGGTGTGGATGGAAAAGTCCAGAGGGCTCTAGTGACTTTCTTACTTGCTGAATTCCAGCTGGAAATTGGCTCCATAAATCCATGGGGGATCCTCAGGGCTGTGCTCAGTCCTTTCTATCACTGGCCACATCCAATGTTGAGCTTGCTGTGTGAGAAGGAACTGAGCAGATTTGGTAATCAAAGCAGAGATAGATGTTGAGCTACATTTGGCATCCTGTGTTCATCCCTCTAAGCACTAAGCCAGCACCTCTCCTGTGTTTGGACCAAAATCATCTGCTTTTTGCCAATTCCTGACTTGCAGAAAATATCTGGCCAAGACTTTGATTAGTTGTCCATCTGGGTAAGAGGAGTTAAATAGTGGCATAAAACACCTTTTCGTGGGATTTTGGACTCCTTTGGACCAAGAGCAGCAGCTCTTAACTTTCTGAGCATAGCTTCTTTCCCTAGGATTGGTATGGAGAGTGCTACCCCCAGGTCTTTTTCTTGGTCTCTTCTTCATGTGTGATGCTCTGGTGGAAAGGACATGTGGGCTCTGGGAGGGGCAAGAATTGATATAGGCATAAGTGAGATAATGAATCAATATAGAATAAAACAGGAGAAAATCAGCCTTCTGTTGGCAGAGAGAGGCACCCCTTGGGGAATTTATTATGCAGCTTTCAAAATCAAATCTTCACATCCCATTTAGAAAGAGTTTATTAATTCATTCATTCTCGTGCCTTGAGATTAAAAGAGTAAAATAGCTTTGTGAATGGAGGCCAGGGACAGGGTTGTTTGTGATGGTGAAGGCTGGATCTGATGACTGAGGTGTCATCAAGTTCCTTTGCTTCCCTCTTTCTGAACCTGAGAGGTTGTGGAGCCGACCTTTTGAGCACTGAGCAGAACCAAATAAATGCCAGGGGACCCAGCTCCTAAATTTAGGCCATAAAAGGATTTTGAAAACCTTTGCCTGAAACATATAGATATAAATCAATTATTAAAGAATCCATTAGTCACTTATTGCCCCATTAGCTTTTTGTGAGTTCATGTCTTTAAAAGCTCTTTGAAATGGGGGGTGGGGGGGAGGAAGGGGGAGGGAGGAAGTGATAAGAAAACTATAATAAATAGCTGAAAATAGAAGAAGAAAGGGAGAGCAGAACTACCACGTGAAATATCCCACCTATAACTCGTTCCCCTTGTTTTTGGAAGGCGCCTATCGCCACCTTCTGGTTGATGTGCTCGTTAGTTTTATTACAAAAGTAAAAAAGCCGAGGAGTCGAATTCAACAGAACAAAAACCTTGGGATGGAAAAGGAGGCAGCAGGAGGAGTTACGGGGTTTGAATGTAGTGAAATTGCTGCTGTGTTTCAGCGGTGCAGCACCACATTGCAGTAAAACAGGACTTGCCTTTAATTAGCCTTAAAGTACGGGGATGGTGAATGTTTCAAAGCTGCTTCTTTCACCCACCAATTTTATTCACCAGACAACCATGCTGGAGCAAGCAATTAAAAACACCCAGGAGAGTTACGACGATGAAATTCAGCTTTACAATGAGCAGATTGAAAACCTTAGGAAGGGGATAGAAGAGGCTGAGAGGGTCTTGGAGAAGTACACAACTGACTGCCGCCAGCTGGTGATCTACCAGCAGTCCCTGGAGAACGAGCTGGAACGGTACAAAAGGATCATTGAAAACGAGGACAGCAGGTAAGGCTGGATTTCTGGATGCTCCCAAAGGGGCCAGTCATCTCTTTTATCTCCTCTGAAAGAGCTATGGCCTTTCAACACCTTTGACTGGTAGATATCCAGGGACAGAGATCTAAATAGATGTAAAATATGGTCAAGCTTCTTCCAAGGAAATGATCACAGATATTTTGAGCTTCTTCTGTCCATGAAGTCTCATTTCCACATGCTGTCCTGGCATCAGTGCACAGAGGTCAGGAGCACACAAAACCAGTTTGGACACCCTCTCCCCAGCCTGGGTGTTGGTGACACTTG
This sequence comes from Dendrocincla tyrannina, assembly GCA_035047865.1. Classification (NCBI taxonomy): domain Eukaryota; kingdom Metazoa; phylum Chordata; class Aves; order Passeriformes; family Dendrocolaptidae; genus Dendrocincla; species Dendrocincla tyrannina. The sequence goes on from JAWWMP010000116.1 coordinate 17,259,267, forward strand.
CTGGGTGTTACATGTAGGCAGGTTGATTTTGGGAGGATGCAGAGAGGGCAAATGTCCTGTAAAGCAAAGCAAGTCCTTCACAGCAAAGCCATTCTTCAGGCGAGGGGTAAAAAGGGGAGAATACAAGAATACAGGCTGGGGTTTGGGTTGTGTTTTAACCTACGGAGGAGCACTGGCTCCCTCTAATGCCAACCATTAGCCTCACATGAGGAAAGGAGCAGGGTTTTCACAGCAGCTGGGCCAGACCCCTGGGTTCCCAAAGTGCTGCTCCAAATTGTCCAGAAGATGCAGGGGAGGGACACTCACTAACAGTCAGTCCTACATGCGGGGAACGGGTATCTAATCCATCTTCAGGGTCTCATTCTCGGCACTGAGTTCTGGTTAGAAGTATCTCAACAGGGTAATTCTCAGGACCAAAAGTTAAAATGGGCATCTCTTGTGTATCAACATAGGGCTTATATCCTCTGACAGGCCAAAATATCTGAAATTCTGAAAGAACAGACTGGAAAGCCTGCAGATACAGCAACTGGTTTGCAATAGGCCAGCCTCCCCCTTTTAATTTTTAACCCTTAATACTATTGACTCCTCAAATGCTTTCCAAGGAAGACTACTCAGTTCTTTTCTTGCCCTTCTTGAGTCAGGAATATGCAGTCACTTTGTAAGGGCTACAAAATGTTGCATTTTACCAGCCAGCGTGCTAAAAATTAATTTACTGCTGATGTCTGGTAGGCTTGGATCGACTGTTTGCCCATCTAAAATCTTCCTAGTTTTCATAGTGCTGTGCTGAATTACAAAGCTGTTCTATGGCTTGTGATTACTCATGTACTTCACCTAATGGAGCATCCAGTGATTCCTGCTGGTGGAAACCAGCCTCACTCCTGTGAAGGTGTTATGGTTGTGTTGATTTTCCCCTGTCAAGAAACAGGCTCCCGTCATTCTTTTTGAGTCCTTACCTTAAAGAATTCCTCATCTTTAAACTCAGTGCTTCAGTTTTGCACAATTTCACTTCCTTTCACTGCAAATGATGGTGGCAGATCTGATCCACGCATTTCTCCTCCACAGGTTAAACTCTGCTATAGCAGGAACCCCAGTGACACTCTTCACCCAAATCTACAGACCTGTCCAGCCTCAGGTTTCGAGGGGAAGAGGTAAACCTGTGATGTGTCTTCCTGTGTCTGTCACAAGCAGTGTCACTGTATTTTTAAGTCTGTCCATTTGTCTTTCACAAGACCACCAGCCGTGACAGCCTGACTCCAGGCTTGCTGAGTAAATGCAAGCATTTCAGCTTACCTCAGCTGGCTTTGAGACAAGCTGTCAAAGGCCAAAACCACAAGCAAAAGTGCTCCTTTGCTGATTTCTGCAGTTTACTATTTAGGCCAATCAAGAGAGTAAAGTCAAAAGGCACCCCAAACTATGGGAAGAGCTGAAGGTTTTGTGCTGACTTGTTGTGAACTGGTTGTTTGCACTTCAGTGGGTGTGCAAAGAGCACCAAGGCATGTTGAGTGCCACAGGCAGGCAGAGGACACTTTTTGGGGCCTGTTTTCCTGTGAATGATGTTTGCTTTGTGTTGTATGATGGCTTGTTAGAATTAGGATGCTTGTAAAGCTGGTGACCAGGAAATGGTCAGGACTAAAGGAGCAAGGCTGCTCTTAACAAAGAGGGAACTTGATTTATAGAAAGGTGCTGTAGGTACTAACATATGGGATGACTTAAATCCAAGGCTCACCGGGGTTTTACTGAAAACAAACTGCCTTGAGATTGGAGACAAACCATCAGATTGAGGGAGTTTTTTGGAGTGCAGCTGTGATTTTTCTAACTGCTCTGTGAATGATAGCACTTTTATAAGAAATAGGTCCACAATGCCTGAGGTCAAATCCTCAGCTGTGGTAAATAACTACTGCCCTGCAAAGTGTTGTTTTATACCTGCTGAGGATCTGGCCTGTCTCTAGCCCACACCTCTGCTTCTCCCTGCATGGTGAGCAGAGCATTTCATGTGTGTTACTGCACTTGTGATATGGGACAGACTGTCTGCCTTGGGGAAAGCGTGTTAATATCTGTCCCCATGATGCTGTAATTCCCAGCTCTGTGCCCACTAGCCACTGGCTGCCTCTTAGCACGTGCCCATACCCCAAATTGCCATGAGTGGAGATGCCTGGCTCACTTTTACCTCCCTGGGACACAAAGGCTCTCCACCTACAGCAGTGAGGGCGAGAGGCAGCTCTAGCATTTGCAGGGACTGTCTCCAAGCACCGTTTGTTATTTGCTTTGTTTTGATTTTTTTTTTCTCTAGATATCACCCAGGCCATGCAAGACATTGCCAGTGTAAAGCCCAGACAAAAAGCACTGACAAAGAAAATTGCCAGGAAAAAGGAGCTGATGTCAAAAGACAAAACCGACAGCCACTCACCTGAACGAATGTACGAAAGAACTCTGGAAGGTTATGACCAAGATCAGATGGAGTTTAGGCATGAAGGCTCAGTCAGGTGTGAACCTGGGCAGGAAGGATCAGAATTCGATGACAAAGAAATGGGCCCAGAGGATGTACCTGATGGAGCCCGGATAAGTAAAGCCTTCGATAAATTGTGTAACATTGTGAGGGAGAAAATAAGAGTCCACAAGAAACCCGAGGCTAAGCCTGAAGCCCCTCCCAAAGGGCGTTATGTGCTGGTGACAGGGGAGGAAGGCTATGAAGAACCGTGCATCTTGGCCCCCTCTATCCCTGCTCCAGGAGGGATCACAGTTTCCACTGAAAATGGGAAAGTGATGAACGGTGGTGAGGTGGAGCCCATACCAGAGCTTCCAGAACCTGCCGAACCATTGGAAAAAGAGAAAGCGGATATCTGTGAAAGGAGAGAAGAGTTTGAAATTCCAGAAAAACAGAGAGAGGAAGAGAGAGAAGACATGCTCGAATGGGGCAAAAAACCAAGAGGAAAAATTGAGCAAATAACAAAGTATCCGGACATCTCTGAGCCTGAGACAGTTCCTTCCCCTGGTCTGATAAGCCCAACTGAGCCAGGACTCGTTCGAGAGACAGAATATGAGCGAGAAGATAAGCAAGGCCTCCTGTTCAGGGAAGCAGCCTTGCCTGGCTCTATGAGCTACGAGAAGGTGGAGGTGGTGGAGTCCATCGAGAAGTTCTCAGATGACAGAATTCAGACGTATGAAGAGACAGCGATGATTGTTGAGACAATGATAGAGAAGACAAGCAAGAAGAAACCAGGAGACAAAGGCTCTTAAGTGACACACATCCCCTTGATAGTCAACTTGTCTGGCATAGTTATTAAATGACTGTGTTTTGTTTTTTTGTTTTTTTTCCCGACCGAATGATACAGTAGTGAGATTTTTGCTGTTTGGTATGGAACAGATTGAAACCTTGATGGCAATTCTGTCTGATATAGGCTCACCTTTGGTGCAACGACCATTAAGCGCGCTCCAGGGCACATCCTATGCAACTGATTTTCATGATTAGGACATGGTGAAATTAATTATATTATGACAGAGCTGCCTGGCTTTCCACAGTATCCGGGACAAATTTGCGTATTCCTCTACTGCTCCTATAACCGCCGTACGATTCCCCATCTCTGAGACAGCTGCAAATGTTAACTTGTGACATCTGGTTCATTTAATAAAAGTTTTGCCTTCTACCGAAGATACCCACTGTGGGTTTGTGTTGCCTTTACCGTTGACTGATAATCCCTACCCATAAACATCACCTGACTGGTGTGCAGGAGCTTTCCAGGGAAAGGGCTGGATGCTTGTTAAATGACCTAGTTCAAATCTTTCCTATTTGCAGTCTCTAAGTAGCAATGAGCTTGGCAAACCTTCCTTTTTGGAACTAAAGAAAAACTCTCTGTGTTTGAAATAAGCTCTTACTGCAGATCTTCTCAGAATTAAACTTGAAATTCCACTGAAGTGAGAAATAACCCTTCTAAAAGCTACTAAAGGCATTGTTTGCCATTCACCATTTCAGCTAAGGTATTTGTGAATGCCAACAAGCTTTTGAGTGGACTGCAGCCAAAGACTCTGTGTTTTGGTATTCTCTTGTAAAGCATTTCCTTGGATTGTAGAATTTAATACTGCCAAAGGATCCTGCAGTCCCATGGAGTTCCACAGGATTGCTGGAAAAAGCAACACTTGCAACAGACTCTTGCAGCTTCCAGAAACCTTCGACTCAGGAAAAAAAAAACCCAAAACAGGGAAAGGAAATCCTTTACTCGTGCGTGAGCAAATAATGTGCTTGTGCACCATTTAGGCATCAGCTTGACTCCAGGCACACCAGTGATCCCTCCAAAGCCCAGTACTTACTGAAGTGCTTTACTAGAGTAGGCTCCGCACCTTTCTTCTCCCACCCCAGTTCTCAAAGTTTTCATTTCAGCATTGTTATGTCTTTTCCTTCTGGGTCTTAACTCCTATCAGCTGCAAAGGAGGGGGACTAAAAGCCATTTGAGCTGATGAGTCTAAGCTGCAGGAACTCCTCCTCACAGCACCCAAGACTTTCCTTCAGTAGTGTGTTTTTTCATTGATGAGTTCCAGCACAGGTGTAGCATCTGATCTGCTGTGACTGCTTTGTCTGGTAAAGTGGCCCCTTCTTTGAAACAGGTGACATAGCCACAATTTTATCCAGGATTTTTTTGTGGGTGCTACTTTATTGGAATGCTGTGGGAGTTTATGCTAGGCATGGCTTATTAGAGTGTGTTGCTTTTCAGTTTAATTTATTAACAGTATAAATAACCACAGAGAAGGAATTTATCAAGGCATAGGTTGTGGTCTGGTGAGCTAGGAACAACTCCTGCTGAAAGCAGGGTTTGACTAGTGCAAGGGAAACGAAAAAACTCCCCCCAAAAAACCACCTCAACTGCAGCAATAGGCAGTAATCTGTCACAAAACAGGGTGTAAACACATTCAGGCAGTACGTAGACAGAACTGGGTGTTCTTCCCCTCTCCCACTCCAGTGCAATACAGTGGACACAATACTCAGAATACAAAAAAAAGTCAAGGACAAGGACGCAACACAGCAGGAGAGCCTGGGCTATGTGTCCAGTGTGTGAATAGCCTGGGCTCTGTGTCCAGCGTGTGAATATCCCCACCACCTTCATCTGTTTTGTGTTGTGGTGTCACCACTCTTTGCTGGTGACACAGACCTGGTTTCTGATGCCTGTAACTCTTATTCAGCAGCTGAGAGATGTAAGAACTGCTCCTAAACCAGGTTTGATAGCACCTATTGCTGAAGGAGTTACTTACTTGCATTGCCTGGGTGGAAACCTGAGCTGCAAGACATGAACTGAGCTGCACCACAGACACCAACATCACCAGAGGCCAAGAACCAGGAGAGCTGAGGGCTAAATTCTGCTGCAGCCTCTGACCTGCCTTCCACAGGCAGTTGACCTAGTAAGGCTGCAAATGACAAGCACGTTCCTGTAAATTTGCATGAGAATTATATAGAGAACCAATAGTAATTCAGAGCTGAACTCTGGTTCAGAATGACCATGCTGAAAGGTATAGCAAACCTCATGATTTATGGGGTAACCTCTGCATTAAATGCAGCTTCTCAATGAAGCATTTAAATGCTGATATCCTTACAAGAATCTGTTCCCCTGAGACTGGGATGACACTCAGATTGTTACAGGCACATTCTTGCCTCTGAGGCACCTAGAACTGGATCAGGAGGTTCCTGGCCATCTTGTACTGCTGCGCACATGGTAAGAAATTATAAAATGAAATGCACCTTCTGCTTTGGGAATGTGCACTAAAATGTACCCAAAAATTACAGGTGGGAGGTAGGGAGGAAGAGGGAAACAGGGGTTTAGTGTGGAGCAAAGTGCTCTGAACAGCAGAGGAAAGGGGGGGGGGAGGGGGAAGAGAACAACCAACCTGCTGTACCATTTCCTTGGAGCCAAAGCTGCTGATGGACTGCAGTGCAAAACTGTGTCTGTCTCTATTCCTGAGCATCCCCTTCCCAAAGAAGTTCAGCACCTGCATTACTGCTGCCTCTGCAGAGCTGTCTTTGGAGGAGCCAACAGGTTTGAACCATGTGAGTAATGCCCACAGCTCTTCCCAGCCTGCAGCCTGAATCTTCTATGTCCCAGAGCATCACAGGATTAACATAAAGCCCCTTACTCTTCATTTCTTGCTGTCAACTCTTCTGGAGGATTCTCTTTATTTTTCTTGTATCCAGCATACACAGGATACACATTTCTTCATCAGTGTAAAAAGCAGAGGAGTAGGAAATCATCCCAATTAGAACAGCATTACCTCCCATGTACCTTCAGATAGGCAATGATGATAGGACCTGCCAGTTTACAACAGCTCTTTATTTTACTTATATTATAAAACATCATCACTTTAGTTAAACAGTGTTCACCTGTTTCGCATCATGAGCTTCATTTTCCCCTTTATTATAAATACTAACAAATTAACTTTATTTTCCATCAGCAATACCATAAAAACTCAGTCTAACTGGACACAGTTTTCAGTGATCCCCTGAAGCAAAAATCCTGAAGAATTTGAAGTAGATCTCTATATTGTATATACACGTAGTTTTATATATACTTATATCAAAACTCACCATTTCTGTATATCTCTCATTATCATGATCTTTCACTTAATAAATTATGTCAGCATTATGAAAATATGAACAACCATCTAGTTATTTTGCTGCTTTATAAGATATTTAATAATTGAACAGAGAACTGCAAAATTACATTAATGCAATGGAAAGTCATGTACATGTTCATTTAAGAATTCCACATGGACTTTTCTTATTCCAAAACTTTTCTCACATTTTAGAAGTCCTTGAAAGGCTTCCAGTAACCTCTTTCTTTGATCACATATACACAAAAAGTTATGATGTGCATATGTGTATTATACATTACATACCATATGCAATTCTATATATATTTTTAAGCAAATATATGTAACATACTCTGAATATACATATTGTATGTAATATATACATACAGAGAGAGAGATACCACAGGTGTGTCATATGCATTCAGTCATACAGTTGTATGCATAAATATATATATTTATAAGATAAATTCTTCCTATGGGACTGTTGCACGCAATGAGGAACCTGTGAGTAGTGCAAGGCTCCTTGGCTTGGCTTTAGAGTGTAATTCACAGAGACTCTGAGTAGGTTGAGCTGTTTATTTTTCATTTGGATTTGTAAAGGAAAGAACAGGCCTTTTATGGAAAAATAAAAGATGGATATTCACTCGAATTAACATCACAGATTGTACATTCTTAAGTGAAAAGTGTCTACCATTGAACCTTTGGGTTATGTTTTTAATTTTTAGATAAATATTTACTTACTGAGTTTCTACCAGGACAACTCTTATTAAAACATTTTAGATTAATACTCTGCATATTAAAAATACATAATAAAATTCTGAAACTAGTCACTGCTAAAAAGTGGATCTTGGGTCCGGCAAAGATATGAAGCATCTGCTTAAAATTACCACTTGAGTAGGTCCACTGATGGCCTTTATTGTCAGTGCCTAAATATTTGCAGAATCAAGACCCTTTATTATTCAAATGCTGAATTTGGGATCTCACACCTGAGAACACGTAGTGGTTGCTACCATGAGTAATTCCCACCAAGGAGGATGTTACATTTTGCAGTAACAGCCAGAGCATACTCTGAGGGTGAGACACTGATTATAACTCATGTATAGAAAGTCAAGGTGGGACTGACTCTTTAAATAGCAAAGAGCAGTGACTGCCAGCAAATCTTCCCAAACACGCTACATTTTATTTCCCAAGAAGACCAACTTTGCGTTACACATTAATAACTTAGACATATTTTTCTCCTTAAATACACTCGTATAACATAAAACCAACAAGTAACTATTTGTTAAAAATGAAATTTGAATTAAAAATCGCTTTGGGACTGAAACTGTGTACTTCAAATTTCTCCCACAGCAATTTACTGGGAACCACATTAGAAACCCCAGAAAACAGGGGTCTGTGGTTGGTAATGCTGACACAGCCTCACCTTATGCTGCTGGAGTACATCTCAGTAGAGAGACCACCAGATGCACTTCTGCACACAAGTTGCCACAAATCCTACAGCTCATCCCCATGTGCTTGTTCTGCTGAAAGATGGTAAATTGATTTAAATTGCCAAAGTTAAAAAAAAAAAAACACCAAAACCATACACCACCAAAAAAACCCCAACCAAACAAATGAAAAACCTCCACCAAAATTGGAACTTGTGCTTCTAGAATGCCCTGACCCAGTTTACAAAGCACTTCTCCCTCTCACCTGGCTTTGGCATCACTTTGCCTTCCTTATTGCATGTCTGTTGACCCATCCCGTGGCTGAAGTGTTAGTGTGTATGTTGCATAAGGGTATTATTAAAGAAAACTCTCAAAAGAATTGGATTTCTGCAAATTGGATTGGTGAATTTTCCTCATCTCTGGATTATTTCCTTTTGTAGGGTCTAGTGCTACTTTGGTTGAACCCAATGGGGAAAGTCCCACTAATGCAGAAGGAGCTGGTAGACGTTTAAAGACCTATCCAGACAACCTCTTTGTGATTCCCTCTCTCACAGTAATTTTTAAAAATGTGCCCATTATCGCCAACTTCCAGTGTTAAAATTCACTCTTTTTTGTTTGTTGTTTTTTTTTTTAAATACAAACAACATTTACCACAAAAATATGAACGGAAAAGCCATTAATTTCTTTGCAGGTTATTACCTATTTGTATGACACAAAAGAAAAATCATTTACAGTCACAAACTGTACATAGTATTTGGTGGGAGACAGTACATTTGTGGTTTAGAGTAAAAAAAGGATTGCTTCAGTGGCAATTAAAATAATTATTGACGAGATATAAGACTTTCAAATCAAGAAGGGATGATAATTTGGCTACAGAGACGATCATTGTAATATGTCGAACACAGAGGTTTGGATAGTAGAAAGGTGAGTGGAGGGGTCTGGGGAAGGAAAGACACCATCATGCAGAACAGCACTAGTTCTTGCTCAGTATACTCTTCAGGCTTCTCTCCACCGCTTCATCTAATTCTTCTTCCAGCTCTTCCTTCTTGGACATGGCCAGTTTGGACTGATAATCTTTTACTATTTGGTCTATGTACGGTGCGCTCTGAGTCCCGTGCAGCATCAGTGTCCACTCCTTCAGCACACCCCGCTGGGGCTGGCTGCCCACAAACCCAATCTCCAGAGCCCAGGTGCCTCGGGGGTCTTCCCCCCAAGTGTGTGTGGTCATGAAAGGCCATTTGTCAAAACCCACCTTGGAGTCATCATCCCTGGGGCGCCGGCTCAGCAGGATGGACTTCGTTCCCATGGGCGAGGTCATGTTGATGTTGAGGTCTCCTCGCCGCGTGGAATTCACAGTTATCACTGCCTGGACGTGCTCGAGGTATCGGACGAAGTTCTCCTTCCCCTCACACGCATCGGTTGTCAGTGTGAGGACCAGCTTGCCACTTGGTGGTATCTTTCTGTGGGTCAAAAGATAATCAAGCAAGTGAAAAGGACATACATAGCATGACGTGGCTTGTGCTGAAACTATTGGTGCCTCAAAGGAAATCCCTTATTATTTTCCTTAGTAATAAATGGAAAAGTAAGGAAGTAATAGTTGCAAACTCAGCCAGAAAGAGAACACTCTCTCGTCAGAAAGTGACACAAAAACCTCAATTTGAAAAAATTACAAAATGTACACCTACACAAAGAGAGAGGGACTACAACTAAGAAGCACCTACTGCTCTATAAGAACTATTAACATATATTTAATGTTAAATAAATGGCTTTACTTATCACTCCTATATTGGGTAACTGCATAATAATGTGCATATTCAGTAGAAGAACCATGAGCAGTCAGTCATGTCAGCCAGTCTCTTAAAGGACAGCAGCAAATGGCTGTCTGGCACTAGAGCAGCCAGTTGTACACAATTTTAGTGCAGTCACACTGAATCCTGTGTCCTTGTTCTGCTTTGGAAACCAGCACAAACACGGGATCCCAGCATCAGCTCATTTGAAGAATACTTTTCCATGAAGACTTCTGACTTTGAATGGCTCCTGGACAAGAGCACATACACCAAGGACAGAAGTCTCACGGGTTCACTGAGTTGCCAAAGTGCTGCCTGGTCCAGGAGCCGGGGATGTCAAGTGCCTTCTAAACCTCTTGGGGTCAGGATGCAACTGGTAATTTCCCACTGCCTCAGAAACTGGCTGGCAAAAGACACAGAAAGCGTAAAAATGCTCTGCGTCTTTGCCATCAGTGTTCTGCAAGCAGTGTGACCCTGTCCTCCGTCTACAATCACTGAAGGACAAGAATTACTGCAGTCATTAAAAATGGGACTAAGTCACAAAACACTCCAGTCGCTTTGTCATTACCTTGTCTTGCAGTGGGTTCTCCCGGCCCTCAATTCTGCAGCTAAATTGAGAGCCCTTTTGAAGGGCATTGACCACACTGTGGTAATGAACACCTTCTTTTCAAAAGAAACAAGCACCAGCTTTTTCCCCTCTGCTAATGAAATACTGCATTCTGTAGAGACCAGTGAAAGCATTTAATTCAAACCTAGCTTCCAGGAATTCTTTTCTTCTTGAGAGGAGCTCCAGGTATTAAGGCTTAGTACATCACTAATTGGCTCAGGCCAGTCTCTGTCCCCCTTTCATAAAGTACTGCCTTCTTGGGAGTACTTGCAGAGTAAAAAGTCATTCACATCCAGGTCCTCAAGGCATTTAAACCCTTACCTAAAACTGTAAAACCTGCGTTGTTCTGACCACTATGGATGCCCTGGAGCAGAAGCTGGTGTAACATAAATATTATACAGCAAAAATATTTGAGCATCTAATTATAATACCCTTGAGATATTTACTTTGCCTGCCAAAGCACAAGAAAAATGCACTGTGTGCAGCCAGAGGTGAAGGATCATATTTTCACAGTTGCCATGTGCTTGCAGTTTCTCTGCATGGGAAGCATCAATCTCAACTCAATCTGAATTCATGCTGTCTCACAGCCTTCTCACACAGTGGACAAAGCTCTGTCAAACACTGCCTCATTCCCAGGGTTGTGAGAAGTGTTTTATCTCCTCCAGTAAATGAGGAGGGACACCACAGCGTGAGTCTTCTCTACCCCTCAACACCAAAACCCAAAGAAACATGAGTGGTGTGTTGCCACTCCATCTGCTCTGCAATCAGCCTGACAGCTGCAGACAGCTTTTCTTTCCACCATCTCAAGTGCTGCAGTGCAAAAGTTCTCAGTTCTCTAAAACACATGAGAAAAGGCTTGCTCTGTTTCCTCCTTTCCTATTAATTAGGATCCAATACTCTCTGCTTCACTAGACTAATTACTGTAGCCCAGGTGAATTTTCCCAAAGAAACTAAAAGAACCAGGGGTGATGGAAAAAGCCTGACACAAAGGAGCAGATTGTGCCACTGCCCAATTTATATATACATATTTATATAATATATTGACTTTTACATGGTGGTGCACCCAGTTAGAGATGAACAGGGGAGGTAATCTCTCTCCAGAAGCACACTCTCATGTGCTCCTGTTCCTCAGTTAATATGGACTATGATGTCCTAAATCATCTTTGTATTTCCCTGAACCAGCCAGATCCCCTGTCAGGAAAAGTTCCTATTGCTAACAAGTGTTTCTACTTTAAATACTGACTGCTTTCAGCACACTGTCAATTATTTTCCTGGGCTTTTGCCTAATTGACAGTGCTGCTCTGAAACCCACCTCTGAGTCAACTGCTCACCACCATACATCTGTACTGAATATGTATTTTTGTATACAAATATCCACACTTAAATAAACATATAGAGAAAATATATAGAAAATGTTACTCCAGCAAGACTAAACTAAGAAAAAATAACCCAATTATCCATGGCAGAAGTGCAGTGTAGTTTTCATTTCCGAGGAATCTCTGGAGATCCTGGGACTTAATTCACTTTTCTCACCCAGTGAAATTTGAAAAATGTGTTACTTATTATCTCCTGTCAGTGGCATTTTCATTGGGGGACAAAAATATTACTGCAGTGCTATTAATGTATAGATTTTTCAGGCAAGTAGTGGGGGGGAGGCACCCACACAGCCCACAGAAGAAATGTTCTCTCCTCCTCTGATTCCCATTTCAATAAATGGAGCTGCACTAAGATAATGAGATTATTTGTCTGCATTTAATTATTTATTAACTAGGGATAGCTCAAAATTAGCTCTCCTTATTTCATTTTTTTTAACTGTGAGCATGCATAGGCCAGGTAAATTAAAACTCAGATCTCAGCTGTAGAACCTTGGATCATGCAAATACAAACCCATCTGGAAGGCTGGGGACAAATTCACTCTCTGCCTGGCTGAGCTATGTGCCAGAGTGGCATACTGCTTTGTTCTCTTTTTCCCCAACAGAATAATGCCGCATTCAAAAATGGCACTGAAAAGTTCAATTTCAAATAGTATAGACATAAATTGGCCATTATTAGGTTAGTATTTCAATTACTTAAATTAAACTACAGCTGTTGTAGTCAATTAGTATTAATTCATTCACTTGTTGACTCATTCACTTTAGCACATGAAGGTAAATCAGAAAATAATCTGACTATCTAGCCTGCAATTAGAGACTTGGAGAGCATACACTAGGCACAATTAAATGCTGTAGTGTTCAAACTGAATCACTGGTACCTGCAGATGATAGTTTCAATCTTCTAGAGGTAACATTTTCTCCTGCAAAATGTCGCAATGGGATATGACCTGGCTGACAGACATTTCATGTGGCAGCAGTTTATGTTATTTACAGTGGCAGCCTCCCACATTTTCACTTAAGGATGGGCTCTTTATTCACAGAAACTTTAGCACAAACATACTTGTGAGCACCCAGGAGAAATGGATGGTGCTATCAACACTGCTGGCACTAACAATGAGGATACAGATGTGCTGTAGAATGCACTCCTAAAGCTGAACAGGAACTGAAACATCACGTAGTTTTATCAACTAAGTCAATAAAAAATGTTTTATCAACTTATTACTGGTAACGTTAGACTTTTTTAGAAAAAACAAACTTCAATACATTTCTTTGACTGTGTCTTTGCCAACATAATTGCATGCTTGTGGTCTCCTAAACGCCTGGAAGAAGCCAAACACATATGTTGAGACTATTCACTTACTCAGGTTCCTGTATTGACCCTCCGACACAATGGAATCTCTCGGGAACAGTCTTCCAGTCTTTTGCCATCTTAACCATTGCTCCTGCATCTAGGACACCGTAGCCAAAGAGGTGGTTGAACTCCAGCCCAACACCATTCCTACGCCATCGATGAACCTCGTCGTGAAGCTGGTTCCTCTTGGAGGTGAGCACTGTCAGATGCTGCATGTCTCTCCATGTCAGATCCAAGCTGTGGAAGAGCAACATGGAAAACACACAGTATTTAGAAGCAGATAGAGAAAGACTACGTTTCAGTTTGGTAAAATCTGCTTCTATGAATAACACTGAAATTGTTATCTATACACATATCAATAACAACACTTCTGCTGATTTCAGTGGGAACAAGAAGAGGTTTTCATTGTATACTACTTCTCCAAAATACGTTCCCCAAAATTGCAAAATCATTTCTGATTGTTACACTTCTTAAAAATAACTTTTTAAACTATACATTATAGATCCACCATGCAATTTTTAAGCTAATAAAATGAGTAGGACATTACACCAGATTCTGAGAAAAACATAAAAAGAAAAAGATGATGACAGAATTTCACCTAGCCTTCCTCTTAAATCCTGCCCTCTTTGTCTTGCCTGCTCCTCCTGCTTTTCCCATGGAGCCTCCAAGATTCACCCCGAGAAGCCCTAGTCTGACAAAGCTGATGAGTTCTAATGATCCAGGTTTTAGTAGTGTCAGGATTCCGTGAATATGGGTATGGGCTGTGGGTGGCTGCAGGTTTGCATTTTAAGGGGTGGCAGAGGTTTGTCACCCATGATATACTAGCATGGATGGATGTAGTCAAGTAACATTTGCCTACATTCAATGGTCATTTTTCATCATCAGCTCTTGTCTTCCTGGATGTGCAGTGATTATGATAACAGGAAGGGCACTTTTAAGTTATTATTCTGGAAGCTTTAGAACTGACATTCTAATTCTGCATATCTAAAGCTATTCCAGTTGGTTTATGATGAACTCTTTCAATATCACAATATGTCTGATTCAAACCATCAACCTAAAAGGATCTGCTTTTCAGCTTTCTGTGCCCCAAGTAATAAGCATGTGTGTGTGCTGAATGTACACCAGAATAGCCAATTACTGTAATTTCCCCAAGGTGACACAAGAGAGCTGAAAAGCAGATATCACTTGCATCATTCTTACTGAAATCTTTTAAGAGCTTGCTACATATCTTAAAGCTGTACTTTCCATTTCACAGACTGCTCTGGTTTGACACATTTATTGTGCACGAGCTGACAGACACACTGCAGGCAAGAACAGTCTGCATGGGAGATTGTCAGCCATTCCCAGGGTGGGAATGGTGAGTGCATTGCCAGGTGAGTGCAGCTCATCCAGGGTAGTTCTGCACACTACAATCTAACAGAGCCAGATTGGAAGGAGATGGAAGAGACTGACAGCTGCTCTTCTTGCCTTCTCAGCAAAGGCTAGAAAGTCTAGTGCAAGCCAAGGGTATTAGTCTAATCCCTATTCATGGTAATTTGGCAGAGTAATTCTAGTCTTTATGGATAACTCATATGAATAGAAATGACAGTCATTACTGGGATATTTAAGGTTCTAGTCCAGTTTAAACATGCAGTGGTCAGAAAATCCATTAAACCTTTATATTTTTATGGCCATATTAATTTATTATATAGTAGCTGTCCCAGTGAATGAGTTTGATAATAGAAGGAATGATCATCCAAAGTTAAACACTTGGCCTGTGTTTTACATGTGTAAAACTGAAAAATGAGGCTTGGCCCAAGACGTGCTCTAAGCACAACAATCATTGCTTTGCTAATGGTGTAAACTTCACCTCCTCTGCCAGACCATTATTCTGCTCTGTTGAAGGAAACTATGTACTCACTTCATGTGCTCACTTCATGCCATGGTTACAGCAACTGAAGCTGCGAAACTGAGCAAATATTGCCTCACTTCATGAAATAATTTAGCACAAAGTAAAAGGATGGCGTAAGTTATAGCAAGGAAAACTTTCCCTGATCAGTAGAGAAGAAGGTAATGATTCTGAAATACATCAGAGGGCTCCACTTTTGTGAATAGCATGGAGATGGTAAATTGACAGTGGATATTTATTCCTTCACATAGCAATTACGAAGCACAGAAGCAAATTACCAGAAATGGGTTAAGAAAACAAGGAAAACGTCCCCCACCACCATCACCAAAAACCGCTGTGGAACTGATTGTCACTGGATGATACAGATGCCAAATACAGACAACTTGGAAAAGAGTTAAACAAATTCAAGGAAGACCAATCTGCCTGTGGCCATTAAACAGGATAGACAGACTGCTTTCTCTCCAAACCATGAAATTGTCAAAGCTCTTTTTGAAAAATCACTCCTTATCCCTGTTTTTTGTCCTCTCCCTATGCATGTCATTGCACCAGATGAACTGATACTACAGGTTCATTCTTATGTTTTTGTAGGGTGGGCATTTCACACAGGACATGTGGAGAAATGCAATAATCTCCAAATAGCACCAGAGAAGGCAAATCCCTGGATGCAGTGGGTGGTGAGGACACAGAGAGAGAGACAGACAGCCAAAATATTATGTGCCATACAGCTTTGGCAAGACTGTTGCTCCATCTGTAAGTCACCACGCACGTCACTACTTTAGCAGGCAGCTTGTGAGCTGCTCATTGCAGCCCCAGCCAGCTGAAATGATGAACACCATTAAGCAAACCACAGGCCCTCTCCTTCCCAGAGCTCACAAGGAATTTCTCAACAGCGTACTTTGCCTCCAGGGCCAGGGCGAACACTCCGGCTGCTTCGGGGGCAGCTGCAGACGTGCCCGAGTGACGCAGGGTGCAGTTGCCATACAAATCCGTGGTGGCCTGCAATGACATTAGATGTAATTAATGAAACCAGCTATTCCATTTTCCTTGCAGCTACAGACTCAGAAAAATGCAGAAAGTGGTGTTTGTGCCTTTGCTATTTACATTGTGTTTGAGCCCATGATCTTGTTTTCTTCTTTAGAACAGCCTATTGACTTCAAACCACAGCGAGACATTGGTTACAGAGGGTGTGAAAGCAAGAGCAAGTCTTGAGGTAGTAAACCAATGTTCATTTTCACTAAGAACTCATGGATTCATATAGATAGCATTTATTTCTTATAAAACCCAGTTTAACCAAAGGCCTTAAATTCCTTTGTGATTATCAGAAGGATCTGCAATGAGAATTGTCAGCACTTGTGCAACTCCAGAACCAACAGCAGTATGAGGCTGCCATCTTCTATGCAGATTAGTCACTAGAAGACACCAGACAAAAACCTTAGAAATACATTTTATGGCAATAATTACAAAGGTGCCACAGATCATCTTGGCTGGTATCAGCACAGAGCTGATATCAAAACAGAAACCCATGGTTTTCTGTCTGCTACTGCATATGGGCATTGTATAATAGGTCTTTGGGGTTTGGGACAGGGCTATGGAAAACATGTAACAGCTTTTGGCAAAAATTAACCTGAAGTTACTACACCTGAATTTCCCACCCTGTGATTTGGACCATGTCTCGGCTGAAGGTACTGAAGAGCAGTGATCACTACAGTGGAAGGGAATCCCAAATGGAGCTCGACAGAAACTGCCTGTTTTCCAGCTGTAGGTATGGCCCTGCAGGGGACCTCATTATGATGCTCTGCACTGCTCAACAGGAGGCTCTGGGTGATCTGAACCCCCACATGTCCTCTGAGAGTGAATAAATGTCTTTCTGCTCTGTGTTGCTTGTACAGCAGAAGTCTGCCAGTGTAAGTAAATATGATCTCGGATGCTAACACTTTTAATTTAGATTTTTACAGCGACCTTTTGTCACACTGTCCTCCAGGAAGAGGGCAGTTGAACTTCTCAATCTGGTTTCTGACAAAGGAAAGCACCGACTTTCCTCTGAAGGTCTAAGAGATGGAAGATCATTGCAATTCTCCGTATTAATCCCACATCTCCTCAGCTGACAGTTCTGGCACCATCACATACTGCAGATGAGAAAATACCCCTCTCAACAAAGGACCATCTGCTGCTCCAAAGCACACAGAGTCGTGGGAGTGCACAGAGACAGCAGCAACAGCACAGTGGTATCAGGACTCACCACTCCAGCCTCCGGATTTCTCTTCCTCCCATTACTAAAGGTGGAGGCCAAGGTTGAAGAGCAGCTTTCATCGTACAGAGCTGTCCGTCCATCATTTATGGCAGAATTGATGGAGATTGTCCACATGCTCGATGCATAACCATCGCAGTTACAGTCATCGTAGCTGCCCCCATCTCCAGAGGCCCAGACATAGATGCTGCCTTTGCCACCCCGGCCCTGTGGAAGGGGAAAAATCGAACCCTCTTGAGTCAAACTGCAGGCAGCAGCTACCTTAAACTGCACATCTAATTGTAAAGCCGGGCATCTGTAAAGGAGAAAACTGGTCCAAATAAAATATACATCAACAAAAAGACATGGACTTACGCAGGTTATTAAATCCAGGTAACTGGCAGCCACAGCCAGTTCTGCAGCATTATGTACACAGAGCACTTCCATTTATCTCCTGGTTTGCTTCACGCCCTGAAGGCTCCTGTGCCAGAAGCTAAGACATTTTATGGATTCATTAGCATTTATGTCAAGGCCTAAGTGTCATGAGGAAAGCGTTCTTTTAAAAGGGATATAGGTCATCTCACAGGCTGCATTTGTAAGATCCAATTAGGCTCAGGCAATGGCTAAAAAGCTCTAGCAGCACCTTTTTCTCTCAATAGATTCCGCCCCCCCCCCCAAAGGTATCATTTGCTCAGAGCTGTTTTTCCTGACAAACCAGCTTCTACTTTTAAGGAGAAAATAAAGTTATGAGACCACAGAAAAATGGTCCAGCAATTACACTCAGATAGACAGGAGAGACTGAAGATGAAGAAGGGTGGCTATATAGGCTTCCCATTAGTTAAAAGAAAGAAATCCCTATCCTCTCCCCAGCTTCCAAATAGGCAGGGGGTGGGAAGGGATCAGGTTAGTTCCTTCTAATCCCATACTCAGAAAGAAGTAGGAGCTGCCTGGAAGAGAGTCAGATCTGAGAACCCCAGCACTTGGGGAAAGATCAGTGCTACTGAACCCAAAGCTCAGATCTCCAACTCATTCCAGCACAGCCACCATTTCTCTCTCTGTTTAGTCCATTGTGATCCAACAATTACTCCCAAGAGAACCAGAAGGGTGCAAGGCCTGAATTTAACACGCTGTTTATATGCACTGTGGAGAAGATTAAAAAATGTCTTCTGGCCTCCTCATTGCCCAGCATGAAATGGAAGTTAAAGAGTATATAAGCTTAGTAACCTGCAATGATATTTTAATAGGGGACCTTTTCTGTCCGGATTTTAAATCAAATCTGAGCTCCCAGCAGTCGCTTCTATTTTTCATTGCATCCCACTGAACAGAGCAACCTCATTATTTCAAGCACGTTAGTGAGCTGCATTATAATCCACTGAATTGCACAGCAGGTTCGCTGCCACTGGGGTATATAACATCTCAGGACATAGATTTTCATAATAAAGATAATGACTATGAAAAGGCTCACTGAAATCCATCTAAGAACTCCCACAAAGACCTGAGATCAGTCATTTGAGTTTCAAGGCAGGATGATACTGTTGCAAAAATATATACTTTAAGAATAAAATCATTCCATCAATTTATTAAAAAAAAAAAAGAAAAAAAAAATCCGTGTAACGAGATCAATTATGCCTTTCTTCCCTTTGACTTTTCCCATATCCCACTCTGACCACCATTAGCCTACAGGTCCCAAACCTGGCCTCTGGACTGTCTTCAGAGCTACATCCCAAGCTTGCCACCACCATTCCCACATACACCACCACACCACTTTGCAACCATCTGCCTGCCTTGGACAGCCTCTATCCCAAAAAAGCAGGCAGCAGTCCAATGCAGAAGGTAGGTGGCTGCTGGTGGCAGGAACAGGATCTCTGGCATATACAGATCCATCCTTCAACAACCTTTTCCTTCCAGGCATTTTATAGGGAGAGAAAACACTTCAGTTTCATGTGAGAAATTCAACGAAGCTACGAACAAAAAGTTAACCTCTGCAGTGTCCAGCACAGAGAAGCAGACTCAGCTCTGCTCAGCAGGACTGTTCTGTGCTGCCAAATGTTTTTCCCCACGGGTGGGATTTGTGGCAGGATGGCAGAAAATGGATGTAGCAGACTGCTGGTGTGGAGCAGGGGGAATTCACAGAGGAACTGAAACTCTGGGCCAGGTTTTATGCACATAATTACTGTAACTTGAGAATGGCCTCAAGATATTACTTTCATGGGAGTCACATCCACAAGTGAGGCTTACTGTTAAAACCCATAATTCACTTCTTAATACTCTAATTTCAATTGCCTTTCCCTCTTAGCCAGGACTGGAAACAGGAGCAAACACTAATGGAAGAATTTGATAGCAGCCCAAGTGCATTATGTGCAATGATGCTGCTCAGATACCCCACAGCCAGACCTGCAGTAGTGGGACAGTTTGCACAGTGTTCTCAGACATCATGTAATTTCCCCAGCAGAAAAATATGGCTTCAGGGGAAGTGAATTTTCAATTCTCTGGATGCCAGTAGTCTAAACTGATCTAGTCCTGACCTAGTGGGTGGCATCCCTGCTCATGGCTGGGGCAGGTGTTTGGAACTAGATGGCCTTTAAGGTCTCTTCCAACTCAACTGTGATAAACCAGAATACGAAACCCATTAAGGTCAACTAAGTGTCATATTTAAAGCAAACTGAAAGCTCCTATTTGCATCTCAGCCTTATATGAACCTAAAAAATTTCAGAGGTGTCACTCAGGCTGCTGTACATTTGGACCAAATATAGGACTGGAGAAGGCAGTAGTAACATGCACTACAAACACCAGAGGGAGCCTGAAGGAAGAGACAGGAAGGAGACAGAACACCAGCAAGATAGTAAGGTACATTTTAGAGAGTATCTTTCCTCCAGAATCCTTAGAAACCCACTGATTTCCCTCAAAAGTGATGCACAGCCTGGCAGTCGCCCTTCTGAGCCATCTGAAGGTGTATCTCAGAGCTGAAAATGGCACTTGGTATATTTAGCACTAGCTCGAGCGAGGCCCACCTCTCAATTCAGACAAAACCAGAATTAGATCTTGGGCAAGGTTACATGCTTAGGAACTCGTAGACAGTTCCTGAGAAGCTCTCTCTCAGAAAACAGCAGGTGTTCTATTTCCAGTGTCCTTCGTGGGATGGTGTGCTACCAGCAAAAAATATCCCTGAGAAATTTTCTTACCCCTTTTCTCATTTTCCACAAGAGCATAATCCCAGGAAGACTTCTTTACTGAACTACCTTGCAGAAGTGAGCTGGCAGGGGACTACACTCTATTTCACTTGATGTAACTTCAGGCATATCTTAAACTAGGTTTTTTTTCTCCCCTTGCTAATGTGTCCATTCATCATGCTTGCTGGGCTAATGCCTGAGTCAGTATTTCCCAAAGTTCTGACTGCTGGTTCACGACATCTCCTCCAGCTTCCCTGACCCTTCCCATCAAGCCTGGCAAGCTCCCATGTGAGTAACAGCTGGACCTCTAACATGGCCATAGCTCCTACAGCGTGCTTCTCCTGCCCTTTGGCTTTGGCCTAATCCTTCAGTCACAGATCACAATTAACAGTTTTCTACCAATAAAACAAAGAACAGGCTCCTGCCCTGACAAAACCAAGTACCAGGGAAAGGCAGATTCAGGACACCAGCAGGCAGGTGGGAGCAGGATAAGAAGAAAAAGAAGCAGCATCTGACTGCAAAGAGGGATTTTTTTTTAGGTGCAGTCCAAAGGTATTTCAGGACAAGGATGGCCAAATGGTTTGCTGATGTTTATGGACTATTTCTGTGGAAGCAAATGAAGATAGAGCCCATTTGAAGGAAAAAAAAAAAAAGAAAAATCACAGTACTGAAAATTGCTTTCTGTAACAAATTCAAAGCACATATTATTTTATAAGCATCTTTCTCTTTGTGAGACTTATGATAGCTATTTTGCAATTTTTCCTCTTAGAAAACAGACGTGTTTCAGCACCTTCTATATAATTTCATAGCAATTTATGTGCCTGCTATGGTAAGAGATAGGCTGGTTTTCCAGGAAGAGCAAAAAATTCTACAGCTTCTTCATATATTTGTCGTGGGTCCTACTGACTTATTAATGACTCAGTTTCCATTCCCTCTTAATTTTGAATCTATTTTCCTCTGAAAAGAGCATTCTTTTATCTTCATGACTGAATTATTTGAAAATCCTTACACAATTTGTAATTAAAAACTGCATCCTTCAGTAGCGATTGCTAATTATTGCAGAAAGTGTAGTTCGCAGCCCCGGCAGCCAACACAAATCGTGTCCCCAAGCTGGGACATACCAAGGCAAGGACAGACTGGAAGAGCAGTGGGACCATTTTCCCGCTGTAACAACCTGGTGGGGAGCAGCGGACTGGGCTCCCAAGACTTCCAGGAGACTACAGAGAGACCTTGGTCTCCCCACACCTCCTGTGCACCATCGGTCTGACTACAGGGCGTAAGCCAGCTGGAGTCAGCAAGTCCTTGGCATCTCCGAACTCCTGCTCATTTTTTGCCTTTTCAGGTTTTTCTGGAGCCTGCCTGCATGTTCCTGCATCCCTGACATGAGCCCTCACTCTCCTGGCTCCTCCAGCTGCCAAGCTGATTTGCCAAGAGCAATCTGGTAGCCTGTGACTTCCCGGATCCCTTTGCCCCTTTCCTATACTGATTTCTTGGGCAATGTTAAAACTTAAAGCAAAATCTGCCTCAGACCAGCCAAGCAACCTCAATTTCACCTCACAGACAGCGGAATTTTAAGCAGGAAACATATTTGGATTGCCAAAGTTTGCCACCACACACATCCAGGGGGACAGCTGTGCTGAATGCCTTAGCACTTCTCCCACATGCAGCCCCTTCTGAAAGGCTGGAGCTGCTGAACCATGTCCCTGGAAAAGCCCAGCACAACCACAAGATATGGAGTTCAGCTCAGAAGAAATAGCAGCTGGGTTACCTTCCTCAAATTCACCAGTGCTGCTGGCCTGCCTAACTTTCCAGCACTCAATGGAGGAGGAGGAGGAAAGACCATTTTGGCAGGAGCAAGAGCTCAGCCCAACACTTGGCTGCTCTGCAAAGGACAATTGTCCCTTGGAAACACGTTTCGGTCACGCTTCTCTTGTTTTTGTCCCTTTCATATTTTGCTGTCTTCAATAACCGGCTGCAGTTCCTCCTAACAGATTTCTGAAGCTATTTGGGTAAAGTAATAATCACCCAAGTCCAAGAGGCTGCTGCATACGAGATTCTCTAAAAAACTAAGCTCTATAATTTGTAAACCCTAACAAAAGGCTTTATGTAACTTATTTTAGACTTGGTCACAGAAGAGTACTGAACTCACAACCACCAACCCACAATTAATGGTGTGATTTTCAATACCTCCTTTGGCTAAATATAATGCTTGAGCCATTTTCTACATCTAAATTATTGCTGAAATTGGATTGACTTCTCTTAGCCAAGAGAAATGAATGGAAAATTACACTTTTGGTGAAGAGAGGCAGTATTAGGTTTTCAATTAGGGTTCAGTCTAGCAGGGAAATGGGGAGGGAACTTTGAAAATGCTGAGGCAAACCCTTTTAATTAGCCATTCCTTTTTTTTGTTGGAAGCTGGGCTGCTTATCACAAGTGATAAAAAAGCAATACTCTGGTCCAACAATTCCACAGGCTCAATTCTGGTATTGATAATATTTGAAAACGAATCTATCTCATCCTCTTCTCGGTATTTCTGAGCTAGGCTGTCACTGAGAAAAAGGCTCTAAACACCCAAATTACTTTCTACCAGTGACAAAGCTGGTTTCCTCACCCAGAGCTCCCAACTGGTGTGATGCTCCCCTGGCCTCACAGCTTCACCTGGCAGCTCTGTGCAAAGGTTCCCAATTTATAGAATCAGCTTTGCTGGCCTGCTAAAGAACACATCTGCCAAGTTGTGGCACAGAGGTTAGGCAAAAAACACTCCTGGAGTCAGACTGAGACAGCAAAATCTACATTTTGAGGCTACATTATTGCCTTGCCCCCTTAGAAAACTGTAATTTACATATCAATAAAGAAAATATTTACATTTGGAGCTTACAAATGTTGTCGCTTGGCCCAACCTATTGATACAGCTGCTTTCTGCTCTTTATGTGACAGTCATTTAAGACTTTGTAAAGGACAATATTTAACCCTGTCCCAAACCCATACAAAGCCCAAACCCACAACAGCCAAGGTCCTCAGCTGACCAAGGCATCCCTGAGGAGCCCATACCACAACAGACATCAGTGGTACTTGAGATTTGCCTCCAACCTGTCCTAAGAGGCACATGGGCCTCCCCTGAGCTATGCCAGGAAAGCAGACAAACAGACTGATCTCCAGACCTGGGTCATGTAGTCAGTCAAAAGTCATATATCCTGTCACCAGGCTGGAAAACATCATCATGCTGTTCTACAAAAGCCTGAAAACACCCCTGTCAGATGAACAGGGTTCAGAACTCCAAGCAGATACAACACACTCACATGGGGTTTTAATAAGGTTTGATTTTATCTTACATAAATAAGACAAGGCACAGAATTATTATGCACATTTCAGACACAATGGCAATCTGATAGCAAAGGGCTCTGAAGTTATAAAGAAGCTCGTTGGGCTTACTCCGAAATGGAGCAATCAGGTGGCTGCCAGATCATAAACTAATTTCCATGTCCTCATTTGGCTGTTGAACAAATAAAATTATGTTAGAGGTACCTAACTGCATATACTTCATTAACGTGCTATCTTCAGCATATTTTAAAGTACAATAACACAATATCTGTGCCCTTGGAGAGAGGCAAAGGAGAAATATTTCCTTTCATTTTTAACATTGTCCTTTCCTCTTTCATTGGTGAGCCCAATTACAAAGCCATGATGAGACTATAAATTCTAAATACTGCTCCCCTGGCAATTTGTACTTGGGCAGCATTTTCCTAGGTAGAACCATGTTATGGAAGCAATAATGTTTTCACCAGCGCAAGCACGAATGGATCATGTCTTATATATTCTGTGAAGTCTCAAGGAATTAATTCTGGCCGTGAGCAATCCCTCACAAGCTACTAATATAAAAGCCAACATCATAAAACTTCAATAGATAGAAACCAGCTGAGCTGATTACTTCTTTTTATTGCCTTAAATTTCAATAAGTGAAGCTGGAAAGAACTGGACTCATGAAATGACAAATAAGAAATGTTTACGGGGCACTGCACTAAAGACAGGATGTACCATAAAACATGAGCGGGAGTAGTTCTCGACCTCAGTTACCTTTTCCTGTTTAAGATGATGGCTGATACAATTCTGGATGCAAAGAACCAACAATCAAAAAGTCTCTATTTAAAATAGAGAGATGTGCAGTCCCAGGATTCCCATCTACCATCCCTACCTCCCTCTCAAAGCTGTCCAGCCCTCAAAGTGGGTAAGCCCAGCTCAGAAAAAGGATATGTAAATCACACAGCATTGCTTTGTCCAGTCATTCTTTACATACAGTGAGTGCAAGGCCCCCTTGTCAGGCAGGTACTGGATACTCACAAGTTTCAACCTAGTCTTTGAAAACAACAAGTTATTAGGTTCTTTCCAATTACATCTCAACTATGTCTTTTTTAGCAGCTGGAATCTGCATTAGGTAAGACTGTGTTCATCTATGTTAGACCAGAGCCAGTAATTGCCAACTCCTGTGGATGTTTGTGTGCAAGAAACTCTTTCAATCCCTACTCTCAAGCACCTGCTAATTCAGCTCTGAGCTCATTTATCTTTGCACTCCTCAGTGCCCCAGTCACGCCGCTGACACCTGCCCCTGAACAAACGATATGAGATAACACAGTGAAGCCAGATTGCACTGAAAAATGAGTGGGATTGTGTCTTCATAGCAAAAAGCAGCTTGGTTCCCTTTCCCAATACCTTGTGATTACGTGTTACACTGACACCAAGTTCACGCACACACCATCCCCTTTGTGTTCAGCCTTAGAAATGCAGTTAATAAAAGAGCCCATAAAGGAGTTGCCAGTGTGACGGACAGATTTTGCTCTCCTTAATTATGCTATTTTAGTGCTGCCTCTATTCATGCTATTTAACTTCCAAACAAACAGCACACCAAAGCGAAGGCATGATTAAGACAGAAGGTAAGAATGAGCTTAACACGTGTCAAGAATGGATAATGAAGGAGGAAAGGTAAGAAAATAGAATCAGAGAATAGTTTGGTTTGGAAGGGACCTTTTAAGGGTCATTTAGTCCAACCCCCATTGCAATGAACAGGGACATCTTCAACTAGAAGATGTATCAGATGTAGAAAATATATCAGGGCTAGCCCACCTGGTTACAGCTGCACGGCTTCAAGCCATAAAAACAGATATCAAGAAGTTTCAGGGTTTCTGCAGTTTTCATCATCTTGTCATTATCAGACGACTAGGTACCCCCACATCTCAGCAGCTCTGGAAGGAGGACTTCTAAAGGACATAACAGTGGACTGGAGTTTGGGGGAGAGGATGAAACTCTTGTCAGTGAGTTTCTCCTTGAGTCAGGCTCCTAAGTGTGATAGCAACAAGGTAGATGTTACCTGTGTCTGTCAAGTCAGTTAACTGCATATTCACTCTAAGAACTGGGTGTCATTCCTACTCACTGATTTTTAGTCCATTGCATTAGTAGCAAGGATATTAATCTTGCTCCATGCAAGAGATCTTGCCTTGCCTTCTAGGACATTTGGAAGCATTGCTTTTAGTTTAAGAACACATTTTTATTCTCAGCATGTTGCTTCCTCCCTGCCAATATATCAGCTTCATCATTAATTTGTGAACCATCACTCTGGTGAGAATCAGCTCTAGGCTGATAAGAAGAATTCCTACATTTATTTGTCTCAGTTTATAAAAGATCCTTTGTCATAAACAGGGCGGTTACTCTTAAAAATTATCATAAATTAGATTTACATTTGTACAGTCAATAGAGAATTTGGTGCATATATTATAGACCTAAACTAGGTAAAAGGGCATTAGATCAAAGGCTTGTTAGTCTTCCTTTACATGCAGGGAAGTCTGCAGTGTGTTTTTCAAAACACCAGGGAGAATACCCAGCAACCACTGACAGCTTGAAATATCTCTAGAAAATCTGGCTCTCCACAAAAAGAGGTCAGAACAAACTATACCCAAAAATCATTCTGTGACAGGAAATGTAATGAGCAAAATAAGGGTAAATAAGGCTATGAACAGAATGCAAAGGACGTTATTTGGGGTGGAGCTGTCTCTTCTTTTGTGCAGGTATTGCCAGGAGATAGCTGGGATACTGCCACTGCAAGATTAAGTGCAATTGTTCCTGGAGAACAATATTTTATTAGGTAGAATGCAGTATCATTCCTCCTAATTCTGCACTGGCTGACAGAACTGGTTTCCTAATGCAGGCTCTCCTGTTAATTTTACGTCTCCTGGTAAAGCATGAGAGCAACTCTTGCCAGAGCACAGCTCACTGTCACAGTTCCCTCTCCTTCCCAAACCTTCAACCCAAGTGATCTCAGAGCCCTTTCTGATCTTACTATTGCTAATTATTTCTTGAAGGGAATCACAAACACTCCTGAGGACAAGGCATGAAAAAGTAATATGCCCAACACTCCAGGTATGGGACTACAACCGGGCAATAAAATGGAAGGGAAAAATCCCTTCTCCAATACTTAATATTCAAAGAGGTTAACTCCAGTGTAACTCCACAAACTAAATCATAGGGCGACACAACAGCGAGTTAATTTAAAGATCTTTTACATACCACACTGCAAAAAAAAATATGACTACAATTTAAAATCTGCTTCTCTTGAAGGGTAAAATAACTCTGTTCAGTTCAGTTTGCATTCCTCTGCCAGGGTTATTAAATGCATTTTCTGCTACTTTTAGACAAGTTCTGCATAGGAGGAGAACACCACAAAATTAAATGGAAATTTTTCTATTTTCAGAGTATACGTCTGCTCCAACCAACATTAGTGGAAGGAAGATCAGGTAACTATAAGACATCAAGGTGTTGCTAAAACTGTCACATACCTAAGAAAGATCCTCCTCCAGACCAAAGTATTTCAAGGGATCTTTATGGAAACACTGGATAAATAAAAGGAAGTCATAAGAAGAAACACAGCTTGTTTAAGGTGACTTCAGAGGGACTCTGAGCTTGTCATAGGTTCGTAAAGTTCACACTACAGAACTGAGCAGACTCAGGAGGAATCTGTGATGAGTCTTCCTGTGTCACTGCAGTACCTTGTCAATTTTATGGGAAGGAGTATGGAGATGACTATAATCCCTCTGTGAAAGGCAAGACATTTGAGGCTCAGAATTTGAGAGAGCTTCAGTTGTCTCACTGCTCACCACAGCGGTAGATTTAATTATCATGTCACAAAACACGGTAAACTAAATGCGGTGCTCATAACCAGGTGGCGATGAAGAGTGGGAGAAACTGGCACGAGTAAGAGGAAGAAATAATTTGGATGGAAAAATGAGTAAGTGCAGAGCTCCCACACAAAACCACCCCAGATGTTCTGGGGAATTTCACATCTTGTCCATACGGGAACCCATCTATACTCAGCCAAGGAAGGGAGGTTCATGCCCTACAGCACCAGGAGCAGGTGCATAGGTGCATGACACTGAAGAGGTGGAGACAAAGCCAAACAAGGTTGGTTGGTTGGTTTTGGGCTGATTTGTTTTCTTTTGAGTTGTGGCACACACCTTCCCCAACCTTCTAATAGCGTGCACATGAAACAGATTAAAGGGTGATACTGAGTGTCTTTTATAAAGACCACAGACTGCTCCTAGGAAGTGGAAAGGTGGGAATAAACAAGGAGGCTCCTGCTACTGGGAAATGATACTGCTCCACGGACATCTGAACAGCTATATTCACTCACAGCTATAATAATGACTTTATATGAGTGACCTGAAAGACATCCCAAATCCAAAACAATAATTACATTGCTAACACACCAAAACAGACAATGTGGCATCAGTAGCACAGCTGGCATGTTTCAACGTAGGGAATATTTACAGGATCAGGCTCTTCTTTTTTGGCTGTGTTGGCATATGAAAAGCATGTGTAAGCAGACTAGAGAGAAACACAGCATGCTGAGACTACACAATAAAAGCAATGCCAAAATATTGCCAAAATATTGCAGAGAGAGCATCATTTAACACTGAAATATGCTGAAAGTTGGAATAATTTCCACAACTGCACCGTGTTCCCAAGTCACTGTTTTCAGCATGAGCATGCACACACCATTCTGCCCCAGCACCCAGATTACTGATACGACTGATACCTTGTTCACACCATCTGCCATGGCTTGCAGTGTTAGCTCTCTAGGTCCATCCACAGTCTTTCCATTATCAGTAGGTCCCCAGCTGGCACTGTAAATATCAATGACTTGAGGCATATGACTGATGGAGGAAGCTTCAATAATGTCTGTCATAAATGGCTGGTCGAGCATCCGAATACCTGTAGATTTAATCAACATAAACGTGAATTATGCATTACCCAGCATGGGATGAAACCTCAGCACCTGCAGAAGGCCCCTGGTTACAGGGATTTTAATTCACTGGCAGTTTCAGTCACTCAGTGATTCCAAACCTGCCATCCCCATCTCACCAGGGAGTGTTTACCCAGCAGGATGGCAGCATTAAAGACCCAGCCACAGCAAGGCAGTGTGGCCCAGAAGGAAAAGGCACTCTATTGTTAGCTTTCTAATTACACAGTGTTCTCCATCTACTGTTGGAGAGTGCTTTAAAAATACTAGTATTCAGCAATCTCAGAAACTCACAGCATTTAAATAATATTAATGGCATGTAAAATAGTATTTTGTAACAACTAGGGAAAAAGAGTAAGGCCCCCCCTCATCTAATTAATACTCAGTTTTGTGTTGACAGGTCATTAGTTTTTCAAGTAATGTTTCTATTTATTTTGGTGGCTCTCCAGAATTTAATCAGAGGAGGGAAACACACTACACAGCAATTTCCTGGAAAAAATATCACTGTGTCAACATGCAGATGCAATAGCAAAATACAGCCAGTATTTAGAGGAAAGAAGCAAACTAAAACCTGCTTCCTTTAACCCATACTGCAGCTGGAGTTAAGAGCTTAAATGATACAGTCTTAGGACACGTCAACTTCATAAAACCTCAAAGTGTTGGCTCTAAGCTGCTGGTGGCCTCTGGATAAGACCTGAGTAACCAGGGTTTCATTCCAGCTTTCATTTGTAGCCTTGAGTTGAGGTTCAGTTTTTCCCAACAGTTTAGGACACAGATGGGACAGAAATCAACAGCACAGAGCCAAGCAGTGTGAATGGTGGTGAGGATCCTGATTTAGACACCAGTTGTTTTATTGCATTCAATACAAAACCTGTGTGCCAAATACGAGGCTGGAAGAAGTGGTATAAACTTCAAACAGAAACCAGACCAAAGCTGCATATTCCTGATCTACTATTTCAAGCTAGAAACAATGAAGTCAAATTCTACGATTAAGAAATCCCTACATATACATGTAAAATGCACATCTGCATTGAAACCACAAAATTAATTATTGACCCTGGGGAGGTGGAGGAACACAGGAGGAGCCAAGACATCTTCAGGGCAAAAAAAGAGGTATAAGAAGCAAAACAAGTGATACTCCACATCCTTGGCTACCAACTTCCAGTTCCACCTGCAAACATGGACCCTGAACCATGACAGCAGCAGACTCTCAGCTCTCATGGACTTCCACATTCCCATGGACCACACGGTGGTGCTGCAGGTGCACACTGCTCTCAGGCAGGGAAGGTTGGCTGGCACTTCCAAAATCCTCTGGGGATTTTGCTACAGAGTGGGCAAGTAGAGAAGATTATTTGTAGGATGTTGGTCATCAGAAAAAGTCTTCACCTCTTGATTTTTAAGTGTCCATCTTGAAGTTAGAGAGTTAAGTGAATAATACAGATGATGTCCAGCCAAAATCTCAATTCACATTCCTCTGAGAGTAGCTATTGCCAAAATGTAAGTTTTGTGGAATGTCCCAACACTGGAGGGGATGTTACCATTACTGAAGAAGGGAGACATGCACTAGACCTGCCTGGCTGATTGCTGACTTTCAGTGGTATTTCTCAGGTAACAGCTTAGCAAATACTGATGTCCTGGTGTGGATCAGGGGAATTTAAGTGAAATTCATAAGCATCTATCTCTGCTTGCTGTGGCTCCATTCTCAACATGGAACAGTCTTGAAGTGGGAAAACTGGATGTCTTCAGATTAAATTAAACTGACACGTGGTGTCCAAAAGCCTAACTCACTCCAAGCACTGTGGTCAGTCTATCTGCACAGAGAGGAGCTTGTTAGAAGTAAAAATACCCAACACACCTGAGGTGTGAATGTTGGGCACCACCCCATTTCATCCTCTGCATCTGCTCCTACCGCTGCACCACTGTTAAAAGAGAGGAAACCAGCAACCACAGAGATTTACAGCACTGCAGGGCCTGCCCTGTGAAAGCCTAAAGCGTGACATTTGCCTTTTCAAATAGTTTCTGAGCGCAGCAGGAATTTACACTTTACCTCCTGCAAAATGAGATTTGCACAAACGATTCGGCAGCTACGCAGGGAAGAAGCACCAAAAATCAACATTCCAAAAGGAGCAGAACTGTTCCTTTGCAAAGTGATTATAGAGGCTCTATAAGGCCCTTGATTGAAAAGGCAAAGCCATGGAGAAATTCCTCTCCCCAGCTCCTGTGAAAAGCACTAAACACGTGGCCCGGTGCCAACCTGCAGCCCTGTCTCTGCAGGAGAAGTTCTGCCTGAGGGACAGTGACCACTTACACCTTGAATTGCGACCGTACCTGCCACCTTGGAGTTGTAGGCAACTCCCACGCCGCAGATGTTGTTGTTGGCAGCAGCAGACACCTCTCCTGCACACCTTGTCCCGTGGCTGCGAAAGGGAACACAGAGACACCATGTGAACCCCAGCTCAAGGCATGTGCTGAACTGAGCCGGTCCAACACGAGCTTGTGTTGCCTCAGGTCCTCGCACTGAAGAGGAAAACCATTCCATGGGAAGTTGCTGAGTGCTCTGCTTGGCTACTGGATGAGCTCAGCCCTTCCCAAAGCAGGAGATGTCCAGCTTCCCCTCTGCTTGCTCTGAGGTTACCATGCACACTAACACTGCATTTAAGTTGCAAAGTTATTCAGACCTTTTCTTTTTAGCTCTGCCAGAGAGGTTCTGCCTCATTGTCAACTATTAGTCAGTAGAAACAGGCCCCTGACAGAGCAGTGTAAACATAAGATCGATATTAATTCCTTTATTTTTGTGGCTTGACAGCACAACACTCATTACTTTGAACCCTACAGAACAAAGACTAATTGACCTTTTGCTACTTGAACATGTCCAAGGAACATATCCCTGCCCACAAAAGAAATGCTAAAGGGAAGGGGTGGGTGCAATATCTAACTCGAATAGCAGAAGGGAGCCAAGATGGTCACTGCAGTCCCCAGCAGCAGAGCTGTGACCTGGCTGACCAGGCCCAAAGCTGTCAGACCTAAAAGCAGCTGCATCCCTCTCCTCCAGTGCCTAACTCCCAGAGGAGTTGACAAGGTGCTCCAGTTGGCAGCTCACGGCGCTACTTCTTTCTGCTCGAGTGGGAAATGTCTCTGCTCTGACATGAAGGTCCAGGCTTGGGCTGACATATGGCATTTCAGAAACACCTGGTGTCTCTGAAAGGCTTTACAGCTCTTAACAGAGACCCTTTAACTGGCAGTGACTCTGAGACAGTCCTGCAGGAAGGCAAGACTGCATTTTCCTTTCTCTTAACTCAACACAGAAGTTAAACTGCAGGGAAGAAAAATATGGGTCACAAAACCTAGTTTTTAAAAATATAGCACAGCAGAGAATCTAGTAAAACCTGTGCTGCTGTCCGGGTTTTTTAAAGTTTAAAATGTTGAATCGATATGAATGCACCCTACTGCTCACATCAATCTACTCTGTACATTAAAAGTGGCATTGCTCTCGTAGCAAGTAAAGGATCCATGCAATTAACAGTGAGGTATTGCAAAGGCTATACTGGGTATCAGATGGACCACACTGGGAGGTGGCAGAACTAAGCGTTTTTGTCTCTCTTTCCCTTTAAGCACCTCTGGCAAAGGTGAGAGTAACATTAATAAAGGGGTGAGAAGCAACACATGTTTTTTTCCAGCTATATTGGAAGAATATATTTTTAAAAGCAGCTCCACGAAACAAAATGACTGGTCTTTAATTTACACATTATCTTAATCATGAAAGACTGAAAATCTCATATAAGTTCCTTTTACAAAGGGGGCAGTGAGGGCTGAGACACAGATTTCTTATTCAGCTGCTGCAGAAATTACTTTCAACAATCGAGCAGATTTTTTTCCTCTTGCCCTTGTTCAAGGAGGTGTGAAAAAACCACACTGTTGCTGGGCATTCATTATCTAGTCACCTGTGGGGAAGCTACAAGCCACAGAGCAGAATAAATGGCTTTGTTCAAAATGGGCTTGACTGATGCCAGGGTGCAAAAAACCAGTGACACTGTCAGGTGAGCTCTTTCTCTCACAGACAAACCAATTTTATTAGGACCTTCCTGGTGAAAAGTTTTTGCCAGAAGGCCCTCTCCCCCATCTGGCCTCCCCATCACACTGGATGGAGATTGCAAGCAGGTCTGTTCCAGCAGCTCAGAGTTCCAATACCATGCTGCTGACTAGACTTAAAAAACACATAACCACATATGAGTTAGTGGAAATGCATTTGATTGAATTATTAATGGCAAATAGCAGACTTTTCCAACTTAGTGCTGTTTGGTGTTCATGTATCATTGATAAACCAATTGTGTTTTCTACGAAGTAACCCACGTCATGGGTACAAATCACAGTCTTTCTCTACAGTGTTCACCTCTTTCCTATTTAAAACAAGAGGACAGAAAGCATTTAAAAATATTTTCACTTTTGAACAAGTCACTTCAAAGGTAAACCATATATTAGCATGTTGAGCAAGTCATGTATTAGCAAGTAGAGCAAGTTTTCCATAAACTTTATGTAAGCAAAAACATTTTACATGAACATTGATGAAAAAATAATGTGGGAGAAGAGAATTCAATTCAAAACCAGTTTTGCATTCTGCATTTAAATAAAAAATCTGTACTAGTTATGAAAATTTCACTCTGCTTTGTCTTTGAAAACTACTATTTCTAAAATCCACTGCCAATGTTATTGTGTGTGCCCTTCTATTGCCATGTTTTTTGAAAGTGGCACAGATATTTATTGAGCTCCCTTTTCATCTGCTTTGAAATGCTTCTGCAGACAGCAAAGGACAAGACCCATCCAAACAAACTTCAGCAGGGGAGGACTATGCAGAGCTGGGACCATCTGACTATCCTGACCACTTCAGCTGCTTGCACTGGGCAGCAGTTAAATACGTAGAGCTCACAGGGACACTTCTATGGAGCAAATGCCATCCCCTTTTTACTCACATGACATTGTCAGCTTCTGAGCATTTGAAGGTTTGTAGAAGGGAAAGAGTTCCCCTACTTTAGTTTGGATTCGTAATTAGTAAAACACATTTTTACCTCTAAAG
The DNA here is from genome assembly GCA_035047865.1 of Dendrocincla tyrannina. Classification (NCBI taxonomy): domain Eukaryota; kingdom Metazoa; phylum Chordata; class Aves; order Passeriformes; family Dendrocolaptidae; genus Dendrocincla; species Dendrocincla tyrannina. The sequence goes on from JAWWMP010000116.1 coordinate 17,293,022, forward strand.
AATATGGGTTTCCAAGGTAGTGAATAAATTTTGCCCTGCTAACTCTTACTTGAGTGAGAGAATATCCAGAATACAAAGGCAACAGAAGTGGAAATAATTGTTGGTTATTTAGATCAGGGCAGAAATTTGTGATCTCATTGGTCTGGGACAGGGAGCCCAAGTTGTGCCTTCTGCATGCTCACAAGGAGAAATCAGAGGGCTGTACATCTGGCCATCTCTGTGCCTCTGCCTGCAGCAGGAGCTCAACTGCCTGACTGACATTCCCTGTCTGAGGCACCACTCTCCCCTTCCAAAACCCACCCAGCTTGGTTTCATAGGCCACTGGCTGTTTGATGGAAAGACCAAAGTCCTTCCAGCAACCTTAAAAACCACCAAATGGAAGGGGAATCTGTGCTTACAAGCAGAGCAGCTGTGATTAATGAAATACTCCATGCAAAACCTCCCATTTTTCCTTAAAGTCTAATGACACTTTGCACATGCAGCTGGCAGCTCACAAAAGCCCCTTGGTGATCAGTCTTCTGCTTCTTGTTCCACAAATCACTTGAATTGCTCACATAGAAACATATTCTTCATGGAAAAAGGGATATTACGCTATCCTATTTTGAGTCTGATCCTCCTGCATGCATAAAATTCAATGGAGATGCATCACTGACTGTAAACAGAGCAAAATGGAGCCTTTTTTGCAGGTTTCACTGAACAGCTTTTCTGGGCTATCTTTCCCTATCCAGATGCACCTTTGCAGCCACACATAGGGACATACTGTCAGAGCAGACAGCTGTAACCTAACCATAATAATTCAGGAGTCAGAAGTCATAGTAAGAGCTTATATAGGGGTACAATGCTTGATTAACTGCATAGCAAAGAAACACTCAGAGAAAAGCAGTCACAACTATGCCCGAACAGCTGGATGTGGTGGGCTGGTTTGCATCTTAACCTGAAGAAAACAGGAAATCTTGCATCTTAAAAGCCTTCTTTTATTGTGAAGGCAGGAAAGGGACACTTCACTGAGTGTGGTGCTCCTGTGATTTATCTTGCAAGGCGGAAAATTCCCTGTCTCATAAAAGAAATCTCAAGGTTCGTAAGAATCATAGAATGCTTTGGGTTGGGAGGGACCTTAAAGATCATCTAGTTCCAATTCCCTTACCATGGGCAGGGATGCCACCCACTGGATCAGACTGCACAGAGCCCCATCCAACTTGGCTTTGAACACTTCCTGGGATGGAGCATCCCATCATGACAGAGGTTCATTGGCAAAGAAAGCCACACTTTCTAGGTATCAACTTCTTTTTCCCCCCCTAAAGAATAGTGAAGGTCTGCAGAGCAACTTTTCCATTCCTTTCCTCCTCTTAACTTGCTGATTGAGCTCCCCATTCCTTCCAGAAACAGAAGAAAATGATGCAGTTCTCTGAAAACCTGAATTATGTTCTCAATTACCACAGCTCAGGTCACAAGTGATCGTGTTCCTCATCTTTGATTCTTCACGTGAGTGCCTGAAGTTAGCCAGAGGCACCTGGGACCAGAGACCATAATCCCTGCCACATGCAGGATGCCCGAGGTCTGTCTGAAGAGTTTAGGAGGCAACTCAGCCTCCAGGACCACTTTGCAGAACAGGTGAGGACTGTAAACCGGGCCCCACTATAAAATACTTGACAGCAGCACAATCAGTGTTAATGGGGCTTGGCAGAATACGCTTAGTTTTATGCAGTTCCACACTGAAAATGACAGAAACTACCATTACCCACTAAAACTAGATTTAATTTTCCTCCTCTCCACAGCACTTAGCTGTGTGTGTGCTATCTTTCTCCTATAAAGATCCTTTGCATAAATAAAGCCAGAAAGGCAGCAGACCTTCGCAAATTAGGGCGCTAGTCTTTCTCTGACTTTCCATTCACTAATTGGATTCATACTGCTTTAAAAGTGCTAAGATGCCCTTTCTCAAAATGAAGGAGAAATCTCATTGGGATCTTGCTTTGGCTGAAAAATGACAGGACTACAAAGCAGGACATCAGAGCTCCTAAGTCTGTTTGATCCTTCCAGGAGCCCTGTGTTTGAGGCGGAAGCACAGCTGCTTCTTTGTTGTGTCACTCTGACAGAACCACAGTTGATTTCTTTAGACATAAAAACAACAAAACCCCATCCAAAACTCGAAGGCCATCCAGCCATCCTAAGTAAGAGATGAAAACCACATCAAATAGGCCTGAAATATTTTTTTTATAAGCACTGAGCCCTGAAACCTTTAAATGTTTTCCAATGCTCAGCACTGCTGTTACATAAATTCTGGCAAACATCTGCCTAGAAAACACTTGGAAATTTCACTGAAAAAATCCTGAAACAATGTTTTGCATATCCAAACTGGAACCCACCTGAGATGTCAGGGCAGATCCAGAGGTCCTGGATGCTGAGACCACCAGGTAATAAACACACCTTACTGGAAGTGCTTTGGATTCTGCACCTTTGACTGCACTAATGTCTTGCTATGAGAAAGGGCTTTCCCATGGGACAGATGAAGAGCTTGGGACACACATGTTGTGTAAAAAAAAACATCATGTGTTTCTATTCCATGTAAAAAAATCAGAACAACACAGTTTAGGGAAACAAAAAAAGCTACACTTTCTAAAACCTGAAGCCCTTTCTTCTGGGCCACTCTTAAACATACCTTGAGGACAAGTCCTCCTGCTGGAAACTGGTTAAGTTCAGAGCCAAGTTCAGAACATATTGAAGAAAGAATAGGTCTTGGACAATCACAACGTATTCAGGAGAAATAACACAACAAGCACTTCTGCACTGGTGATTCCAGGTTTATAGACACAACAGAATAACTTCCCAGTCATTGTATGTGGACTTTAACTTCTCCAGCAGCTACAAAAATGTCCTCAAATCAAGGCGAAAAGACATGATTCAGAACTCAATATAGATCTAATTGTTTTTAAACCGGTCATTCTATACCGTGCTGCTTTTCTGCCTTCTTAGCCTACAATCAGATGGAAAGACTCTTCCACCAAAGTCTTTCCTCTCTCCAGCTTACTCCCTTTATAATTAGCCAGTAATTTATAATACTGCCCATGACACAGTTTATAGAGGTCTGGGTTACTGGAATGCCCTAGGAAAGCTGACAAAAAGGTATGTAGCTATCACCTACACAAACAATCTAAAAAATACCCTTTTCTGAAGCAGCAGCTTCATTCATAAAACATGAAATGGTTGTTCAGTGATACTGAGTAAGCCATAAGTAACCTCTAATTTTCAAGCAACAGTAAGACTGCAGTGTTTGTTCTGGTGACCACTGAATTGAGCAGAAAACAGGCATTTCACAAACACTCAGAATTTCTTAAGCAAACCAAAGTGAAGGGCAGGCTGCCCCAAACCCTCTTACCTGTTAAACCAGTCATCTGTATAGCGGGGGTAGGGATAGGGATCATTACTGCTGAAGTCGTAGCTGGCTTTGGCATTCTGCAAAACACAAAGAAGTTCAGAAAGTCAGCTGAAAACTAGATACACAGGGCAAAGCCAAACACAAATTGAAGGGGAAGCTGAGAATCATTAGCAAACTTTGTTCTTTTCGTTCTGTAAGATGTATCTGGACAGAAACCACTCCCTGTTGTGCTGTGCCATTTCCCACCTGGGGAAAGATGCTTTCTGGAGAGCAGAGCCTCCTGTGGATCCCTGGTGTTTCCAAACAGTGTGGCTAATTGTGAGGCGGTGTGAGAGCTCAAGTCATTGCTGAGGGACTGTTCATCAACACCTACAAGGGCATTCAGATGTTACCCTTGGTGTGGCAAGGCAAAGGTTTCATCCTATTTTCCAGACAGTGGTGGAAACGACCAGACCCATGGGTCTTCCGTAATAGAATTATTTTTTAAAAACTCATTTGTGGTAATAGGACAGTCAGATTTCTAAAAGCATTTCAAGGCCTAAGAATGTAAATTTCTTAAAAGTCAACTGTGAAGAATGCATTAATGGTCAGCTCATATGCCTGAAAATCCCTTTGCATATTTTCTTGGTCCTTTAGTTGTCTGAGCAGCTTCACAAATGTGCCTTTTGGGTGCTTTTCAAAATGTCATCCTTTGTCTGTGCTTTCCATATAAATCTAAATCATTCCTGATTTGCCCTATCAGCAGTTAAGGACGCTCAGCAACTTTTTGATGTTGTATCTGAGAAGCAAATGGAAAGTTTCAGAAAGTCAAGTGCCATCTTCTTTCTTCTCTCTTAATCAAAAAATAAATAAAGGGTGAATAAAATTAGACTTTAAAAAATATTTAGCAGCTTCCTCTCAAGTGTATGTTCATTGAGTTTATGTTTTAATAATCACCATACTCAAGTAACAGAATTATGTTAATTCTTAATTAATGTGTACTTGTATTCCTTTTAAGATTTGGCTGAGCATGCTATTGAAGATAATTTGAGACTTATGTATGAAGAGCTCTGCTCCTAAAAACATTCCCCTTCAGCTGATTCTCAGTTCCTGGGGTACAGGAATAGACAGTCCATTGGTAGCACCCAAGTCTTTGGCGTTTAGATTCAAAATCTCTAAAAGAATGAACCTGTCTCAGCACTGTCCTTGATACTTGGAAGATAAAACCAAGTATCTTCCAAGTGACTGTAAAGTGGGGTTTTTCTTGGGTGCCCATTTCAGAAAGCCTGGTTGCTTATATTCAGAACAGACAACGAACATTTTTCAGCATTTCAACTGAGCAGAGATCTGCAGAATGGCTCTCACATGGCTTGATGTTGTCCTCCAGCTCAGAGCTGAATCCCTCTCCGAGATCCTTCTTGATCCCTCCGTATCTTCACACTAAGGTCCTGATTTTCAGCCTGAAGATGCCTTCCAATCTTGTCAGCTACAGCCACAAGTTCTCAGTGCTTCTCTGCATCCAGGTGTCTGATTAATTTACCTCTTTTAATTACCACAACTGCTTATACAGCACTTTGAATGGCATAGGTTTGCATGAGCTAAGAGTAAACAGAACATGACTTTTCAGCCAGGGGAAAAAGAGGAATTTGGCAGTTGCCTATAAATCATGAGTAGCACAGAGAAGGTGGACAGGGAGTTACTCTTTACTACTTCTCCTAATAAAACAAGCTAATGAGAATCCATAGAAATTACCAGAGGGAAGACATACAAGCTGAAAAACAAGAAGTATATTTTTACCCCAGAAATGAGTTACAGAATTCACTGCTCCCCAGCAAAACAAAGGTTAAAAGCCTGAAGGAAACCAAAAACTTGTTAGATAAACTAGTGAAAGGTAAATCTGAACAGAGCATTAGGCTGTACTTCCTTCTTCTCCAAGAGTCCATAAAGCAGATACCACACAGCCTCTGACTGGGTGACCTTGCTGCTCCTCAAGCATCCACCACTGGCTGCTGCTGGAAGAAGGATCCTGAGCTAGACTTTGCTCCTGGGTGGCACAGGAATCCCATCTTAATGCAACAAAAGAAGTCTGGATTCTACAGCACCAGGGCAGCTGTGACAAGGATTTGTGCAAGGGGACAGGCTTCATCCACAGCATTTAAAAGAAATGAGCTTGTCAACAAAAGATCCAGTCCTAGCCTTTATTAACTTTATTATCTAGTGCAGTATCTACTCCAGCAGGACAAGCTGGGGAACCACATCCTACGGGAAAGTCAAAATAGACATGGTGGCTCCCTCTGCATAATTTAATTAGCAGATAAAACCTACTCTGTCACAGAGCCTAGCCTGGCAACCTTTGGAGAGAAATGCATTTCAATCACAAATTAAAGAAACTTCCTTGCAAGACTGTCTTGGACTAGATGAGGCCTGGAAACTATTCAGGCTGCAAAGAACTAAGCTTAGTTCCCGTGATTTCAGATTATTTCTTTCAGATATGACCTAACTCAGTACTAAATGGAATTATTTCAATATATCACCAGCTTCATATTCCCTTCAGAACTGCTTTCACTCTAAAAATATTGTACAAATGAGAATTGAAACTCAGTCATGGAAGAAATGCAGTCCTACCTACATACCCTAAGCTTAAAGGGGGTCTGGGGAGGCTGACTTTTCAGGACACCACCAGACATGCAAGCAACTCATACTTGCTATGAACCACTCCTGACTCTGGAATTCCCTTATGCAAAACTCATGATGAAAAGCCCTCCCAGCTGTGCTGATACACCACTCGTGTCCACAGCAGTGACAGACAAAGGGATTCCAGCCTGGATGATTCAGACACCCTACAGCAGCCCTGCTGCATTTCCCATGGATCCCAGTGCCAGCTTATGGAAAGGTGGCTTTAGGCAGCTCTAAACCGGTTTGTGCAGCACTCTCCCAACATCCTGTAGCTCTCATTCGCCTCATTTTGGATCACTGTACTCAAAGGAAAGAAGATATCTAATGTAGCAGGAACCATCCACAAAGGGCAAAATTAAGAAGAATTCTTGGAAGGAAAACAACTGCTGACTGCACAATTTAGCTTCATTAGGGTCTTTGAGAAAAGACAGCGAGTTTCAGCTTTGTGAAGGAATATTCCGCCCACATTGTGGAAGCAGTGAAATGGGTAATGAAACAGCAGAGACAAGTACAAATGGACTGCTTCGAGTTCCTAATTTAAAGATCAAATCCACAAATATCTAAGTCTCAGCCTTTGTTAATTTTTTTTTATTATTTTTTTTTTTTCAGGCGTGAGAAATTAAATCAGTTTCAACACTGCCCCGAAAAGGAAACTGCTTCAGCGGATAGCTGAAATATTTCATCTTGTGTCCTGGAAGGGAATTATTAAAATCTGTGGTCTGCCATTCTCCTCCACAGGCTGGAGTCCCCAGCAGGCAGCAAGAGGGAATTTATTGCTAACATGGAAAATTAATTAGGGTAGGAACCTGGAGACTGCAATCAAAGCCAGCACAGATGAGGATCTGCAACAACACATTCAAATGAAAACACTTTGCTTTTCCACTCAGGTGACTCAGTGTCCACTTTTAATGCCAAACCAGTCTACTGGCAGTTCCTTCACACTCGAAGTGTCTAACACTTTGTTTTCAAACTCTAAGTTGCCTGATGTTTTCCTCCAAGAACTCAAGCCACCAGTCTCGGACACTGATCACAGAGTGGGGTCTGGCCTTAGATCAGTCATTAAGCACTCAGTATTAGAATGAGTCCTATTCCTCATGTTCAACCAAAACCAGCTCATTGCTGCAAAATAGTTTGAATCTGATGTTTATCAGTCACCATCTACAAACAGTTACTTATAAACAACATCTATTATATAATAAAAATGCTGTTACAGAGAGGAATGGCATTGCTTTTTAAGGTACACCTCTATTTTTGCTTTCTAGCCTCTACATCAAATAAAATGCTAACAGAAGCGTATTGGATCAAATGATGAGACCCTTTCAATCATTTATTAAGTAACGGCTTGTATGCCATGGCACAAATAGATTACTTTAGCCTGCATATAAAATTCTGCTTTCCTTAAAAATAAGCTTAGACCAGAATTTTCCAAAGAATTGCCCTGCAGATTTTAAAACACATGCAGTAAAATCTTCTGTGGAAAACATTCATTATGTAAAATACGGCTATAACAGTAAATCAGTTGTCCCATGCGTTGCTCAGCTCTGTAATAAAATTATGTACCTTGAATAATGCAGCAAGCCCATAAATTTTTATACGACTTTACAAGCCCCTGAAGCGTAATTCACATATACTTCTCTATTTCTCTGTAACCCAAGAAATACATCTATGCCCACATGCTAGTCCAGGAGACAATTAAAGACACACATCCCACTGGTCTGTCTGATTCTATCCATGACATTAAAGCACTGGTGAATTTAGCCCAGAGATCTGTGTCTTTTAAAAGAAACAAAACATTTTTAACACAGATGGCATCTGGTCTTACCCTCTTAGGCAGCTGCAAATCCTCAGAGATCTGAGGCAGAAAGATACCTTTTTGCTTGTTTGATTTCTTTACTGATCCAAAGAGCAAGAAAACCCCTGGGCTCAAATTACAACATAGAACATCTCGGGGAAAGTGTACTAAAATAACTCTGAATGTCATGTGGTGGCAAAATGAAATCCAGTTTTGTACACACAAGCTTAAGAAAACGAAATATGCTCACCAGGAGGTGAAAAAGGAGGCAACATGATATTTAGCCTAGGAGAGGTGCTATAAGGCTTAAAGGTCATTAATGAAAAAACAGGCACTGCTGCTCAGTCAGCTGACATACAGCCCTCTCCTCTCTGCCATAGGAAGCACAGTGTTCTGTTTTGGTTGGGTTTGTGGGGTTTTTTTAAAATGGAAATGAAAAAAAAACAAAACCTGCAACTTCTTAAATACCTTTTGCCTCCACATGAACTAATGAGCATGCCCTGTATTACTATGCAGCAAATTCAGAGGCGCACTCAAGATCTTGTCAACGCCGAGAATATATCCACAAAGTAATGGGTTGTGTTCAAAAACATGAACCTTCCAGAGCAAATTCACAGCTGGTGAATTCTGCCATCTCTCTCCAGAAACAGAAATTACCCAGTTCTTACAGGTAAATCATAAAAGTAAGAATACCGAGCCAGACAACACCAGCCAGATCTTGAATAATGAATAAGACAGCAGCACACTTGGCTGCTATTGTCCTTTTCAAAATAGGCACCAAATAATACATGGGAGCATCACCTGAAATGGATGGAATAGTGTGATGGGTCCATAATGATACCTGAGGTGCCCATTAGCCCTCCTGGTATTCCAGTTTGAGGTATTCACTAGAGACTCTGCTTGGCCACAGAATGAGTGAGTACAGGGCACACCCCAATGGTGATTTCATTCTATAGTTATCACTGGGAAAGCTCTTATTCCAATTCCTTCAGCACTCACAAGCATCTGGGATTAGGCCAAAACTAGTGGAATTAGAGGTAAAAGAGGATTGTGAACAGGTGACTACTGCTTAATTTAGAACAGTAAAAATAGCTGAGACAACAAGCGGTGAGAATTCTAATAATCCAGATTCAGCATTTATAGGAAGGCATGTTGGCTGCCCCACCTCTGATCTAACAACTTATTTTGCAAAGCTGGAAGTTTTTCACTGCTTAGTTTTAAAAACAAACAAACAAAAAAGGCAGCTGAAAAAAACCAAGGAGTCTCACATTAACATTTACATTTATCTTCATTAAGGCAGCATTTAAAGCACTTAAAGTTACAGTTATGAAGAAAAATAGCTTTGCTGAGATCATCTCACATAGTTTTCTTTTTCTACATTAAACAGATTTCTTCGTCACATAATGGATGATCCTCTCTACTTATCACTTCACACTACAATGTCACACAATCACTTATTTTACTTTCCCCCACTAATTTCCTTCCTACTTCCCCTGCAGAAAAAAATCAAAAAACCAACATGAGTTACACTGCTGGCTGGTGCTTTTCAGCATGTGAGCACCTTCAAAAAGAAAGGCTGCAGCTAAACACATTTGTTATTTCACACGGGGATAAAGCAGACAGGCAGTGCAGCAGTGCTCTACAACATGCAGGTAGATCTAAGCACAAACATTTTCCAGCTCCAAAGAACAGAAGAAATTAGCAATTCCATTCTTAGGAACCAAGATTGTTGGGTGTTTTCCCAGTAAACAAACTGAAAGTCCAAATGCATCTAGCTAAATGCCAACTAACCCTGGGGCTGTTTGCTAATGCTTGGCTCAGAGGTATAGAGTGAAACAGGAACAAAAAAAAGGAATCACAAAGACGCAGAGAAAATTTAGGTTGGGCAGAATTTTTAAGAAGAGGAGACTTCCCCCCCCCCCAATCAGTTTTAAAAAATAAAACTAGCTTATTGAAAGACCCTTCATTTCCTCTCCCCAGCATCCTTATCTAATGTAGGAAAAAGAGTAAGAAATTGAGGCAGGCATGAGACTTTATTAAAAAGCAAACAGACAAATGAACTTGTGTTTATAATTGAGGTGCTGCTTCATCACCTGGCATTCTTAGCCTCGTCCACAATTTTCAGGTTGATGTGGAGAAAACCTGAAGCACATCACCAGCTGTTAATTCCTCAGAGGCAGAGCTCTGAAGGCAGGTTAACCTACAGAACACTGAAACCTATTTCTGCTCAGCCAAACGCTCCTTAATTTTCAGAGAAGATGCACACGAATCTTTAAGTTGCATCCACAACATACAAGGAGATATGTTCACAGAGAGTCATTTGGCTAAACCAGTAGAATTAGTCAAACAAAAATAAATTAAAAGCAACTAGCGACTATTTAAATATTTTCAGGACAAGTAGCAGGTTTAAAGCTTTAAAGCTTCAGATTATGGAACGATCTCCTTGAATTCTTTAATTCAGGGGGGAGGAAAAAGAAAAAAACTGGCACATGAGTTGCTGGAGATTTATGAGCTATTGGATTATTTTATCATAATAGGAAATACAAGCTGTGCAATGACTTTTACTGAAAAATACCATGAACACACATTTCATCTGGCTTTAGTGTTCCATTTTATTAAAAACCTGGCCCACCTTCCTTTTCCAATCCATGGATTTTTCTTCCCCCTTCAGATACTTTGATTATGTATTGGTGTGACCTACTGGAGTCGAGAGAGTAATAGAGGTATAAAACTGGCAGCAGAGAAATAAGGTCCAGGCCCATTACTCTTAGTTATGTCCCTGTAAGAAATAGCTGACAAGTCTGTCAGCACATCAAAAATGTGCTGGGTGCTGAGCTGCAGTAAAGGTTGTCTTTGCAGCGTTTTGATGGCAGCCAGCACTTCCAGCCTCTTGGAGGGATGAGTGGGGAGAGAAGGGAAGCTACACCCTCTTGCTCCTGTCATGAGCCCAACCAAGCACCTACCAAAATTTGCCACGGGCTCTCCCACCACACACAGCACGATTCAGATCCCAGCCAGCATAAAGGTCTCTTAAGTGGCATGTGGGAGATAAAGGAGAATTTTTTTCCATCAATGTAAGAAAATCTATAGCTCAGAGCCTGCAATACAAGCTCAGCAATCATTCAAGCCCAGTCATTTATCACGACATGGGCTGGGCAAAGAGTAGTCCAGTCACTTGAGCTGGGAGAGTCAACACCCTGCTGCGGTGTGTGGTCAGCAGGCACTGGCACCACAGAGTCATTAAAACTGATCAATTAACAGCAACGCTCACAGCAAAGGGCAGGAATGCTGGCCATGGGGTTGTGATGGCACTCGTAAAACAAACCTGGCAGGTTGTTAAGGATGACCAATTTTAGAGGTTACACCAGTCTTTCGTTACAGAACAGGCAAAATGTGGCTTTGGAAATCCAAGTGGATTAGGAGGTTTGGGGGGTGAGCTAAAACAGAGAGACCGGGTTTGTGGGGGTTATGGAGAGGAGAGGACAGGGAGACCTAGCGTGGTGATGCAGAGGAACTGGAAGTGAGATGAGACAGAAAAGTGGCTGGGTATTTGCCTTCTTGCAAAAGGTTTCTCAGCTGACAAGAGAAGAAACTGTTAACAACCACACAGCTGGCTGCATGAATATGGAAGGAGATGAATGGCCACAAAAGGGACATTGTAGGTAAATCAAAAGGAGGTGAAACTTCCAAAGAAGAAACTCAAAAAGCATAACACAAACTACTACCTACATTTCTACTGCCATAAAAAGCAAACACAGGTTGATTTACAAGCCTTGGAGTTAAAAGGTCTTGAAGATCTATTCTGTTTTATTCCAGATGCATGCTGACCTCATTAGCATAGTTTGTGAACATCCCAGGGGAGTATCAATAATGTGAATAATGTCTGTCAAGACATGCTGGGCTCTCAGGGATTTTAATGCACCAATTTATATGCCTTTGCATTAATTAAAAAGTTAGCATTGCTTATTCCTTGTGAAATCAGCCAAACCAATAGACAGCTAAACCCAAAATTACAGGCAGAGAAGGTGGGATCTTCAGAATGTTCTCATGTGAATCCATATATACTGCATTCTGCAAATATTTATGCTTTTATATAGTACATGATCACTCCAGATTCTTCTCCTAAAGATTAGTATATTTGATCACAGCTAATGTTTTCACAGCAATTTACTGGATGTGTGAATTCAAGAAATGTCCTCGACATCATTAACTGACTGACAGAAAGATTCATAATTACCTCAGTCAGACATGGTATCACGGTTGACTTAATTCTGCAACCCAGTTAAGTGCCACCGAATTAAAGTGATTTAGTTTCTCACAAGAAGCAATTCTAAAAAACACGTGCTAGCATTGAAATGATGAAATCCTTGAACACAGCACAGTCTTAGTGCTCTCCTTTGTACATATTCAAAGAGAGATTCACCTCATTTAAAAAAATTCAGAACACAACCTGTCTGCAAAACATTTGCAACAATTAGATATTGTGCGCTGCTGTTCTGTGCCCCAGTAAGAGAAGCTCCTTATGCTTATTGCTTCTGTTGGGAATGAACCGAAATTGAGGAAATTATATTTAAATCAAAGCAATCTGAAATAGGGCAGGTGTTTAAAAATATCTTAACCACCTACATAGCTACCAAGGAGTAAAATATTAATATGGAGAGCATAAATACAACTAGAATCAAACAATGCAAAGCAAAAATCTCTGTAACACCCCTCAAATTCTGATGAAGCTTTGTGAGGGGCCAGCATTTCCCATATGCACCATGTAATTCAGACTTCCCTGGTGGCACCTGCATAGCCAAAATGTAACTACAGCATGAATTTTTATTAAGTTCCATTTCAATGCTGATGGACATTCATGGACTTGCACACGCTGGGAGAAGCTAAAATAACTATTCTTTGAAAAACGGAAAATAAAAGCTTTCAAATGGAAAAATCTTCCAATTTGTTTTTTATTATTTTTTTTATTTTCAACCCAAAATGTGTTAATTTCACTTTGGGGAAATGAAAGCTCTTTCCTTCAATTTGTTGAATTTGGTTTTAAAATTCCATGGTGTGCATTGCCTTCAGGGGACCCTGTGTCTGACCCTGTTCTCCCAAGTGGACCATGCACCAGAGTGGGGTTTTAATGCTGCTGTTTTAATTCATCACATTCTAGAAGTCAAACATTTACAATTAAGTTGAACTGATCTCAAACAAAAATATTTCACTGCCATTTTCCAATGGATACTTTGATTTTATAAACAGCTCATCTTTATTAGCAAATATACTGTTCTAATAGAAGATTTCTGGCCAGTTCCCGAAACTAATTGGTATGCAGAAAGGCAGGTAATTAGAAAATAAAAACAATAAAACAAAGCAATGCCAGGTCCCTCCATGGCAAACAGTGAAGACCAACATTCTTTCCCCTACTTTTCTTGCCTAAATAAAAGAAGAAATTATTTCCAAAAGACTTACTTGGAGGAACCCTGGAGAGAGGCACAAGCCAATTTCAAAAGCACCAGCCAGAACTGATGCAGAAATATCCTCGACTGCTCTCCTCCATTGCTGTGCAATTCTCATTTCAACAATCTTAATTTACTTTTCACAGATGATGCCTTAAGTGAAAATTAATACCAGTGCTTAATGATTAAAGAGATTAGCCACCTTGCACTCTCTCAGTGTGCAGCTGATTAATTAAGTACAGTGATTATAGAGAAAAATAAACTCTGTGGACAGCGAGTGGTCCTGAGCTTGCAAAGGGAGTGTCTTTGGCATCATCTCATGTTGCTTGCACACCAGGCATGCATTAACTTCGTATTATCCCTTCCAGGTGAATCTAATATAGAACGAAGCTGGAACCTTTTAGCCAGCACTCATTGCTCTGAAAATAATCTTGGGCAAACTACAATATGTTAGTACCTCCTGAATCCAAAGGAACTCTATTTTGAGGCTGTTTTTTAGGCAGTATAAAGCAGTGCATCCTTCTGGAGAGGCCCACACCAGCGGAGCCATGCCAGCTCCAGCTGCACGGATGGTGCTAAGCACCAAGCCCCAGAACTTGCCAAGCATTCCAGGTCCAGATCTCTCAAAATGGGCTTCAGCAAAGCCATTGCATAACAACTCTCAGTGAGACAAATCCAGTTTTCAGCTGCAAACACAGCTCTGTGACACAAATCATCTCTCCTTTAGGCAATTGCACCTCCTTCACAAGTCACAGCCTCCTCTGCAGAAAAAGCCTCTTTCTGCGTCCTCTGGCCATATGAAATAATCCAGAGGAGAAACAGTCTTCAAATTCTTTTTGCTGTTCCATCTTTTTAATTGAGTTGAAAGGTAGAAGGCTGTGATAACATCTACAACTACAAAACATCTTTATCTTTCATTAAGGAAGAAGACCTGACAACTCCTTTACACAGGCTTCTCTTTCCTCTTGGCAGTGCTCATGCTAAGTAGTTATAAGGCACAGAACAGAGGAATTGTGCAGTCATCTTATTTAGACTTCAATACCCAAGTACCTTTAAAAACCAGTTACTGTTGGGAGCAGGGAAGGATGGTGTGTAGGGGCCCATTATGTTTTCCAAGATTTGAAGCATTTTCTGTATGTGACAAACTCAGGACACCCTTCCAAGCACACAGAGAACCTTATTTGCCTGGCTGATATGATCAGAGAAGGCATCATCTCTTTTTCAGCCTTTAAGATGTTCTGAGGAAAAAATAAACACATGAGTGCACAGAACAGAGAAGTGAGCCTAGAAGTTGATCCTGTACAGAATAACAGGAAAAAAATAGCCAAGAAAGAAACAATTCATTCTCTTCCCAGTAACTTCTAATTTATGCTGGTGAAACTTCATAGTCTTGCATGTCCCAAGTGATCATCTTCCAAATGCCAGAACCAGCCCCTGAGCTGCCAGAAGTCACCTGAGCAGTATGAACAGCCCTACAGAAGGCCATCACTTTCAGTTGCCAAGGCATCGGTCAGCCTGGCAATTAAACACTCGGTCCATCCTTCCATCCTGGCAAAAGGGAGACTTTTCTGTCTCAATAATGATGAAATTTCTGCCTCAATTTCCTCCCAACAGCATCCATCCATCAGTGTTCTTACTGCATTTTCAGTGCTAGCAGAATGATGTATGGTGCATTTATCCCAGGTTTTGGTTGATAGTTTTTAATTGTTATAAAGTGTTTATTTTAGAAAACCTATTAGCAAAAACCCAGCTCCAAAGCAACAGCATAAAACCCAAATGAAACAAGTCAACACAAAATCCAATTAGTGGTGTGCTGAAACACCTGACCAAGTTTATTCTGTTCTTTACCTTTTGCTAATAAATCCTATTTCAACACTACAATTAAAAACAGGCACTAGCAACGATGGGCAGCCCAGAGTTTGCCCATAAAACAAATACATTTGATGTATTAGCAGTAAAAGTTTATTGAAATTTAGTGTCTAGGGCATGTGCTCAATAATCCTTTGAAATGCACTAGGAAATGGCAGTGTAAGGGGTCTTTTGAAAATCCTGCTGTAGGAATCAGGTCTCATAAAGCTGACTGGATTAATTCCCTGATGTCAGGCAAGGATGAACCAACTCTGCTATGGTTTGGCTTTAAGATCCCTGTGGATTCCCTGATGACAGTGCAGAGACACTGGGAGTATTTCAAGGTCTTCAGAGGGTTTCCAACAAATTTCAGACTTGCAAGGGTAACATTTTTCTCCCCACAGTTGTATGTGAACTCTATTTGACTCAGGCAATTACATCAGCTGGGATTTTGGGGTGATCATCCAGCTCCAAGCAGCGGTCAGTGGAGCTCAGCCAATTTACAAAACCCCGCAACTGGGCCCCAGTGATTTTAGTGGTGATTCTGATGGTTTGTACTGGTAAAATCATTGCAATCAGGCAATGAACAGTTTGCTGGTCCTTTTTGGTGGCAGGCAGGGAGGCTGAAGCATACTCAGAAATTCACGCTAATGAAGGAAAAACCAGACTTTGTAAAAGAAAGAAGATCCTTTATGCTGTCGCTACGCTTTGCTGCACATATTGCAGCATATAATTTATCACCTGTACTATTCCTTATTTCTTTTGTGGCTCCAAAGATTATTCAATGATGTTTTTGTTCCTCCAGCAAACAATGGCAAATGCAGCTCATAACAGAAGTGGAACATTTCCCTGCTTCACTGCTTATGTGATAAGATAATTATGCCAAAAATATGCTCCTGCTTGCCTCTCAGTGAGGCAGGGGGAGCTGTTATCGTATTAGCTGGTGACAAGTTACCAAAAGTTATGAGAGAGAGGCTGCTTTGTGTTTGGAGATGTCAACAAAGTAGAAAGCAAAGACAGGTAAGACTATATGCTGTTCACGTTTGAGTAAGAAATGGCAGATGACAGAAAATTCCGATTTAGCCTGGGGTAAATCCCAAAAGTCTTCCCTCACAGGGCCTTTCCTGCTGAGTGACAGCTGGCAAGGACCTTGGAAGATAAGGTTGCACCATAAAAACCCATGCAACAGAGAAGGAAAGACAGGAATTTTGGGTAAGGCCAGCAATGAAGGGCTGCTCAGATGACTGCATGCTCGTTGTGCGTGTTACATCTGTGTTAATTGCAGAGAGTTCAAAATCTTTTTTCTTACCTGAATACTTCCAATTACCATCTATTTCTAAGAATTGCTGCATGAGTCTCATTCTACATTTATCAATAATCTGTGAAAAAGCTACCAACTCTTGCAGTCAGCTCCAGTTTTCCTACAGGGTTTGTCTTGTTCTCTCTCCCTCCCTACGTTTTTTGAAACAGGCTTTCAGCTTCAGGCAGAGCTCAGACACTGAAACCAGCAATTTTCCACTCCTGGTCTGAGTCTCTTGGTGGGATCCTGATTTTCCTCACTACTCCTAATCAGGGACAAACCCACTTACAGGAGATGATCAGCTCCCTGCTGCTTTGAGTGGGATAATGCTGCTACACTGACCTTCACCAGCACACAGTGGCCAAGTATAAAATACCACAATAAAAACTGACAGGAGAGAAAGGTCAGCTTATGTTTCTTTAAACATTGAAAAAAAAAAAAAATCTCCATTGGCTCTGTTAGGTTTTCTTTAAAAATGTACTGAAATTTGTAATGTCCATCCCCCACAGCTGCTGTTTTCTTCTTTTATTAGGCATATCTCACAAACAGTCCTTGGAACTTCACTTTCCTTTCTCACTCAGACGCTGTACCTTGGAGAAGTCAGTCCTGAAAATTCTTGGCTTTATATGTACATTCTGAGTTGAAAGAAAACCACGGAGTACATCAGGCTCCAGCTTTCTAATTATCAGTTCATAATGAAGGACTCTCTTTGTGAGAAAAAAATAATTTCCTGAAGGTTGAACCTCCGCAGGGTTTCCAGAGCTTGGAAGAAAATATAGATTGTTTGACAATGAGTCTCTCTGCATTCACAGTGCAGAATGGAAAATCCCAGCTTTGCCATAACCCCCTTATCCCAGAAAAGCAAGCAGCGATACTGCAGCAAGCTGGGAGGCGGTGCTGGGAGGGCAGTCCATCCTGACCATAAGCAGGCACACTCCTTTCCATGTACAAAAAGTGCATTAAAACCAGAAATGGATGATTCAAGCAGTAAAGCTTAAAAACTGCAAAGAAAAATACGCATAGAAGCGCGCTCCATCTGACAGGTCAAAGTTCAGGAGTCTTAGGAGAAAATACAAATTGTTTTTTCTTTAGAAAGATCCTTCTCTTCCCCTGACCTTCCATTTCATCTAAGTGCTAACCCCCATTAAACTACCTAAGGAAAAAAACCCAGAAAGTCAAAATCATAAAAGCCAAATTAAACTGAGTAACCAATGCCAAGTTTTTATACTTGAAAATGCTCAACTGCCAAAACCACCACCTTTGAGAGACTTTCTAATTGCTCCCAATTTTCCAAGCGAGATGTACAGACATTGCCAGGGTATGCAGGCACTCGCACACTTGAGCAACATAAGCTGCCAGCTTTTAATTTCCTAAAAATAAACAATATAACTTCAGAGAAAGCTGCCCCAAAGTGCAGATATTGTTGTGAAACACCAAACGTGATACAGGAGTTGTACAAAAGTGATTGCAATTGCTACACCAGCCTGAAGGGAGTTTACAACTCATTCCTTAAGAGACTCGTTTCATTGCATTTTTACCTCTAAACTGATGTTTCCTCCAGCTAAATTTAAGCCCTTGCCTTCAGTTCATGCCCAAATTAATACCTACTGGGAAAAAACATCCCTGTGGCCTCTGAGAGACAGCAGATGCTGCCAGAGCAGGATCTCCTGGGATTCAAGGAGGTCTGTGCAGCCTCATGGCAAGAGGCAAAGCGCCGGTGAACCGACCCCACAACTGCAGTGCTGTGCTTGGGAGAAGGAGGGGACGGCAGCTTTTAGCAGCAGGACAAGGACTCAACCTTCAGCCACCTCTCAGCCACAGTGCTGTGACAGCCTGGAGCCACAGAGTTCATGTGACAGCTCATGTTTCTGCTTTGCTGTATTAAAAGCATTGGGGCGTTATCTCCTTTGAGACTGTGATCTTTCACATGAGGTTTCTGCTGCTCCTTTAATGACTGTCTTACCAACTACTCGTTGCCTAATTCTGCATTTTGCATTGGCCAGACAATGTCCTTTTGTCCCTCCACACCCTGCTCCACTACAGAACCTCTCCTCTTTTGGACAAAGTCAATCCTACACAAACCTTTTCAGATTCTCATCTCAAGGCCAGTCTCCTTACGAGTCTTCCAAGACTGCCATTAAAGGTTTGCTGTCTCCATGCCCAGACAGCTTTTCTTCTCCAATTTTCACCCCAATATCTCTTTTCTCAACTCTCAGATTTCTCTCCAGCTCCATTGTTTAATGATTTCTAGTGTCATGTCTGTGCATTGTCATTCTCTGTGTCATTTTCCATTAATTTCCAGAATACTCACTAATGCCACTCTAAAAATAATATATTTCTGCTAAGCCTGACAAATATTCATCCACCGAACAGAAATATTTTTGGAATTAAAAGAGAAAACACTGTATTACAGGGAAATCTATTTTTGGTTTCTAGGCATGATCCTGAATTCACTGTTAACAACAGAACTGTTGTATCAGGTATGTTGTACAGAATTTTTGCTTAGAAAAAGAATATTCACACATACTTTGTCCATTCCTGTTGCTAAAAAGTGAGTGTAGAGCACGTGCTGTGCCCACATCACATTCTAGAACATACACAGAGCACAATTCTGACAAAGAAAAAGGCTGCCTTTCACAAACTTTTTTTTCTGTCAATTTGTGGGAATGTCCTACTGAGTTATTTCTCTTGGGAGGGAATTCTGCAGTCAGGGCTCAGGGTTTAATTAGCTGCTGTCAAGTTATTAAGCCAGTTCATAAGGAGTGAACCTGGCTAATCCACACTCTCTGGTCAGCTGTTTCCCAGATTCCTTGTGCAATGCAAACACCTTCTATATCCATTTATTATCTACTAAATGGGCTTTGCTACTTGCAACAACAAAAAGGTTTTCATTCTGTGTTATTATTTTCCAAATTGCAAGTCTGTAAAAATAACTGCCTTTCTCATTTTCGAGCTGTTCTGCCTGAATGGCTCATATTTTTTTACCAAAATCTCTGCCTGTCTTTGTTCTTCTTTTCATTTAACTGCTATTGCAAACTAAGCCACATTGCTCAGCTGAAGCAGCCTGGGCTTCCTCCAGGAAGACACTGACTGCAGGAGAAAAACAAGACCCGAAGCAGAAACACTCCAAGCCCCCTGGCAAAGACCTCTTGTTGCCCAGTGCCCATGGGATTGGCACAAGTACAGCGTGAGAGCAGCCCACGGGTTCTGGGAGCCCTTCTAGGCACTTGGAGATAGGAGTGCCAGCACCAACAGGGGGTTGGAGAGAGCCTGGAAGGGTTAAAAAATATAAAAATCCCTAGTCCAAAGGATTGAAGCCTGAGGTTTGAGGAACAATCAATTGGCACAGCATGTGCTGAGAATACACAATCTGCCCAGCACATGCTTTGAAGCACTGGATCAAAACACCTGTTGGAAAGAAATTAAACTGTTCCTGGAGGTTTCAAAAGCCTTGCCACAGCCCACAGCCCTCCAAGTGACAGGGGCATTCTGCATCTTAATAGCAGGATTTAGAGGCAATTCACAGGTTACTCGATTCTGT
Source organism: Dendrocincla tyrannina (assembly GCA_035047865.1). NCBI lineage: Eukaryota > Metazoa > Chordata > Aves > Passeriformes > Dendrocolaptidae > Dendrocincla > Dendrocincla tyrannina. Next base: position 17,312,975 of record JAWWMP010000116.1, read on the forward strand.
CCTAAATCCAATATTGCAAGTTGCAGCTTATTCAATGTGATGCAGCACTGTCACTCCTCCACAAAGAGCCTTGTCACCTCGCCGTTCCTTGCCTAGGCAGTCCCATTTTCAGTCTGCTTCTTTCAATGGGGAATGCATCATCTGTAAGATCAGGAGTTCAGCTGTTCTGCTCACTATTTAAAATTTTGTAGCAGGACTATAATAATAAGAAAATCCACATTTCACAGAAAAGGTCAGCATGTACTTACATAATTTGATGCAAGATCTGGATGCAGGTAATCAATTCCTGCAATAAGATAATGACAGAGCAGAAACCAAAGGTTAAGACTTTCAAAAAAAAGATTTTCTAATGATCACAGAACAACATTCCTCTGCAACCATAGGAAAATAATCATGGGAAGACTGTAGCAGGGCACTGATGTGGAATATACTCATTCTAATGCACGGCATCTTCCTACATATGGCAAATGTACTAATCCCACTGGCTGGTGTAAGAGAAGCAATGGAACTACACTCAGATGGGATAAACTGACCTCTTACATACCCAGTTAAAACATAAAAAGAAATGGCCACAAATCTCATATTACATTTTCATCATTATGTCATCAGATATTTTACTTATTTCATATTATTCAGTCCCCATAAAGGGAAAATATTCAAAATTTATTCCAAAGAAAAGTGCTGGGAGACTTGCTGTACTTCAGCAAGGAACATGTAAGTAGAAAAACTGTTCTGTTCATCCTTCTTGAACTTAGCTTCAAATTAGTAATACATTTAATATGCAGAACTTTATTGACATTCAGCATGAAAATGTTTAATTATTTCAGCTGTCAAGTATGACTGTGAGAATAATGTAAGCCAGAAAAGGCTTTCTTAAGTATTTTTTGCACAGCAATTACATCCCCCAGTCAGTGCCTACAGAAGTCAAGATGAGTTTTTCCTTTGGATTAATAGCCATTGTAGTTTGCCCTGGAAGATATCTCAGTGCTAATTGCAAACTACTTTTAATACTTGGATATCCATGTTTCAGTATCCCTAGCGAAGCCTTAGTATCACATTTTCCCTGAAGATCTCAAAGTCTTTACAGAGGCTGGTAGTCTCATCACTATGAGCAATTCATTATTACTTTTTAATCTTTGACTACATGAAAAAAAAGCTACTTAGAAATATGAAATGAGCACTCAGTCTTCACTTACCATCATCCATAATTCCTATGGTTACTCCTTTCCCTGTGTATCCCAGTTCCCATGCTTCAGCTACATTAAGGTCAAGTCCAGGAGTCCCATCTGCTTGACCAGTGTTAATCTAATAACATCAGGGAAAAAGAAAAAGAGCATTTTTTACTTGGCTGACATATTTCCACAGCCGCCAAATTTTTCTTTATTTCTTTGCATGTATCTTTGGTATGGAAAAATATATCCCATTTGTTTTGGAGTGCACATCTGTACATAATCATATCTACTGCAATAATGCAACTGTAAAAAACCCTAAAAAAAACAATACTGGGAAAATTCAATTCTTGTGGTTTATAAGATTTGGTTAAACATTGAATTTTTTGGACCCCAAAAAAGGTCTTTTCTACTGAAGCATGTGGGTCAATCCAGAAAAAAGTTAGACCGGTGAATTTTACAGATAACTCTTCTATGAGCAGGAAATACTTTTTGCTTGAAAGCTTCCTAAATTTTTGTTATTTTTATCACTTCAACATTTTGATTAAGTACCAGAAAAAACCTGAATTAATGCACACTGTATTTTATCAACTCATCAAGGATGAAATCCCATCCGTACTAATGTGCCCCCATTCATCTGAAAACTCTTGCCTTAGGAAAAATCCCACAGCTGTATTGGCTGGATTCATAAAACATAAGAAAAGGATTAAGAGGAAAAAGAACAAGAAACATTTCTCCTCTGCAAAAAGACCCTTCTTAAGTTAACAAAGCAGTACTGCATTTACTAAGTATTTCATCATAAATAGATTGCAACATTAAAGCTGACCAGAATTACTTTATCAACTTCTTAAATAGAAAAATCATTCTAACAGACTCATAGAATTTCCTTTACTTTCACAGCAAAATATAATTTCTCTTTTAAGACTAAAGATTTCTCCCTATAAAATATGACACACTGAAAAGGAAACAATTTAGAAAAATATTCATTTCTTCTGACACTCGCTGAAGCCAAAATTCATCATTTTTCAGCTGTTCTGATTTGAACTGAAGAACATCAATTAACATTCAACTTTCCATACGAAAAGAAAAACCTCAACTTTTGCTAGCCAAGACACTTTTTCTTATAAATCTATAACAATATTCTACCTGCCAACAGCTCTAAGACATGATTCATATGCACACCAGGAATGCCCACAGCACCATCAATACAGTTCTGAGGATCTTTCCATTGACTGACATGAAATTTATCTCTTGAGATGTGCTGGGTTTTCCCAGTATAAAAAAGATACAATTAAAAGCACAACACAGGCTTGGATCCATTCCCAAGTTCTCGTGGTGTAGATGGAAAGAACTCTTGTAAAACATTGCAAAAAGCACAGAATGGCTCGAATGACAATCATTTAGTTCTCATCACTGTGATTTTCTTTCAAAACTTACCAGGTACCATTGCTTCGTAAATAAAGGATCGTTCATGTTGATGTCAATGTCATTGATGTCTCTGTATCCTCTCTTCCTTCTGCTGAAGCCCTCTTGTTGTACAGCTTTCCTCACCTGGAAGGGTTAATTTTTACATATTTAGCTCAACATCCTTGACCAAGAAGCTTTTTTAACCTTTCTTTCATGAGAGATAAGGGTCACAAAGTCACACGATTTGTCTCTGTGTCATTTATTTGAAACTTCTAAACTGATGACTGATTTCTGTTAAAATTCACAAAGAGGTAGAGAGCTCCAGGACTTCTGCAACAGCTGTGAGGGGAAGAGACACCCAGAGTGTCTTACCTGGAGGAAAACCACAGCTTGAACATGTTTTAGACACTAAACAATCAACATAAGAGCAAGCCCCTATCCAGGCATCATTATTGTCATTGATCTTCTTGCCATACTTTTATTTTTCATTGCCACCAAAATAGCAGTTAAAATTATTTAACTATTTCCAAACATGCCACAGTTCCAAGCTGCAGACATTTGGTAAAAAAAAAGGATGCAGGTCTCAACCACACTTTTAACTTTTTCAGATTTTTCTCCAGGGTATTATCAGGGAATTAAACAGCCTTTCCTGCAAAAGAGGTTTGCTGGGAGAAAAAAATGAGGTGGTGTGAGCTTTCATCATACTCTTAAGGCTCTCAAAAACATGTCTTGCAAAGTGAGCTACTTTCAGGGATTATCCTTGCAATAAGTAAATGATAAAGAAATACACTGTCAACCGGCCACTAAACTGATCAAATTGGCTAAAGTGTAAGATATGAAAATACAGGTTATGAAACACAAATAGCCATAGTGGTGTTTTTTAATCCTTTTCTTTGTGCACAATAAAACCGCAAAAATATTTAAGTAAGCACTGTATAAAATAAGTCAGACAGAAATATCTTCAGAGACAGGAATTTCAAATGTCAGACCATAATCACCTTATTTGTACCCATGTAAAAGAGCACTCCTAAAGGAGACCACTGAAGGGTTGTAATTGAAGTTGTAACATGTGATAACATACTCATAGACCTTGCAGAAGTGCTGTCAAGCTTGGCAGACTCATTTTGTACTTTAGCCTAACACCTGGAAACAAGATAGCATGAAGAGTCCCAGCATTTAATGAAAAAAAAAATAAAAAGCACAAGAAATCTAGCTTCTTGATCAAAGAGGAACCCTTAGAACCATAAAATGAATACACTTTGAGGCGCAGCAGGAAGGCAGTAAGACCCCCAACATCTCCTCAGGCATGTTCTTGAAAGGAATGCATGGTTATTAAATAAATCTAATAACTCAGAGAACCATTTCTACCTTGGTGGCTTTGGCATTTCTGATGAAAGATGTGTATACAGGAGTGTCACAGCAACTCATATATACGGTGTCAGTCAAAATCAACAGAGGAGAAATTCATCCAAAGGCTAAATCAGATCTTAGGTCAGTTGAGTCATTCTTGGAGGTGACTTTCTGTCTCGGTTAATTAAAGCAGGAGCCTCAAAAGACAGTGCTCAGTGAGGTGTCCAAGGCAGAGATTAAACTGGGATCTAAGTGATGGAGGCTAAAAGCTATTTTCCTCACTGCTATATTGCTTCATTATAACCCTGAAAACCGAATACCAATTCACAACGAGCAGGAAGGGGCACAGCACGCCCTGAAAAGTCACATGTTTCTAACAATCTGCTTCTATGAATTTTAACTCCTTAACTAAAGGTAACAAATGGTAAAACACTGAATTTCTAAAGTGCTTTCATTTATGTGTGTGTTCCCACTACTTGTGCAGGTTCATTAAAAGTGCAGCAGATTGAAAGCAAAGACAAAACCTAACATAAAATAAGCTGGAGAGAGGACAGTGTCTAAGCAGGACCCATCCTTGGTGTCCTTCGTGGCGCCAGGTAGCTGTACAGAGTAAAGTAAGGTATAAGCACAGTGTTTGATACCTCTAAGATAAGGCTCAGTGATGCCATGGAGACAACAGAGTAATCACCTGTCATTATGCCTCTCTCCCCACCCCTGCCAACCCCAAACTGTCACCACAGAACGTAATTAGGAACAGAAGCCAACCCTCACTCAGAGGGATGCCAGGGGAAAAAAGATTTCGTGTGTTTGTGCTCCCACGCAAGCTTGCTGGCTCTGCAGGACCTGCTGCATTAAGGCACTGAGTTAGGATGTGGTACAAAAGGATTTCTACTAATTAAAAAGCAATGCTGTGGAGCCCTGGCTTGTCTTGAAGACAACCTGGAGGAAGAGGGGGAGCTATTTGCAGAAATAGCATGGGCTGGTTTCCCTCTTCAGGATCATCTCATTTGTCTGATTTGTTCCGTCTTCAGAATAGAATATAATTTACTTTTGTATTATATTACATTATACTATAACTTCCTGAGACAAGGAAATACACCCCCCAAAGAGGTATAACCTTCTCTGAACTGAAACCACTCTGCAGGCTGTTTTCTGAATGTTTCACTCAGAGAAAGGCCGTACAGGTTGTCACCATCCGCGGGTACAAAAATCTCAGAAACTCTGGGGCCTCTTTTTCACTACAGAAACACATTTGCAAATGACAAATGAAATTCAAATTACACAATCAAATCCAGAAAAGATTAGGCTTTCCTGTCATGAGATGAGTTGAAGGGTTTGGGTTGAAAGGTTTTGGGTTACATATCTGCTTCAAATTGCCTCATTCAGCTGGCTTGCAGGCAGATCTTGGCCAGCCCGAGGTAAGAACTTGCCTTTCTCCTCATGAAGACATGTATGGAAAGCAATAATCCCAAGAACAGGTAACATCCATATACTCCAGAGAAAAAGATCCCCAAAGGACAAAGTTGGAAAATGATAATGCAAATCCAATGATCCGAGTGCAAAACTGCCCATTTAGGGCTGCAGACAGTGACTCAGTGAAATCCTAGTTTTCTCACCAACTGGGTGTCTGCATTAGAAAAATGGTGGTTTTCCATCAAGTATCTGATTCTGCTTCTTTTTTACGGATTTATTCTTAAAGAAAAGTAGGCCTCGCCATGATATGAGTAACATAAATGCATTAAGTACCACATCATGGGTGAAACATTTGAAAAACATATACAAGAAAGAACATCTCTGCATGTCTGACACTAGAAAAGCATTGGAAAACTAACACTTCTTCTAACAGCCATAATACCATCTACCTGTGTGAAGTTCAGACCTAGAATCCAGCCCTCAATCCTATGCACAACACAACCTCATGTCTTCTTTGAAATACTTGTTTCCCTAAGTGAGGCAGGAAAGACAGCATCCATAAACCAGGCTTCTGATAATAGTCTCTAAATGACTCGAGCCTGTGAAGCATGAGACTCATTAGAGCCTAGTGAAGCAACAAGATTTTCTTACTAAAATAGCACGAATTTCACCATCTCAAAATTGAGCTTATTTATCTACAATAACAGCCTTTTGTTTATTTCATTCTTAATTAATCACTTTTTCATTAGGACACAGGATTAAGTAGAGCTCAGAATCTGAGTGTCTACTTTATTAGCACAGGACTAAAGAATGAAAAAGTTACTAGCTGTGTTTTAAGCAGACTGAAGGTCACGTATCAAAGAAGGCAGCCCATGGGTGATAAGATCTTTACAAGGAAAAAAGGTTCAAGTATTGATTTTTAATATACTTGTACTTATGCATGGTGCATAAAGTCACTTGTATGATAATAAACCAGCAGGATACTGATGCAGAACAAATTAGCAAAATAATCAATTGACTGCAGTAGTGCTCTGGGAGGGCCAGAAACCACAGCACTCTAAGTGTGCTCTCTGCTGCCATGAATGCCAAGACAATCAGCTCCTCGTTTTGGTGGAACAGGGTTAATTGTACTCGTGAGCTCCTGCAGTTAAATGACTCTGTTATACTGAGCATAAATGACAGATTTACTAAATTATACCACTGGGTGTACAAAAGGGGAACAGAACACACAACCCCAACCTCAAAAATCAAGAACTTCAGAACAGGAGAATTTGGGCTAAATTCCAGAGCGAGAAGGCAGTCCCAACTGATGACATCTAGTAGGCATGTTGGGGTTTTTTTTAGAAAAACCCAGCAACGTAGCAGTGAGTTGATCAAACAAGGGAAATCACACTTCTTTATTCTCTAAAGCCTCAGAGTCAACACTTAAGAAGTTAGAAACTGATAGCCTGTATTTCTGTCAGGCTGGTGGTTGCAATTAGGCCCCAAAAATTGAACTGAAGATCAACATCCTTTGAAAGTGGTTTGGAACAGCATGTCCAGATGCACAAAGCCATCATCAAATAAACCACCTTCAGGTAGCAGAAACCTGGCCTGACTGCTGGTATCATTAATTCCTGATAGTCAAAGAAACACGATGGCAACAAAAGAGAGAGGCAGAGAAGTTCAAGTGAGCCAGTGATCTGCACACCCAACTCTTTGAAGAGTAATGAGAATGGGATAGCATGTGCATACAGCAGGTTTTTGGGGGCGTTATCCATAAGTGACATCACTCTGCTCCTAAACTCCACACAGAGCTAATGAGTGTCTTTTTCATCTCTGGTTTCTTTCTAAGTAAACACAAAGACATTTAATTTTTTTAATCCACTCCATCCACATAACAATAAAAGAGAAGTATATATTAGGGAAATACCATGCCAGAGAGGAACACTCATCTCACATTCTACATTTTTGTTAAAGCCACAAAGTAACTGAGTTTTGTGTGACTCTCCACCACAAAATAAAAGGAAAACAATGTTGAAGCTCATTACCAGCAAAAAAACCAGTACAGATCTACTTGAACTGTAACTAAAGTCAGATGAACTGAGCAAAACTGAATCACTTTCAAATGGCAATGCGGACAGCTCATTTCTATAAATGAACCAATAACCTGGGGTGGTGAAGCTGCTGAACTCCATCCAGCCATGGCAACACAGAAAATTGATGCCTTTTGTCGTGACATAGTTGGATCCATCTGCTTGATTTCAATCTTTCTGAGCCTGTTTCATGGCCCAGAAAGAACAGGCAGGGTTGTCAGGGGCCTTGCGAGTGTCACTGACCATCCAATACTTACTAATCAAATGCCAACTGCTCCTCTAAAGCAAGGTAATGACTTTCAAAGGCTCTCATGGATCTCTCCATACCTAGCAACGAGATGCTAAATGAAGGTGTTTCTGGAGGATTATTCATAAGAGTCTCCAAGTGCCTCTTCTACCTGTATCCATTAATCCCTGGGGAGTGTTCTGTGCAGGGACTCTTGTCCCAGGCTGTCCTGCCGGTCCTTGGCAGGTGCAGTTAGAGTCATTATAGCAGACACGTGGTACCTGTTAAAGCACAAGCCCTTAGAAACTTCAAAGTTGATCAACACGATCTTCCCCACCACTTCTAGGCAAAAGACAGAAGAATAATTTCCTTTTTGTTTTTCAATTTGAAAGATTTCATGAAAGCAAAAATGCACCTCTTTCCATGGAATACTTGTGTCACTCTTGTTTTATGTACTTTCAAATGGCTACTTTCATAATGACATAGACAGTATGAGAATTGCATTGATGCGCTCTTAAAAGAGATCCCTTTTTCACTGTTTTTAGCCATTCCTCCACCTTGCTGTTACTTTTTTGGTTTATTACTAGTTGCAACAGAGTCCCTGGATATCCAGGGCCTGCTGGGATTTTTGCTTATTCCACTGGGGATGTTCTGGACCAGCTCTAGTTTTCCACTTTCTCTAACCAGCCCCGTTTCCCTGCCCAAACACTTCTAAGCTTATACAGACCATCAGCAGGTACTAAAGTCTCTGGACACTTATGATATCCCCAGTCATCCATCTTGCCATTCCTTCTCATTTTTATTTTACTCCACCTTGTGTTGTTTGAACTTTTTCTCCGCTCTGGACTTGGTATTGCAAAACACCACACTGCCAGCTGAACAGAACAGAGACAAAACACTGCACCATAAAATCTAACAAAAGACTTGCTGATTGCATTCCACGGGAAATCCTGGCATAGTTTGGACTGCTCGTTAACTTCTCTGGAAAAATCGCTTTTCCAGAGTTACAGCCATTTAGGAAACTGCCCCAGTTGTTCATCCTCAATCAGACAATAGTAAAGCATGAAGCTGGACAGCCTGAGCTCAGAGGTTCCACTCAAGCAATTAACCTTTCTGGATGGAAACACGATTTAAGAAACTGCCTTTTCAACCAAGTTCATATGTTTTTAAAAATGTACACAAGAACTGACTTGTTTCTGCCTTATTTTGTGACCTTTTGTTTTCCTGATATTAGTTCAGCGCTTGGTAAATAAGGAGCTTTCAAAAATAAAAGAAGGGGGAAAGAAATCAATATTTTTGTCCATTTAGCAGGCCTCTCACAGTTCAGTGACATTCAGGAAGCAGTGAGTAAAGAGACAAGGAATCAATGTGTAAGAGGAGGCTGCAGATCATGTTCAACCTGCTCAGCTAAGCAATCAATAGCTCCTGCAGCTTTTACTTTGAAATGCAAGGGAGCTGTTCAGGCTGCAATGTAAAATGAATGCTGAGCATGGATGAGCTGCAATGAAGAATGCCAGTTTGATAAAACCAGAGATTTTCGCAGGATCATGCCCTCTTTGACAACATTTTTTTGCTTTTAGGATCGAATTTATTAAAGGGAGAGGCTGAGACAGAGAAAAAGCCTTGGATATCTTGGTATGCAGTGCACTGCCTCAAGAAGAAGCTTCACACCTCTGCTCTCTCCTCAGTTTGGCATGAGGGACAGATCAGGATCTACACTATCACAGGTGCTGGCTATTCTAGGAACTCTGCTTCCAATTTTTTTTACACTGCTTTGACAAGCCAACATGAGAGCAGGAGCATTTCTGAAATCTTAAGATGTTTCCAAAGGAATGAAAACCTGCTTCTTATTCTATGTAATGACAGAAGAGACAAAGTCATTTATATTTCAAACAATGTCTTACTGCAAGACAGCAGCACAGTTAGTTACAAAATCAACGATCTCTGCAAGAAATACCTTCCCTGGAGATGGTCTATAACCACATGCATTAGTCTCTCCAGTAGATCTGGAGAGACTGCAAACCACAGGAACACTTTATCAGCAGCTTGTGGGCAAATTTTGCACTTTGCTGTCTCACCAGTTACATGGGTCACACGGATCAGCCTCTCCAAATCAATCAGAATCACCACCCCTCGGTGCTGGTAGGAACAATAGCATGCCTGGTGACAGGAAAGAAAATTGGGCCTTATGCACGTAGGGCATGCAGAGCCTCCCTTCCTAGCTGCAAAATTAGTTTCTGCAAGTCAGTCTTCCCTTCTCTTACATCCCTTTGCCAAGTGCATGCCTTTCCTAAATCATCGTGGTTGGGAAAAAACCTGCCGCCTTCTTCCTCAACAGTAAAAGTGTTCTCATGAAGTATTTTTCACTTATAACAAAGGCCACCATCACCCTTTGAGGTGATCACCAAAGTAGGTCTAAGTTATATTTGCAGCCTCTCTGTGGCATAAAAGGGTTTTAGTTAAAATGAAAATCAGGCCCAGCTCAGTGCTAAAACTGCAAACCTTTTGGCTATAGCTGTGCAGTACAAAGAATAAAGGTGTTCACATGATGCTGACTCTTCTAATTTAATTATTCTCTCTGTCATTTGTCCATTTGTAACTTTGGACTGGTTTTTATACTCCTGGGCAGCTGTCCAGCAAAGGACTTCCCTCCTACTCCACACCAGCTCACTGGTCCTACAAGGAGATACGTACTACAGAGCCCACCTTTTATGTAACCTGCTTTTTAAAGATTTCATTACTGCAGTTGCTGCTTCCACACAAGCGATGAATATCTGATACATCCCAAGAGAACAGGAGTGCTCACAGGCTAAAGATTCCTCTAACTCTGTTGATTTTAAGCTAATTTATTTCACAAAGCAAGTCTCCAGATAAGTGAGGACTGTGAGAAAATATCACTTGAAGAAAAATCTGCTCAGTTTGGTTTGTAAGGGAAGACTCGACTGACAGATAAAATTACATTTTTTGTGGAAGTGTACCCTTAACTCACTCTAAAACACAGAAGAGACTTCTTGTAAATGTGTGAATATTTGTGCTAATGCCCAAACATGTTTGGAGTCATAAAGCATCACTTGTAGCAGTTTTACCTCTAACTTCATGCATTTAATTTCCTTTCTAAAGAAGCCAATTTGCTTTGCAAACATGAAGTTTAAGTGTACTCTGTATGACAGACTGGAAGTGCCCTGCAATACACGTGTGTAGGTAGCATCACCACTTAGGGAAACTGAGTCAGCAGAGGATGAGACCTTAAACTAAGTCTGTGCTGAAAATAGAGCCCCTGCTCTCCAAAGTGATTCTGCACTTAAAAGCCGCCTTCTGTCCTGTGCTATAACTCATCATGCTTCCATTTCATTCTGCACAGCCTCTTCCCCAGTCAGATGCCACCTAATAGTTCATCACTTACCTTGAAACATCTGCTTGGAAAAATACAACATGTATTTTCTCTCACGGAATTACCGGCATGGATTATCCCCTTCCCATGTTACAGCAAATACACCATGATGTCACACTCATTGAAGAGCTGAATGTTGCCCTGTCCTTTATGGAATTGATTATGCTCTCCACCTGTACTCCTTTTCTAAACACCTCCTGCATCAAGAACCCAAACATTTTTCTAGAGCTGCTCCTGATGCCCAATGACAGCATTCAGTCACAATAATCATGGCAGGAGCTGTTTGGAATTCCTCTCATGATGTGGGGCTTAGAATAAAAGTTTACTTCAGCTTCCTCTGCTCCTTCTGGATCCAGTGATAGTGAAATATTTTCACACCGAATTGCTGCCAGAATCTCAGCTAAAGAGCAGTTTCTCAGAATAAAAATGGTGTCATGGCTCTAGGAGAGAAGGCAGGCAGGCTAATGGCAGTGCTACTGTCCTACATGCAGTGCATGAACCAAGCTGAAAATCAATCTGATCTACATTAATTTAAGGAAGTCTGAATTAAAAGTTATTTAAAACTGGCTGTGGGTCCTTAAAACCTAGAATCGTGGGGTGACAGCAAAGAAAAGGTTGGCTCCGACATGCAGAATGTCAGGCTTTCTCAAAACTGGCCTCAGGAAAGGTGCAAGTACCTTTAGATCTCATTTTCCTGGCTGCAACCTTGTGCATGCCCTAGAGAACACAATTCTTCTCTTTTGTAACCTCTTCTGCACTGTTATTGCTCAATGCAATTTTTCCTTTCCCTGTTTCTTCTGCTCTGTGAGCAAATGGTGCACTTTGAAACTGGGGAGAGCATCTCCCAAAAAGGCACCTGTTTTGCCTAATGTGGAAGGGGCCGCACAGGGAAAGGGGGACACCACAAACAGCCACACACTCTTCCTCCGGGAGCTCCTCCAGCCTCTGCTCTGACTCAGGTCCCCACTGCACCACGGTGACAGGTTGCTAGCATAGATTCCTGCCCACTGCTGTCAACACCTCCCAGCCAGGTGGCAATGACATCTGCAGAAGGCCCACTTAGCTTTAATAAAAAACTAAGCCTGCTTTCACAAAGCTGCCTGCCTGGAGTGATATAGCAACAGCTGCCAAAAAAAGTCCAAGCTTATTCTAATATTTCAGACCTGTAATACTTAAACGTCAATGTCCACATGAGTGGTAGTGATATATTAGTGAGCCTTTGTTGTCCATTTTTAACACCTTCAGAGCTCTGTTGCTATCACACTGGAGATGAGATATGGAATTGCAAGCTACTGATCTTCCTCAAGTGCTGTCTGGTGGGAACTACACGGGCTGCACAATGTCTCCTCTCAGGAAATTTCATAACTAGAAGCCAGACACAAAACAGAAGCTGCTCTTATGACAGAGGGAAAACTGCAATTATGCTGCTGCTCACATTCACGTATCTGCTCATGCACCCAACAGCAGAGTAGCTGTTTATAGCACAGCTGCTTCTTTATTCTATTACCATAAATACACTGGACAGAAAAGACACAGGAGCTTGCTCCCATGCTTGCTTTTCCCAGCCCAGTAGGAAGCAACCTATGATTTATATTGATCAGGCTGTGCAGGTTGCAATTGCACTTTTTCAGTCCCTAGATTCAGAGGTTTATGGATCCCCATCACACAGCACATTAATAAAATCAGCAGAGGTTTATGTATCACTGCTGCACAGCACTGGGTTTGCAGAGTAGAGCTGCCAGGGACAGGCCATCTGCCACACAGGAAGCATCAAAACAGAACTGTTTCTAGAGAACAATTTCTGCATCAAGAGGAAAGGTAGGGAGAAAACAGGGAATAAGAGATTGGTTTGCAAAGAGGAACAAGACAGCTGATGTCCCATTGTTCTGGCCTTCATCCAAATCAGTTTTTAATTTGATACTTTCAAAGGACTGTGCTTGATCCTTGTCAAGACGATGCTGTACATCAGAATCCTTAATTTTTATCTTCAAAAGTTGCCTTCCAAATTCCAACTTTGGAGCCTGCAGAGGGCATTTGCAGAGCTCGAGGGTGCCCAGCACCACAGCAGGGAGCACAGCCAAGGCAGAGATACCCCACCTGGACACTTACCCCACCTCATCCCAGAATCTGGCTGCCATCAAGTGGCAGAAAAACATCCTTCTGCCCCTGAACTCCTGAACTGCCCAGCTTGGGCAGTGTATTGAAGCCCCAGGAAAAGCCTCCAGCTCTTTTCTTGACAACAGCAGCACCAGGTCATGAGCCATTTGGCAAAGGAATCACATCTGGTAATGCACTGCAGGCAGGAGACCTAACACAATCCAGTGGTGGGGTCAACAATGTGGGGAGAGATGAAGAGAGCTGGTCCCAGCAAAAGAGACCACAGAGAGAAGGAAAAACCTGTGAAACTGAGACAAAAATTAATATGCCCAGTTTATCCCAGATAAAACCCTCCTCTGTGACAACACAGATGCAGTACAAGGCATCCTCCATCCCTGGAAGTGTTCAATGCCAGGCTGGGTGAGACTTTGAACAACCATTTCTAGTGAGTGGGGGGGAGGGGGGGGGGTTGAACTAGGTGATCTTTAAGGTCCAACCCATTCTGTGATTCTAAGGCTTAGAAGTGTGTTCTGAAAATTCTTTATGGGTTTTTTCAACACCCCTATTAGCAGAGATGCTTCTTACATCCCTGCTCCATGTTCTCCAGCAGCCTGTCCCGCCTCTCTGCAAAGCACATCTGCACAATTAAAATTATTTTCAGAAATCTTAGAAACAAAGGGGTTTCTGCCTTCATTTGAAGGGATTGAGCCATCCAAGTAGTTCAGATTTGTCACAAGCCCCTCTATTTATCCACTGAATGAAGCAATGAAAAGTGGCCCCTGAAGACTACAAAATTCATTATTAATTGCAGTTGCATGTGCACCAGGCAGGGATTTTGGTACCAGAATTTTCCCTAGTTCCCACCAGGTCAGAGCACAGGCTGCTTTAAATGAAGTGATAAAATGATCATCCTGCTGCAAATTCTTTGAACTATTGCTGCTTTTTTTGGCCAGGAATGAGGAAGTATCTTTTCAGTTCAGTTATTAGCATAAAATAATTAGACTTTGGTGTATATTTTGCTCCCAGTGCACATACATAACTTGCATTAATATTAATAGGGACCTCTCTATTCACATTCATTGAAAGAAGCCTGCACCCCAAGGGACTGAGAAAGACTAAACTCTAAATATGCTTTTGCTTATCACTGAAGATTTCCACAGACTCCTGTAAACTGCTATCCTCATCATATAATTCTTTCCCTTCCTAGTTTATTTCCATTGAGACAAATGTTTAGCAAATCATGGAAGGAAATAATTTGCTCAGGATTCCCACAGCAGGCAATCAAAAAAGATGCATGCAAATTATATGGAAATGATTCTGTGTGTCCAAACTTTGAGACCCAACTCATGGTAGAGCTTCCACAGAGCAAAAATTTAACAGAAAAGCTTCTCTCATGAAATTGTATTTCTTTGGTATGAGAAGGGATGCATCTCTGGTTAAGACTAACAGTGCCTACTGCATTGCACATTTAGGGGCTCTTCATATTGCCAAAAAGCCAGCATTAACCTGTGAAACAGCAAGCACTCAAGAAGTGGCTGGAGACTACTAGAAATTCCCAGAGTAACAAAAGGCAGATTTGGGAAAATACATACAGCAGAAGGACTGACTTTATGGCCGTTTGAAGACTGTGATTTAAAGTCTCACAAATCTTGGGCCACTGCAGTTTGAAGCAGCGTAAAACATGCAGTGCTAGATGACAGAATCATGGACTTGGCAAGCTGTCACCACCACAATGACGTCAGAGATGATGTCCTCTGTTCTGGGCCTTCTCTTTAAGAGCTGTACCTACAAATGGCCATTGTAGAAGAAAAATGACAAACAACGAAGCGCTGACAAAGATACAGCAGAATTACCTACAGGATGAAACTGCCGAAGTCTTGGCTCAAAGTGACACTTTATGAGACTGAGGGTAACAGCAGCGTTCTGCAAAACAGGGAAACCTGAACACAAATCAGACAAAAAGCCCCTGGGTCCCTAAAAAGGACTGAAAAATTCTTTCCTCTCTACTGGGTAGGGTGTCTCATCATTCCTGACTTTCCTTTCAGGAAAGGTCAACCCAATTTAAGTTATTCTCTCTTGTTTCATCTCGCCACATGCCACCCTGGACTGAATTGCAAATGAAATCAGGGAAATGCCCTAGCTTAGAAAGAATTTTTTAAAAATGCAATCATATTCCCTATCCTGACACCAGCTATCCCTGCAATAACACCAAAAAAAAAAAGAGTGGCAATGGTGTCAGAGGAACAAAGAGAGAGGATAGAAGAGGCAGGAATACTTAAACTCAGAAACAGCAGAGAGAAAAAAATCAGGTGAACCACCACAGTGGAACAACAGTGTACATTCGGTGCTTCTTGGCTGAGACTCAATTCTCCAGAAGCGCAAAGACCCAGGTTTCACCTCCTCTGGCCCAAGGGTAAATACAGACTCACTCCATTCACTTCAGTGAAATTACTTCAGATTTTCACTGCTGCAGATTGGAGAAACGTCTGTCTCTTGTGTTTAACACCATCCCTGTGAGGAAAAAACACTGCTAAAAGCCTCCCTCCAGTTGAACTCGAGTTCAAACTTGCTGAACTTGGGAGGACAAATTATTCTTGGCTTCAGGGGAGAACACCTGCTTCTGAAGAAGTAAGCAAATCAGAATACACAAGCCACTGGTGAGGAAAAGACACTGAGATTCTGAGGGGGAACGAGGATGCCCAGAAGAGGTGCATACTATGAAGCCACAGCGTGCAGAGCCTCGAAAATTAGTACACTCAGGCTCATCAAGCAATAATGGCACATGGACATGACCTAGAGACCTCCTAGTGCAAGCACACTGCTGGTGCACCTTGTAAGTAGTGGCTTATATGTGGCTCCTCACCAAAATTTCCATCTTAGAGCTTGTGGAGTTGTCAGCCTAAGCACCTGTGACCAGCACAGAAATGCCACAAAAATCCCAGTGTGATTCTCTACCTGAGGCACGTGTTGTTCCTTCAGTCACACGCTTCTCCTCCCTTCCACTTAAGCCAGGTACCCTCTTCCTTCATAGGTGATGAGAAGTGTCCAGGCAATTTTTCTTCCTTTTATCCCAATTCACAAAGCAGGCAGCATTTAGAGAGGATGAAAGCATAAGCTCCTCATACTTTGCAGGAGTGTGTAACTAAGGCCATGGTTTTGTCAAGGATGAAGAAAGCAGATGGTTATTTTGTTTTTCTTGAGATCTGTTATGAAAACAGAGTCCTTGAAATCTACTGTGTGGTTCAGAAAATCTTATCTAAGGTCCTTATAAACAAGGGCTGAAAAGAAAAAAACCCCTTTCCCGCTGTCAACCTTCACAACAAAAAATAAAGGCAGGGACGAATTTCTCTCCTATTTCCCCCTCATATGCCCCTCTCAATTTAACTCAGGACTTAACAAAAAACCCACGTAAAATACCAAGCAAATTATTCATCATGTCTTTCATCAAAATCACTAGCTCCTCTAGTCAGGCTGGGTAGGCAGCTGCTGTTTCAGTCAGGCAAAACATATTAGAACAGGTTTCAAATCACCTCACAAAAGGGATAAAATCTATTTATCATTTCATTTCCCATCTCCATCTGAGTGTAATGCACTCAAAAGACAGCAAAACCTGGCCCTGGAGGCAGTGCTGCAGCTCGGGATGGGAGCTAAGGCACTTTGCCCTGGTGTTCTGCTGGATGCTCCTGGCAGGAGAACTGCAAGGAGCTAAATGTCAGCTCCCTACCTTGCAGAGACACAGGAGAGCTCCAATTTCCAGCACAAATATTATAATGAAAACATGCAACACCTACACAACTTTTAATTGCTAAGAAATCACTGATGGAACTCTCCGTCAAATAAAGAGATTCACCTTCCCCAGCTGATCAACACAAGTTTGGGGTCAGTAGCATAGTCTCAAAGTAGGTCTGAGGAGGTACAAAGACACACAATTCCCCCACTTTCTGCTTCCTTTCATCTGGAAATGCAAAGGCAAGAAAATGTTGGATTTTTACCTTCTGAGAAACACTATATATTTTAGATATATAAACTGAAACACATTCAGTCAAATAACTTGTGCATAGTTTATAAGAAAAGTGAATTGTTGACAGGACAGCACAGAACGAACCAGTAAATTAAAAAATGTCACTTAGGTTACAGTCTCCTGAGCACAAAGTCTTCTCCCTCAAATCTCTGTTGACGCAAGAGAGGTTTTCTCCATCTGCTGCTGCTGCTGTTACCCAGGCTGAAGAAGCACCTGGGAAAAGCCAGAATGAGCCATGGGGAAGCAAAGACAGGAGCAGAGGCAGGACCACTAGCACTGGATTATACCCGGGGACAAATGACTCCACACAATTGTGTTATTATTTTATGCTTAGATAGCCTCTAGCACAGTAATTTCCCCTGAGACTCCAGATCATGCATGTGGAAACACTAAACGACAACAGTAATTACAGTTTAAGGTTACTGTCCTTTGTCTAAGTCTTCTGGGCTTCAGAGGATCCGCGCTAATCCCTGGGGTTTTATTTTATCCCCACTGTTCTCATCTCAGTTTTCTTATTGCCCAGGTGTTGTAAAGACCACAAATGGCTGTAATCCAACCTCTTTTCCCTTTTTTTTTTTTTCTCCTTCCAGATAGGAGATTAGGCATCTCAATTCTACTCCTACTTTTTCTCTGCTTTGCTGTATGACCTTTAGGAAAATTCAAAGACCTCTTCCTCCCACATTCATTTCCAGCACTTGTGAAATACACAAAATCCATATCTGAAACATGCTTTGAAACCTGTAGTTAAATATTTAATTCATTAAATACTGTCAAAGACCACAAATTATTTCAGATGAACAGACAGACCATTTCAGTGGGAGATCTGCACGCCTTAAATCACCAAAGCAGTCCCTTTCTCACCATTGTCTACTTTGTGGGCAGGCAGAAAGTATTTGGGAAGATTTGTTTGACTCTCTGGCTCACACTAAATTATTCAGTGTTTGCAAATCAGCTAGGTAATTCACCTTGCACACACTTCTCAAGTGCAGTGCTAATAAGGAAATCACGAGGAGTAGATTTTTCTGACAAACAACACCCTCATGTAAACAGCTGCCCTTACAGAAATACATCCTCTCTCTCTGCAAAAATGTTCATTATTCCACAGCGAATGGCAGGACACCAGCAGACTTCAGATTGACTCATACTCCTAAAAGCAATGCCCTTTTTCATACTTTGCCATCTCAATCTGGAATTTGCATTTCTTTCATACATTCGAGCTTGCTTCCAAACCTTGCTGACACATGCAAGTGAAAACACTTCACCATTAAACTCCAAATTCCACTGAGACTGCACATGGCAACTGTGAAATGAAACAAAGAACATCTTCTCGCTATGGCAGGTTGCTCACTGCATACAAAGCTTTCATCCTTAACTATCCAAACCAAATCATTTATATTTTTATATCCCCTTTTCCAGGTTATCTCCAGCTGGCTTATGGGAAATAATTTTAAAAAAAACCCCAAACTATTTGCATCTTATCTTCTCTATGCCTCAAATTAACTCTTGGGATTTTTGGTTTTCAGTGAATTACAGTTTTTGAGTAAAGTGCTTCCTACTTTGCAGGACTCAGTTCCCATCACCTCTTCAGAACAGGGTTCAAGAACATGATAATTCTGCTTTGACTGAGGGAAATCTCATCCTCCTTTAGCGTTTTTAGAAAGCACAGGGTGAGCTGAACTCCCCTGGATTTGCTTGTGAGAAGCTCTAGTCCTCACAGTGGCACTGCTGCCTTTAATTCTGTTCTTAGTCATTTAGAGTCAATTAACAAGAGCAGTGAAGTGAGCAGTGAGTTACCCAGTCCTATGAGCAAGGGAAGTCTGGAGTCCTGGCTGATCATCAGCCCCTTCTTTCAGACGTCGTCTCCCACTAGTTACTTTTCCTTGCATGAAACATGTTTTTTTACGTTGTGGAAACTGGAATCAGACCTACAGATGTCTGGAATAGGATGTTCATTTGGAAAGGGATAATGACACTGAATAAAACAGTCAAAACTGACCATGAAACAAAATCTGTAAGGTGCCAACCAGAAACTCTGGAACAAAATTAGACTTTTGCTAAATAAATTCATTTGCAATTATAAAATATTTTTTCCTGATTAAGTATTTCAAATATGAAAAGGTAGATTTCTATTTCTTTGGGATTCACTGTCAGAAATACAATTAGTTGAAGTCTCAAAAGTATTTTTTCTTTGGGAAAATAGTAATTTTAATTAGTTGATTGTCCAATGAAAAGAATTTCCTCAGCTTTTCTTATAACGTGCTCTGCAGAACTCAGGGAAGGACTCTTGAGATTTATGAGATATGTATCTGGTTAGAGCTGAAAGCAAGGAAATAAAAGTTGAACGTGAATGTTTCCCTTCCTCTTTTCAGAAAATAAACAGTCCAATAGCAACGAAGGGAATTATTCCAAGGAAAGCTCATGTTCCAAAACAAATAAACCAGATTCCAAGGAATGTTTTCCCAGGGGAGCATCACAGCTGAGAAAAGAAAACAGAGCAAGCACCGTACAACTATGTCCATATAACCTGATCTAAGAGAATCTGCATTTTTGTCCAAATTCTGCCAGAGATCCTTTTTGCCACATGGCACCTGATCCAGCAGATGTATGAAGATTTTACAAGAGTTCAGCTTGACTGGAGTTGGAAAAAAGAGCAGCTATAATGATACCTCTGAGGTTTATGAAAGGTATCTCACATTTTTAAGTCACTGTGCAGTCACCGCCTAGACCGTGGTTTTCCCAAAGCCCGGAGTAGCTGGAGCTGACAACTCCTCCAGCTCCTTGTCTTGCCAGGAGAAAATACGTCCAGACACAACAACCCTCACTTTGGTGGAACCACGGGGAGGACAGAAGTGATCCAGAAGCTCTGCAGGGCAAGGCTGGCTGAGCGCCAGGGAAAGCAGCAGCCTAACACAAAGTTGGGCTCAGCATCGAGTTTATCATATTTGCTGGATGACAAAGCCAAGTTAGATTGGAACAAATGTAATCAATCTCTGAGGCTGAGACTCCAAGACAAAACACAGGGCACCTCCACGCCCCAGCAGCTTATTTTATTTTTCGGGTTCTCAATGGGGATACATCCAATGCATCTGGACTTGCTCCAAAGAGAAGCAATAGGAATGTGAGGAGCTGGCAGAGGAAGAAGAGAACCAGGTACTAATGTTGAGCGTAGCACTGCAGTGTTACATAACCTAGAGCCCGGCAGTAATCAGCTTAGTGATACTGCTGTGAGACCAGGAGCACAAGAAGAATAATTAGATCTGGCAATTCTGGTTCTTCTGTGAATACTTCAGGTCTGTAAGGCTCATGGATCCCTTACATGTACTCCTCTGTATCAAGGAAGATAAAAAATCATGAAGATAGACCTTACATTTAAGAAATGTTAAACCTGCACACATAATAAGAGTGTATTTCTTATCAGCATTCAGACAGTAGATGGCTATCAAAATAAAACATAAAGCTTTATCTTCACAGATATGTGGCCATTCTGCTATCATTTCTTATGAGCAAAACTGCAATATTGACCAGAGTACATTTGTAATTGTATGGGACTTAACACTCCACAAATAATCAGGAAAAATCTGTACCATGGAGATGTTTAGGTATTTCTTACTCTTTCCACGTTGTTTCATTCTACCCAGTCCTGTTCTCTCCCTCAGTATGGAAGTTCACAAGGCCAAGAAGCATTTATTCAACTTCACCAACTCACAAGACACATATTAGCATTTTAATTGCTATTGGCTATTCTCAGATGTTAAGAGACATCCATTTGGCTAAAAAGTCATGTTCCAAGGCAGCATCAAATAATTACTGCAGCAAACTATTCAGAAATAATTTCAATCTCAACCTTTAACTCATTTCCATTGTGTCCCCAAATGCTGCAATCAACTTTTTGTGACCTCTGTAAAACCTTTTTTGTATTCATAGAACACATCATGTATACAAGCAATGATTTCCCAAGGATTTAAAACTCCTTGCTGTCTTCTGGGCTACTGAGTTGGTGGCAAAAAAAACCAACCTCAATCCTTAATATTATACTTAAGATATTGCATACACACTTTGAAGATCTGGGAATAGAATGCTTGTAGCAACAGTGTTTTGGAAAAGTGTTCTGCAATAAACCAATAGACCGAAATGCTGTTCACAAAGAAAACACTCATCAAATTTTAAAGAGTAAAGTATGTTAAATGACATGTGTGGATGCACTACATTATGCATTTATTGTGTGATATAGTAGCATATACCACTGCATCAAGTCTTTTAGCTTAAGTCTCTCGGCAGAAAGGTGGTGGGGCTTTTAAAGCCACAGCCCTGTGACATAAGCCTTGATACAGCCTGCTCCGATACCCCCAAAAACCACACCAAAAAACATTCCACTTTTATGCTGTTGCTGATTTATCTTTTATTTATTGCCAATGTCATATAAAATAAAAGGTTCCTGTCACCTCACCGTGCACACAAGAAACCCAGCCAACTGTTTTAAGAGCTGATTTTCTGAAGGCAAGAAAGAAGAGGAATAAACTGTTATAAATTAATTTTGGTTCACACTAGACCTACCATCCCACAGCCTAAAATACATGGGCATCATATGCTACCAGGTACAATATTTTAACTTATTCCATAATCTTCTGTTATATGGCAAACAATGTATTTGCAGTCTTTCAAAAAGGTTTAATGCAAAGGCAGTTTCCCAGCCTCCATATTTTCTGTTAGGCATCGAGGTTTTCCAAAAGAAACCAGACTCCACAATGGTTTTTTTTTGCTCCTGAGGAAGCTTTCCTAGCATATAATTTACTTGTACTGGAAAAAAGAAAGTACAGCTGAAGAGAAAGTGATGGTAACTCCAAAGATGGACTTGCACTTGGCAGTGAAATTCTGTCACAGCTCTAATGTTGTTCGCTTGGTCACCTTTGAATCCCCACATATTCTGCCCTCATCAAGCCCAAGTGATGCCAGGCCATGACTGACTCCTCCAAGTCAAGCCCAGCTGTCCTGAACTAAGCCCTGGCAAGAGAAAAGGGAAAGTGCCACTACAGGAGCCAGGAGATGCTGGCACAGTGATAGCCCAAAGAGGGCTTTCCTTCTTTTCACCAACACAGACTGCAGCTGGCTCAAGCTTCCCAAGGCATGATCATCACCAACACTACCCCTGTGGATTCCTGGAGCCGATGAATGCTCAGATACCCATGAGCTTTAGCTCAGCACATGAAAGCATTGCATTCCTTTATCAAAACCAAACCAAACGAGTCCCAAACCAAAGCAAACTTCTTCATCACACAGGGTTCCATGTTAATCCAAAGCCACTGGCTCACACTGTCCATTCTTCTCTACATCCTCCTAACAAAAACCCCTAAACCATACATTCTCTCCACTGCCACTGCTTCTATTATAATATTAAACAGACCCCTCTGAAGATCCGAGGCTGGAAAATGCACAGACAAATAACAAGAGCAAGGCCTGCTCCACAAAACAGAGACTCTATTCATCAGGCAGGAAACAAGAGGGAGACAGGAAAAGGCAGAGGGAGACTGAGGAGATGCTGTAGTCAAGAGAACAGACATCAACAATAAAGCAGAAACTTAACTAATGCCAATTCAGCAATTTACAGGCAGCAGAGCAGAGGCTGAACATGGTCAGCTGTCCCAACAGGTTTCTGGAAAAGTATTGAACTTCCACATGGTTTGGGGGGCAAAGCTCATTCTACCGCCTTCCCCCACCTTTCCCCAAGTATCATGTCCAGCCGCATGACAGTGATGGAATATGTGACAGGTCACCCAAACCATCCCAGGGCTGCAGGGAGGAATCAGCCCCATCCAGCTCAACCACAATCACTGTCTGGCCTTGTCTTCAAACCACAGAGCACGTGGACCCCCAGCCACGAGTGGCACCAGGACTGCAGTGCATCACTACTTTTCTTTTTGGAAAATTCTCCAAGAATCTGCACAGCACTGCCTTTGCTTAACAGTCTATTACCCTGCAGTACTTTCATTTATATTTTTCCTAATAGAAATAGTTTTAGCTTACCCTGTAATTTCATTTATACAGTATTTTCATAAAATATATTGTATGTTTGAGTTTGATGTGGTTTTGATAGTCTGTTATTTTATTGCGTGCGGCTAATGGTGTTTTTTGATACAACACAGCTATAAAATATTTCCAACATTCTTTAATGTTGATGTTGATGGATTGGGGTTTTTTCTCCCAGTCTTTCAAGTAACAAATAGAAATAATAGATCAATTAAGCTTGGCTTTTACATTGTGCTGGATATACTTGCATTTTCTCCAGTAGCAAATTGTTTGAAATATTTAATATTCCATGCTCAATAGTGTTGTGATATTTTGCTTTAGAACTGTATTGTGCGTCATAAATACAATATACATATGCAGTCCAAATACAAGCCAGCAATGACACACTTAATATGAGGAATTTAAACTTAGAAACTGTGAAATTTTTCAGCACATGCTTAACACACTCACACTGCAGTGAAGGGGACTACCGTGTCAACCTCAGTGACAGCTTAAATATCTGAGTAACTCTAGGCCTCATTATTTTTTATTATCAGAAAGAGAGAGAGTTCTTTTTATCCTTATTACGGAAATTGACTCTTCTATAATAATTCTGATATCTCAATTAAAGAGCAGCTAAGTGCTTTACAGCTGGAGTCCCTGTTAGTCAATGACACAAAACACAGCTGGGCAGGGCTTTCCACGAGCAGTTAAATTCCATCGACCTTTGCTGGGCAGGTACAGAGTCTACAAAGACCAGGGATAACATGAAATAGGACTCCCTGAGGATTCAGTTTTCAAAACGCAATCACAGGTAATTCAGCAATCACCATCTGCAGTGGCAAACAGCCATGCCATGTGTGTAGTAGAATCACAAACCAAACTTGATACCTCACTGAATTTCTGACACTTTTCTTTTGACGTTACCACAGAAACAAACAATTCATGACCTCAAGGCTAATTTATCCTCTGCATTCTGCAGGCACAGCAACAGCCCGTTACTTCTGTCAGAAGTGCAAGAAGGGCAAAGGAGTGGGAAAACTTTTGTCCTCGCTTATCAGACTCATAAATCTCTTCTTTGCAGCCCTGTTGATTCCTTGTTTGGAATGACACAGTTCATCCAACATATGCAGCATATTTCCTACAATTACTTATCTCCGCCCTACTGGCTGTAGGATCCCTTCTCTTTCCATGTCTGAAGTGCAGCTTGAATTCCACCTTCCCACAAACTGACTCTAAGGGCATTTGACCTTTTGTTTAACACTGTGCTGTAATCTCTGCTGCTTCTTTCTTTTCAGCTTCTCAGATAACAATGCACATGAACCTGCACACTTTCAAGAACCACCCAGCAAAATCTGCAAAGGGTCTAAATATCATTAAAAAAACGTGCCCACTGAAGCATTCAGTTCTCTCAGCAATTAGACACACACCAGATCAATTATCAGATGATATACAGCTGGTTAGAGTTCCCTCAACAAAATCATCCTTTTTTCTTACAATGCTTGCCAACTGGCTCTGTTGTAAATTAGAAACACAAAATCTTCAAAAATGTCCCTGAGCTGTATGTGAAAGCAAAATAAATACAGCTTAAGATGGTATCAACCTAAAAAGGTTAATAGTACAAGAAGAATGTCCCTCTGTGAACTGGAACAGAGTTTTGGGAACCCTTCCTCAAAAACACAGGAAAAAGCGTAAGATAACTTACAGCACAAATAATAACCCAGGGACCCATTTCTGGAAGTCACTGCCTGTGTTGTGCACAACATGCTTCATTTTGTCAGGATGACTGATGAAAAAATTTCCATTCTTGTTTGGTGCACAGGCTGGCAATGCAGCTTCACTGAAGAGGCTGTAGGTTCGAGGGTGGTTGGGTTTTTTGCAGCATTCAAAGAATACATTCCCTCTAATGAGTTTTCCTTGGCTGTTCAATATTTATTACAAGTACTTAAGCAGAGCTTTTATTACTTAATGTTCCATTTCCTACCAAAAGGATAACACCAGTGCTCATATAATGCTGCCCTACACTCTCATAAAATTGATGGCAGCTCCAAACTTTTCCTGAGCATAATCCTACCAGCATGCCAGCCCATGACAGCAGATATTACAGCAAAATGCTAAATAGGCTTCACTAGGAATTCAGTCACCTCTACCATCTGCAGCATGAATTTACATAAAAGAGCTGAAAAAATGAAGGGCTTTTTGTCCTGCCTTTCTATCTGAACACACACATCCATAACTCCCTGCACGGCAGAGGAACCTGAAGCCTCCCTGAAGATTTGCGAGTGGGTTAGCAAGCCTTGGGCATTACATGCACTTATGTTTATCTCCACCGTGGCTGAAAGATGTGTATGACCCTGGGGTCACTGCTGTGGTGAACTGCACAGAAACTAATCCCTCCACTCACAAAGGGAGCCAACAGCAGGATTACAACAGGGCACCGGTCAAGTGCTGGACCTTTCTTTTCCTGCTGCCCTTTTGTTTTCAGAAGCAAACCAGATTTCTTCTCAGAAGGAGGAAGCATTTTGGGATACCTTCCAAGCTTTGACCAGAAACTTACCACAGAATGAAAATCACTAGCAGTGGTCAGGAAGCTGAGAAATCAAGATGAGGGGCATGGGGCAGGAGTAGAGATGCCAAATATTGCTGTTTTAATAAAAGTAACTGTAAATTTCTCTTTCTGCTATGTTCCAGGAACAGAATGTTGCCTGTCTCCAGTAACAGAAGGCTGGAGAAACAACCTCCACAGCAATCACAGAGGTCTCACCAAAGCTGCAAGGAAAGCTCTGATGTATCCTACCCCTTGTATCCCAGGTCACTGCCCTGTACAGTGGCTGGAGAACTGAGGAAAACTGGGTTTTCCTGATCTTATCGAGAAGATTTTAATTGTTCATTTTCATCTGTGCTGGCATTTAAGGGAGCGAGGCAAAAGCCCTCACCTTTAACCCAGCTCAAGCCTGTCACCAATGCTGCCAGAAGAGGCACGGCAAGCTGATTTACCTTGCTGCTGTGCTCCTTCTTCCCAAGGTGCCATCCATTCCTCCTTAGTTAAAGGTGGCCATGGATGAAATATCAAGCTCTGGCAGCACTTGGCTACCCCTTGTCTGGCATCAGAGGACACTTCTGCCTTCACAGGCTGCAATGGTCCCATCACAAACACGCCAGTCACATTAAGAGGGTATGTGAAGGACCTCAGGGGATGAAGGTTATGGAAGATTTTGATTTATTCAATTAAAAGCTTAGCTCCTCTGGATTTACAGCCCTCTTTTCTACCTTGTCACATGAGACAAGCAGTTTGGGAGTATTGTTAACCATGGTCACCTAAAAACTAGCCCTGGAAGAAGCTCTGCATCCACCCTCCCCAGGCTCCTGTATCAGCACAGCTATTAGCAAAGTCTCCCCTTCTAATCCCTTTCTGCCGTCACTGGGATGGTTATTCCGAAAGCAGTCATCATCTCAGTGCCAAACTCACTCACTCTCACTGGAGGATTTTCATTTCACCTTCCCCCTTCCACACATATATATTTATTCCCCCAACACCAACACAGATGCACTCGCATACAGATATCTGTAATGGGACTCAGCTCTCTCCGTATATTAAAGCCTCTTTCTTGAGTGGGATTAATCTTGGCAGCTGTCTGACAAGAGAGACTGTGTGGGAGGAAAATGGTTTTATCTAAAACTTGAAAGAAAGCAAAATAATCTTCGAGAGAACAAACCATGTTTCAACCCTTGCTCCTTCACTGGAAGACTGTTTACTAGCAAAAAATACCTACCAACAGCAAAAATACAGAAGTATCACTCTGAAAGGTAACATAATGACAGTGCATTTTTTCTTTTTCTTTTACTTATGTGGCCGCTTTTCAAAATGTTTATTAATAATACAGCTGAGGCTGTATTAATACAGAATGTAAGTCAGTTTTGGAAAAGAACAAAATTATGCAAATCCCATGGATTTCTTTTTGTTTTTAGCTACAGTAGAGCAGGAAAGGTCTCCACTTCCCACTCTGCCTCTCCTATACTAACAAACAAGACAATATGAAATAGCTCTGTATTTCTGATTTACTTTTCCAGGGCAGTCACATGAAGAAACACAACACTGTTCCTCATTATTAAAAACTAACTTTGCTCTTAGAGAAGCTGTATCTCCCCTTGCTCACGGGGCAGACTCTCTAAAGATCCCCTTGCCCTAAGGTTGTGTTGTGAGGTGCGCTCAGAAGGCAGCATGTTTTGATGTCCATGTGAACACCCTGTTTCCAGTCTTTCCAGCCTATCCCTGTGTTCCTCCATGTCCTATTCAGTTCCATGCTCCAATAATTCAAACTTCTGACTCTGGGCTCTTGTTCCAGCCTATCCCTTCACCTTCGCACCGATGTCTGGTCCCATTCTACTCTGGCTCCTCATGGCTTTACACTGCCTGGGGCCCTTGTCCTTGCTGTCACCCTGCTGTCACCTCCTCCCAGCTGTCTGTGCCCATGGGTCATGGCAAGGACTGTCTCCCTGCCTGCAGCGTCAGGGCAAAGTACAGCAGCTCCTTAAGTGAAGTCTCCCAAGGCCAAACAAGTCTAATGGCTGACCTTTTGGTCTGAGACATTTCTGCTGAAGCAATTAACAGATAAAGGCAGAGAAAAATGCAATTTCACATGGAGAATGCTGGAGATCTTGTTGCTATTTGTTAGCTCATTAAGGATTCCAGCTTAAACATGTAAAAATGTTAAAGGAAATCCTCTCTCCAATTTATTTGGCACCAAAGGTACATAAGCTAAAAAACCAAAATAGATATGCATCTGGAAATCATGAAAATTTGCAACTGATGCAAAAGAGTTATTCCTGAACAAACCTCTCCTGGGAGGCTCTCTGTACCTCATGGAATGTAATTTAAATAA
Source organism: Dendrocincla tyrannina (assembly GCA_035047865.1). Taxonomy (NCBI): domain Eukaryota; kingdom Metazoa; phylum Chordata; class Aves; order Passeriformes; family Dendrocolaptidae; genus Dendrocincla; species Dendrocincla tyrannina. The sequence goes on from JAWWMP010000116.1 coordinate 17,341,010, forward strand.
CTAAACAGTCTCCATACGAAGTAGCTCAATTCACTGTGGCATTTGCTACCCTGACAGGACAGAACTGACAGAGAAAGCCAAGGTGCTTCATGTGCCTGCACTTTCTTCTTGAACAGTTCAGTAGCCCCACAGACTATGTGAGACACTATTAAATGTGCCTTCACCTGCTTCCAGGACTTCTTCAGGCTTCAGCAACACAAATGTACCAAATAATGTTAAAACCATGGTATATGAGGCTGTTCTTCAGGACAAAGAGGAGGTCTTGCTGGATCTCTAGGAAGGCATCTTAATGATGCTCCATTCCCACACCTTGACAGCAATGAGGTTAATCACACAACTGCTGTATGTGTTTAGTGTATCTCCAAATTATTTTGGTCAAAACACACAGCAAATTTTAAACAACAAAGCATTTTAGAAGACATGCAGAGCGTGGAAATGATGCAGTAACCTGTTTGCATAGTGCTCTGTCATCTGTCTCCCTAGACTCTTGAAAAACTGACATGGTTCCTCAAGGGACTTACTTGATTAAAGAACATTAATTAATTGAGTGAACATCTGTGCTGTTTTTCTACTAATAATTAAAATTAGCTAGGAATTGCAACCTCCTTAAAAGTGAAAAGTACACAGAAGAGGTGCAGCCCACTTTCTCACAACATCTGGGTAGGGCCCAGCAACTACAGCATTTATCATAACTGTTCCTGTGAGATTTTTACAGCCCTGTGGTGGAAGTTTTCTTCCTGGATAGCCTGACAACAGGAACATTTTATTCTTGGCTTCATGCGTTAACATATTAACCATGACAGTGCTGACATTTGTTGCTAAGTAAAATTGATTGTAAATGGTCTAGAAAGCTGCCATTAAATTTAGAAATTATTTTTGGAGCTTGAAATTAAGTATTGTCAACATAACTCATGTTTTCACTTATATTCAAATATGACAGGAATTTTAATGACTTCTCCAAACTCCACATACAAAAGAAGAAGGGGGATAAGAGTAATGATTTTAATTGCTCTCAAACTGTATTACATAAAGCACCAGGCCTATATGGCATCACAAGAGCCCAAAGACTACCCAAAAGGACAGAGTAAATAGGAGGGATAGATGGGAAAATGTCATGTTACGTGTGGAAATGAAACGTTGCTTCATCCCCCTTCCATCCTCCAGCATATACCACGACGTCAAAATACACCCAGGATCATCCTTTTCCTCACATGGGAGACATTCTCAGTTAAACACAGAGCTTTATTCCCTGAGATCAAAGGAGGAAGCCACAGGGAGCTGAGCCATTGGTATGCAGCACCGGGAGGAGGTGGAGATTAACAGCAAAAATGAGATTTCACTGCACGTGACAGAAGCCAACCAGGAGTCTAGAGACTGCAAATATCAGATGACTACAAAAGAGAACTCTGAACAAGAAGGCAGACTCATTTAAGCTGTTCTTAATAGCAGTGCAGACACTTAGTCTAGAGGTAATCATTGCAAGAGGCAGTCTAGAATTAGTACAGGAGTGCTCAGACATGTAACATTAAGCTGCAGACAGAATTGGTAGATTCATACAAATATTATAGATATTTGTAACATTTTCAGAGGCTTAAGAACTATTTATTTCCCATGGAGAGTCACCTGCACAATGACTGTACTCAGTCACTAGTTTGCAATGTATTCACTTCGTTGTGTGCCTTTTCTGAAACGATTTTACAAGACTGGGTGATTCAGGGAACTGAAACACCTCTCTCAGGACTTTTGCTTTAGTATCTACCAACTGTAGATTTTCCTCAGCAGTTTGCTTTGATCCCTGCTTAGTAAACAAAATGATGGAAGCCTGAGAGTTTCTCTTCAAGGCAGGTTAAATTGGTCCTCATAACCCCCTCACACCTGTACCCAGTACCAGCTTTGGAGAAGGGGACCAGGAAGAGGCATCCTAGAGAACTGGAAGACCAGCAACAGCCCCTGAGAACCTGCCAGCACTCAGCTATGAGCACCTCAGGACAAAGGGATGGGTGAGGGAGCACCTGGAAGCTGCTCCACTCACATGGCCCTCAACTTCAGGAGAGACCACCCATGGGCATCCCAGCTGGACCTGGGCCCAGAACCACTTGAAACTAACGCAGAAGTAGGAAAGTTAAGCTGGGAGTTTGTCAGACTTTGCCTGCTCTGGAGTCACAACAACAATTATGGTCTTATTTAGCCTGTTTTCCTTCTCTTCCTACTCAAGTTTTTCATTGTCATAGGGTGCTCCAAAACCTCCTAACAGCTGACAGCCAAATTCTGTCTGGAATAAGATTGTTCCCCCTTCTTTTTTGCTCACAGTGTGGAGAGTTTAAATCCTACTGAAGGATTAAAAAATAATCTATTTGCTGTCATGATATCATTCCTCAGGCTTATCTACTTTCTTTGGGCAGTAAATACACTTTTTGTGCTGCCTGGCACAACTTCAGCCCAGTATTAAACTGGCGTGAAAACTCCACATAAAAGAAAAAGGAATTTGCCAACTCATAGCCTTTCAAAAAAGGGGCCTTTTTCTCCTGTCTGAGGGGTTTGTGCTCCTGAAAACTGAGCACTCCAGTTGCAGACTGCAATCAAAAGCCCCTAAAAGAACTACTGAGGTTTGACAGCATGCACTCTTTTAGCAACTGGTGTGTCCAACATTCCCTGTGACAAAGTGCCAGCGTGATTGCAGAGAAAGTGGCACCATTCACCCCACGAGGTATTCTGGGCTGGTGAATCCATGGACAGCAGCATGCATGGAGGGGACAACCAGATGTACCCTGCATGGCTTCTCCTCACAGTACAGTATCCAGAGTGGTCCTGGAGACTGTGTCTTTCTGGAGAGAGGATACATTTTGGAGAATGTAGGACGATTTGCAGCAGGGAAATAAAAATAAAAGCTCTGAGGCTGTTTGGGAGGTGTGTACATAGAGCAGCCACCAAGCTTCAAATTAGCATGGGGGGGGGGGGGAATGCAGCTATAACCACAGATTTGATCATCACCATTTGATCATCACCCTGATCTCATAAAAAATTATGTGTCACAAAGAAACGTGATAGCTGCACATAAAGAGGAAACACTTACCCTGGAGTCCTTTTCCAGACGAAGCTTGTGTTGAAGACTGCGTCTTCTCCTGGCTTTAGGAATGCCATTGTGATAAAAGAAGTATCCAGATTCTAAAAAAGGGAGCTGAGGAAGAGAGAGAGAAAAAAAAACATCATGGAGCTATTAGCTGTTAATAAGGATGACCAGAAAACTTGTACCTGTGAAGTGAGTCAGGAATCTACAATAAGATTTGTAAAGAGTTATGCCAAAGAGCCTAAATCCCTCTTGAAATGTCACTCCTAAGTTACTTTTGAAAAGCGTGCCCAGCAGCACTGAAGTTGTTTGCCACAGGTTTACAAGGCGTAACTTCACTTGTATACACTCAGTGCTGTTTCCACCTTATGTTTAAGATCAACAGTGCCAATATTCCTGACACACAACCCAAACCACAACAGGACAGACTCCCTATTTCCTGAGAAAGCCAGACTAAAAGAACAAAATGAGCTGCAAATTATTTGAAACGACACAAAGCACCCTGCAGCAAGTGCTTTGCTGAGCAGTTACAATGCACACAAGCTGACACTGGAACTAGTAAGGCACAGAGCAAAGAGATTTCCACTCCCGGAAAAATAGGATACTTGGAATTTCTTCTGAACACCACGAAATGGAACATACAAAGCATACCAAGAAAACAGCTCAGTGTCCAGGTGGGAACAGTCTGGTGCAGCTTTAATGGCCAAGACATTTAGGTAGCAAGCAAACACCTCCTGAGGGCTTCCCAGCCCTACTGAAGGCAGGTGCTGGGGAAGGAAGGTGTATGGCCATTATTAAATTCACCTCTCTCCTCAGGATCGGCAGAGAGTGACTGGAAGGGTGGCAGACATTTAGCTTTGAGAGGGCTGAAAGACATGATATCAGGAGAACAGCATCCCATTTCCAGCAGTCAATTAGGAGGCTTCACTTGCATCTCAACTTCTACATCTCTTTCCTCATTCCAACTCCGTAGGGACATTCTGGTTAAATTTAAGCAAGTAACTGTGCATTTATAAACTAAGCTTCTTGTAAAAGTTGGGGGAAAAAATGGTTGGGAAGTTTCATTATATGTTAACGCTGTGAACATTTCAACTTCAAAGGTTTGACTACCCTGCCTGTAAAATAACTACTTAAAAGAGATATTCCAGAACAGCTCTGACAGCCCTGTTCCTCTCCTTTTTATTATCTATACTTCATGATAACATAAACATCTTAGCAGGAGTGCAAAGTTTTTTACTGAAATACTGAGGCTGATGCCTAGATAGAATAATCATTGTGAAAAACCTGGGCTGAATAAGGGAAGCAGGATGCTGCTGTCATAAAAACAGATCCTGTTTCTGAATACAGGTATCTGCAGTGCACAAATATAAATTTCCTTCTACAAAACGATCTCCTGCTTCAGTCAATGTATCACTCTATCTGGTGCGGTTCCACAAACATGTGAAGCAGTGTGGAAATGGAAGATAGTGAATTCTGAAAATGTAACATCTGGTCACAGTCCAAAAATGAGTATGCAAGTTTGGGGTTGGTTTTTTTCCCCCCCTACAAAGTCCTTGTTTATGTTAATTGAAGCATTTACTATCATTGAAATCAAAGCATTTCATTTGCATGTTTAAAATTCCATTGTGTACGATACATAATACATCAATGTAAAGTAGCTTTAAAAAAAAAAATCAAATTATTCTGTTATGATAAAAAGACCCCTTTGTAAGTGCATATAGAAGGTTAAGGAGATTTCATGAAAATCATCGTGGTTCCTTGGTTTGCTTCTGCACTGCCGACTGGAGAGCTTTTCTGGGCAAATAATCAGAATATTCTGCATCGGCCCCATACACATGTGAAGAACACAACAGATGAGGCAGAAGGAAAAAGAAGGCTATGAAAGCTCCCAGCAGAGGCTGCAGAAACCTCTGACACTTCAGATGAACCCTCAGAGTCACAGCTCTGAAGGTTCAAATTCTGTCGGGGTTTAGGTAATTGTTTTAAAAAGCAGATTTACATTTAAGCTTGTATCTGACGTCTTTACCAACTGGGTTATCAGATATTTCCATAATCCAGAGCTTGCCAATACATCTGACTCTCCAGGAAAAGGCCCTTCCCCCTTGTTGCCTCAAAAAACACGGAAGGGGAAAAAGAAAACCACAAAACCTCTAAATAGCCAGATCAGTTACAGCTTGAAATCCATCTTGGCATACAAACCATTACCATCCATCGCAAGATGTGGCCCAATTACCCCTCTAATTCTCTCAGTGAAATCAAGCCATTTTCCTTCTTTTTATCTCAGTATCAACCATTGAAATCAATTCCAGTCAAATATTGATCTTGATGTTCTTCCACTAAGGAACAGTCTCAGCAATTTGGAAATATATAACATACATCTGCTGTTCATTTTCTGTATGGGGTTACTTTCCAGTGCCTCTTAGAAGGAAGCAATATATTATACAGCAAACTTTTAAAGTTGATGTATTCAAGTCTGACTTGCAATTGCAGTTAACACAACAATTATCAGTTTTACGGGCAAAGTCATGAATAAATTTGACTATTTCACTCTTTCCACAGTTACCCCAGTAATCTTTGAGGAACTCAGGTATTTTACAGTTCCCATGGTTTTCACACTGGATCGATGAAACTGGGGGGGACACACAAGAAGGCAGCTAAGTGAGGTAATACCTAAAAGATGGCATGATCAAACACCATGGATTGTGAATAATTAATACCAGAAACCAAACAATTTGCAGAAATAATCTCAGCACTGCAGTAAATCCCCCAAATTAATGAATGCACGCATGGGAGAAGTCAGACACCAGCAAAGGGCCTAAAATGACACAGGTTTTGATGAGGATTTTGCACTGAGATCTGCAAAAACCACGAGCAATGGCTGAAACCTCCAGTTCTGATGAACTCCTGCTACCAAGGCAGTGGCTCCTCAGCAGCCACAAAGCTGCAGGGCGCAGGTAGCTCCCAGCAGGGTTTACATTCCCACTATTCACTTCCCTGTGAGGTCTCCTCTGATTTGGAGCTACAGCAAAAAGGGCAGATAGCAAAATGAACAGTGCATGTAATGAAGTGAAATGAAAACAGAAGGGCTCCTGTTCATAAAGGCTCCAAAGTGTCACCAGCAGTAGCTAGTCTGTAAGATTCCCCTTGTAAAGCTGGAATTGCATGGAGTAAAATTCCTATTCTGGCAGCGGCAGGCTTGGCATGTAGCGTGGAACAGCAATGCACTCAGCCCTGGGGCTCAGGTTCTTTCTGTGAGACAGAAGCAGAGCTTCCTGCCCTCAGAGAAAAATTAGCAATTAAGTAAGATAACGAATTACTGGAAAGCACTTGAATATTCAAGGGAGGAGGATTATTTAGAATTTGAAAAGGGCCTACTATTGCCTGGATGTATAAATGTGGTCCAGTACAAAGCAGGACTCTGAGCAATTACAGGCACTTCGTTACTTTCAATATTTGTATAGAATTACTGCTGAAAGATACACACAAGCAAAACCAGAATCACAAATACAACACAGCAAATAGAGCAAAACCTTATATATCCACCGGACTCCTCCTGTTCTTCCCTATGGTTAATAGTAGCACTTTCTGAATAAAAATGAAATCTGTTTAACCTCATTCCTGAAAAGGCATGGGCCAGAAAATGCCATTTAAAAATTCAGTGTTCAGCTAAATGGAGGAAACAAAAACTCTTGCAATGGAAGAGGCTTATCTGAAAGAAAAATGAACTTGATGATCTCAAAGGTCTTTTCCAACCTTAATTCTGTGATTCTATTCAAATGATAGAAAGAAGCAGGAAACGCTTCATACTGTGCAGATTTTGCACCAATACCTCTGACTGAGGTATCTTAGCTGCTCTCAGACTCCTGTTCCACCACAGAAGTCCAGGTGTAATTATTGTTGAAATAAAATCAGTTGAATTCATGGTTCCCAGCAGTTCTGCACTCTCTTCTTTACGTATCACAGTCTTTCCCCAGCAAGGAAAGGGAGCTGGAAATTCACTCTGTTCTTCCCTAGATGCTACTCGTGGGAAGAAGGGCTGTGAAAGGGTAGCTACAATTCCTCCCTGCCAGGCCCAGGCATTGCTTCTGGGAGGCCATTCCCTGGTATTGAAAGAGAAAAGGAGGGGGTAAAAAAAGACAGTCCACTGGTGAGCCCCCAACTACAGATACGCTCCAAGAAGGAAAAATCAGGTATAAGGTAGCCTGTTCCCCACAGGCACCTGATCTAGGATGGGGCAGCACATGCTGCTCCCCCAAGCTGATGACTCCCATCCCATCTTGCCCATTTGACAGAGAAAACCAAACTGCCCTTCTTCTTTTTCGGTCTTGCCTTGGACAACATACACAGTGGCATCAGATGTGGTTTTACCTATCACAACGCAAAGGACAGCAGTATCAACTGCAAAGCAGTGCAGGGATTTAAAGAAAAGAAACCCCAGGAAGACTAAATTCAGACACTGTTCCTCATTCTAAAACTGCAGCACTGGGGCCACCTTGGGAAGAGCTAACACTGAAAACAACTGTGAAGGAATCAGCATCACCTGGCTAGAAAAGCCCATCTGTAGCAAAAGCATCATGAAGCAGCAATAAATGCTTAAAAAGAAAAACCAAGTTGAATAAAGCTTCCAGTGGCATCAGTATTTTACCTGGCTCTCAGTGAGAGGTCCAGCATTCACAGCTTGTCATTAGTTTTAAGGGGTGGCAAATACAATATGAAATTAAAGAGGAATCTTGGTTCCCAGGCTTATCTTTAACATTAAATTTTACTGGCTCCTTATCTTTAACATTAAATTTTACTGACTCCCTTCAGGGCTCTATCTACATATGTCTCACAAGCAAATTATGGTGCCCACAAAAAGCTTCAGAGCAGCCTGGATTGGTCCCTCCTCTTTTAATGGGAATGGTCTCTGCCCAGCCTTCCCACGTTGTTTCATGCAATGTGGCACCCCTACAGCACACTGCCAGCGTTTGTGCACCATTTTCAATGCTTTCTCCCCAATAATGTAATATCTGAAGACCAGTTTACTTGAAACTTTTAAGGTTCCTCCCCCAAGTTACCAGTGGGGACAACAGTCTGTAACAACTTTCTTGGGGGGAAAATCATTTATAAACACAAGCAAAGGGAGATTTACAGCGAGTTAGCCCAGTGTAACACCTCCTTTGGTCACCAAAATCAGCATAAACGGATCTACCAGTGAATGAGATTCATGGAAAACTCATCCAGCCAGGCTGACAAAGATCCTCCTCAGGGCTCCTTGCCTTTCTTAATATAAATATGTGATGGTTCAAACACTGGTGCTAAAAAAACCCTTTTCTCTGAAGAGAAGAAAAAAAAAAGCAATACTCATCCCCCATATAATTTAAAAAAACATTTTTTTTTTTAAAGAACATAACACGAAATATTTCTCCCCCACAGAGTTCAAGCACTGCCCAAGCATCACTCCTGCCTTTAAAAGAAGCCATAAATCAGCACAGGTGAGCTCTTCCATCCCATTACTGCTCAGTAATTACACCAATGGAAAATATGACCTAAACCTGGGCCAAGTAAATGTATTTGGAGCCTTCACGGCCCCACAGGCTTCACTCTTTCAGTTGCCATTGTAGCTGAAGCACAACAAAGTGCCTCGCAGCAGAAATTAGAAACCTTTTAGAAACCTTTTCATCCGAGTTTTACCAAATGCACTGAGGATGCTTATAAATATTCAATATGAATTTTTAAACTCTCTTTCTCTCATTTTCCCTCACCCCAATTAGCATTAGAAATCGTTTTACTTTTAAATACACAGATGGGAGCCAAGTCTGAAGTCAAAAGCACTCGCTCACTATAGCGACGAGGGCCATGTAAGAGAAGAAACACGGGCAGCCCCAGGCACCGAAATCACACAGAACAAAGCACGAACAAGAAAGGATTAATTCAAACGTTGGTGGAGAAATGCGAAATAGCACAGAGGAATAAAGCTGTGCCCGAGCTTACCCAACATGAAACCCGGTCCACCGTGTCCCCATAGCCCCAGGCAAGGATTTCACACTTTCTCATTAGTGTGCTATAATTACTCGGAAGGCTTGGCATGAAGATCTCAGGTGGAGCCACGGATCTGCACAAGCTCCAAAGAGCTGGCACAGTCAGGCCCAGGTTTGAGTGTCACCACTCAATCTTCCTGGCTCATTTCTCATGGCACCTGTGCCTTCTTCAGCTGCCTCCACCAAAGCCTTGTCTTGACAAATCTGGCAGGTGGAGGTGTTAGCCCTCACTTTGACACTCCCAAAATGTACATTTCATATTAAAACATCATCAGATGATCCCTGTGAAATCAATTGGTTAACACCCGGTGAAACACTCTCCTACAAAATAATTCAGAAATGTCTGACTTAGATACTTTCATATGTTTTGAGGTCTGTTTCATATAAATATCCAACCATCTCCTAAAGGAATTAAAAATAGGTGGTGGTAGTAAGGAAGGACCGCGACTAAGCAGAGAGACCCAGAAGTCAATGGAAATATTGTAACACCCATGATAACAAGGCCACCTGTTACTGTTATTTAGGATACTGGTTATCCTATAAGAAAGAAGAAATCTTGCTTTAAAAGTTCTATTAAGTCTTTCTCAAGCCAACAGAAGTAGTTGCCAATGGTTTCTGAAGGGTTCCCTCACCTCCACAGCAAAATGGCTTTTTCTCTAGAAAAACAGTGTAAAGTCAAAGACTTTGCAGAATATATGCCTCTGGATTTTATTTTATCCAAAAGGATAAAACAAAGCCTTCTGTCTAGTCCCCCTTGCATGTAGCAACCACAAGGTTAAACAGTCTTCCCAACAGCTGGACGTGAGGAGTTTAGTGAAGACATGGAAGTAAATGGAAGAAACAGAACTGACTGTGGACTTATTACACTGACATGTCCAGTCTGTCCATATGGAATTCACCTGAATTCCCTGTAGAATTCATTGCAAAAAAAAGAAAAAAAAAAAAAAGGAGAAAAATAAAAAGGCACTTTCAAAGCACGATTCATTTGACCTGTTTTACCTGGCCATGTTAAAATAGGAGCAGAGCTGAGCCCCAGGAGCAACCCCTTCCCTCCAGTCTGTAAGAGAAGCACAGCTGTTGGTGTTCAGGTAGATCAATTCTGATGTTAAATGGCTAGTTCTAATTTTCTCATCAATTTTCTTGTTAAATTATCACACCCAGTGCTTCCAAGCACTTACAAAACACTGCTCCACTGGTCTGCTTACAATTTTGCTGTATTTGGAATTCGATCTGCAATTGAATGAATCACACAGGTGTAACATTTTACTGTATTTGTATCACTGTTAAGTTTGCCACTGAAGAGCTCCATGCTGCAAGCACCCAACAGTCATATAAGTCATCAGTGACAAGACTAGATTTGCTGATAGTTTTATCAGTGAACTGGAGAAGCCATTTCAGGCTTTTAAAAGAGTTATTCTAGTTCATGTGAATGGATCTGTGCAGTTTAGAGAGTTTTATCTGTTACTCCCCAGTAACAGTAAACCCCTTTATCGATTCTACCACATGAATTGTTAAAAGCAGGATACTCTCCAGATTTCGAGGAGAATGTTGTTGCTGGTACACCAGCACTTACATTGGTTTGTCTCGGTTAATCCAGATTGTCATTACCTGGAGTAGGTGATTATTACTGTTTGGCTGGCAGCCTGAAGGGAAGGCTGAGCAATCATCATTATGCACTCTTACATAAATGTTGAGTATCCTGCAAGAAGAGCATCTCAGTCAAGCCCTGGGCGCCAGAAAAGTCACTGTGAGCTTCTATCAGCTGTGTTGACATTTTTAGCCACTGGGAAAAGGAGACATCCCCCTTCAATCATTCAGCTACTGAGCTCTATACCAACCACACAAACAAACAGACACAGATAAACCACAACCACACAGATAAATGTATACATCACTTAGAATAATGAAGTAAATATGATTCCATAGGAAGTTGGATTGGTTAATGTTCTGAAAACAGGTATGTATAACACAAAGGGAATTATTTTCACAATTTGGGAGAACTTTACCATCTCATTAAAACAAAAACATCACCACCAAAAAACCAAACAAAATCCAGAGGGGGGAAAAATTAGAAAAAAAAAGACAGAAATCAAACACCAGACATTCTTTAGAGGCACAGAAAGTCGGTCAGTACTTGACCCAGATAATTAACCATAATTCATTTAGCCTGCGGTAGTCAGTGTTTTAAGAATAAAGGGGAGGGAAAGGATGGAAACCCAAAAGCGGCATTGCCAGTTCTATGTTTCATTACCAAAGGTGAATAAAACTTTTGCTGTAAGTGCCTGTCTCCTGCTTGGAGCAATGGGGCTCCTCTGGGTATGCTGTCACTCTTCTAATGTTCTGCTGTGTTTTCAAAGCATCTCTCAAGGTGATAATATTCTGTAAAAGTTTTCACACCTCAAATAGCCTTCTCACCAAGATCATTCAATCCAGGACTGGTTTCTTTGCAATTTCCTTCTCTGCTGTTGCTTCACATGGTAGCACTCTGCTGTAGGACAGAGCCAGGACTAAAACTCTCAAGACATGAGTTTCAGCATCTTCAGAGATGCTGGGTAACCTCAGTATCTCCTAATATGAGGAGAATCTCAGGCCACTAGGGTGGTAATATTCTTGTTTCAGTTGCCTCCCCTGTAAAATGGCATACTCTAATAAGCACTTGTTTAGTTATTTTATTTATTGATAGGATTCACTTAATTTATGTTTGCACAGCACTATAGACTGTGTATAAAACTATAAAGTGCCAAGTGTCATTGTAAACATATATTAATGGGTATATCTACACATATATCTGTGTGCAATCAGGTACTTCTTCAGCAGCAAATATTTGGTAAATATTTAATATTTAAATAATATATGGCAGAAATCTCTTCTTCATATCAGTACCTCTGCCTCAGGAAAAACTCATATTCTAAGAAACAGCTTGGTTCAGTTGGAGTCTGCAAATTTCAATGACCATAGTATACTTCAAACTGAGCTGGATCAATACTGCTGACAGCAATCGGCACTGCAAACAAAGGCCACTTTGCCTTGCTCCTGGTTTACAACCCATCTGTCCTTTTAAGCACATCACCAAACAGGTTGACTACTATTGTCTCATAGGAAGCTGGTGTCACATCAGCTCCAAAAACACGGAGGTAAAAGCCATGAGATAAAGTTTGCTGCTTTCAAAACAACATTAAGACGCAGTGTGCCCCAGACATAAATTATTGGTACTCACATGTCACAGATGAAGGGACAAGACATGGTGACACACTGAAACTATGAACTTCAGCAAGGCACTGCAGCATTAATTTTAAATCTACATCCACGTAACAAGGTGTGTAAGATAAAAATATGTGTGCAAGTGCCTAGCTCATGTAGCCCCTAAAAGCACAGTGAGGAACTCAAGCCCTAATGAAGTGGTGATATAAAAGCAGCTCAGACCAAAATTAGTTAGCTACTGCCAAGAGCTACTCAAGAAGGCACAGAAAAGGTGAATTGCTCTAATGCAAAGATGCTAGCCCTTACCAACACTTAGAGAAGATTTGAGCTCTCCTGCAATTCAAAACCTTTATCCTTTCCTTTTTTCTCCATGTCTGTTTAATGCTAGGCTGCCAAGCCACAGCCGATGGACAGAAAGTGCTTCCCAGGGAGGTTTCTGCTGTTACACCACACTGAACAATCCTCCAGTTACTGAGTTCCTGGAGAAAAATATGTGCTTTATGGGAGAGAAGCTGATGGGTAACAATTAGAAGCAAAACTGCGACATTAAAGGACAGAAGGGTCACACTGTTCATCCTGCTTTTTGTTTCTTTTTTACAACATAAGATCGTAGGCTTGAGAAGAACAGGGGAAGAAAAACACTTTCAGCAGAGCCAGGAGGACATTTTGGAATGTTGCTGTTTTCCTTATTTTGGTAAAGTTTCTTGACTCTGCTAAGAGGAAGTCACAGACATTAATCCCCACTATTACAAGGCCAGGTCAGAGGCAAATTCTGCCTTTACTTACATCATCATGAACTGGGGAGAGCTTCTCTCAGCTCCAGTACACAACAGCTCGATGGTTACTTCACAACAAGGACTAATTGCTCTGAGTGAGGTCAAGAGCTCTGTACCAGGCAGAAGAAAAAGGATGACCATAACCTGCCCTGACACTAATAATAATGATGAGAAAGGAAAGCAAACAGCACCACCACCTCTTCCCCTTCCTCCCAGGATCTACCTCATTGACCTTTCAGACAGCTGTGAAATAAGTCTTTTTACTGTTTGTTACTACCAATTAATAAATGACAGAAGTTTACTGCAGGCAGAAATTGTGGTCAATCCAGCATGTGCTTATATGTTGTCTTGCTCTTATAACATCAGTCAAGCAAGGAAAACATAGTGTTTTAATTAATCCCTGAGCATTTCAGGAGCCTGGAATACTGGCTTCTCTACAAAGGTATAACATGTTTAACACAAATGAAATATGTTCAGTTAGAAAGGAGAAAAAAGGGATTTTACAGAATGAAATTGAGTGGTTTAATCTCCATCAAAAGAAAGAGAAATAAAAAACCACTTCCTCTTCTGTCCGGGTTTTACTCTGAACTATATCTTAGTTGTAGAAGAAAATGAATGGTTTTACAGTCAAAAGGAAAGTACATTTGCCTGTGAAGTTGAGGGGTTTAAATGGTAATGTAAAAATTAATAGATGGAAATGCTGCAGAGACCAAACTTCAGATGGTATCCCAATCCATCATTCCACCAATGTTAACGACCAATTCTTCCAAACCTGCAGATGTGATCCACTTCTGATTTTTGATACTTCTTCACCCAAATTCTGAACTGACAGTTCCACTTTACAACTGGTTCAGAGTTAGTTCTCAATAGCTAAATTCAATTGAAATACAGTTCTAAAATTAATTGATACAGAGAATCATAAGTTCCCCGTGGGACAGATGGGAATCCACCAATCATGGTAACAGCTAATTCACCACATCTTGGCTGCAGTGAAAAGCCTTAAACAGAAGCTTCTGCCGCACTTGGTGTTGCACAGTAGGTGACACCAAGGAGTAGTGTCACACTCCTTCATTTCACTGGCATTTCATAAAGAGTGAGTAGGCAGAAAGAAGGATGCTCTGTCATTGGGAAAGGGAAGGCTGCATCCCACCTCTTTTATGACCCCTTCAAGGAAGAGATTCACCTGTTTGGCTTTAGTTTGATACCCAACAACCATCTGCACCAGTATCAGTTTCCCTACTTAATAATAACAACATCTAACTATTTATTTGTCGGGTTCGAGATTTTTACAGTTTGGTTCTACAGGAGAAAGCATCTCTGACATGTTCCCATCTTACTCATCAGGTAAGCAAATAATCTAGTTCAGTCGTGAGTATCTGGGACACACTGGTTTGATGTAAACACTGAGGTCACACTTTCCGTTTACTTTCTGTGGACAAAGTAGTTAAGAATGCAACATTTACACAGAAATTGTGTTTGAGAAGGTAGGTAACACATGACAAAGAACATTATGTCCCAGTTCACTCCTTGAGAGAGTAAACTGGAGCTCTCACTACCCAATTTGTTTATAATCCCAGTGTAGAAATGGTAAGACTGGGCAAGCTCATCATTTCCTTTTTAGCTCCAAGCTGCTGCTATTTGCTGAACACAACCAGCGTTCAGCTGAGTTACACTTCTGAGCTACTGTCATAAATCCATGACCAAATTGGATTTCACACGGCTTGACAAACTGTGTGTTGTGGCCATGCAGGATTTCACACAGCACACACCAACCTCAGCTCTCTCTGGGACAGTCCCACAGCACGGGCTGAGCCCGCTGAGCTGAAATTAAATCTCCATTTCAGTAGCACAGGGTTTGCTTTTTCAATAAACTTATGAGAGTTAAATGTAGAGCTCGCCTCGATTTACAAGAGTAACACACCAGGCTGTCTTTGACAAATAGTCGAGCAGTTCAGCTTCCTCCCACCAGAGGCCAGGGATGGATGGAAGCTCTGGGCTGCTCGCTGCAATATTTATAGCCACCAAGCAGCCAGCATCCTGTAGAGACCTGACCCATTTAATTATCTGAAAAAGTTGAAAGGAAAGGAAAGGAAAGGAAAGGAAAAAAGAAAAAAAAGAACAGGGTTTCTGATGACTGGAATAACACTGCAGGACAAAGGTAAATTATACATCCATTAACAACAGCACTGAATTTGTCCTTACAGCTCTCACAGAAACTACCCACCCATGCTATGGACTGCAACTACACAGGAGGCTTTCCCAGCTATAATATTTTAATAAGAACCAGCAGAATTTATCTTTCATTTTAGCATTTTGGCTTGATTTCCAGCTCACAGAATTTTCCATGAGCATGGATATTTCTCAGAACTTACTAATTGAAAACTACCAAATAAATTCTACATACATTTCAGCAACTACTTTGCAAATATTTTATTACAGGCTTTTGAAACTTGAGCTGTGTGTATTAATTTTAATTGAATAATTCCACAGATGGATGAGGGAAAGGATCACATGCAAACTTCTACTTAGCCACACTGTAAAATATTACTGGTATAACTATTACAGGAAGTCTGATGCTCTCTTTCTTTTTTGTTGCTGCTGTTGGGTTGGTTTTGGGTTTTTATTTTTAACCAACATGGTCTTAACTGGTAAAAGCTCTAGTTGAAATTAAATTTCTGCTAATATAGTTCTGCCTTGGAATGAGTTGAACATGTCAGTACTCCTACGCTGATAGTAACAGCACTGCACTTGGGTTTGTTTTCCCATTTTAACTACATCAGTACAGTTACAGCAGTAAAAGTTTTCTAAGAGTGGGTAGGGTGTTACATCTTGTCACCTGTCATATTTTGTGAGAAAGGATAGAAGGCTATCTTCCACCTCCACACAACAGCTGGATTTTCAAAAAGCTAACACAAATTCTAACACCTCTGTCCCCTTCTGAAGGAGCCAAGCCCTAGCAGTGTAGTCAGTCTCTGTGAACATTTGCCTGCTAATAAACAAATGCCAAGGATGACACAGGATCTCAGACGGAAGCACTTCAAGCTGGGAGTGGACTGATAATTTATTTTGGTCTAGAGCTTTCATTTGGATTTGAACTGCCAAACTAGAAACAAACTGCTCTCCCTCATTGACAGTAACCTAAACCATCTGGGTCTGGTCACAGGCACGACAATAGGATCTGCCCATCTGGCCTGATACCAAAAACCAGGTCTTCAAGGCGGGGTACTATTGCATAAACAGCTATCCTTTTGCTGCTCAGCTCTGCAGCCTAAGGTCAGACCAAAAATCCAACTCTGGGTAGGTTAACAACTACAGATACCCAGACTGCCTCTCAGAAATGGCCTTCAGACTGCTTGAAGCACCTGAAAAGCCCACCAGGGGAATGAAAGCGTTAAGTAGGACCACAGACAGACTCACAGCATATGGGATCCCAAAGGTCAAACACATACAGGTAACTGATGTATCTCTGTATGTTGTAGAGCCCAGAAATAACCTGCAAGTCACCTGCAAGAAAGCCATCTGGGCAGAAGGAAGGAGACCCCAGACTGACAGCAGGACCATACTAATGATCTTTGTTTATCTAGTGATACTGAAGTAACATCTTTGACTACAAATTCCACTGCACAGGTCTGAAATAGCTCAAGGAACTGTCTTCACTTGAAGATTTGTTTCCTATATATGAATCCTGTCTCTCGTGGTGCAAATCCTGAACCTAAGTTGCGTGGCACAGCAATCTCCACACACCATCCCAGCTCTTACAGAGAGGTGTACAAAGGAGAGAAACAGCCCGGGGAGCTGATGTCACTCCATGAAGTGCTTTGAAGAGATTCCACAAAAGTAGGGAAAGCAGCATCACCAGGGTTAGGACACACAGTACAGGGCAACAGGCTGGTCGGTCCCACGAAGTGTCAGCAAAGACCTTGGTGGGTCCGCCACCTCACAAGCATCCTCCAGAGCAGGGGTTCTAGAAAACTACTGGACACTTCTGGTGTCTGTGATGCCACACGGTCCTGGAACTGCTGGCCTGGGAGGATGGCTCTGGTCTGGTGGCATGCAGGCAGCCCCTAGCCAGGAGGAGCCCAAGTGAGCTGCTCCTGCTCCACCAGCTTCTTCTGCAAGGCTGAGAAAGCAGGAGGTGGCACACAACAACATCCCCACTTCCAGCACACAGCTGCCTCAGCTGCTTATGGTCCTCAGACCTGGAGCTACTTCTTGGAGCAGAAAGGTGTCCCAGATGCCTCCACGGCACATCACAAGCTTTCATCAGGCAGGTACTTGGGGCTAGAGGGCAAGAGATGGGGTAGCACACACCATGCTCAGTTCTGGTGTGCTGGGATCACACATTCTTGATATGTTTTCTCTTTGACACTGGCAAAACTAAATAGAATGTACATGAAAACAGGTAACTGCATGTCCCCAGCTGGGCTGCAGCATTAAAAAACAAAAACAAACAAAACCCCAAAACAACAACAACCAAGTGAAAAAAGAATTAGTCGTGTCGCAGTTCCTGGGTCTCTACCACATGTTCTATTTTGCCAATGGGTTCAAGTAATATGGAATAAACAAAATTATAAATGAAGGCAGCTTTATAAACAGCCAGAATTTCATATCTTTGTGTTTACTGAGCTGTAGTTCAGCAAACAAAACAAAAATCTTTAAAGGTAAGGTTTAATGTGCATGTTTTGCCACGAAACAACTATGCCACATATTCGAAACAGTAATAGAGCAATTACAGCAGGGATCTCTAGTAAGGGAGTCTGACCTTCTTGTTTTACACTCAAATACCAAATGCTTTGAAAAATCTGACAAGGTAATTATTTTATAGCTCAAACAGAACACTCTCCACCAACAAACAGTCGGTTTGAGTCCCTGGTAGAGAAGGAGCTCTACAGAAACTGGGCTAGGGATGTACTTGAGCCTGTGGTTTACAACCTTCTTCTTCTTCTTCTTGACAGTTTACAGCTTTCATGTGCTTAAGTGATTACATTTAGGTAACAGGGGATTTTTTTTATTTTTTTTTTTATTTTTGTTCTGAGCTACCCAGTTACAGTGTTTGCTCCTGGGGCTGTTTCTGCATCCAAGGGAAAATGCAAAATCAAATAAAAAAAGGCAACATTTTGAAGCAACACAGTATTTCCATATAGGAGGAAAACTCACTTCTAGCACAGCAAAAGTCTTATTTAATTCCACTAACATTTCTCTGTGGGTGTCAATAGGAGCAAACAAGCCTTTCCAGCCTGTGCCCAGTGGCCTCAACCTCTGAGGAGCTGACAAGACTCCCTCCAGATGCAGAACTGTTCCCACTGGATCTCCCCAGCTACTTTCTTCCGGGGCTTTTCTGGAAAAAGGAGCTCTACGTCACCACCCAGCAGTGTGCCTGTCCACAGGAGGATCAAACTTTTCCTGCTACTTAATTGCTTCTTCCCCCTAATTTAAATACAGCAGCTTAGACTGTCTCTTGGATGGAAACTGAAGCGTTTGCTGCTATGGTGAGCTGGCCTCTCGAAATCTCAGTGCTGCACAATTAGCATTTGCATGCAATTTACATTTTTTTTTGTCTTAGTAATACAAAATTGCAACAGTGAAATCTAGGAAATTAAAGCTCTTGGGTTCCTCGGAAAATTTACATTGTACCTTCCGTGTCTAAGAGGATTTTCTGTTTCTATAATAAAGGAATGCTTTTGAGAGCAAACATCCTTTCTTCTATGCCAGCATAAAACACAAAGCTAATAAATTATTAAACATGTATTAATGCACGGAAACACTGCAGTCTGAGGCTGGATCTTAAGTCCTTGGGTTCCAGCCTGTCTCATGTGGGGAGCCCTGGGCTCTCTTTTTGGGTGGGATGCTCCATTGCTTCAGCATTTGTTCCCATATGGGAGTATTCCTGCACCCTTGGTGCTGTTTTCACCTGGCCACAACTCACACCTGCACGGGCACCTGGGACAGCAGCACATGTGAAGGTAACACAGGCATGTTTATCTGTGAATTATGGACCACCCTCTATATGCACAAACGGGCTGGTTAATGCCTATGCACGCAGGGTCAGCCAGGAGCCTGGCTACGCATTCACCTTTCTTTACTACTCTTTACTCCAAGCATAAGTATTTAAGGAAAAGGAAAAAGAAACATACAAATGTATATAAATAGACACATCTATAAACACACATAAAGGCCACATCCACAACCAGCATTTTTCACATGCACAGAATCCCATCTGTCCATCCCAGAGGCTCCTGGGCATGCTGAAGCATAGCCTGGCACCTCAGGCACCCAACCTAGGAGAACACCTCTTCTCCAGACTTAGAGGCTGATCTGCACAGGAAGGGATTTTCCAGGCTTTTGTGCGTGGATCCCAGGTTGAAATCTTCAAAGAGCTCCTAAGGCTGCAAACTCATTATTCTGGCTCTTGGTCTGCCTGCTACATCACAACTCCCACCCCACAGGCTCCAAGCCTAGATGCAGAGAAGTGGGCTGCTGCAGCAAGAAACACAGCTTCTTTACCTGGCAAGTTTTGCTTTCAATAAGTCCCTACTTATGCAATGCAAAACAAAAACAAACCTTCCTGAAACCTCACAGCATTTCATCAAGAAATTACTGTTTGGCTCCACAAAGCTTGATCCTCAACCAGCAGCCTCCTAATCAGAAACTGGAAGCAGAGAAGCCACTGCTGTGAGAGGTACATTGAGTTTTGCAAGATTTAGAGGGTGAAGGGATCAGGAAGGAGAAAAAAAACCAGACAAGCTTTTGGGAACATAAAATTCCCTATGCTTTGAAATGTGTTTGGTTCTTCTTTTCAAATCTGAAGTCACTGAATGCTGATTGTTTAAAACCATTCACCTCAATGCTACCAGAAGCAGAATATTCAGCTGTTTAGCTATAGTGGCATTTCATGGATTGTCTCAGTATTGTTGATGAAATGGAAAGAGATACCTAAACTCTGATCTCCAAATAGGAGCATTTCCAAATGCTTCTTCCAACTCTCCTTGTTAGAAATGAATTAAGAATTGCAAGGCAAGGTCAGAAAGCAGCTTTTTTCAGTCCGCATTAAGAAATGTATTCTGGTGGCAACGATGCCAGGAGGCAGACAAAAAGGGGGGGGAAAAACCCCAAAGAAAACTAAAAAACTTGTTCCTTTTGCAGTTCTCACAATATTAAGGGGACATCCTCATGACTCCTGAAAGCTCAAACATGGTAAGGCTAACCATTTTAAGAAAAAATGGTTTTAAGAAAAAAAGAGTTCTGAATTCAGGAAAGATTAAAGGAAAATTAACCAGTGTTTTTGACATTCTGACTCACATTAGAATCCTAGATCTAACCATAAGCACCTGTTTACATAAGTACCAAGCCCTACTTAATTCATCAAGCACAGAGTTTAAATACACATTTAGCCCACCTGAAGTTTTGTAGTGTTTTCAGAATGAGGGTAGGAAGCATGGCCAAAAAATCAATTAAAAAGTACGTCACACAGTTCATAACATTAATCTTCAAGGCAATGCTTTCTCATTTATTTCTGCAGAAATCTGCTGTTAAGTAAATGTAATATGCACTTGCTCAGAGATTGCCCGTTATTGCGGAAAAAAGAAAACCACTAAAAATATGTAATTTAAAAATCAGCTCCCATAAAGTCATGTTAAAAGAGGTGATACATAGCAGGCATAAAAGAAATCCTTCTCATACATGCCTTAAATTCACACTCAGAAAAAAAAAGCTGAATCTGCCCCTTGTCCTCCTACTGGGAAAATCCCTGAACTGAAATAAAGGTGATTATATTCAGACAATGGCTCTTCTCCAATATGGATAAAGGTAACTGGATTTGTTTTATGTAAAAATTTCATTATATCATCCTAACAGCATATGTCACTGAAGTATCAAACAATCTTGTGGTATAATTTGGGGGGGTTTTCCTGGTATTTTTTGAATATTTCGTTAGGCAGCATATCTCCACATGGCACTTTCCCTGGAGAGTTTGCTCCTAACAGCTCTGCCTCTCTGCACACACATGGGCACGTTCAACTTTCTGCACCGTCGTTATCGCCATGAAAGCTGAGTCTGCAGACTGTAAGCAGAGATGCCAGACAAGCCTGATGAGAGCAAAACACAGAGGAGACTCTTCAGCAATACTGAAGAGCCACTGGAGTACATGGCACAAGCTTTTATTACCAGCCAACTACTGCCACCCAAGCCCAGTTACGGGTTTCCCTGCAGAATAAAGATCGCTATCAGCCTCTCATGGATTATCCTCCGACAAAATGTCAAACCCCACTAATTTTTCCTCTTCCCTAAAAATTACTGCCTTGCAGATAATAAGGGTGCTATTTCCTCTTACATTTGTGGAGGAGGGGTGAGAGGCTTCCTAACTTTTCAGGGACTGGGATGATATACCAGAAACCTTTTGGGATGGGATGTGCACCTGCTGCCCCACCCCACAAGCACCCACACAACAGGCCATGGCTCTGCTGGTCTTCATTCCTAGAGACAGCCGTGTCCATGGGAAGCAGCTTCTCCCGTGGCACGTCCTGGAAAGCAGGTTCTCTCCTCTCCTCTCACTCACCCGAGGGATTTCCCTCCAGCTCTCTGCCGAGATGAGCTACAAGGCTGATTTCCATGAGGACGCTGCACATCTCCTGAAGTGCCCGAGGCATCCTGAGGAGAGGCATGGTGGAGGGGAAAGGATTCTGACAGCCCAGAGGCTGCATTTCTCCATCCTACAAAATGCCCTCTCTCCCTGTCTCTTTCCCCCATGGATGACAGGCTCATCTGAAAACATCTAGCAAAAGTCATAAGAAATTGAGCTATGAAGAAAAGTACCCTTCCCTCCCCATAAGGCCTTACCAGATATCCCCAGGATAGGAGGGAGGGGGCATGAACTGGAGGGGAGTAAAAGAGGAAAACCGTTGACTGGAGAGCTGTATCTAAATTTCATGTAACAAAACCTCCTCCCCACAATGAATCCTTTCCCAAAGGCATCAGCAGTCCAGCCCTCTGTCACTATCAGGACAAGGCTGTGAGCCCAAAACAAAAGCATCTTATCAGCAGCAGGAGTTGGCTGTGGTCACAGCAACAATGATCTTGTCCTCATTTCTCTAACAAGCTCCCACTGGAGTTGAAACAAGGCAAACCTGAGGGAGGGAGTCTCACTTGATATGCTTTTTTAATTTTTATTTTTAAATTGAGGTTTTAAGCCATTTCACTCATCCAAGTTCAGGTGCTATTCTCATTCATTTCCTTGGAAGTAGGATCAGGCTCTCATTGCATAACTGCCAGGGAAAGGGGGAAAAAAAACCAAACGAGCAGCAGCAGCAGGAATGCTCACAGCCCACTTCTCCCCCGTGTTCCTCCAAGCTGAGTCTGCCAGGAACTGTATTGACCAGAGCACTCTATCAGCATCTCCCTGTCTTCACCCCAGGTCTGACTGTACCCTAACATATTCAGAGATCTAATTATTATTGGAATGGGAGAGATTTCTAGCAGAGCTGGGCTCTCCAGAAGCCAAGAGGGGACTCCCTGCCACTCTAGCTACGTCTGATTTCCTGGGACCTCAGGAGTGAAAACAACCTCTAATGGCACCTGAAGTTTCACAACTTACATTGATTAGTGAAAAGCACTGATTGCTTATCATGCTTAACATCAAGCAGCTTCTTCAGCCTAAGGTCATCCTATTTCTCCAGCAAAATAACAGGGATATTAAAAAGCCACCAGCCTCACAAACTTGACTGTCAAACCCCCTACGAAATCTTCCATTTAAACTGTGTGCAAGCTTCTCCATGGAGATGAGGCTTTAATTTCTTTTTTTCTGAAGGTTCCCCGAGCAGTTCCACCCGCGCCCCAGGAAGCCCTGGGCGGCAGCCCCGGCCCCGCAGGATGGGAGCTCCTCAATGGCAGGATGTTTACATAGTAAGTCAAAAAGGCACCGAGTTACCATGCGGGGAAAACTCCTCTGCTCTCCAGCCCAAGGCAACCACCCAACCGAGGAGCGCTTGGTACCGCTACTACTCCAAATCCCCTGGGGAAGCCGGGATGAACGCGGGGACCGACGCGGGGACAGCCGCACATCCCTTCCCCGCAGGTGAGCGCCGGGGGCATCCCCGGCAGGGAGATGCCCGTGGGAAGGACACCGGCGCGGGGGGCTTACCTTGCGCACCCCTCCGAAGCCGTGCTCCGCCGCCACCCGCTCGGCCTCCGCCCGGCCCCCGCCGCGCAGCTCCACCAAGAAATGGTTGGTGAACACGGCTCCGCGGGCCGGCGGGGCAGCGCCGAGGAAGAGCGGGATGGCGAGGATGAGGAGGGCAGCCCGCAGCAGCGGCGGCCCC
>JAWWMP010000116.1:17364419-17399558 GCA_035047865.1 Dendrocincla tyrannina
CGGGCGAGCGCCCGAAGGGGGGGAGGAGGGGAGAGAATAAAGAAAATAAATAAATAAAATAATAAAAATTATTAAAATGAAAACAAACGAGAGCGGGCGAGGCAGGAGGGGAGCGGCGCGGTGCGAGCGGTGTGTGCGAGCGATGCGCGAGTGATGTGCGAGCCCCGCGATCCGCGGCGGCCGAGGGGCAGCACCAGCCGCGGATGGAGGGACGGATGGAGGGGGGGACACGCCGCGCTGCCAATCACGGGCGGGGAGGATCGCCCCGGCACCCCTCCCCGGCACGGCTGTCGCTACACCCCCTTCTGGCCCCCCCGGCACCCCACCCACACCTCACACCCACCTGCCGCCGTCCTCCCCCGGCACAGCCGCACCCCGACAACTACACCCGAGCCAGCTCCCCCAGAGCTCCAGCCCCGCGCTGGACCTGCCCCAAACCCTCCAGCTCTGCTTCCCCTGGGGCTCGGGGGGCACGCAGACACCCCTTGCCGGAGCAGGAGCCGACACACAGGTGGCTGTGGGGACCGGAGAATGAAGCGCTTGGACCAAGCCCACTCTTCAGCCCAGCGAACACAAAGTGTCAGGGAGTTCCCCCCTCCAAGTCCCTCTCTAGCCAGGACCCTACACCAGCTGCTCACAGGACCATCAGCAACCTGTGCCCATCCCTCTTTTTGCAAAAGTCTAAGGCACAGGGAGGTCGTCAAGCAGTTCTAAGGCAAAAAACAGGGGAAGACACCAGGGCTCCCCACTTTGTACAGACCCCCCACTCTGCACTGACCCACAGCCTGCACAGGAACACACAGGGGTCCAGGCAACCTGAGCAATCCCCAAACATGGGTTTGCAGAGGATGACTGGCAGGAAAGCACCTGGGCATTCCCCGTACTGTGACAGCCAAGGATTGTGAGTGCTCCGTGCACTGGTGGGATTGCAGAAGTAGCAGCACCTAAAAAGGATGGGAGCTCGCTTTCTGTAAATAATCTGCCATCTGCAAAGCTCCAAGTGGAAAGGAACGGTACAGATTATGCAAGTTTACAGCAAAGTATAGTTTAGCTTCTTCCTACAGATACATCTGTTAATTTGTCATGCCAAAGGTTAATCCTTTGATAGATCCCTGAATGGTCCCCTGGGAAAGACTCAGGGCACAGAAAGCATGGAAAGTTAGTACTGCCTTTAAAGCAAACAAAATGATAGATTTACTGTAATCTGTCCTGCAAATGGTGAAAAGGAGTACAGACCTTAAATCAATTGAGGAAAACAAAGGAAAACAGCAGAAATAACAAGTGAGACTCTTCTTCCATTATCCTAAAATGCTTTAGAAAATGACAGAGGAGCTGATCGCATGATTGTGAATCCAAATGAGCATTGGTTTGTCATGACAAATTATTGATTTCCTTCCTCTGGATAAAAGAAAATCCCTATTCAAACAGAAGGGAAAAGGTAACTTGGAGCCTGATCCAAAGCCAATTTACATCAACAGAAGTGCTGTAAATGAATGACTGATGTTGAAAAGAAATCAAACACGAGGGAAAGGTAAAACATGAGAAATGGCACAGTAGAGAAGGAAAACAGCTTTGCAGCCTCATTTAGAGATTATGTCAACAGAGCTCAGCTTTTAGATGCCTGTTCTAAGCATAGACAGCTATTAAAAACAACTTTATACATTGTTTCTTTAAGCCAGGTTGGTTGTTTTCATCAATATTCAGCAACATTTCTCCTTACAGTATCTTTCCCAGTATTAAAGCAGATCCTGCTGCACGGTGTGTATCCAGGTAACTTGGGGCCTGTGAAACTCTTGGATCAGTAATGCCTTCTGGCAACTGCTTGGCAGCCAATGGAGACCCTACTGGTTTCCATCCACAGCTGTTCCTTGGGATCAGAAACTAAGGAATATAAAATAGAGGCAGGGAAAAGGCATTTTCTCTACTTTAAATTCTTCCCCCAGAGGTCTTCCCTTAATTGACATGCCTCTTTCCATTTTGTTGGCAGCCCACAGAAAGAGGAACATCAGTAACAAAGGTGATGGAGAGGCCCTCCTGACTCCCTCAAACCAGCAAGACGAGATCCTGCACACATTCAGAAACTGGGATCATATCACAGGTCTGGGTGAGGGGTGTGACTAAATCATTTGCTGTGCACATTCTGACAGCCCCGACTGCCGTCTGACAGTGCTGCTCTGCAAGCTGCTGCCACTGAAGAGACATTGCCAAGCAGATAGCACCAACTGGCTCTAGCTTCTAAACCTCACCATGACAAGCTTTGATGGCTTTGTCTATGTTATGCCTAAAAAAATAATAATAAAAAAAGATTAAGTTAGCAAAGATTGGGTTAAAAAGTCCAATCTGAAGAACACAGAGAAAAGAAAACTCCACCCAAAGAGGCCACTTAAAGAAAAATGGTCATTATGTTGATGACTACAGAATTTTGAGACCAGACAGAACCACTGGGATTTCAAACCTAGTACTTTATGTAAACTGTAGGGCTTCTCTGTAATAATTCTTGCATCTGATCTGTAGTCCTTTTTTTGCTTAAGGTACCAACCTTGAGTTAAAAATCAAGATTGATCTATTACAGCCATTGGGGAAATGTTCCAATGATTGCTTAGAGATATTTGTAAAATGTAACTCTGCCTCTCTTTAAAACACCAGCTGGTCCTGCATTGCCTTCTAGGTTTTGTTTTTATTATAAATTTGTTCATGGAACTACTGAACTATTATTACCCCCAGGTGATAGCTTTAATGTTGTGGTGATAAAGACATACAGATAGCACTCCCTGTGTCTCCTTCTGTAAGGCATATTTTCCATCCCTTCGACTGTTCCCATTAAATCTATTTACTCCTTGAATGGTGAACCGTGGCTGCATCAAGTATTTTTTCAGCAGAGGTCAGGCCAGTGTTAAATGGATATCACATTTCTATTCTTACTGGGAACCCAGTGTTTTACCAGCCAAGGATTTCATTCAGCCTCCATACCAAGTCTCCCTGATGTGCAGCAGAGTGTCCATGCTGATTCACACACCTCTCACCCCCTCGAACCCTCCTCAGGACTGCTGCTCTTTAAGACAGGTTATTGTACTCTGCATAGCCAATGAACTTTGTACCTACAGATATATTACCTTACTGGATCAAAATTCACTTGATCATTTACCTCCCTGGAGCTTTCCAAACAATCCAGATCACTCAGCACTCCTCTCTTTTATAGTTTATGGCTTCATTCTTCAACCTACAAACTTTATCAGTAATGAGTTTACATTGATGTACTGGATTAGCAAGATCTTACAGAGATCATTTCTTGGCCCCAGTCCTTTGGAACTTCTCCAGAATCGAATCAACTCCAGCAATGATTCCCAGTTGGTAATTATACTGAAGAACCTAGCATTTAATCAGTTTTTAGTCTGTGTCATAAAGGCCATTTTGATTTTGTATCCTATTTATTCACTGGCACGTCACACGATATTAAGGGGTCTCCCAGACACAGGGAGTGTCACAGACATGATGGATCAAAAAAACCTGCATTTTTTTCAACTTCATCAGCTAGTCCAGTAAAAGAGACTAAGGTTGCTCATAAATTTTGGCTCATCTAGAAAGCAAATAAACAACCACCTTAGCTTTACCAGTCAAAACTATGACAGCGCTTAAAAAATGATACAAAATTAGTTTAACAATTCCACTTCCCAAATGGGTTGCTGGCTACATTTTTAAACAACCATTAAATTACTACAATTATTTTACAACAAGTAATTGGCATTCAGTATGAGGTCAATAGAGTACTAACTTTTAAACATGTTTCTTTCCCTGGGGACTGCACAGGATGGTACCATGCCAAGAGACCAGCATGTCAGAGGAAGCTGTAAGAGCTCATTTCCTGGCTGTGGAAGTGAGTCCTAAGTACAGGATTTACATTGCTTTCATCTTTAATCGTTCATCCTAGCTGTTACATGAGCAGTAGTGTTCTCAAGAGCTGGAAACAGAATATTGCAATAATTAAATTTCATGTTATGAGAGAGCAAAACACGTGAGCGTCCTTTGGCACAAGTCTGAGTCTCCCCTAAGCCTATATTTCTGAACCTGTGAAGTGAGCATATATGCCTTAAATGGATGTGGGAGCAGGCTCAAAGATAATACCTACATTTTGAGCAACAGAAATGGGATTAAAAAGGCATGAGAAGAGATTTCAAAAGGAAAGAATTGGATGCATGTTTTAAAAGCCCATAGTTGAAACGAAGTCAGACAGTATCTCTTGACAATCTTATTTAGAAGGACAGGGAATGACCAGACGCATATAAAGAAAAACAAGAACTGGAGAATATAGAAGAATATAGAATTTATATTCTCTGCACATCAAGAGCGTATGTGTAATTGAATGTACAGAGTGAAAAGAATAGAGTGAAACACTGTCAGGAACTGCCACGGAAGTTGAGCCAACCAACTCACTGCTGAGTTGCCCCACTTCAGTTACAGGATCAAAGTCACTTCAGAAGGATTTCAGAAGGATTCCAGAAGTACTCTAAAAGTATGTGTATCTGTCACGTGGGTCATCTAATGATGCAAGCTTTATATATAGATATATATATTTATATACAAGGCAAGCTTTTAAACTGGTTTGTTTTGATACTGAGCAGCACAGGTATGAGGAAATAAAAGCTGAAACCACAGTAAACAAGTCCAGAGAGAGCACAGCTACTGTTGGTCCAGTTTGGGCTGATTTGGCAATCAGCCATGACTGTCTTACAGAGGATTTTAATAAAACACATCTGGGCCATTTGAGCACAATGATAAAAAGATGGATGGATGAGTTATCATAGCAAATGATGAAGCCAAGCCATAGCAGTGTTTCTGTGTGGAGGTTCTAGATTAAAAAGCTTGGGATACATTTATCTTAGATGATTTCAAGATCATTTTTCCTATTGAAAAATACTTCCCCTGATCATTATCATTGCTTTATACTATCAGAATATTTTATTACTGTTACAAATATATTATCAATGGCATCATTATTTACAGGCATGTAGCTCTTGATCTGCTGCATGTTATGTTAAATGCTGTTGGTGAAGAGAGAAGATGACAGCAGGCACCCCTTTGTATCTAAGATATGTGAGCCCAGAAGGTTGGCAGTTACGAGGCACAGGAATTAAGAAGCCAGATGAAATATTTCATGCCATCACTGTGTGAATTTGCATGGATCTTTCAAGATTAAAGACATTTGAAAACTGGGGGCCTAATCTTCAGCTTCTATTTACTTGAAATTGCAGGCAGAATCCTTTCAGTATACATTTATCTATATCAGTGTTAAGCTGCCAAGTGCCAGAGTGAACAGGAATTGTATGTACTAATTTAGTGACATGATAATGCAAATAGCAAACTGTGTGGTTTGCAGCATCCATTGCCCGTGGATGGGCACAGAGAATGGGAGAAGGAAAGGTCTAATTACCTCTTCAAGCAGTTTGGGTTTTCTTTGATTTGTTACTTCCAGACCTCAGGAACAGAGGGGCTGGTAAGCAACATGGTACATGACAGGCAGGTGAAAACTGCCAAGATAACCAGTAAAAACCATCTCACACATTAATGAGCTCACAATCCAAAATGGACAGAGAGAAATAGCTTACAGATAAAATACACATTCACAAAGCAGAAAAATAAAGCCCATGAAAGAAGGGCATAAGGTTAGGCCTGTGCTGGAAGCCGTATGAAGCTATGGCATTTCTGTTTGCTAAATGGGAATATGCTTATCCATGAGCTGAAGCTGTTTCCTGAATCAGACTCTTAGCCACTGCTTAATATCCAAAACGTTCAGCTTCGGCAGCTGTGGCAGAGAGGTACTAAAAGTAATGAAAATATGTGCTTCATTTATATTAAAAGGATATGCTTGTCACTTTTACCAAGATTGGTTGGGTTTTATGCTACTGAGTCCTTTGCTGAAGACTGAGTTTGTGTGGAAAAACAAAGTCTGTGCAAATCATCTTAGAGAGCTAGAATTGCTCAGCAGAGTCACTTTGGAGCAGATGGTCTCAGTGACATTTTAGAAGATAACAATGGGTGAGGAAAAGCTTCTAAGCAAGACCTGAAAATACTAGTTTAAAATATTTTTTTTAAAAAAGGCAAAACAAACCCCAAACCCAACAACAGCAGAAGACTTAAGGGAAAAGGTAAAAAAAGCCAAGGTAAGAAAGCATCTGTCAACTATGGGAATGACTGGGTCAAAGCAAAATGACCGGGTATGTGGAATTAGAGATAGAAATCATGCACCAGAGAAAAGACTGAAAGTGGAACTCAAGACGAAACATCAAAAGATCCAGAAAGCTGGTCTCCAAGAAATCCACCCACGCGGGTGATGAAAGTTTCATGAATTACTAACAAATCTAAGTGTTTGCCTCAGGAAGCTCCCAACTGTATCTCAGATTTTAATTACAGAAAGGCTGAGGGAAGGTGGGGAAGAGAATGCCAGTTCATTTAACTTTCTGAGCCCTTGTAACTGTTCATGTCCTTGACAAAGAGGAATGGGTGTCAGCATTCGGGGGGGGGACCACTAACAGTGGACATTTGGTTGAAATATGGGACAGCCAAAAATGCAGTTTATTGCAGTCATAAGACATATGTGGTGTTGACAGTTCCATGACAATTTTGTTGGGTAAAAAACAGGTGTTTGATTCCTAATAAAAAACTGTTGAAAAATTTGGGATTTACTGTTGTCTTTTTCATTTAGATTTCATATTATTCTCCTCACCATGTTTGATATTTTTTATTGCAGCAGTAGAAACCATCAGTTTGAAACAAGGATATGTTTACAGAATTTCTTATTTTAATTTCTGTGTATTAAAATTTCAGACTTTGCTTCCAACCAAGAGCAACAACTCAGTAGAAAAGCCATTATTTTTTTTTCAGCACTTGAGTTTAAAGAAAAGCCAAGGCATACAATCACAAGAAAATAATTTATAGAGGCAAGACTGAAAATAAACAAAGAAATTATTCCTATCTGAGCTGAAAGCTCTCTATGGACAGACTTTAGTTTGCTTCCATAAATTAGAGATGTGGCACCATATATCCAGATAAATGTAGGTTTCTTCCAGGTTTATCTTTGAAATCCCAACTCTATAAAAGATAAATTCCACTCTTCCACTACTAACTTTGTTCTCCTTGTTGATAGGAAAATAAACATGTGAAGACTTCATTGTATAAATATCCTTTTGATGGAACCTGCTTACAAAAACTCTGTATTTTGTATTGTAAATTAAAGCCTTTCAACCCATAGAAAAGTACAGGAAGAGACAAATAAATGATGTCCACCATCTCTGCTGGGCTGCTTTGATCGCCTCTCATAATTCAGCTGCCAAGTACTACCAGAGTTATGGTGCTTGGTACATGACTGAGGTGAATGTGCTTGTGCTCTTTCTTGCACCAATTTCACATGCCTACAGTTCACCTCCTACTCTGGAAAAAGCTGCAGACCAGCAGCTTTTCCCTCATGTCATTGTAAATTAAAAGAAACCCCCAAAATACCTTAATACTGACATTCTGGTGGGATGCTTTAAATTAATAGAAGTTTACCCCTGTTAAGGTTCCTTTCCTTCAGAATCTCTGCATAGCTACCTTTTAAATTGTGTCATATTTGGCTGTCTCATTCCCAGGCCCTGCCAGGATGAAGATTAGGCTGCCACCACCCACCAGCCCAGTGCTCTGTCACCAGTTGTGCCACAAAAAGCTGACAGAGGCCACAGCTGACACAGAAGAGACAGCTCAGCAATGGGAAAGGAATGGGGAGAAATGTAAACTTGAATTTCCCCCTTCATCTCACATGCACCTCAGATAATGATTTGCACAAAGAAACCTCATTCCAATTGGAGATTCAGAAGAGCTTGTGCCGTAAACAACAATAAACAGCCTTTTGTAAAGGAAAATGGAGGATTATCTAAAAGGCAGGCCATACAAAACCTGCTGAAATTCAGTGAGAGATGGATACAAAGGCCGTCTGCTCTTTGAAATTCTCCCCGGCACAAATAATTTTGTCTGGATTTTTGGCATGAAAACAAACGCATCTATTCCTCCACCTTCCCTTCTTTAGTGCAGTCCTTTTCCACATCATTAAGAAGTGTATAGATGCATATTGCCACTCTAAACAGTATCATGACTTCCTAAATAATAAGCCACTACACGTTCATAATTGAAAAAGTCAATTTTGACAGTGTAAGAAAAAAAGGGAAAAAACCCCACCAAATTAATCATTAGAAAAAACACATCATTTGTCCCCTAAACTCCTCTCATATCATCATTCATAAAGAAATGCATTACCTATTATTACTTCTGCTGAGAGATAACTCTAATGACTCTCACAAAAACATGTGCAGGCTGTGCTCAAGAGCTCCCTTCTCAACTACTGCAAGAACCTGGTGCTCGGCTACATCTGGATTTCACTTGCAGAAAATAAAGAAGCCACAAGGAGCAGATGAGAATTCAAGTCTTCAATAAACAGCTTAGTATGGCAAAACTGACATCTAGTTTATTTTGGGGTTTGCGTCTTACTTTGTTACTCAATCAGATTTTAAGGACTGACAACCTGTTTTCCACCACAACTACAATGCTGGCTTCAAAGCGTGGGGCCTTTCAAGAGATTCCTCATTAATTTTTAGCTCTTTGCATCCCTTATCTCCCAATGGGAGCAGAGCTGCATCAGTGTCCAAAGGGAGGACTTGGGATTCAGAACATTTTCCATTTGAATTTCAGTTCAGAGAAGACAGTACACCAGTTCCAAAAAAGGAGGAGAGGCTGACACTTCATTTGAAACAGTGTGAAATTCAAGACAAAGGGTTTTAGATGGGAAAGGAAACAATCCTTAAGATATGTTTGCCTTTTTACACATATCTTGTCTACTGTGTATGATAAGACACTTTTCTTGGCAGAGCCATGGACCGCTATTTTAAAAAATGAGAGAGAAAAAGCATCTCACTCCCCAGCTGTGCATTGCTCTTTTGCCTGAAGATTTGTTTTGGCAGGTTCTTTTAGTCGCATCCTGTTCAGGTTACTCTCAGGAGCCATCCCTTTGAAACATGGTGATACCTTGCATAAAGAAATTAAGTAGCAGGATCACCAACATCATGAAGGACATCACAAGACAAAAGTAATCTCAGAGGGAAATATATCTATTCTGTCCTCTTTTGAAAGTGCATGATATAGAACAGTCCAAATAATTTAAAGTATTGAAGGATCACAGTAATGCATTGTAGATATTGTATGACCAGAAAATACAAGAAATGAAAGGAAATATGAAAAAGAAATAAAAACCCCACAAAAAAAACCACAGACAAATGAACTCTGGAAAAGGAAAGCCTGCAGTGTTCTATTTGCTATGCAACAATCATAGATCTTACCAAATCACACCATTGTATCTTTGTATAGACTCCTCTGTGTGATTACTGCTGAAATGTGGGACAAAGTACATTGCTATATTCAACTGATATGGGCTGCACAACACTGAATAAAGGATTTCTTATTTTTTTTTTTTTAATATGGAACAGATGGTCACCTTATTCAAGCAGCTGTTGGGGGGGGGAGAGAAATGATTCATGATCAAGCATCAAAGGCTAAAAATGCACTCTTTCAGATGAGCTCCCTCCTGCTAAGCAGTGGTATCAGCATTCAGCCACTAACTGATATAAGACAGGAGAAGAGAAGTGAGGTGAGAGGGCTCCTCCTGACCAGCTCTGCCCACTGCTCCTGGTGGGATATGAGCCATACCTGTAAATCCAAACTGGTGCTCAGCAAAATCTCTTGACTATGTCTCTAGTGGGTTTTGGTTGGGGTTTTTTTTAATGTCTACGTTTAATGTTAACAAGTGGAATTGCTGGAGAGTGAAGAAATAAAAAGCTGAAAGCCTACAAAACTAAAACTTATGTATTTCAGGAGATTATGTTTTATCACTAGGTGGCATTGCTCTAAATCTTTCAGTGCCTCCTTTCTGAGCTCTTTACTGTATGGGTAATGCTCTAACAGCTGCTGAAACACACAGGTTTCACTGAGGTGCCACCAGCCACGCTGCTCAAAACGTGCACAGCGTGTCAGCAAGTCTATTCCATGTGAGATTTTGTTCTACTTTGGCCTCAGCTCTTCTGTTTACTACCACAGAAATAAACACAGTCCATAACCAGATGCTCAGTTACTCCAACTGAAAGCCTCAGCCTACTCAGAAGCATTTCTAAAACAACCCCAGCCCCCTCTGACATTTCCCTCCCTTCCACAAGTCACTCCCACAAATGTTTCCACCAGGGACAGCACAGTTGGTTATGGCTCATGTTCGTGTGTCACACGACAGCTGTAAAGCCAGGGCTTTTTCCCAATTCACTGCACCACTGAGCTGACTCACTGGCCTGTGGAATTTGAAAAACATGCTTAAAAGTTATTTTCAATTTCTTTTTTTCACTTGAGCTGTCTGTGAAAGCTGTTAAGGAAAAGTGCAACAGCGTGAGAAGAGTAAAAAAGCATGAACGTTTGTGTAATCTCTAAACCTGAATAAAGTTTTCAAGAGCATAGAAATGAGACAAGTCCTCAAACCTCCACTTTGAAGCAACCTTAGCAAAGTGTGTCCCTAATTCAATTTGAAAGCTCTCGTAATCCCATTCTGACTCCAGCAACCAGATCTTAAGTACTGTGTCTGAGGCTTATGACCCAATGAACAGCGCTACCATATCCCAAAGGGGGTTTAAACCTCCAAGGAGGTAAAGCTTGACCAAGTCCAGAAATTAAATCCTAAATCCCCTAAAACATAGACTGGGCAAAGTGACTCTTTATGCACGTCATATTCAGGAGTCACTGGATAAGAAATATAGCAAGGTCTTGGAAAAAAGGACTAGAGCCCAGGACTCCTCATTCTCAGCTGAGGACCTGGAGCACCAGACAAATTGTGACCTTTACACATTTACATTTTCAAGACATAACTAGTGAGAACATTCAGCCCTTAGAACAAGAACAGGAAATCCCTCCACATTTGCTGTCTTAGCACCTACATTCTCAGCTCCAGAGTTCTGCCTTTCCAAGACAAGCCCTTTAGTATAATATACTCTGAGGCCTGGATGGTACTATCTGCTTTACTGATTTGACAAGCTGATCTGGATTTGTCTCTGTTTCCACAAATGAACTTTATTAAGGCAGCAGAAATGACCCTTCACATTCTCCTGAGCTCAGATCAACACCAAGAGGTCAGAACAGTGCTATGACCAGCAATGCTCCTGTTCCACAGATCTTATCCCAGGAGTGAGGTGATTTGTAACACTCAGCATCACTGAGTTTTAGGAGGAATACATTCCAGCTCCTTTTAAACCATTTCAGGGCAACGACAGGATGCTGTTCACTCAAATGAAAACGTAGTTATTTTCACTTTCAATACTCCACAGAGTTAATTTCCAAAAGTGCAGGAATTTATATTAAACAGCCTTTATTTCCTTTACACTCCTCTTTATATGCCCTCTCAATCCAATATACACTCACATGACCATCTTCCATCTCTGAGGAGCAAGACAGGGCCTCACAAGTGGGTCAAGGAAGCTTTCCCCACACTCTGAGCTCATACAGCCTGAGATTTATTCACCAGGCTCTCCAACAATCGCCTCAAGACTTTGTAACTGGGCATGTGGAACTCTTCAATCAGATTGATAACACTTACTCACCCTTGCAAAGCACTTGAGCTCTAGGGATGAAAGCAGCTTAGCACTAATGGTACCTATTGTCTTTAATCTACAAAGGCCTTGAATACATGCTGGGGAAATAAGGAATAAAAGTTTCGATGGTTTAACTGAATCGGTTTAGAAACAGTTTAGATAAAAATCAGTGAACCTCCCTTATGCTGGCTCTCATGAAAATGTCTATAAATCAGCTTCTGAACCTGTGAGAGGGAGCAGGAAGGGCTGTGTGCTGTGCTCTGAGCCCGAGGAACGTGGCACACAGTGCTGGTGTGCTGCTTGCCTGAGGGACACTGCTGATGTCCTGATACAACAGCCCTCTCTCTCTTCCTTCTTTACTGAAACAAATTCCCCGATGGATGCAGCTGGAAAACAGCCCCTCTTGCATGAAGGGTACAAGTATGCTCTTCTTGTGTGTGGTTTTTGTCTTTTTCTTCTCTTGCATCCCATCCAGGAAATGCCAGCCACTGATTAAGATCTTGTTTCCACTCCTGCCACCTTGCAAGGACCATTTGTTCCTGAAGCAGCCCAGTGCAGATGGACCAGTATCACACACTGAATCACTGTGGGTAACAGGTAACTATCACAGCTTGACACTGCTCTGTAGAGTGCACCCATTATACCACTGAGGGATAATTAGTCTGGTAAAAACCTAAAAACTGAACACTGATTGACATTAATATATTAGTCATCCTAAGAGAAGTACCCACATATCCATGATAGATGATGATGCTGACAATAGGATTTAACGATAAAAATCCATGTGGTTTTGGGGACATTTGTTTGAATTAGGGATATGTTTTTTAATCAGGCACACAGTATTGAAACACTTGCATGAAAGTTTATCAGGAAATATAAAGCCCCACATTTGCTCCCTCCAGAAGCAACTGACTGGGGTCTACAGGGATTCTAATTTTTTGGCAGAGAAATAAGCTTTTCCTACTCAAAAGCAGAGCATTCTCATTTATGCCCTGGCATCTCCAGCTGCCTGTTTAAGGTCTGGCATTTCTCTGCTCAGGAAGTGATTCCATTCGTTTCTGTAGCATCCCTCATGAGAGTCCCAACAGGACTGAGCACTGAAAGGAAAGGTCACCAGGAAATCAAAGCAGGAGAGGGCTGTGAGCTGGCAATCACATCAGCAGAAGAAGGATGACTTTGTGGCTACAGACACGTGGGCTTTTTGCAGCTTTCTTGGCCTCCGAGGATTTGGCTTAGATGTCAAATTCGAATTTCTTTTATTGAGTGTACAAAGTAAAGTCAAGCAAATGCTAGGAGGGAGAATGACTTCTGGAAAGAAGGCATACATATAACATCATAGGGACGACTCACACATATCTAAAGGAATAGTATATTAAATTGTATCTTAAATTCAGTGTTTGTTGCGAGGTTCAAGTGAAAGAGCATCTGAAATTGAAGCATTTATTAGCTATCTTTCTGCTTACAGTCATTGGTAATTAGTAGTTACCTAACATTTCTGACAAAAGCAAGGTTTCTCTGTAGTCAAGACTTTGATGAGTTGCACTGGGAATATTTGGAATCATGTAAAAAATTCTGCTCTCTCAGATTCAATAAAGATTAAAATTGCTGCAGATATATATGCATAAAAAAACCCCAATCCCAATAATGTAGACAGTTATGGGAACCAAGAGTCAGCCCAAAGGTTACAAAGTCCAGCTGGGTTTTTTCAACCATCCACAACAACAGAAGAGAAAAGATAGGGCTACTCTGAAAAACACAATTACAGAATCACACATCTAGGAGAAAGCACTGGCAAAGAAGGGACATTTAAGACCAGGTGCATTACTGTTATAAGAACAATCGTATTAATAATCCACATTCAGACATGATTACATTGAAGATGGAAAGATTAAGCATTAAAGGAGTGAGATCTTACAGGTGGGAAATAGGTTTTAAGATATAAATTGCTAAGCTTGTGGGAAAGGCTGTGATGTGGTGCATTTGGCACGACAGGGTTGGAATTGCTAACCTAATAGAAGACTCCCAGTTTTTTGTACCATTGCTTCTTTTAAAATAAAGGAAAATAAAAGGACAGGGCTCATAGAAGACCTTTTTTCTTTTATTTTTACCCCCAAGCAACACACACATGAAATAATCTGCACAGAAGTTTCATTTTCCCTCATGGATTTGCAAAAAAAAGTCTGGTAAACTTTGGTTTTCACTTATTACAATTAAAACATCTGCTGTATGAAGAAAGGCAAAGATTAAGACTAAGCATTTTGTCAAAGAGTGATAGATCTCTGAAAAGTCTTATCAGCAGGGCTTGGCAGCTAATGGAAAAATTACAAGGCCACGAGAGAGAAGAACCAAGTTCTGTGGGTTGAGCAAACGCCAGACATGGCAGGTGATCTTTTCCAGACTACAGAAACCCCCAAAAGGCAGGGACAGTTTCCAACACAATGGAACATTCATTCCTAAGGCATGTTCTGTAGTACAAATCCCTCTGGCAGGATAACACCTGTACCTTTTGTACTGAACTTTACCCGTTCTGACTGCATTAAACCAAGGATGACTAAGGGCAAAAAATCCCAAAATATATGATGAGTAAGTCTTGACCTGACCTTCTCTACAAAACAGTACAGGAGGTCTACATCCTCCTAGGTGAGGCTTTGATCTGAATATGACAATCAAGTACTAGTTGTACCTTGACGGCCCCACTAGGAAGGGATGGATGTCTCAGAGCCTCCCTGAGGAGGAAACTGAGCTGTAGCTCCCCTTCTGAACTTCCTTGCACAACAGTTAGCACAGGAGGCATCATCTGTTGTCCCCTCCTTTCTCAAAGCCAAGGGGTGCCTGGAGGATATAATGGTTTTAAGATCTCAAGGATCTTCAGCCCTGTTCACATTTGGATGTGGCGAGGTTGGTTACACCCTGCCAGATGACCCTTTCATGCTGCCCAGGAAAATGTAGAGATAGAAGTAATACAGAAAAAGTTGCAAAGGGGCCTGAAAAAAGAGTGTATGAGACTGAGGGAAAGGAAAAGCAAGGAGGAAGGAAATGGCAACGGCAACGCAGAAGAGGATGAAGGAGGCAAAAAAGTGAAAGATGAATAAACCAAAGACAATTTAGAAGAGAAAAATGGTCAGAAAGAAGAGACGGGGCCAAAATATGTGCAGAGTCCACTACTGTAAGAAACTGCTACAGGAGACTAAAAAGCTGAGCAAATGTGTGAGCAAGATGAATATCTCTGTCACTGCACACGCATGGCCTCCTCCGTCCAGGCAGCTTCCCTGCACCAGCTTCCCTTTCTGGTACATCTGCCCAGTAGCCTAAAAGTTCATGTCCAAACTTATTGAGTCTAATATCTGACAAAGCATCCTGCAAAGCACCCAAGACCAGCTCTAAATAATCAGCTGGTGCTGTCTCTTCATATCTGGAAGGGCTGGAATGCAGCACCATCACAGCATGCCCTTAAGACTCTGCAAACACATCCAAACTGGTGAACAGTTGTTGATTTATCATGCAGTTCCCTGGAGCCACAGGAAGGTTCCATCACCACAGAAAATTCCTGAGAGGTGCCTTGAATTCCCTTCCACCTTTGTTGCAAATACGAAAATGTTGAGGTATGAGATGCTCCTTAAAATAAAGTGCCTCATTTCAGGAAAAGGAAAGGTGCTGCTTCAGCATCATCAGACATTACAAATTCTGCTGAGCTCAACAGAAATGTCATTGATGCAAGGGAAGAAGAAGGGATTGCAATTCTGCACTGTTTTTATTTGGTAGTAAACACCTCTAAAGCAGACTGTGCCCTGGAGTGCCTTTCACACGAACCTGGTGTTCCCCAGCAGGACTGCTTATGTGAACAGAATTTGGCAGTAGCTGCCTTAGATATAAAGCTACAAATTTGCTACTCATAAGCCTGTGTTATTTCCTCAACGCTTATTTACTCCTGGCTTCCAAAAGTTGCCATAAGACAGAAAGAAACTACAGCTTTTTTGGTGAAATGACAGAAAAGTGGCAGTCCTCCCAGCTGCAGAACTGTGAAAAGATTGTGGCTTGTTAGATATATTCTTTCTGACTGTATTTTTACAGAAGGAAACTGGTGTGGGTATGTACGATCCAAGGTCACTTTCTCAAAGATGCTAGTTGAAAGCAGCTTTTTTTGGGAAAACACACAAAAATCCTCAAGGGACCAGAGCTGCTTCTCTTAAAAGAGCTCTTCCTTCTCTCACAAAAAGTTCTTAAGAGTCCCTTCAGACCAAGTCTTGGGGTATCTGCAACCATCCATTTGGAAATACTGTGCCCCTCTTCTAGCAGTCATCCCTCTCATGCTGTTCTACAGCTAAGGGAAAACCAAACACCACAACTCAGATGTCTCTTCCTAGGATACCTTTCATCCAGTGCAGCTGTAGACTCAAATCTGTTAATACTTTGTTAATTTGTTACCCAAGACTGGCAGGATCCTCCAGACTCTACCTCTGCCTGACGCAGTCC
The DNA here is from genome assembly GCA_035047865.1 of Dendrocincla tyrannina. Classification (NCBI taxonomy): domain Eukaryota; kingdom Metazoa; phylum Chordata; class Aves; order Passeriformes; family Dendrocolaptidae; genus Dendrocincla; species Dendrocincla tyrannina. The sequence continues at coordinate 17,380,535 of JAWWMP010000116.1, forward strand.
CTGTCTGAAACTAAAGAAATGGAGCTTTTAGGCACATCTGAAGGTGCAAACGACACAGTATTCCTTGGCTCTTCCCTGGGCAGAGATAGCATCAGTGATGCTTTTATCCTAGGACCGAAGGAAAGGAGGCTGAGGATTTTCAAAATTTGGCTTGGTATTTTTGCAATGGAACAAACAGAGTGACAAACTAAAGTCAGGCATGTAACTTATAAAAACACAAGGAAATTTCTAAGAGTTGTAAAAATAATACAGTTCCCCTCCTTCTCAGTTTATTGATCTCAATCATGAAAAAAACTCCAATTTCCAGTACTTTCTAGAATCAGGGTCCCTAGTGCACTGAAGTTCACAAGCAACTTGTCTTTCCAGAGGACCAAAGATATCAGTGAAAGCAGAATGCTCTCTCTGTTGAGAAATAGCTTTATGAGAATAATTTTAATTTAGAAACCAGAGCACATACTTCTGCAGAGATAGAACAGATGCAGTGGGCAAGTAAAGTCTTTTACCTTGAAACACACTATTTTCTCATTTCTAAGTGATCTTTCACAGTCTTAGTTTCTGTATTTGCCTTTCCCCTCTGGCACTTCAAAATGAAGACCAGGCTTTAAAAACACTGTGCATCCCAATGTTAATCAGCAAGAAAAATGTCACTGGGGATGGGATAAGCTGCTGACCTTAAGTGTTTAAATCTAGGTTTAGAGTCCCAAAACAGTCTAAATTTACCATTGATTTTGAAACATTTCTCAGAAGAGGTCCCATGAGTAAGGAAAGAAGCTGGCCCCAGAGCTCCAGGCGCAGCCCAAGACATTGCTGTGTGAGAGCAGGACCACTGGTGGCTCCACCACAGGGTGAGCAATGACCACGTCAGTCACCTCAAAGCACCCGCCACCATTTATGTGAGAATGGTTAAGGACATGTGGAATGCTAGAAAAGAACATACAAAGCATTATGCAAAGGAAAAAAAGGGGAACAATTTCAGCAGCCTTTAATATTTGAGGCCGTACAATTTGAGTCCTTGCACACAGCAGGAGGTATTTGACATTTTCCCCTTCAGAGATTAGCACTTGCAGGTATTGATTTAAAGTAGGATTTATACCATAACTGCCATTTTTATGAAGGGCACAATGAGAAAGATTAGCAAGAGATCGCCAGGCATGCCGCCCTTAATCAGCTGCAAACTTTTTTCATCTTAAACCTGCAGCTTTGTCAGTAAAAATAAAAAGCCCATAACAAAGTGGGGTAGCAGGAAAAGGGCATTCAGCCTAAAGGAATAAAAATAGCCACTAAGAAAGAATACCATAAAAGAGCTTTTTCTGTTTTATTTTTATTCTGGACCAGATTCACAACCCATGCTACCTCTTTTTAAATCTTCTTGTCTGGTTTGGATTAGAATTAAAGCTCCTTCTCAAGCACTAAGCTCTCCCCACATCCCTTACAGGATATGGGTCCCACCTGAGTGTGTCAGAAAGCTGCCAGGTCAACTCCTCATACCCAAGTCCCTTGCCGGATGCAGTCTCAAATATTGCGCATCCCTTTTTTACTCAGGAGTCTTACTTTGCAAAAAATAGATTTAAACCCACAATGTATAAGAAAAAATCCCATCCACATCTGTATGAATGAGACTTGAAGACTGAATATATTTATTAAGAAGAGTTTTCTTTTGCACAAATACAAGCAACAACCTTGCTCCTTTTGACTTTTTAGTAGGGGCTCAGCACCTACTTTATTCTCAGTGCAATTTGCCCACATGCATTTCAACATTCCTTGTCCATCTAATCCATTCTGAAAAATCCCACTTTTGCCTACTTGGCAGCTGTGAAAACATATGCTGCAGCCAGGTGTATTTTAATTATGAAGGATAAAAAACTGCAGGGAAAATATATTACATTTTCTGCTTCTGTTCTAGTTACTCAACTTCTCTCAACCTCCATATTAAAAGTACGAAAATGGGTGCCTCTTTCACTGCTAAAACCTGCTTGGAAATTGGTCTGCTGTATAGCCTGCATTGTGAGATTTAAATAATTTTACTCTAAAAGTTACGAAAGCACCAGAGTTTCTTGCCTCTGAATGAAAGGGATTAATATTTACATTAATTATATTTTTCTTCATAAGTCTTGATTAGTCTGTATGGCCCTTTATCAATGGTGCCCTGAAAGGATAGATCTGTTTCTCTTCAGGTTATGTTCCAGCAACAATTAGAGAAGGTTTTGTTCACTTTCTGCCTGGATGAGCTTAGGTAAAATACAACGCTGGTCCTTATGAGGTACAGTTGATCTCCTGAATGCTAAAAAGCTTTGCTATCTATTCTGCTGTGTCTACAGCTAATGAAAATTTCACAACTGCCTAGTTAAGGAACAAATATTTTGAAGCAGCTCCCTATCACTCATACTGTCTTTTGAGCTCGCATTATTGATTCAAAAATGATTGAAAGTGCATCTGTTTTCAGAAAGCGATGGAGCCAAGAAAGTGGGAGAGCTGTCCATGGTGTGTAAAGACCATCATAGGTTTAGACATTTTTTCAACTGGGCCTGCTGTATTTTGGCAGTGCCTGAACAGACCCAAAAGCCATTTGTGAGTTTATGCATGTGGTGAAATGTTATGGAAACCTGGCTGTGCTAGGCTCCTTCTGTCACAGGAATTGAAGAGCAACAGAAAAGAGGAAGGGCTGGGGCAGAGACATGGAGCCTTAGGGGGCTGCTTCAGAGGGAATCAGAAAGATGATGTACAGCCACAGCTGCCTCTCCCACCCCAAACAGCAGTTTTCTGTCTGGGAACAGCAGCAGCCAGCTTGACTTCTGTTGGGGTTTAAGCCCAGCCAGCGACTGAGTACCACACAGCTGCTCACTCACTCCTGCACCAGTGGGATGGGGTGGAGAATCTGAAGGGTAAAGGCTAGAAAATTCATGGGTTGAGATAAACACCATTTGATGGGAGTAGCAGAAGCTGTTTATGCGAGCAAAGCAAACCAAGGAATTAATTCACTGCTTCCCAAGTCTGACATCTCCAGGAAAGCAGAGCCCCATCACACGTAATGGTTACTTGGGAACACAAACAGCGTCACTGCAAACCTTCATTCCTCCTTTTTCCTCCAGCTTTATATACAGAGCATGATGTCACATGGCATAGAATATCCCTTTGGTCGGTTGGATTCAGCTGTCCTGGCTCTGTCTCTTCCCAATTTCCCACATACCGTCAATCCCTCACCAGTCTCACAACACAAGAAGCAGAAAAGGCCCTGGCTCTGTATAAGCATCTCTATATTATCAACTCTGCGTTCAGCACAAATCCAAAGCCTCCTACCAGCCACTGTGAAGAAAATTAACCCTACCCCAGCCAAAACTTGCACAACTTCCCAGGCACCTGGCCTAAAAATAAATAGGGGGAACACTTTCCTGTTTATTCTTTTTTGATATTTGGTTGTTTGGTTTGTTTTTTGTTTGTTTGGGGTTTTTTTAATCTGCAGACTCCAGTTTGAGAAAACTGCTTTCCTCATCTGCACCTCTCCAGTGGGAAGCTCTCAAAGGAAAAATGTCAAAAAGCAGTGGCCCTCCACAGCCCAACGGGGCCAATTTATGATGGCTGAGGACCTGACCCAGACTGCTTCTCTCATTTCTCTGCTACCTTATCTGTATTCAAAATGTTTTGTTATCAGAGGTTTATCTTATGAAATAGTAATGCTATCCTGGTTCAGTGCCAAGGCTGGGCTAAGGGATGGCAACATATTAATGCTCCAGGGAATCAGCTCAGTAACCAAACTGTCAGTCACAGCTCTCTGAAACTATCCTGGTAATAATAAATGTTGTCAGATATGTTCATTGCTGATGTATTAAAAATAGCATCCAGCAGACATGAGACTGACTCCTCTGTGTACACTCTGGGTCTAATTAAGTTGCAATGATCCAATCACCCAGTCAGAAAATAATTTAAGTTCTTGTATAAACATCTATTTCTTAAGCAGGGATATACAACCAGCCCAGGGAGAAGTCAATAAATGTGTTTAACATTAAATAAAACACAACTCAATGTAATTATCAAAGTAGAAAATTAAGACCATTGTTGTGCCCAAAGAAAATAAAAAAGCATCTGGAAGAGGAAAAACAAAGTAATATTTTATGCTTACTCTAGTAAGGCTGTACTTTTAGTGAGACCACATTTTAAAATACCAGACCAGACTTTGAAAATAGAATAATATAGCAAACCAGCCAGATCGTATAACCCTTTATAGGTTTAATCTACAGAGAGCTCAAGGTTTCCTTTTCTGCCTGAAGAGATAGGTCAACTCTAATTCTTAGATGAAAGTTGTATAAATCCAGCTTTGGAAGAAGATAATTCCTGCATTTCCAAGCCACTCCCTGCACCATATTTAATATTTCCTTGATCTCTTCCTACTACCAAATAATTTCTGTGGACTGAGACACAGTGAATTCCATAAAGTTTGTTTATAGTAGAAATACACTAGGCCTTGTGGTGGAGTGGAGATATATAAACAAAATATAAACAGAAGAAATTGTTCATAGGCTTTTATCCCCCAGAAATCTAATTCACATAAATAATATTTTGCAAATAATTGATGACAGCTTTGTGCACCTTCAGCAACTGTCTTCCACCTGAAGGAGTGTCTCCTTTTACTGGTTGCTTTCCTTTATTTTGCTTTCCAAGTAAACAAACTCACCTGACACCTTATTCATCATCCCCTAATGGGAGAGAATGTGAATGTGCTTGTGCTCCTGATTTGTTACCCTTTTTGTCAGGCAGTATTAAAAGACTGAAGAAAACAGGTTTTTCAGGGGGCAAATCGTAGCAAAATTGTCAGCCCTCAGTGATTTACAGTAAATTAGAAATTCTCCTTGCATTACCCACTCACATAACACCTGTGATCCGCTACACCACATTTTTACTCCCTTGACTGCAGAATTGTTTTAGAATTAAAAAAAAAAAAATACAAAAAACCCCAAGTTATAAAAATAAAGAGTCTAATGGGGGAGGAAAAATGTTGAACTCTAGTTTTGTTTACAGCTGGCCAGAAGTATTAAAAAAAATTAATATGGTCCTCTCAAAATTGAAAGATCAAAGAAGTTTGGGCTTGGGAGGAAGAAGTATTCCACCTCTATACAGCAACATGCATCATTTCTAAAAGGAAATCATTCCCAGGGAGTCTACAGCCCATGAAACAGAAAGGAAAACTGGACATCATCCTGAGGAGCTACAGGAGACATCCAGAAAGTTCCCAAATTGCTCCTTGGGGCTCAGGGAGTCCCCACTCTCCGCCAGCCAGTTATTGGTACTGAGAGCAATGGACTCTCCACAAGCTAGAAAACATCCAAGCGTTTTGATCCTCAAACTTGGCACAAATCTCTTCCAGAACTGGCAGTTCTCTCCTGAAATCAGAGAGGCTGAAAGAGCTCCTCTGCCTTGGAGCTGAACATCTTTTATCCCCATAGTACGACAGCTACCGAACCATCCTGAGAGCGAAAATTCACGGATGTCAACACTGGATTCAATCAAATCTTGCCAAACCCCAAATACAGGGTCATATCTCCCTTTACTTGAGAAAGAAATAACACCAACATTTTTCTTGAGCCCTTCTTCTGCGGTGGGGAGGGTGCTGAGCAGGACCATTTCCACTGCTTCCTGCAGCATTCCACTGGCCTTTTTCCAATCTCATCTAAAGTGTCCTTAGGTTAGGATAAGGCTGCTTGAGTTTCTCTTCTCATGCACAGTCCTCCCAAGAGGAGATGACTGTACTTGAGTGTTTATGTTTCAATTACCGGCCTCCAACACCAACTCTGCACGCTGTCCAATGAAAACATGCTTGTTTTCCTGTTGATGTGCACGACAACTTTTAGTTAATACACCCCCAGACCACAGAAGTCATCAATGAGATATTAATTTTTTGTGCTGCTTGAGTTACAATTCCCGCCTGAGCAAACTTAAAAGGTCCTCTGTCACAGGAACAAGCTGGTTACACTTTGAGTGTCTTGCTCTGAGTCATCAAAACATTTGAGGTCTCTGAATAACTTCAAAATATCTAAATCCAGCAGGAAAGGCTAACAAGAAATAAAGCTGAAAGCTTGTTCACACTGCCCCATGTGATCAAAGAGAATGAGAGGATGGGCAGAAAAGCCACAGAGTCGGTGACTGAGACTGGACAGGAAGGGATATCTGGGGAGCTGCTGGAAGTGCTTGTACTTGGGAAGATTGTGTATTCCTCACTGTAGGAGATGGAAGCAATTAACCTACAGCCTGTGTGCCTTGGCCACCTCTAGAAAGGAGGAAGGAGACAAGCAGAAAGCTGCTCATATCTGAAATTTATGATATCTGGAGTATCTCAAGGGAACCAATTCCAGCAGGGCAGATCTTAAGGCAAAGCACAGGGCTGGGAATCAGAACAATAGGATTTTACTCCTGTTTCTGTCCATGGAGAGAAAAAGACATTTTAACTCCCTGTTTCCTTTCCCATCCCTTTGTCTGCTACGTCAACTTAAAAAAAACCCACTTTATGTGCTTGCAAATTAGCACCCTTATCCTGAGCAAGACTAAAAATTGCAGCAGGCTATAAACAAGCGTTATGTCATCAAAATTACATTTGTTTGGGAGGCCACTTCACACACTGGGTCAGAGAAGCCATTCCTGCCATGCTTCACAATAAAAGCCATTCCACAGGAAGTCTCCCTTCTTGCTGCGTTGGCCAGAGCAGACCTGACTGAGGGCACAACAGGGGTAGCAGGGATCAAAGCCCATCCCACAGTTTGGAGCCTTTTTAAATTTAAGACCCAATTGCCTATAAAACATCGTAAAGCACATTCAATCTAAATGAAAGATTCGATTCCTACCCAAGCTGTCCAATCCAAACATCAGATTCAGTGCCTTCCAAACAAAAAGGGTCTCTACAAATAATATTATGAGAAATTTCTAAAGAAGAAGGGCTGGGTAGATCTTCAAGTAGCTTTTCCACTTATAAAGTTCTTCCCTAAATAAAGGCCTATATAAGAACCAAAAGAATCCTCCTGTAAACTAGGATTTTACATTTCTTCTTCAATGTAGGCAGAAATGACTCCACAAGGTGAAGAAACGAAGAGAAGCAACGGAGTAGCACCTCATGCTTCCTGTGGAGGCAGGTCCAGTGCAGCCAGGCAGCAATTTGCACTGGGAACAAAACAGATTTAGAAAAGCTTCACCCCTCTACTGCAGTTCCCCAAGGGGGAAATAGAGCTCCGAAAGCCCTTTTATTTAATCAAAACCTTTATTCAGGAAATAGTACAGTGTCCAAGCCCACACATAACATTGTCTCCTAGTACTAATAAAGTCAGATGAAAACACGACTCAGTTTGCCCTCTGTAGCCTTTGGGAATCTCTTAGAATACAGTAAACCATTAAGAAAGTCCAGTAAAGATGCATATTACCTTATTACATACCTGCCTAAAAATATACACCACTGTCACTTCTTAACAGTTTCTTTGAGAATGCCAGTGCAAAGAGAAAGTGGAACATCTCTGCTTAGTATGTTAATCATGGGAGGGTGTCTGTGTTACACACACCATCAAAGAAACTGCACTTTTTATGCACATCTCTTCTTTTAGGTCTGCCTCATTTCTTTACTTGCCACAAAATAGGAAGTCAATACGTTTGAGATGAAATTTAGTGGCCATGTTATTGCAGTGAATTAATCTTTCAAGAAAAACAAGACCTCCTAAAAGATATGGGTTTAAAAATACACAAATGTATATCAAACAATTTCCCCAGATCATTACTGATTTTGCAAGACTGTTGGCAGAAAACTGACTTACAGACTCAAAATCCATTCTCTCTCTCTCTCAACCCTAAGCCTGGGTATACCATGAGAGCAATCTATATTAAATTTACAGCTAACCTGATCTAGGTTTTACCATCCCTCTCTGAGGGCAAAGAATTCTATGGCATTTGGAAAGGGCAGGTAGTTCACAGCATGAATTTTTCAGTAGCATCCATTTCAAAGAGGTGTCTTCACATGAATGAGCTCTACTCGCTACTTGTGGAGAGCTTTGCCCGGGCTGCTTTGTTGTTACTTTTTTTCTTTACAAATAACTGTATATCATAAAGCTCTGTCTAGCACACATTTATGAACCTGAGTGCTGCTTTTTTCACAGGAAAACTGTCTGGACAAAAAATCCCAGCACCTTCAGAAGGCTGTTGGTTTCATGGAGAAAACACCAGCAGCTGCGTTATCAAATAACCTGAAGGTTGTGCTGGGTGTATAATAAAAAATGGATTTCTGTGTGAGATGAAAGAGGTGGAATGAAATTAATCTTTGCAGCTCCTCTTCAGAACATCAAATAATGTATCTGACCAATGGAAACCCCAATTGAAGGTCTTATTACAGCTGGACACACAGACAGCATTTGTTTTATGAGACCACGTAAATGCACCCTAAAGCACTAGAAGAGAGCTTAGTTTGCAGTTTCTAAAATCTTTTAAAAGGCTACCTAAATTTCATATGTTTGATGTAGAGTTACCCACAGAGAGAAAAACAAATGGGTGTAAATATATGAAAACCCCATAAAAATGTAGACATATTTCATAAGTAACACAGTCTTTTCGATACATCCTGTAGAAAAAGAGGTTTCAGTTCCTTGCCTTTACCATGAGTGTTCAGCCTAAATTGCTGTCCTCTTTAAAAGTTTTCAGCTCTGAAAAGTAGAATACTTCAGAAGACAAATAGCTGATTATATTGAAATATGCTGAGATAATCAAGATACTTTGCAGTGATCTTGTTTCTTTGTTCCCTGTGAACTCATCTGTTGTGCCAATGATTCATTTTAGTCCAGTAGCAACTTGCTATCCATCAATCCTGCTTGAGTATTTCTAGCTTAAAACAAACTAAATATTGATTTGAAACTGAACAGAGCTCCCATGAAATTGAACTTATTCATCCTTTTGCTAACTGAACCATCAGTGATGTTTTCCCCATATACCCCGTAAGACTTTAGTTATTATTCTAAACAAATGAATTTGGGACAAAAATAGAAACAGCCATTAAAAGATAATGCTCCTGGATAATTCTTGTTTCCAGTTCTGTCTTCATATATGTGTAAATCCTTCATGATACTCCAAGCTGAATTTAAATGCTTTTCAGGTATAATTTTGTGCTATATAAGCTTGTCTTGTTAAAAATTGAGAAGGGGGAGAAACAACCTTGTGACTGTGAACTAAAATAGTGCTGACAGTACTCTTGAGAGCCAGACAGTCTGTCTGTACTCTCACATAGCTAATTTTTACAAATGAAAGAAAATGGCAATCAGAAATCAATATATATATCTAGAACCTCCAAAGCAGAACTTAGAAGAAAAAAATAAGGCATCAACTGGCCTCACAAAAGTCTCTCATGCCCCAAACACAGCAGCACTGCATGTAGTTCAGGTGCCAAAGTGGCAGAAAGTGACCCTTCTGTACAATAGCTGCCTAATAGAACTGTTTTGACAACAGTACTAAAGGAATTACTTATAATTATTGCCTCCAGGAAGATGTTTCTTATGTATCTCCCACTTAACCTCAACCTGATTATGAGGACAGGCAGTGCTTTTGCAAACCCTGGTAATATGAAGCACTGCCCTGTACAAACAGCTTTTCCATTTCCTAGTTAAGGGAACCCAGTACTAGCTGTGAGCCTCTTTTTCCTTCCTTGGTTGGCATAGTGAGATTACTAAGACTTTGTGAAAGTATCCAGCATGCCAGTTTTCACATCACTACAGCAAGTACCATGGCTATTCAAACAGAACAAGTTCCTCAAAGCCACATGTGGTCCACACAAGGAAAGGTTTTACATACAGGATTCCTGGGAGCAATCACACAGTGGCTGTAGAGCAAAAAGCAGGATTGTCCTGAGCTTCAAAGACAGTCGAGAACGTCATGGATTTGCACAAAACAACTTGAAGCCACAGTATGAAAGAAGGAATCACAAAAGGCTTTTTGTTTCCAGATACAGAACAATTGAGACCCGGCAGAGCTTCCCCTGACCCTCCATGACCACAGCAGACAACCTGCACGCTCTCTCTGGGGGACAAATTTGCTTCTTCAATCATGGTTGTATCAAGGAGGAAGGGAGGCAGAGCAGCTGGTAAGGGCAGTAAACCAGGGCTCTGAGGAAGCAGAACACTTGATCCTCTCTTTTTCTAATTAACTAACACAAGAGGAACACAACAACATGCTGACTTCTTTCAATCCTCTTGGTACCATATCTAAAGTGTTTATACTGTGCTGCCATTGTGCCCCAGGGTTTTCCACTTCTCTGTTTTAAATGTCACAGCTGAGGCAAGAGCCAGTGGCAGGAGAATGAAGGTGCAGTCACCTGTACAAGAGTGACATGTTCTCTCAACAAAACCATCTCCCACCTCACCATTTAGCCCTCAGGGACAACACAACCTAGAGAACTGTCAGTTTCATAAAGTATTTTTGAATAAAGCATTCTTCTGAGATTCGACAAACTCCATCAACCCAAGATGTAATGGTGACAGAGCTGGTAGGTGGTGAGCAACATCCTGTTTGTTGAGGACTTTTGAAGCATGAATTGTTATCCATAACTTAACTGGCTGCTTTTAAGGCAGTTTCAAGTTTGCTCCTTCTTCAAAATATGTGTCTATACAGAAAATAATAGGGAAGGAAATGGCTCATCAGAAACTACGGCAGATGAACAGTTGCAGCTTAAATAGCTACCACACTCACTTTCATTTTATAAGCAGGACAACATGGCAAGGAACCAGAGGCAAAGGGTCAAGGGCTATGTCAATATCAAGTTGGTGGCCAAATGAAATGTGTATACACAGATGGCTCCAAGTCGGTCTGTCCTTTCCTCTGTTACTCCCACTTTCTCTGGTCTCAGCAAGGAGACACACATAAGCTCTCTAAATTTTGGAGAACAATAGATGAAGAGTGTTACCAATGCTCTAGTTCAAGTGGATAGCAAAGTGTGGGCCAGCAGACCCAGAAGAGACATTTGAGGTACTCTCCCACTTCTCCTCCAATATTTACTGGTTTGTCTCTGCACAGATATCTTAGTTATGGCCTTCAAATAACTTCTTACTATTTCTCCTCTGACTCTGGAGCAGAACTTAAGAAAAAATGCCTAAAATTGAATGGCAGAGAGCTGGGCTTTTCACTATTTGCATAGTGCTGGTGTGTGGCTCTCAATCTCTGTGGACCAACCTCTAAGAGTTGTGCTTTCCACATTTGGTTGCTGCACCTCCACCTACAGAGGCAGGTGGGACCAGGATGCCATGGCAGAACAAGGAAGAGATGGACACTTCATCACACCCTCAGCACAGAGGGCTCTGTGTTTGCTCTGTGCACTAACAGGATGCCCAGCTTTTAACTGAGGAAGATTTAAACATCTTACTTGCTATCAGATACACAAAGTCACTAGAAGGCAGGAAAACTGTTTATGGAAGTGAAGTTACACCTCTCCATGCTGAACCCTGGAGTAGCAGTGCTTTGAGCAGCCAAAGGTCTGGCTCAATTTTTGTGTCTTTTCCTTGGTCTCAAGTATAATTCCCCAGAACTACAGTGGGCTGGTGATGTCCAAGGCTGTGTGTCTTCCCCGTGCTGTTAGGAACAGCAGGGCAAGTCCTCATGACCACACTGATTATCCTGTCACCTGTGATAACAGCATGGATTCCACAGGTGCAGACAGGGTGGTTTCCTGGCAAGTTGACTCCTCTCATGAAGGCAAAGCATTTGCCCCAGCAATTATCATCCACAAGGACATTTATCATTTACTTCTCATGTGGTTTTCAATTTTCTTGACATTTGAAAACAGAACTAACTTTGTGTTACAAACTCTCCCCCCCACTGTTAGTACACCTGAGACACAGAGCTCTGCTGACTGGGCGTACGACCTTCTGCTCCTCTGAAATTAAATGAAGGCTCAGAGGTTTTGTTTCCAAGGCAACTCCTTTTAGTATTTTTGCAAAGTTACACATTTCGGAGGGAACCTGTAAAACTGCCACATCCCTTAGGAAGAGCACATGTGGCTCGATTTCAGGCTCTTGTAAAAAGACCAGTTCCAACACAGGTGGAAGCTCTGACAAAGTCCTGTCACAACTTGAGTGTATAAACCTATCTAAACCACGAGGAGCTCCACTGCATGACAAAAAGTGCTAGAGAGGATGAGAAATCTTTGCTAAATATTATGCTTTCAAAGATAATTAGGAAGAAAAAAAGATGAAAGCAATACTTCTGCAGCCCAAATGAGAGCAGTACCTGCAGAAAAGCCAAATAGATTTATAAAGGAGCAATCGAACTGAAAAGAAACAAGTCCCTCCGAGCTGTGACTGTACCAGAGGTACCACTGGGAGAGGAAGTTGATTGGACATAATTCCAGAGGGTAATGGGCATGTTTTTGAGAGCATCTTTTAACTTGCCATGGAGAAAAACTAAGTGAACAAGGTTTTTTATTATTCAAGTGAACATGAATAAATTACACTGAAATGACTGTGAGTGCCAAAGCACTCAGGATTTAACAAAGGGAAATTGACTGTCAAAAAAAAGAGGAAATAATCCTAACTAAAGCTCACTCATTGAAAAATGCTGGAAACTCCAGGGCATGGCAGAGAGAGTGAGCCTCTCTAGCAAGGATCAGAAGGAGCTACATCAGACATTGCCGTGGGTAACAAGTCATGAAAATGAGGAAGGGACAAGATCGCCATTTCTGGTGGTTTAGTCCTGGCATAATTCATGAGGCCAGCAGGATCTTTTTTATCACTGTGAAAAGAGATCATTGTAGATTTGTTCTTTAATCTCATCACTGTTATTCTTACAAGGGATCATACACAATCCATGGTTACTGTCACTACAATTCACAAACACCTCCCATTATAAGATGGTGTTTTCAGTTGTTGACGACTCTGTCAAACTCAAAAGCAGCTTTATTTTGGCATTTCGAAACTTACATTTCAACCTAGAGCCTTAACACCCATGATTTTTTAAGATAAGACTGAGCTTGGGTTTATCAAAGAATAATGGCACAGAATGTAAAAATCAGCAAACTGAAGGTGCAAGAAAGATAAGTTTCCATTTCATTCACGGTTTAATTCCCAATTGTACAGCAGTTTTCCTGTGCAATTCTACGTGGGGGAGAGGACCAGCCTTCCATGCATTCCTAAAGGGAAATGGGGCAATAATGATTCTACCAGCTTTTTATCTGTCTAGATCTAAATTAAGTATTTTGGGGTTCTCCCTTTGTGAAGCTGTGAATCCCTAGAGCCAATAAGGATGAAAGAGGCAATGGTTTGAGAAATGCCACGTCAGCCAGAGATGTACTTCCACAGTGAGCATTCAGGTCCTGCTCAAGACAGCAAAACTCTGTGTACTGTGTTGAACAGCTCATCCTATCCCCTAACAAACAAAAAGTTATGATTTATGGCACTGGCAATGCTGCAACCAGCAAAAAAGTCATACGAAAAGTACTTCAGTCATACTGAGAGCTGCCCATCTCTCTAGAAATAAAGTTACTTGAGGAAGTCAATGCCCTGGATATATTCTTGCTTAGCAAATACAACTTGACTGAAAAATATCTCTGAAAAAGGAGATAAACATATTAAATATCTGCATCAGTGTAAGCTGAGTGCATCAAGACCTCAGTTCAGGCAAATATGTAAATGTATCTTTATAGAAAATAATATTTTTTTCTTCCTAGAGTGGTCTGACCTCAAGGGCATCTAGAAACAACAAAATTGAGTCATCCCAAGTTAGTATGAAGTTTTTTGGTTGGTTTTGTTGGTTTTATTTTTTTGTCTTTTTTTAATGAGTAGAACACTTGTTCTATTTCTGTAGATTCATCTGGGGTTTAGGGGGAAAAATGTGCAATTATCAAGTAAATTGTCAAACAAGATTAAACAGAATTGAGCCTATCCATCCTCTGCTGCTGCTAGCAACCTTCAGTCATGCTTTCTTTTGGTTTTAATATCACTTCCTCTCCTTCAAGGAACAGAGCCAACATCTCTTGCCACCAAGGGAAAATATTCTGTAAATGCAGTGCCTGCAGCCTGACTAAATCCTGATATAAGCTCAGCCCCAGCAGTGCACAAAGACCATCATCAGTGCTCCTGGTGGACTGTTAATTGGGTTCTCTGTCTTATTATGCTCTATTACAAGAACAACTGCAATCAAATGGCTGGCCACAAAGAATACATCAGTGACCCACTGCATGCAGTTTTTCCTGAGACATGATGGTTTTTCACCAGCAGCCACCATCCCCTAAACAAATAGAACCTGCACCATCTATCAGACAGCACCCCAAGGAGAGACCTGACTTATTCTGCTCCCCTCTTCCCCCTTTTTATTTTTACTTTTTTTTAATTTAAACCAGAGCAGATATTTCTCAGGAAGGAAAGCAAAATTGGCAGAGGAAAAGATGATGCAAAATTAAACAGCGATGCTTGCATAATGGATGACGTGACTTGTTAGAAATCCTTAATTGCTTTTTACCATTTGGTGCAACTATTTTCAGATATACAACTAACTTCCTAAAGATCTCCCTGGAGAACTCCACAACAGAGCCCAGGATCCCTCTGCCACCAAAACAAAGTACTCTCCTTTACAAGAACAGGCACATTAACAATGTCAAAGCTAATTAACAAAAGTAAGTACAATATTTGAAGCGTGGATGGAGGCCCTAGGTTTAGATATCAACAGTTGCTGTACTACTGAACAACCACCAGTCTTGAGTCTTTTATAACCATATGGGAAACTTGAGCATTAGCAAAGTGGCAGGTTCAGCCCAAGTGTGAAATATTTTGAGAGGCTTATATTTCTTGTGGCTGTACTCAAAATAACTTGGCAGCATGTTGAAAACAAACAAGCAAGATCCTTTTCTCCTCTATGCAACACTTACTTTAATTCCAGAGCTCTCCACAGCAGAATGTTGTGGCAGCCAAATTATAAATAGGTTGAAGAAGAAATTAGACTCATTCATCATTGGTGGATATTAATCCGGATGGCCCACCCACAGTTACACAGTGTGGAAAACAATACTCAGCAGATTACCAAGAGCTAAAAAGAAATACACATTGAAAGTTATTTGAGGCTCACGTTGTTTCACGTACTGTTTTCCTGAGGTTTCCCAAGTAGCTACTGGTTGAGAGCATTTACTAGAGTGGATCAACTTCTGGACTGATCTGGAATAGCAAACATAACGCCTTTAACATAGAATAAGAACCAAGAACTCTAAAATAATTCCGGTTCTATTTGTTTTTCCAAGTTTGAATGGAGAACATCAACTGGAATTCACTGAAACTGTACTTACTATTGTTACGTTTGCACTAAAAGCATCTAGACATTTTAAGATGAAATCACAACAGAAATGGTAATTTAAGTTATCCCATCCTTCATAGCAGTGTGTATACCTGATATACCTTGCTGTCTTTAGTTACTCTACTTTTCCTAATAAAAATGACCTGTTTCTTCTGCACATAGAGCACAGATCTTCTCTACAGTCAGGCAGGGTTGTTCCAATTCAGCAAACCCAATACAGGCAGAGGGTAACAACAGCAAGAGCACAGACTTATGAAAAACAGTACTAAAAAAGCACCTGGGCAAATATCAAGAACAGAGAAGACAAATAATACTAAAAGCAGTAAGACAAGTAATGACATTCAAGGCAAATATTAGATGGGTTTAATGCAAGCTGGGTGAATAAGGTAAATAGTTCAGAAGAGCATGTGGAGACCATCCCATGCCCTCCTCCAGGGAGGAGTAGGACAATTTCTGGATGCTACATGTTAACAGTCTATCATATTCAAAATAAAGAATAATTATTGCCTGGATCTTACAGTTAATTTTGTAACAAAGTTTAACCACTAATCATTGATTTAAAACTGATCAGTGGTTTAATGAAATCTGGAAACCTATAACTTTTCAATATAATTTTACAAAATGTTCTTTAAACATTATCTTTACATGATGCAAAAACGTTCAAAGATGACTGGCAAGCCCAAGCAGATGTGCAAACCTCAAAAGTCAAAACACTGAACTAAGTGTCCAAAGTTTGGGCCACTGGAAAAAGGACTGAAAACTTCCCAAGCCTCATCTTTTCTGCTTTTCTGTCTCCTGGTATCTTTGCCTTGGTCCAAGTAGCTCCCAGAAAGAGTGAGAGGAAAAGATATAAAACTCTACCCAGCATGATATTAATAGCAAATGTCTTGGAATAACTATGTCCTGCCCTTGACAAGAAGGTTCTGGAGACCAGAAATAGTAAAAAAAGTGATGAGGTACTCCTGCTTGGGAATAAAAGCAAACTCTGACAAGTTTGGCCACAACTGACTGTGTTGCAAGAGCAGAAGAACACAATTGCTCCACCGCTCAGAGCATTTGTACCAGCAGAGTGCTGCACACACTATGTATTTGTGCTTAGAATAGTAGCTGAGTTTAAAGGAAACTCAACAGTACAAGCCCCCTTATTGCTCCCCTTTTCCCACAAAATCATCCTTTTGTGATTAGGATGCTGCTGAGAGGCAGGTATGCCCTTGTCCTGAAGGGATGCCGCAGCTATAGAAATAATTAATCCAAGGGCACGGGCTGGATTTTTTGTGCTTATTTTCTGAAATCATGTTCTCTCTCTTGAAGAAAAATCATTAACAACTCCTAAAACAGCTGGTGTCATTTGCAAAATAATAAGAGAACAAAACAAAGCAAGGGCAGCCAAGCTACTTGAATAAAACTGGCTCAAGAGCAATTAGAGAAGAAATGTAAAGCAAAATATATAGACTCAAACTCTTTTGGGAGAAAGGGAGTGAATCTTATTTGCCTGCCCCACCTTGAGTTCTGGGTTAAACTTAGGCATCCCTTCTCAGAAAACATATACAACATTCAGAGACCATAATGAAAAATAATTAGAATCTCACAAATGCTTTACAAAGACGTAGGAAAGAAAGAAGTGGGTTTACCTCTGGGTTGGGAAATGCACACAGAATATAATGTAAAAATAATAATAAAAAAAAAGTCACCTGCTTTGAAGAAATAAGGAAAAAGTAAAAAAAAAACAAAACCCTTCCTTAAGTAGAAATTAATTTTTGAAAAGTTAGGAAAACACATTTACAACTCCTATTAGTAAGATATATCTATATATAGCTTCATGATACTTCATTTTACAAGTCACTATAAAATCACTCAAAAAATAACTTGATTCAGTTGAGGACTAAGAATTCTCATGAACGAGAAGATTTGCATTTACAATTTCTGGAATAAAAAAGACCAAGTCAACTGTTACCAGCCTGAGGTTAAAAACCTGCTTATGAATATGCAATTTTGCATCCAAATACATCTGAAACATCTGGTAGAGGCCAGGGACAGGACAGGTGAAGCTGGACAAGACAGCATGGTGACAATAAATCACATTGGATTCAGATTAAAGGTGACAAAAGAATCATTCCTAAGCTCACCTCTCTCTGTAGGAAGGCTTTGCACAAGTGGGCTTGGTGAACATCTTAAGAGTGTGTAAATCAGTGTTTAAACCTTCTCCAAAGAGAGAAGGATCTGCAAGTCAGGCCCTTTGTTTCCATCAAATGTAGCTGAAGTTGCCTGCCTCAAAAATCATCAGGTGGAAGAAGACAGTCCATTCACACCAAAATCTCATTACCCCAAAAATCCTATACATTATGGACAGACAAAATACTCCAACTGATGCCTGATGTACAGAGCACAGGGAGTTATGAAAACAGACGTCACATGAAACCAAAGTGAGAATTAATTTTTTATCCTGATGACCTGAGTTCCCATCCCTCACACATAACAAGTTCAAGAATTGACCTGGACAGCAAAGATCCAACCTAAAGGGATAAGAAAATGAACGAAGGAAATAAAACCCACAGCTAAGCTGCAGTAGCAGTTACTGCAAACCCTTTATTTGAACTTTGGCAATACAATAGTAGCATGTATCAGACAAGAAAAAAATTCCATGGTAACTGTGAAACACAATTATGCAGGTGGAGTGGGAGGTTGTACAAAGATCTTCAGCTCAGGAGATATCTTGAATCCAAGATATCACTAGTAATGCATATACATCTTTCTATCATTAAAAAAGAAAGGATCAATGGAAAGAAACAAGTGTGAGAAATGGGTTTGGAACCACAGATATTTGAACAGTCTAACAACTGAGAAAACAGAGATAAAGAGAAGAATCAGGTGAAAACACTGAAATTTAGTGACAGGTGAAATAAGTATTGGGAAAACAGGTGTGATTTTTCTAGAGATCAGAATTAGAAGCTAAGGAGGTCAATTAATAATGAGGGAGCTGATTCCAAAGATTCCGAATTTAACACCTGCCTGCCTGCTTTGGTTTTGTCTTCTAAACTGTCTCTCCTCACCATGAAATGAAATATTTGCACAGCTTTGGTAGACCACACAGTACTAAGTAAACAACATGCTGATAGATACAGTATAAGAAGATTCTAAGAAAATGTCAGGATAAGGAATCAGTTGTATCCCTTGAAATGCCCCCTGGGGAAGTACAGACAGCCAAGTTCTGAGGATGATTTTCTATTCCAATTTCTCTTTCAGAGTATCAAAGCTGAAAATCATACCGTCCCCTGCTTAGATCACGTAGCTGGCTCAGAACGAGATGAATTTCCCACTGATACTATGTTTGAGGAAATTGCTCATTGCATGTTCCCTTGGGCTGGATGCCAAAAGGAAATTAAAGATACATTGGCCGACTCAGCTGCTATGCAGGAACAGCATCTGCAAAACAGCTCACGATCTTTGCCATGACAGGGCAACCTCTCTGCAAATGAAAGCTAATAAGATTTGAATTGGAAGGAGTGCTGATGGAGTTGCTAATGTCTGGGGCAGACTCTCAGCTGCTGGGACAGCTTTAAGATTGAGGATAAGGCACTTGTGGAGGACTGGGACCCACAACGTTTCCTGACTGCTGATTTCGGTTGGGCAAGGGGAGGAAAGGAGTTGAAAACTAAGCACAAATTTAATCCATGTTTAAAAAAATAAAAAAAAAAATAAAAAATTTAAAAAAAAACAAACAAACAAACAAAAAAAAAACAACAAC
>JAWWMP010000116.1:17403952-17421849 GCA_035047865.1 Dendrocincla tyrannina
GAATTCCCAACCCATGAACTCAGCCACACACTACGGCACCTACACACACCACCTTCCCTTGTCAGCTGCTTGCAGCTCCCCAGACTCTGCAGACTGGGTAAGAAAACGCCAAGTGTGTTACAGAAACTCCTTTAACTTCTTTGATGAATTACTTTTCTTAGGAGCATCCCTCTTTTAGTAGCCCAGAGTGATCAGATGAGTAGTCATCAACAATGACACGGCATTGATGGAAATTGATGTTTTACAGATTTAAACTACTAAGCTATAGAATCACTGTGAAAATACCAAAAGTTATGCTCAAACAGCTGTGGTCATTTTTAACAAGTGTTACCGAAAATAGTCTTTGAACAATTGTCCTAATTTAGCACATTCTGTCACCACAGGGCATATTCACAATGTAGTATATAACCAACCAGCCCTGTGATATAGTCTTGGCATTGCCAGGACCAGACCACAAGGGCTATACTGAATTTTGGGGGACTCAGGACTGGAACTTACCAGCCTTGCTCTGTCTGAACTTATCCTGACCTGCCTGCAATTTGGTTTTAGCTTCATTTATCTTCCTGGAACAGGATTATTTTTTCCTAGTTGACTAGATATCTCTGGCTAATTCATTTTACTTCTGGGTATTTTTGTATGGTACCACCATGGCGCTCTGTCTAACACAATAACGCAGCCCAGTGTGACAGAGGCCTGGGGAAGTGCAGTCACAGGAGGCAGTATAGAAGGGCAGGCATGGGATAAGAGATGGGCACAGTCTTGGCACTGGACCAATGGTCAGGCAAGAAATATAGAATGAATTGGAAAAATCTTAGTTTGGAAGTAAAAAAGGGAACAAAGAAATAGTATCCAACATAAGTAAAAATAGCCAAATATAGCAGATCTGAATGTAACATGAAGCTGCAGAACAGTGAAGAAAAAGCGAAGGTGAACAACTGTGTTGCAGGCAGATAAAAAGGAACCCAAGTGTACCCCAGGTAGTAAGTGCAGCCCAGGGTAAGGAAGAAACCTATGGTAAGACCTCAAGTGGAAAACCCTGCTCTTTCTGGTGAAGGACTCCAGATGCCAGCAACTCACCTCAACAGCCCTCACTAACACCAGTGGGAAACCACAGGTCATGGAACTTCAGGGAATGGTGCAGCTGCGTCAGTGCAGACTGGTTTATGCACTCAAGATGTCATTACTCTGGCATGTAAATATATGAGGACTAAAGCCAGGATAAGGGGATTCCTAAAGAAACACTGCATTGCACTGAGCAGCTCATATCCAAGCTAATGGAGAACTTCAGCTGAGTATTCATTTAGTCCCACATTGCACTGTAGCCCTGAGACTTTAAACAGTAAAGCAAGAACCCCCCCTAATGGATCATAACTGATCCATCTGATGTTATTGTGCCAAAAATACATCTTGATTAATACGTAAAGGCAAGCTGCTTTCCAACATTATCCCATTCATACATGATTCTTACTAACAACAATTTTCCCCTTAGACTTGTATGCAGCTATTCCTAATTCCATGCAAGGCTTTTTTCCCTGGTCATATTAGGCACTCAGATACATGTGAGGCTCCTCATGATCAGACTTCCCATGGTCTTGATATAGTCAGGGAGATAAGACAGAGGTGAGTGGGGGTTGTGTGGCAGGAAGGGAGTTCTCACCATCACGCAGCTGCAATCACAGACACTGGGGCATGCTAGAATCAGAAAGGGCACTGATGGCTTTGCAACCTTTCTCCCAGGAGGTTGGCATAGCTCTTAAATTCCCTTGCCACAGAAATGCTAGTTTCATTTGCCATTAGGAGCCCCATTCTCTTAGACTGGAAAATTCGAGTTCTTCATAAATCTGCTCCAGCTGTACTAACATAAAGCAGATTACATAATGTAAAACCAATATTAACTGGTGTATCTTGGACCATACACCTAATATCCTTACCCAAGAGGAACTTGAACAGGAAAAGTCTTCAGGAAGATAAAAATCCTCTTTTACAGAGAACGAGGTAGAGGAATATTTGAGAGCTAAAATGTGCCTTCACAAGGTAAAGCTTCAGATTTGTTAAGCATCTCTTAATACCAATGGATTCATCACTGCAGTTATGTCCATTTCTCAGACAGAAAGATACACATTTGTTGCTTCTTCTTTTGGACTCCAGGGTTAATTCTACTTAAGTGTTGTACTTCTGGACAAGGCATTACCAATAGCTTGTGTTTAGCCCTTTTACAATAGCACATATAAGGAAAAAATATTTAGGAGATACAAGTGAAGAGATGAAAGGCAGCTAAAAAAGCAATAGGAGTAAGTGACTAATGGACAAGCATGCTCTGAATATATTTTCTGTGGAAATCTTCTATTCCTGCTGAAATTTGCTCTGTGAGATGACATTCTCTCTCACTCCCCCACACACCCATTTGCATTTCACACACAAGTCTGACCAACAGTAGCTGAGGAAGAGAAATACTATTATAGACAGTAAATGTGCAAACCTGACCTTTTCTCCAATTGGATAATGTCTCCTAAGACATTCAGAGTCTGATTTTGTTCCTGATTGCATGGATGTAAATTAGGATGAGGTTCTTCTGAGATCAAAAGATTTGTGTTCTTTGGGTTTGTGCCTTCTGGTGGTCTATCACCCAAAAGTACACACATCCTTTTGCTCTAGAGAGACAAGACACTTGTCCATCTCTGGCATGTTGCCACCAGCATCTGAGATGAACCAGTCTCCTTGATTAAGATATTGGGGAAGATCCAACAGACATTGACAATAACAACCCATTTGTCCGGTCCCCAAATCACCAGATGACGACAAGCACCTGAACTACGGCTTGGTCTTTGGTGACATGACACACCACAGTATTGCTGTGTAAGGAAAGCTCTTCAAGAGGATCTGCATTCCTCAGGCCAGCTCTTAAAGACTGAGGCCTGAAGGCGGAAGAAAATTAAAGACTTCTGTAAACTGATGGCAATTAGCCTCCAAGTCATCTGTACTGCTTAACATGAAAGTTTGTCTTTATAATCACCAACTATAGAAATAAAACTAGCATGACCATTTCAAAATAAAAACCCACAGTTTTCTTTTGGGACAAGGCTACCTTCTGCCTAGAAAACTGATTGCCCACTAATGAGCACCTTGGGAACAGCACGTAAGAACATGAAAAAAAGCTCTCCTGCCAGAATTCAGAAGTCATCTTCACCTCAGTTTTAACCTAGGAAAGAAAGTGGGTTTGAAAGTGTTCCAATTAATTTTAAGAAATCCACCAAAACAGCACTTTCAATCAAACATACTGTGAACTCTGAGATACAGGGAACCAATATTCCTCCTTAGCCACAGGAAGTGTTGCAATAGTCACTTTTAATCAGGAAAAAAAATAAAAGACCCAGTGGGAGCAGCATAAACCATGGAAAAATGCAACTTGGTTAAAATCCTTGTCCACAAGCTTGGAGAAGAATAAACATCAAAGCACTTTAGGGCATTAGCAAGTGAAGATGGATTTACTCAAAAGAATATTTACATATGAATAACATAGCTTGCACACATTTATAGCCATCCATGGAAAATCAAATTAATTTGCAATGCAAACCAACTGGGGCAGCTAATGAATGCCAAGGAATGATGAACACCCCTAATGACAGAACTGTATTTAATTGGTTTAAAATAAGTTTACTTTTTTTTTTGTAAGTATTTACTGTACATTAGAAAGATTTTGTAAAGTCACTGTGCTACTGGTAAAGTGTCTTCAGATGCATTTGGGCAGAGCAGCAACAACTTCTTTTAACTGAAACAAACCTCAGTGTGGCCTCATTTCTTTTCCAAATCCCAAACATTTAAACATGACTAGTTTGGCACATCTAGAACCCTATAACTGCAAATTGTGTTTCAAGCAATGTGCAACGAGGGCAGCCCAAGATCACCCTTTCACTAAGACTTAAGTTAGGAATAAGATCATAAAAAGAAATAAATTTATCCAACACGAGGATGCACTTTATATTTTTCATATCAAAGAAACAGGAACTACCCAAGACCCATTGTAGTCAACAATTAGGATTTCCACTCACAGCCCTCTGATTTAAACAACATTTCAGATGTGACAAACAAATGCATCTTGAGGCACGTTTCCCAAACAAACCCAGAAATTTAGAGGCACAAATCAGTATAAAGTGTTACTATGATGTGTCAAGTTTTGACCATGGTTTATGAGATGAATTCTATCCATTTTTTACAGGAAGGACCTAAGTTAGTGGTAGGTTCAAGACAATAAAAACTAAGATTTGAGACATAACTAAGGAAACACACCAAGCAGCTGAACAACACAAATGTGCATAAGCTTCTTCTCTGTCTGCCCAGAAAATGTTTCTTGATGCAACTTCAGTTAACGTGTCCAACTAGCGAAATATCACTCAGAGAAATTAAAAGCACCCTCCCCCTCTAAATAATTACACCTTTCATTCATCAGTGACATGCAGTGGTTAGGATTCATAAGAGCAGATCATGAAGCTGTCTTTTCCACAGTCTGCCATCTGGAAGCTTGTAATATCACACACCTCCATTCCTTTTGGTTAGGAGACCCAATAACACTTTACTGCCATCTGTTATTTTGGGACTCCTCATGACTATTTCATGATCCTGCCAGAGAGCCACTTTGCTGTTATTGTTTATTATGGAGGATGAGCAGCAAGCTCTGACATCGCTGCCTGTGTAGCTGCACGTCCTGTGATATCTGAGACATCTCCTCTTTCCAGAGGCTCTTGTCAGAGGAATGCAGGAGCTTATAAATAGGGTGTGCAACAGTAACATGAAATGCAATCCTTTGCAGTAAATTATGTGTGAACTTGATTATAGCGGTTTCACTCATCCATAATTATTTAAAGTTGCAAGGAGGTCGCTGTGAAGGCCTCTTTGTCCAACTCTAGAACATTACAAACTAAAAATACAATACTGCAATTGTAGTACAGTAATAACTACTGTTATTTAATATTGCTTGTGTTAAAAAAAAACCTATATTAAAACCAGATATGAAGATTTCTTTGAGAAAATGAAATACTTCTCAAAATTATGATTAAATTTATTCTGTTTAAAACAAATAAACAAACAAACAAAAACCCAACCAAACAAAAAGCCCAAACCAAAGCAAAAAAAAAACACCCACTCAAACATATGCAATAAAGTACCTTGACTGCACCAAAACAGGTAAAAGTGCAAGGAGGGTTTAGTAGTTCATCTGAATCTCTTGACAGAGACACTGTTGCCATAACAACAGCATATTAGAAGATGGGGGGAAGTGCCAGAAACACAACTTTAATAACTAACAAGATCTAGTTTCAGATCTTCTCTATTAGATGCTACAGCTCATTTACCACAGCTAAATAAGCACAGACTGGAGGCAGTAAGTTTCAAACCAGGAAGAATCTATTTTTCTTTGCTACTTCTCACCTTTGATATCTAAATACTTCAGAAAATGTTAGCTATTATAGTACCCTTGTGAGGAAAGTGGCTTTATCACTGCTGTTTAGCATTAGGGTAAGTCAGAGAATTCATTAACCTGCCTCAAGTCATATTAGAAGCCTTCCACAGAAGCAGGACTGTATTCCAGACTGAGGTACCCATGTGTGACCTTAGTTTCTGGATGTCTATTCCCACCAGTGTTGAGCAGATGCTCAGCCCCTTCCCCACGATTCAGAAAAAGGTCACACATGGCTATTTTGGGAACAGAGAAGGCTCTGTTCAGAATAACTGGTGTAGTGAGCATTAGGATTCCCTCCTCTGTTTGTTCCAATTACAAAACAGGCTCCCCAGGTTCCAGTAAAACAAGCAAAGCTTTCTTCATTTGCACAAGCTGTACTTATGCAGAAGAAAATGCCTAGAATGGGATCTCTCTTTGAAGGGACAATTGTCTCCAGAACAATTTGCAAACCATAAATTTATCATCTGCATGACACTGCCTGGAAAACTGATCCCTCAGGAAAAAGGTTGTTGAGCTACTAGTGGTTTGGGGTTTTTTTTCTTCCTTTCCCTACCTTTTTGGTTTTCCTCTGGGGGCTGAGTTACTGCAGTTCTTTATTTCCCTGGAGTTCCTAAATGCTATTATTATTGCTTGGATACCTCTGATTCAGAGCTCTATAAACTTGCTTCCTAACAGGTTTCAGCCTAGCCCTATCTGACATAGGACAAATTCTTATAAAGAGACTCTATAATTGGTTTTAAGAGTTTTACATGTTTCATGGAAGGCTGATTTTTAGCTATGGCCCATTATACTTTATCAGTCTTCTTCCCTCAAATATATTTAGGATGTCACAAGGATTTTAGCAAGCTATTCCCTAGACTTCTGTTGAATATTCTTCATGGCCATAGACGCTCTACTTTCAGCCTATCTGTTGTGTGGTCATGGATAGTGTTTAAGTCAACACCATCATGCATTTCTGTTGGTAAAAGAGCTGGATAATAGGACACTGTCAGGCAACAAAATCCATGGCTAATAATGCCTTTTATCTATAACACTACTGTGCTGCTGCTTTATAGATGCCATTAGAGAGAAGCATTAGTCAGTGACATGTAACATCTGCTCACGTTCCCTGTTCCCATCAGAGCCATGGGCAGCAGAGTTCAAATCCTTGCTCCTCCTCGGGAGGTTTGACCCTCTGTCTCCCAGCTCTTTGCAAAAGTGCCACTCTGCAAGGCCTTGCAGGTGGAGAGGGAAACCACAGGAGGTTTGCTAAGAAGAATTACGTTGTGGTCCCTCACTCCAAAAAGACATACTTTCCTCCCCTGGAATACCAGTTCAGGTCTCTTAAGAACAAATGCCCAGACTCTTCACTCACAGAAAATCAGTACAGCCATGCCAAAAATTGAAGTACAAATGTTCATTTAGAGGAACAGACCATTCCATGAGTCTTCCTCTCTGCACAGCAGGCAGGGGGAATGGTACAAAACACCACAGCCCTTCACTGTGGTCAGCTCACCCTGCTCACAATCTCCATTACTGCAATGAAAGCCCCATACTACAGTGTGAAGATAATTGGCAAATACTGTCTTCTGGACTGGTACAAGCCTTCAGATCATAGCCTTGAGTTCAGATAACAGGAGCAAATACTCTGCCTCTCAGAAGAAAAAAAAAAAAAGATAAAGACCTGACTTGAAAGAAATTCTACCAAAAAGAAAACAATTGCTGAATGCTTTCTTCTGTAAATAGCAGCAAGTCATTAGCTCCTTAATTTCCCATGTCATTTATTTAGTGAATCTAGTCACTCTCCATTGTGCTCTACCATTATTTTACTAGCTACATTTTCTCAAAATAGAAGAGTGCTAAATCCTCTTTTTCCTTTGGTGAGAGATGAAATGAACATCTCTAAGGGTAGGTATAACCATCCAATCTCTTTGAAAATCTGAGTGATCCCAATGTCTTTTCAATTTTTTTGTGTTCACTGAGACTCACCCAAGGTCACAGAACAACATATTCCCACAGCCAGAATGGCTTCCTTTTTCTAGACCCCTAAAGACTTTGAAGCACCAGCTGCAATATTTTTCTTAGCTACATCTAATAGTATTTCTTTTGGCCTTTTATTTTTCCTCCATGTAAAATTTATCCCAGGGTAGTTTTCCTAGCTATTGCTACTCCCCTTGAACTTACATCATTTGCTATTTGTTTGTTTTTTTTTTTTTAATTAATATAACAAATACCCCTAAAGGTCTGTGGCAGGGCAGGTGTAAAGCCAGAGCCTAAGTTTTGGGGTTTTTTTGTTTGCCTAGATGTCCAGCTCACAAAGCTAATTGAGAACTAAGGTGCTTCCTCAAAAAGGTTATTAAAGATTACACACTCTCTGGGATTCTATGGGAAAGGGAACAAGCTACATATTGCTTCAGCATCTTAATTTATATGTTTTTGCCAATGTGCTAAAGTAAACAAGTTGCACTGGGAAGACAGACATTCGTGCACTGAAAAGGCCTCTTTCAAATCCCTTTCAGCAGGAACCCAAGGCCAAGGACAGCAAATTGTTTATCCCTTCTCCCTGTTTCTTATGCAGCATTATCCTGGAAGAACACTCATATTGGCCAGTAACGTCGCTCCTGGAGCTCAGGCACAGCATGTTCCCACTGCAGAGAACACCCTTCTCCTGACCCTGATGAATGATTACAGAACAGCTCTGATTCAGCACTGATTTTCCTGCACTGCATCATTAAGCTGGAACACAATAAAACTGACTCTGCCATCGTCCACAGCTCTCAGCATCCTCCAACCCGGATGAAAACTAGTTTTCTCCTTCCTCTATTAAAAACCAGCTCGTACCAGTAGCACATTGGGTGCTTTATTCTCCTCAGCAGATTCACCTTTACATCGTAACTTTATTTATCCCCAGACAGGGAAAACCTCAGTGTTAAATATCCAATCTTGCAAGCTGTATGCTTTTCCAGAACAGTTACAAACTTTGTTTCAAGCAGCAACGACTCAAGTTCCCATCTGAAGCCCATCACGCTCCAGAACAATTAAGTCACACATGCTAATTATGGTTTTGTACCCTCACTACCATGAATCCACCTAAAACAGTGGACTCCTGAAAAATATTCTACAATGATGTAATATACAGTGTATAAGGGAGGTTGAACATCCTTTATAACACAGAAACGGTGAGCAAATACTACTCTCTTCCAGAGCCTTCCCTAGGGCAGCCCATCAGCAGTAGGATGCCTATTATAGGAACACATGGGTCCTAAACTTCTGTACACAGGCTCTCCAAATTTACCTCCACAGCCCCACTTTTTAATATAAATTCAACTGGAAGATTTCATAACAGTTTTCACATAGATCATGGAAGGATGCCAACAGACTAAATTATCTCACAGTCGTCACACCTCCCTCATTCACACCTACTCCGAGCTGGGAGAGCTTCAAGACTTGCGTACTGGGGCTTATTGTAAATGTCAGTCACCAAACTGCTCAGCTCTGTTCCCAGTGCAATGCAAGTCTTGCAAAAATCAATGGATTCTGCTCTCTTGTTTTCCCTGTATCCTCAAATTGCACTTAACTAACTGCAACAGGCATTAAGGAAACACACAAGGTCACAGAAAACCAGCAGGACCGCTCAAAACCATTGCTGCATCATTAGCAACATTTGAAAGCAGCATTGGCATGAAGCAAACAGTAATTAGAAACATCCTTCCCTTATCATGCCAAGAGGCTCACTGCCTCCAGTGAGATGAGAAAAAGCATGATATCTCCATTTCATAACCCCAGGGAGCACACCTCAAGAAATACATGCCATAAGATGTGTACAAGTTCTAAATATTTGTAGATTCGGTACCAAGAACCAAAGTTTCTCCTGGAATTCCAGCTCATGGAGTCCAATTCTTCACTCAGACTCCCAGCCCTCATTTTATCTATAGAATAAGAGTCTTTAGAAAGGGAAACTCAAAGCTCGGTAAACATAGAAAGTATGGTCCCAGCATTTAATAATGTTTTCAGTCTAACTTTTTGTTTAACCCGCATCAGGTTACAACAAAGGAGGTGTGTAACACAACAGTAGAAAAGTGCAAGTGTTATTGCAGCTTTGTATACAGAAATATTGATCTGGTCACTTTGGTATTTTCTTTAACAGAAGGAGAAGAAAGAACAAGAAAAAAAAAAGAAAAAAATCAATTGTTTGTAAAGATACAGAGACAGATTCAGGAAAGCAAAATAAAAAGATACAGTATTGTGTAGGTAAAACTAACAAACCCCATAATAAGGGACTCTTCAGGTACATTTACATGTCTAAACCCAACAGACATCAGTTCATAAATACAGATCACCTCCCAGCATCTACAAAATTAACAAAGCAGGAGCTGAAAATCTGACCAAAGAGCTGCAAGACCAAAAAAAACCAAATAAACAAAGAAAACAACCACCAAAAACTTGCATAGAATGGGTGAGAATTTTAAGACTCCCTTGACAAACAAGTTAGCAACTGGATTGTGAATGGGAATCCTGCCATGCAAACCCTCATTGGCTGCAGGGACACAGCAGAGAATGCTAAATGCCTCTTCTTTAGCATATGTAGGTGTTGTGCCCATTTTTTATTAACTTAGAGAATTTTTATGAAGGATTTCTTATCAGAAGTGTTGTTGACCTGACCTTTTTGTACGTGTAAAAAAAAAAAAAATCCACCCCAAAATATCCATGCTATTTTACAGCACAACAGGGAACTCAGGACTAGAGTTGAGAACAAGATGCAGATTCCCTGTCCCATGTACCATGCTTTCTTCCTCCGCAGGGATCACAGCAGGCCTGATGAGGCACCACACTTGCTCCCTCTCACAACAAACCATGCAAGCTTAGGTGGATGGAAGCAGCCCAATTCAGGCAGTGCTGACTTCCTGCAGGCACGGCCCCAGGGACATCCGAGGCACTTCTGCATCACAGACTTGAGATGTGAGCTTGACTTCACAAGAGGTAAGCTGTCCAACATAGCTCTGCACACACAGAGCAAAGGCGGTGGTTTCCATGGTGATGCTCATCTTAAAGAGCTTTCAACTCATCCACCCTGCTCCTCTCTGCCCTGTATCCCAGGCATGCATCTCTCCCTGAGGTCCTCAGCATGCTCACAAAAGGAGTACTTCAACATGCCTTCTTTCTGCTTGCAGGATTCCCATGGGTGCCTGGCAGGGCAGAGAAGCCCTTGGGGACATGCCTGGATTTTTGAGAAACAATGAACAATGACGAAAGCCCCAGTGGGCTTGAGGGGATGGGGATATTTTAACTGTGAGCAGTTCCAACTTCACATTCCATATTACAATGCAAAAACACAATGGATTTAATATCCAGGCTAAGGACCTGCTGATACAGCAAAACTCAAAACAAGATACAGTGAGTGCTTTGACAATCTAAAAGCACATCTCCACATGCCATTCATTCACTCAGATTAGAATCCATACTGGCATTCCTCCTAGTAGGGAGTTTCAGCAGTTCAAAAGGTAAATACAAAAAGCCTCTAGTGTCTGTTTTTATGCAAAGTATCTGAAGCTGTTATGGAAGAAAACTTTGCTGAATGTTATCAAGCTAATGCCTTTCACCTAGCAATCTGCAAAGTTAGTATTTGTACAAAACAACATACACTTTCCCATATGGAGCATGCATACCCAAACAGGAATTAATATCTTATTCATGGTACCCAAAGCTATCACATTTTACTGAAGGTCAAGTATATTTCTTAACTTGTCTTCATTTTGCTGCTACTGAATTGCAGGCAAATGACATTTACATTCGAGCCCCCTTTTCTTCTGTGGCTCTCTTACCTCCAGTCCCTCATTTCTATTAGAAATACCTCATGATCTGTTCCCTCCTCCACTCTCAACTCTCTTGCCTTTTATTTCTCGTTAGGTGAAGAATAACTGGGACCTTTCTCCAATACCTGTATTTTCATGGGAAGCAAAGTGCTTGGATGTGCAGGTGGCAGACCGTGAACTGAAAATGCAATAATACTCCATCTCAACCTGTTTCAGTGACTGATTACACAGCACGAGGCAGTATCACACAGCATCCAGATATGAGTTTGATCAGCAGCACTGTAGAGAGGCATCTGCCACTGCCACCACTTGCTGCACTCACAACAAACTGGTAAAGCCCAGGAAAGCTCATGCATCATGCAGGAACCCCCCTGGAGAGAGCACAGCCATGCTCATAGTGAATTCACTTTCAACTCTGAATTTGCAGCCTTGCAGAGCTGAGCTCTGAATACTGATGCTGTAGCGAGTAAGAAAGAAGGGGAAGGGACTGTACTATGCACATAAACACATGGTAATAAATATTTTCTTGAGGCAGAAAACCCATAGTCTAACAATATGACCAACAGCAAATCACGGCTGAAAGTAAGTGTTAATATATAGTTATTTTCATAGCAAATCAGTCAGCTGGTTTCTTTTGCATGCTCAGCTCAGAAGCAATATGACTAGCAATAAAACCTCACCCCACCTTCCCATAGTAGAGGACATTACAGGACCTGCTTCAATCAGTACAGTCAAAGGTCACTGAAGACTTGCTTTATCTCAAGAACTTGCCTTCCAAAATAAAAGCAATGAG
Organism: Dendrocincla tyrannina; assembly: GCA_035047865.1. Taxonomy (NCBI): domain Eukaryota; kingdom Metazoa; phylum Chordata; class Aves; order Passeriformes; family Dendrocolaptidae; genus Dendrocincla; species Dendrocincla tyrannina. Next base: position 17,415,993 of record JAWWMP010000116.1, read on the forward strand.
TCTTCCAAGCACAAGCTGTACCTGAGTTGGCATAAAGCTATGGTGCCAGATTTTGGTATACAACGATCTATACTGATAGAGAATGCTGAGTCATTTCACAATTAGCTACAAAGGTGGTGTTTGGGATTGGAAAAATGGGTATCTACTCCCAAATCAGCATATAAGACGTCAGTTTCTATAAATCATTAAAACCCCACAACAGAAAATCTCTCCAATTTTACTTCTTCCTACTCATCTTATGGCACTGTAGCTCCCATCCAGATCTGATCTTTCAGACAGCATAACCGCAGCTATTCTGGAAAATGTCAAAAACATTTCATATCTCCTCAGCGTTAGTAAGGATAATACAGTATTAGCATTCTGTGTCATAATGACCTGAGCTTAAATCTTGCAAAAGAACAACCATAAATGGTAATTTGAATGCAATAAAGATTAACCTTGTCTATAATTTGCTTTCAAGTAAAAGGAATATTTGTTCCATTAATAAGTTTAGGAGATCTCAGTTAAGGACTAGAGGGACAAAGTGCCTGACCTATGTTCACACAGATATAAAAAGCGAAAGGAGAAGAAGCAGACTTTTGCTGAAGAGAGTTAAATACTTATATTTTTTGACACCTCAGATCTACCTTCTGCTTCCCAAAAGTTTTGCTGTCCACCTGAAAACTGAAATGAAAAATGGATCAAAACCAGTTTCCATAAATAATTCTATCTATCCTTATTACTACATTTCGAGATGTAAGATTCCTCTGAAGGTACTTAGCCAGAGAAATTAAATGTTTTTATTCAACAGGAATAAGTTTTTCTGGACAACATATCTGCCACAACAGAAAACTACAATCCCACCACTCCCTCCCACTCACAAACAGGTTTCCCAGCCAAGAAAAAAAAACCCTGGCTGAATATCACAGGCTCTCACACACAGGCAGCCTTCAAGTAGTTTGCAGGAAAAGGCTGACCTTGGCACTGCAGAACAGAGTCCATATCAGGGAGCATCAGCTTTATAGGACAAGAACGGACAGAGATGATGCTCCTCATTACAAGACTTGTCACTGCGTGACACAAAGACTACAGAGCCCAGAGCAATAGCTGTAAATGTTATGTTCAGGAGAGACTCAAACACTGTTATTTACTCCCAATTTCTGCTCTGTACCATAAAAGAGCCACTTACATGTGTTTTCACCACAAACAACTATTTGCAAGATGAGAGCCCCACGTAAGGTGGGATATGAATTATAGGGGAGAAATAACAGCAAGAGCAGCACTAATAATCTGTGTAGGTTCAATAACAGGACATTGTGTTATCCTGCTATTTCCATATTTGAGAACTGCTCTATCAATGCCCAGAACAGACCTTCACATACTCCCCTAAGTCAATTTTCAGTCTGAGAACTCGCATTTTCAGAAATTAACTTTACGTTTTGCAGTACCTTGAATAACAAATTTACAGTGTCCTTAATCACCTCCATGTTACAAATTCACATTGCATTTTGCTAAACCAAGTTACATTGAGTTGGATGACTCTGGCACAAGAGCTTCCAACGTTATACCATAAGAAGCTTTTTATGTAGGTCAGATTCACCTGTGATAAAAATTTGACAAAGTTCATAGAGGAGGTCAAGACACAAAGTGAATCGATTTTATTAGCAATGGACCAAGGTCAAACATTTTTCATGCTAGAACTGAAAGTAACTTTGAGTGCTAAAGAAAATTTGTTTCCTCTTGTTTTTTGTTTACTAGCTTAGGTCTGAGATAGTGCTTTATACAGAGAGGGAGGAAACTGCACTCCCTTCAGTTAAATTTGACTTTCCCTTTTCAGATGTTGCCATAATTGCTAATTATGATTGTGCACATATCAGCATGTTTTCCTCAGAATGTTTTTTTGTGTTAAGAGATAAGCTAGGCTCCCTACCTCATGCACTCATCTCCACTCCAGCTCCATTATGAAAGCAAACACATTTTTCAAAGCAGCTGACAAAAAAAAAAAAAATCTTGGGCCCCATTCCCTGGCAGCCACACTTGATAGATTACAAAATTATCTAAGCTTCATCTAGTCTGTTGCTTTACTGAAAATAGTTTATTTTTATATTAGAGAAGAAAAAAAATAAAATTAAAAAGTCTTATTAAATAAGTGCAATCTAGAACTAGATTATTGACCCTGGGCAAAGAGAAAAAGAGCACAATATTTCTGTACTTAGACTAGACACGGAACTGTTCATATCATTTTGACTGCTAACATTCAATTTTGTGTCAGGTTATGGGACAAAAGGGACTTTGGTACAGAAAACAAATATCCTCTTAAAACAGCTATTCTCTGCATCTATTCCCTATTGGAATTGCAAATTCTGATTATGGCAATGTCTTCCAGATCTAAGCAAGGACAAACGAGTACTTAATGTAAGGCTAAAAAAAAAAATCTGATAAAAACAAATAACTGTGATGGGGGAGGGAGCAGAAGAAAACACCACAAAACTCTGCTAAGGAGGGAAAATATCCAGAGGACAAATTTCAGAAAGCTCCAGTAGTTTCAAAGAATCTCATGTGCAATACTATAAATATGTGCAACCGCTTTTAACCTAAACCTTTCTTTTCACACCAATTCTGCACTTGTAAACAAAGATATAAAAATATAAGCTGTCATTGGAAAGGGCACTTATAAATACAGGTCTGTGAGCACGAATATAGCCAGTGATTTAAAGCACTTCTTGAGTCAAATCAGAGGAAGAAAGGTGTGTCTCTTCCAAGCCCAAGGGAGCCCACCAACCTCATGGGGCACCAGGCTGACCACGACAACCACGTAGTACAATATCTGCTGTCACTGACAGGCATCTTTTACTTCTAGAAGTCAAATTCATCTTCCACCTGGGACGTGATGGCTATGTGATCTGCTGAAGTCAGCAGAAAATAAAAAGAACATGAACTAAACCAAAAGTCAGGGTCAAGTTTTGACCTCCACTGGAAAGTGTTTGCTTCTCCGCTCATCCTTGAGCTCTCACTGACTCACTGCCAAATACTGACTTATCAAGACACTACCTTTATTTGCAGCTTTCAAAACAGCACACAAGGCACTGACCCACAAGTTCTCAGGGCCATTTACACCTTTCCCCAAATTTCCCCTGCAAATAAGACCGTGTTCTTTGTGAGGCATCTACCTCATGTCTTTTCCTCTGGAGCAACCAGAGTGGATTGGCTGTGACATTCAGCTTTGAAATACTGCCACTCACTAGGTCTCTGTCAACACAAGGCCATGCCTTAGCAGCGCTCATTTTCTCTCCTTTGTTTTCTTTTAATAGCAAAGACAGACACCAGCTAATACTTGCCATGACACCCACTTATCTGGAATTACCCATTCCCTCAAACTACTGCCAAAGGGACCCATTGGACTAGATTCCTAGGAAAGATGCTAAAACCCAGGGGGTTACATCTTGGAAAATGTGAACAGCAGGTTGTACTCCTAATGAGAAGAACTAAGGATGTGTTTTCTCTTGGAGTCTTACATGAAGCACAGCAGTGATAAAGAAATACTTTTTGTACTTGACCTCGAATAACTTTCAAAATAAAAATGGGAAATGGAATTTAAAACATTGCAGTCTACAAACAAGAATGAATTCAGCTGCCCAAGAAACACTTGGATGACGCACGAATATAAACCACATATTTCACTCTGATTTCTAAGAGCAATACTCAAGTTTCCAATGATTTTAAGACATGAGACTTGGCAGAAAATGCTGTTTACCAAGTCCTCAAAATGCAACATGATGCTGGCTGAATAGAGAAATCCATTTGTTTTGCTCCTCAAAAGGAGATTGGATTGTAGTAGTTTTTATTCGATCAAGCATGCACTGCTGTAAAAGTCTGTACCTCTGCTCCACATAACCTTGGTAAAGATGAGAAGTAAATAGATATACCCAAAATTGCCTTGAATTTCAAGCTTCCTTAAGGAACTCTGCTTCACTAAGTGTTTTTCGAGAGGACACAGCCTGTGGTTTTTTCCACATCTCAGCACAATGGAACAAGGTGGTATGGAAAGAGTGCATAGTCCAACTAATTAACTTCCTCCAACTTCCAATGATGCACCAAATCCCTCAGCAAGAAAACATTGCTGGGTCCTCATTCTCATCTCTTCTCAGTGTTATAAATCATGTCACTTGATTGGAGCAGGCTGAGAAAAAGAAAGTGATTTTGAGCACTGGGATTAACCTGGCAGGCCAGGTGGGAAAGTAGAGAAGGAAAGGGAGGGAAATCCAAATCCAATCCACGCTATTTCAATAGCTAGAGGCTGGCACAGCATTCTGTACTTCACTACTTTTTTCTTTGTAGAAGAAAAGCCATCTGTCATTTTGCTTGATAGCCTAATTCTCCCTTAATTCAATCCCGTTAAATTCTGTGTTAAAATTCTACCAAAGATATTTTTGGTGTTGCAACTGGGGAGAGAGGGGATGGTTTTGTTTCAACAGGGGAAGAAGAGACATATAACATTTTTTTTTTAAGCTACCATCACAGCAACATGAGTAGAGAAGTAGATTTTATGCCTTAGACTGCGTTATTCTACGGTTTTCCTAGTAAGCTACTCAGATTTCTTAGTACCTCTCTTCTGAGATATTAAAAATACAGCTTTCTGGACTATTATAGCCCATAAAGATTTTTTTTTTTTTATATAGTCACCAAAGAAACCTTTAAACTCTGTCCTCCCTCAGTGGTACTGTCTGATCTTTGCTACGCCCATGGTGGTATTCCACAGGAATTCCCCAAGGGATATAGGGTCTCTCCTGCACAGAATAGCTGAGAAGGGGCTCCAGGCATCCACTGGGAACATTTAGGGTCAGGTCTGGGAAGGTCAAGCACTGGAAGATTAGCTGGCTCATGCCAGCAGCTGGTCTGCAGGGGCCACACATCATCCTTCAGCTGAAGGATTATTACATTAAATATCTCAGAATAGGCTACTCTTTCTTCAAAAAAACAATGCAAAAAGAACCCCAACCTACACCACCTCACATAAAGCCAAACAAAAACACCCACACAAACACCCCCTGGCACAAGACATACAGACACCAGGTGATACAGCTGACACTGGAGATCCCAAGGCTGTAAACAACTCACCAGTGGGTAGATCAAAATAAACATAAAGCCAAGGACTCGGCAAAAATGGGTATTTCCCATTTCAGGGGTAATAAACAAAGAACAGTCACCCAACAAATTAAATACACACCCTATATAGTTAACTTAGACAAAGCGTAGACATGCAAGACAGTCAAGAAAAAAACAAGTATGAACATTTGTTGGAAAATGTTTTTTAAAATACACTAAAATACATCCTCCCAGGGGTGATGATCTGAGACAGCCACAACCCACTGTGAGCCCTTCACCCTAGCCTGAGCCAGCCTTAGGACCCAGAGAGTCTACAGAAGGCCAGACGTCAGAGCAGAGAAGAGGGAGGCACTAGGAATCCTTAGTGAGCTGTTCCTAGCAGTCATTAAATCACACCCCCAACAGTGTTTGTGTGCTTCAATATTGTTTTGAGGAGAGGCACCACAGCAACCATCTATACATTATGGATTTAAAAGCTTCATTCCTCAACCAGCACGCAGCAGAACTGAAAAAAAACCCATTTGGGGAAAAAATCTTTAGAAACCAGAGGGAAAAAAAAACTGAAAGGAAGCTTTGAAAATAACTTTTTCTGGATGAAAATGACACCAACAATAAGATGTGATGAATGAAAGGACAGAAGGTCAAGTGTTCAAGGAAACCTGCAGCCATTTCTCTCAGTCTAAGAGTTCACGAGACAGGAAATCTGCTCAGACTGTAAACAAGCTGTCAAGTGCAAGGCTTTTTCATCCTTTAAAAAAAGGAAATTAAAAAA
>JAWWMP010000116.1:17421949-17435799 GCA_035047865.1 Dendrocincla tyrannina
CAGGAAATCTGCTCAGACTGTAAACAAGCTGTCAAGTGCAAGGCTTTTTCATCCTTTAAAAAAAGGAAATTAAAAAAGGGCATCATGCTTTGAGCTGATGGGTAGGTATCTTCAGAAAAAGTGGTTAACAGGTAAATGATTATTATAATAAATATCCTTTAAATGCTATATTGTCCTACCACCATTTTATCCATGCCAATAAGGTGCTTTCATTCTTATAGGCTCAAGCAAGTTTTATACCCATTTTCTGCTGAGGAACTTTGACAACTAATAGTTTTATCACTTTGCAGCCCACATACTCATTTTATGGCTGTTATTACTTTATAAATTGACCATCACTGCAGCACGAACCTTTTAGCATCCTCTTTATAGAAAATAGCTTAATATCTGCAAGCAAAAGCTTCAAGTCAAATTCAAATATAAAACACTCATCTAATTGTCATGGTGCCTATTAATTCTTTAGTGCATTTCTAAGCAATTTTATGTTGTGACTTGGTTATTTGGTAACAATGCGCCCCAATATCTTCATTCCTCCAAATGAAAAGTAATAATTGCTTTCATTCAATACAGTATCTCTCTCACCATTTACTCACAACGGCATTTAAATAGGTAAATTGGCTAAAAAATAGGCAAAAAACTTTACATTTGTAAACATGATGAAGTGAGCAGCGAGAACACTGCCTGTCTAGAATGGCATACATGTTAAAAGAATTGTTATTGCATGAACAACCAGATACTGAAAGATCCCACAATAAAAGTAAGTCTCCTTTTAGCACACTTGAAGAACAGATACAGGTCCCATATGGCCCTTCTCTATAGGGTAATACCCGGTGTGAATCCACTAGACTTCACTGCACTCCACAAGTCTTGGATACTGATGGACATTCTACCTCTTACTTCTCAGAAGAGCAGCAATTTGAGAAAGTTGGGTAACAAAAATGAGAACCAACACATCTCCCTGGACATACTTGTTTTTTCTCTAAACACAGTATTCTTCCACTCACAGAAGCATCTGTGATTTAGCTTAATCTTAGGAAATTTATAAATTGCCTGCATGAAATGAAATGACAATGCTGCTCCGTCAATTAGATCCCATTTGCCTGAGCACACCGATGGGAACAAATGGCCAGATGTTTACATGAGCCCCATCTGGTTTGGATTCACCAGCCAAAGAGAACTAATGCAGGTAGAATAGTATTTCCTTTCATTAACTATAAAGAGCATTATTCATCCAAAATACCTGCCTAATATTTCCCTCAATGTATTTTCTTCATCTTGCTAAAATCATCTTATATTAGCTTGACATCACACGGCTTGTCGTCACCACAGTTTTTACCATAGCAACCCATTATCCTCCATAGTCACACGAACCTAAGCTCAACGTGGCACTGTCCCTATGCATATGAAGTTTTAATTTAGGTCAGTATTCAGTGCTGCCAGCTAACAAAGTGCAGTCTCAGGCCTCTCTTATCTAGTGCACAAGGAGATATGCACAGTATGTACCAAGACAACTTATGTAAGGAGGTGTTTTTTGCAGAGCCACAGGCATGGGAAAACATTAGTTATACCTCTAAATTTTGATTGTGTTTTTCTCTTAACTGTTTTAATAACATTGCCATTTGTAATGGAAACACTCTTGGATGAGCCTCACAGAAATGCCAAAGACTTCCAAGTATGTACAACTGGAAGAGCACAGATCCTTCTCTAGGCACCTAAAAAAAGACCAAACAAGCCCTTAAATTATACTCCTGAAAACCCAGATGTCTTAATTCTCCTGCTCAAGGGAAGCAGACAACTTTTAGCCTAGAAGTCCAACCAAACTTTTGTTTCACTGTAAAAACTAATCTCAGTAGTACAAAACCGTCCTAAATTTGCAGGAAATCCAACTCCAGCAAATATTAGGGGACATTTTAAAAATTAGGGGACATTTAAAAATTAGGGGACATTTTTTGCAGAAGCCTGGCACTTCTGCAAGGTGACATGAGCTGTCATATCTTTTCAAGACGGATGCGACAGGAGCTGTGGGACAATATGAGCTCAGCACCTGCAACAAAATACACAAGTGAGAAGGTATTTACTCAAGCTCAGTACTGTGAGTTGCCCCATACTAGCTTGTGATTTGTTTCTAGCTGATTTGAAAGAAAACTGAGTAAAAAAAGTTACTCAAAGGACAAACACAAACCAGTGAACCCTTAGCCATGGAAGAGGGTAAAGAGAAACATATTAAAAAAGATTGAATGGCTAGTTGGTATTTGGAAATCAACATTATCACACAGAAACAAAAAGTTATACAGCTTAAGTATTTTCTTCTGATTTTCAGCACAGAATATAAAAGGCATTCTTAGAATTTCCAGAGGGTCATTTAAAAAAAAATAAAGCAGAAGTCTAAATTACATGATCCTTAGGGAGCAACTCACTTGAACATCCATTTCTCATCACACCCAGGATTAGGAAAAATAAGTGAAAAATTTTGCTATGTCCTCAAGAGGAAAGCAGGGCATTGATTCTGTTTGTTGGGCAAGTTCTCAAAAAACAACCTCACACTAGAAAACTCTTTCAATCCCTGTTGCTAGGGAACCCTATGGGCTTTTTGTTGTTGGTTTGGTTTTAAGCTTCATTTCCTTTCCAATTTCTCCTTCTCGATCCTCTTAATCACAGTAAAATCTACAATTAGCAAAGCAGTGCAGATGAGCGCTCTCCATTTACAGAATAAAACTTGAAATCTTTGCCGAGATTTTGGAACCCTTGTCATGCTGCTGCTCCCTTACTCAGAGCACTCAGGGTGTCAAGTGAGCTTTAGCTCAATTCCAGATAAACCAGAGATGCAAAACCAGTAATGTCCAGCTCAGAGTATATGCACTGGGCAAAAAGGAAGATGTAAAACCTGAGACACTAGAAAAAAAGATGTTCTCAGCATCACGTTATCTAAATACAACGTATGGGAGCAAATTCAAGAACCCTTCTATCTACTAAGAACTAATCAAAATGAAGAAAAGCTGCCACAAAACATCCTGCTGTTTCTTCATTGCTACATTGACCCACATGCCTCCAGTAGTCTCCAGAAAACTACAGGTGATGTAGTTTTGACCCATGTTTTCTACTGAACCACCTCCACGTTTCCTTTCACAGGTGGTCATATGTAAAAACACACTTTAGTGTTCATTTTTTGGGTTTATTCTCAGCTATTTTTGATATTGACCTTAACCAGACTCTCACCCAGCATTTCTCATAAGTGATATAGTCCTCATCTGAGATCCCAGCTTGAGTGGTGTCCATTTCCAGTTTTGCTTAAAATCCGTATCCAACAAATCTCAAAGGGGTTGCCAAGAAAACAGAAACATTTCCTTAGAGGTTGTTTGTCCCCTCCTCAGAGCCTGCTGCTCGTTTTACTAGGCCTGACACTGCAGGTACTGAAACTTAAGCTCAGACTTTCTAGTCTAAATGCCATCTTAATTTTCTAAAAGCGTCCTTGTAATAAAGAATAAATTATATTATTCTTTCTGTAGTTTATATCTGCAGAAAAAAAAACCTCTACCCTTCTGTTAGCCCATTTTTACAGAAATTACTGTGTCAGGGGAATTCTTTTTCAGAATGAGCGCTGAAAGTTCAACTCGAAAGCAGCTTTGACTAACAGTGGCACCTCTCAAAGTAGCAAAGACAAGCCCTTTGAGCTCTTTTTAAAGGCTCACACGTTGCCACAAATTTAATAAGACCAGATCAAAGCACTCTTAATAAGCCATTGCATTTCAGCCCTCCTTGAAGCACTCGAGAGCAAGGCTACATCTACAGAATTGCAGCGTTAAGGATTTTGACTCATCTCCACCAAACAGCAATTTGATCACACCCAAAAGATAATTTTGCATTGTGCCCATTTGTCTCAATGAAATCACAAGGAAAAAGGAAAGCACAAGATGAAAAACTTCAAGGAGGAGATACCATTTGTGAAATAAAGAATACAATCAGTGAAAGAAACCTAAAGCAGCAACACCGAATAGGTTTTTCCCTTGGCCACAACTAGACAATATTAATAGCTTCAACAATCCAAAATAAGACTAAACCTGCAGTTATGGTACATTATCTTCCTGCTCTTCAGAAACAATACCAGTTTGCTTTGGTGCTCCTTAGGAGCATGAATCCATTCCTGTGTGTGGTCAGAGTGCTAAACAAGGTATCAGGGGGCACTTTGGCCAAAATAATGGATGGGTTTCTCTTGGAGTTCCTAACTTAAGCAGGCAGATACTCTCTGTTACTCCCTATCCCTTCTTGTCCTCTTACAGAGTATGCTGGAACAGCCAGTCTGGGAAGCTTTAGCAAAGCAGACACTGTTGTTTTTAAAAGTAGAACAGACATAGGCTACATGGACATTTTGAAGAGTTTTTCAAATCTTAAGAATGCCCAAAAACTGTTCTTGGAATATTCCAGAACTCCCATTAAAGAAGTGTCTTGAGCATAATTAGTTCTGTACCTCTGTAACAAGCATGTGATTGCACACTAGAGAAATGCCCAGCATTTCTCTGTTCTTTAAGAAGTAATAATGTAATTCCAATTCATCTACTCTTAAAAGACATCACATTGGCAATTTATAAAGCTCTACATTTACAGACAACAATGAAAACTTATTCTACATGGTAATTATGCTGCAAAGTTTCAGTACCTTTGTTTAGTCTGAGGTCTCCCAACCTACCACCCAAGACCTTGTGGAAAATGAGGATTCATACCTCAACTTCACAGTATGACACAGAACCTCCACGAGACCACAAAAAAATCACTATCAACTGTACAGCATCAGTGATGCTTCAGTGAAATGTCCACTGATAAGGAGGCAAATCAGAGGGAATTAAAAGTGTATTATTTTAGTGATAATTCACACTCCATTTATTTCAACTCATCCTAGGAAGAGGTCTTCAGGAACATATTTACAATCTTGACTCCACTACAGACACTGGTAAAGGCTACCAGAGATATTAAGCCCACGATTTAATCTCCTTAATCAACTGCTTCCTGTCCATCAACATTAGACTTCAGAGAATCATAAAATGGACTGGGTTTGGAAGAAACCTAAAAGATCATCAGGTTCCAACTCCCCTGCCATGAGCAGGGACACCTTCCACTAGACCAGGTTGCTCAGAGCTCCATCCAGCCTGGCCTTGGACACTTCAGGGATGGGGCACTCACAGCTTCTCTGGGCAACCTGTCCCAGTGACTCACCACCCTCACAATAAAGAATTTTTTTCTAATGTCTAATATAAACCTACTCTCTCTTGGTTTGAAGCCATTCCCTCTTGTCACTACATGTTCTTTTAAGAAGACAAAAATAAAATGATCTGAAGTTCATTGAAAATATTTGCTCTTCAGTTTTCTAACCCTTCTGTTTTGCTCACAAGAAGGCACCTTTGCTCCGCAATGCATCAAAATACCTCTAAAAGGATTGTAGCTTTCACCAATATTTCCCTTCATTTCTCTGAATTCAGTTTCTGAGTTTCTTTCTGTGTTCAGTACCTTTCCCCCTAATTGCAGAATGACAGGCAGTATTTAATCATAGAAAAAAGCCTCATTAAATACTAGTACCAGATTTTTGTTCTTATACAGGAAAGAAGAAACACAAATCACAGTGTATTTTATCTATAGTATGTAATTTAAAATAAAATAAGAACTGGAAAATTGCCTGGTAAAAGCACAAACTCCATTTCCTTTAGACTGATTTTTTTCCTCTGATTTCCAAAATTAGAGCAAATACAGAGAAACATAAAGAGGACACAATCAAGTTCCCATTTTTCTAGAAGTGACAGGCAAGCTGACACTTGTGTATTGTGAGCTGAAGTAAAACTTAGTAAAAATCAGAAGGGAGGTTCTCTAATGGCTACCTCAAATATTTGGTTTGGGGGTTTTCCTCTCTCCTGTAAAAGGGCAAAAGCTTCAGGTTTGCACAGGCATTAGTTAAAGGATAAACTTGAAGCCAGATTAGCTATGCAAACATCTATTTTCATTGTTTCCCCTGTATTTCTAAATTAGCCTGTGCTCTCAAAAGCCAAAGCTTCTATATTTGTATGAAACAAAATCCAATCATAAAAACACATCCTGTATTAGAGATTTTTGTACCCAATACTCAATCTTCAGTCTGATCTCCTCACTGTGAGACCAAAACAGGAGGAAACAAAAGTCAAGACTTCTGCAGTTTGCTGACACCCAAAACTATTAAGAGCTACTTTAGTCCCAGCACAAGGTTAAATTCCCCATCTGTTTTTCTACATTTAACCAACCACAACAACCCTTAATCCTTTCTTACCTACATAGGAAGACTTACTCCTCTGATGATCCTGGGGATACTGAGAATCCAAAAAGGTCTCCCTATCTGGAAGGAAGTTTTCAGCTGTCCAACAGTGTGCGTTGTTTGGTTTTGGTTGTTATTTTGAGAGGTTTTTTGTTTTGTTTGGTGGGGGGAGAGGCAAGGGTGGTAGAGAGTGTTTGTGTATGTGTGGGGATTTGGGGTAGTTTTCATATGTATGCTTTTTCATTGTTGTTTTTTTCTTTTTTCCCCACAATAAGCCATAGGTTACAGAAATCCTTTTGTCAGCAGTAGAACCACTGTTAAATATCACCAGTATCAGCTGACAGTTCTTTCCACGTAATTCTTCTTGTGTCCAACCAAAGCTTACTACTTTGGCAGATCTGCCATCAGAAGCATACAGTAATTTTTAAATTATATAAACAAGAGTAGGTAGAGTTATGGATTTTTCTATGAATGCATATGGCCTACACATGTAAAAAAAAACCAATAAAAACTGTGTGGGTACCTTTTCTTTGAAGTAGGGGGAGGAATTTTCAGTTGGCTTGATTTTGATACTTTATTTTAAAGCCTGATCACAGATTGTTTTTGAGGAAGGGCTCATATTTGAATAATTGTAAGCAAGAATATGGTAACCTGTGTGAGGACAGAATGAGTGACTGGCATTCCTCAGATCTGTTGTAGTCAGAGCAATCCTATACAGAGTGTTGTTTTTTCCTCCCCCGCCCTCAGTTTCACAGCATCTGGTGGTTTAATAAGCACACTTTATCACACACTCCTATGTTGCTGAGCAAAGATAAGCTATTACTGCAGCAAGACACTCATGACAGCATTGTCATATATTTTCTATACTAGTAACAGTCACCAATAGATATAATATCCAAAACAGAATTTTCATCTTTTCATATTTTGTTTTCCCCAGAGGTTTATCTTAACAGCTGGAGATTTGAGCTACACATAGATAGATGAAATGTGTGTTCACCAATCCTGTAATGATATGGTTAAGATCACAGACAGAAATATAATACCTGGATTTAGTGTGGATTTTTATTCAATGGTTTGTGAGCCCTTAAAAATGTTCTGTCCAAGTCCAGGTGTCAACAATAAGAAGGTCTAGCAGTTTTACACAAGACAAATCTGCACTACCAGGAATGCCTGGTATGTTACTACATGAACTCAGTGATCAAATCATTCTTTCTTACCACAGCTTGTGAGAACCAGCTTACACAAAGACCAGACACAAGTCTTAGCTGAACACCCAGTGCAGAGCTCTGAAGACATTCAGCTGCAAATTCCTGCTCACAGCCCTCTAAATTGAGTTACATACTGAAACTATCCATATGCCAGCCTACAGTTTTCCACTTAGATTAAGGCAATGATTTTTGTATTCCATTAGAAAGGCAATGTATTTGACAATTTCTTCCTTTAGGAGTTAGATGCTTGACCAGAACTTCATTAAAAAGAATCATCCTTCACCAGCACAGGGAAAAGAGGGTGCAGGACTGTCTGAAAAGGACTAACCCCTTTCTGTACCATTGGCTTTGCCACTCATACTAGAAACAAGTTGTTGCTGAAGAGCTAAGAGCACAAAACTGCAACCATCTCCCAAACAACAAACATGTTACCTTTTTTACAAAGTAGCACTTTGATGGAGCCTGCAAAGCAAGGAACAGAAAGTAGGAGCTCTGAAAGAAAACAATTTTGTGCCTGAATTGTAAATGCCACAGGAAAGCTCCACTCAGAAAAGATGCTCTATTACCTATTACAGGAGGGATGTTTCCTGTCCTAGGCTGGAGGTAGGGAAATGGAGCAGAGGTCTGCTCCTAAATGAGGGAAATTGCTCTGCCAGAGTTTGCATGGGCCTGTCAGCTGTGATTTGCTTTTAAAGTGGTAGTATCTCCCACGCCCACACTCCTCCTTAGCACCCAAAAGTGCTAGGAAGAGGGTGCAGACAGTATAGCAGAACTAACCTCTCCGTTTTTAAGAGCTTGTAAGGACCTGATTTCCCAGCAACCAGCCAAGTCAGATGCACAAATCCTAAAACAGATCTGATTGTATTTAATTTTGCTCTGGAAACTACTCTCTGCTCTTTACAGAGTACGGACAATCTCATGAAAATCCTCTAGACTTCACAGATCATATTGGATCAAGCTGCTGCTGCAGACAGCATTAAATAACACGGGATCAGGAATTTGTAACATAACTGAAATAAAGTGACAGGAAAAACAATGCTAAATAGCTTAACATCAGCCACAACTACAAGTCAAAGCAGGGCAGCTGGGCAAGGCTCAGTATAGATTTAATGCCAAACACTTATATATTCTCCCACAGAGATTTGCACAGGATTTCCCCCCCCCCCCCCAGTGGTAAGGACCAGTAGTGTCACTTCAATTACTCAGAAGACATAGAAGGTTTTTTTGGCTGTAAATGAAACAGCAGAGCTGAAGCCAGGCTCATCTTAGATCCTGTTGCAGGCGTAATCCCCCCATCTTCTCATTAATCAAAATATAGTACAGTGTACTCTCTAGACTTTTCACTTTTATTCTCAAAATAAAATAAGGCTGCCACGAGGTAGCTCTCCTCTGTGTTTCTACTGACTGGCTTTAACTGATGACAAGAATAATATTGATCCTCAGCCTCTCTTTCCCTCGCTATTTACAATAGCTAACCTCCAGCCAAATGCCATTCAGAAGGGTTCTCACTCACATCCTCAGTGCCAGCTCTATTCTCCAAGACACGGATATACTGGAGGGAGCCAGTGCATTGCTACAAATATGAGGGGTTTGGAGCATCAGACACATAGGGAGAGGCTGGGAAAAGCTGGGCTTGTTCAGCTTGGAGAGAAGGCGGCTCAGGGAGATCAGTGTGCACATAAAAACAGAGCAGGAAGGCAGACAGCACTGCTGGCAAGGAGGGAGCCAGACACTTCTCAGGGGTGCCCAGCGCCTGGACAAGAAGGCCATAAACTGAAGTGCAGGAAATTCTGTATGAAACAAGATACTGAAAAAAAAGCTTTAAGGGTGACAGAAGGCTGGAACTGGTTGCCCAGTTGGGGCTGTGGAATCTCCATCCTTGAAGATTGACAATACCCAACTGGGTGAAGACATGAAAAACCTCTAATTGACCTTGTTTTGAGGGAGGGGGCTGGACTAGATGACCTCCAGAGCTGCCTTCCAAGCTTAGCCATTCTGTGATTCCTGTTGTAATCAGTGGGGAGTTAGAACTTTCATGCTCTAACCCAGCTTCTCCTCCCACATCAGGAGCCTTAGCTCCCAGGTTGAATCACTATGCCCTTTTCCATTTTTTCCTTTAATAGCACATAGGCAAACTACCTCTTTAAAGTCCATTCTGCACTGATGCTTTACACAGTCAGATTTTCCTAATTAATGTTGCAGGTCTATGATTTTGGGATTTTTTTTTTCCAGAGTAATAACTGATTCTTTGTAATATCATGTTTCCAAGAAACAGAGCAGCACCACAATACAGCATGGACTCACAAGCAGATTAAGAATAGATTTCTGTAAATTGAGTTTCTTAATGCTTCACATGTAATACCTTACATAAAACAGCAGACAAGGTAATCTGCATTTTTGGAAGTACCTTGCCCACAGCAGTAATTTTTAGGTTTTATTCCAGCAACTATCCAGAGATTACTGAGTGGGAACGACCAGCAATTTCAGAACTTTAGAGAAAGAAGTTGGACTAATTATGTTTTTCTTGTCACTGTGTTTTTCACATAGCCCTATTCTATTTATCTTCTCCCATTCACTCAACTTCTGCAGAGGGCTAACAGAAAAACTGCTTTGTTTTCAGATGTTAGGCAACTTCTGGAGACTAAGAATAATTATGGGCCATATATATCCAAGTTAGCATCTCACCTGGGCTGCCAAACAAGATGCTTGAATTCTCTTTAAAAACCTAAAAATCCTAAAGACCAACCCATAAACTATAAAAGCAAAGGGAGGGGTAATAGAAGAGATTTCTGGAATTTACAGTTCCTTCCCTGTCTGCTAATTCCAGGGAGAGCTGGCTCCCCGCAGACAGACCCTGCAAGCTGATTCCTGCTCACTTGCATCTAACATCTGCTAGTTATTTGCAACTGCATCTGTTCATACTAGCTCACTGGAGAAGGTCTATTGTTCCAGTATGAAGCAATGCAGGGCAGAGTTATAATGCCTGAATTAAGGCTCTGATGCACTTAGCTAAGATACCTACGTAAACTGCAGAGAGAACAGGAATAATGTTTTCTATGACATCTGCGAGCTGCCCTCATCAGCCAGCTCATGATAAGCTCTCATCACAAACAAGTTTACCTTCCTCCCGCAAACATTTACCCATTCCTTGGTTCTGCTCTACTGCCTGGCTGATAGCAAACCAGCAGCTCTAAGCAAGTTGTTGCTCAGCAGCTTGCAGGGGTATACCTGGAAATCTTCAACTCGTTTACGTTCTGATGTTGCATAATCTCCATGTTCACCAAAGCTGAAACTCCACTCAAGTTTTAGACACGTCTTTACAAATGAGCAGATTTTTGAAGAGCTCTTCATTGTTGCACGCTAAGTCATGAGACACTTTGTACCATTTAAAATACTTGATCAAAAGAAGACTTTAAGAAAATTCTTAGAAAGGCCATTCAAATAGTTAAACTTTGGCCATGCTGAAAAGAAAGGTGAAATGACCCTCTCAAAAGATCCTGACTTTAGACATCCAGACACAGTCCACCACACCTGCAAGTCACCTAATATAGCCAGGTACTCAGAACAATATATTTCAGTGAAAATGTTCTTAGGAGAAAAGTAACAAGAGTTGAAATCATCTCATCTGCCATTCTGTTAGTGCACTTGGTTTCAAACACACTGTCCCTCACCCCTTCAAATCTTTGTGCCAACATGCAGGTGCCAGTTTCCTCCTCCAACCTTAGAATCTTTAAGTATTTGCCATCTCAGGCATTCACTAATTTGGTTGTGTGTTAGCTCAGAGCTTTTAAAAGTGAGCTGTTTGCAGTCCATGCAGAACTTGCTCGTACTCTCCAATTCAGTAACACTTCTCCCTCATGTTCTGAGGCTTATATTCCAGTCTGCCAGGTTCACTAAGCAGTTCACATAAAGATTTTGTTTCAAAGAGGGCATCCCATCACAAAAAACAATGGAATAAATGGTCCCACAGGGTCTCTGAGTCCAACACTTCTTATTATGCTTCTAGAAGTGTTATCCTTTCCCTGAGAGAAGCAGTTCAGCCATATCTCCTCACCTCCCCAGTCAGTCCAACTCATCTGCCACCTTCCTCATGTTCTTGCAGAGCCCAGAATGAACAGTCTCCTCTAGTCCCAGGAGTTTCCTCTGAGCTGATTGCTGTTCATATTTAGTGGAGGACAAGTTTTCTCACTGTTTCATTAAAAATGGTTTTGCTCTCCTTTAACTATGGCCAGTTTTGACAAAAATAACAATGTTTGCCCCAAGCAGAAGTTTCTGTGATATATTCTTGGCCCTGGACTAGGCAGATATTTGTCTTCAAGTCTTCAGAGCAATCCAAGACCCTTTCCATGACTTTTCTGTACTTCTCTGCAATGGCACTTTTGGTTCGCTAAACTTTGCCACTAACAGGTTTAATTTGCACAGTCTGTTTTCTTGAAGTATTTCTCCTACAGAAATACATTTCTTAAAGCAATCAATAGTAATAATTCCTAATTGTGTTCTCTTTCCTGGTTCTTTGTCTTCACTCCTTCCCCTCCAAAAGGACTTGTTGTAGTAACTTCCTGTATTTCCTTTCTCATGTGACACTGTACTAATCTAAGTGACATCCAGACAAATGTAAGTTTCAGTCAAACAAAAAGAGATGCCATTGTTTTTTGAAACAATCTCATTTTGGTAATCTAAACTGGTTTTACCCCTATTTCCCATGTGCCATCCTGCTCTCCTATCCCCCAAATTCCACCTCAGCTGCACAAACCCAGCACCAACTCAGCTCTCATTGTGGCAGCAGCAGCCAGTGATGAGTTACTGACATTACATGTATCTGCCACATCAATCAACAAGCATTATAAGTATTAAAAAAAACACTGTTGTAAGATTGAATTTATACAATAAGGGCTGTGTATCACCCTTTTAACCACTTTCCAAGCCCTCCCACCCTCACACACTCTGATCCAGGAAACGTCAGCATTTTTTGTTTCAAATTGAGCTGTTTGTTTATTGGCAAGTCAAACGCTAATCATTAACACTTCATTAACACTTCTGTTTACCATCTAGACAGGACATGCCTTCAAACCATGCCCAAGAGAAATTACATTTCTAAAAATTAGGGTGTTTGTTTTAGCATCTAAATTAAGCTTTAGGTCACAAGAAAAATCTTGGCCGGGGAGAAGGAGATCTGAATCTACACGAGAATTTCAGAGAACATCTGGCTATGTCCTTAATAGGACCACTCTGCTGCTAACACTCCATCTAGTGGGAATTTTTTTGTTTGAATGATTTCCTCACACCTCTTAAATAGCTGAGAAACAAATAGAAACAAACATCTCAGAGCTGGGCAGTGTACGTGGAATGGAGCAGTTACCCTTTGTGAAATCCAAGTATGGGCATCACTTTTACTAGGCTGAAAGTCAGGAACACAAAATCAGATTTCCTATTGCGTTTCTCTCTGGAACTAAGGGTGAGCTGGGACCAAGTGGCAGGAGTGTTATCCCACTTCCACAGCTGCAGCAACATCCCAAAGCAGAGTCGTTCTTGCAGCAAACTCATACATTGCTATTTAGAGAAGAGGAGGAGAGGAATATGAGTTGTAAGGCTCTAGTGCGCAGTAAGACTCCATTTCCCTGCAAACAGCCTCAGGAAAATGAGCAATAGTCTCAGAACAATCTTCCTGTAAGATCAGACCAGACACCACTGAGACCTCTCAAATAAAATTCTAAAGGGGCCTTCCCTGTCAAGCAAAGGGAGCTGCCTTGAGCATCTCATCAAAGATTTTTTGGAGGTTTTTTTCTTTTGCCCTCCCCAAACTGTGATCATATTGCAAGTTTATTTTCATTTGGCCTGGAATGGTTTTAATTACCTGCCTTCCTTTTCCTCACAGCCAAGGTTATCATTCTAACTCTTCTTAACCTCCACAAATTCTTGTTGTCCTGCTGCATCCTGGCCTCTAAAACACTGCAGATTTTGGTGATCAGTCATAAGGAGTAGGGAAGAAAGGACATATCCTGTTTCTGAAGCAATCCTTAAGAGTGGGAGATAAGGCACTTCATCTGAAGAATATCTTGGCTTTCACTTCTGCTTATAATATCAACACTTCCTTCCCAGTATCTTCCATCAAACAGTAATAACTCAGTAACCAAAAAAACATCATTGAACAAGAAGTCAGGTAGATTCAAAAGCCTGCAAATTTCACCAGCAGAGATAAGTTTGAAAAATCATTGCTAGAGCACAGATCGTTTGCACTGCAACTCAGAAAAGGATGATTTTAAAAAGTTTACACTCACAGCAATATGTGGATTGTAACTCGGTAGGGTAGGATTGTTTTCTATATCTTTATTCCCAAGGAAGGGCCCCTGCTGCAGAGCTGGAGCTGGTTT
>JAWWMP010000116.1:17435899-17449965 GCA_035047865.1 Dendrocincla tyrannina
TAACTCGGTAGGGTAGGATTGTTTTCTATATCTTTATTCCCAAGGAAGGGCCCCTGCTGCAGAGCTGGAGCTGGTTTCATGGGGGTTTTTGTGTCATGACTCATAAAATAAAGACAGGGATGACACCAAAGAGAACCAGTTTTGCCTCCTTCCCCGAAACTTTTTTATCCACTGCCTTACTGCATGACTCACTTAACATCAAGTACAAATATAATAAGAAAAAAATAGTTGTATTTCCTTTCCAAAAGAAAGTGGGAAAAGCTGGGCTGGTAATTAGGTTATGTACGTAGCTATGCAGAAATTGTGCACAAATTTCTGTGTTTGTGACATTTGCAAGAGTGTCACCTGTAAAAGCAAGTTCAACCCCAGCTCAGGCACAAAAGCAGTTGTTGCATGTAAACATGTTTTATTCATGGAGAAAGCACCAGAACTGTATTCTTTCTACACTCAGTTTTTCAGAGCTTAATCAACACTGTTTGCTCTGAAGGAAATGGTGACAAGGCCACTTTTGAGAGAAGCCTAGTCTTTAGGCCCACTGATGATTGATTTATGTTTGTGAACCTTGCCATTTACCCCAGCTTGTGGCACTGTGAATCAGCCTGTCAAGAGGCAGAGAACAGGATCTTCACAGACAGATCTGGCTCCACAGCACAGGAGGACTCAAAATAGGGGTGTAACAGCACAAGGGGTCAGCACATGCTGTTCATTTTCATTGCTTCCTACAGCCTGCTCTGACCAACGTGGCATTAGTGCAGCTCCAACTTATTTAAGGCACTTAAATATTTAGCCAGCTCCTGGTAGAAAGGGAGCACTGCAAGTTTTGCAGTATCTGCTATTTGTAATACAGCGCAGGAGCTCAGCATGACTGAGCATCAGAACCTTTAAATCCAACCAAGAATGAGCGGCACGAAAAGAAAATAAGTAAAAAATTAGAGAAAACTAAAAGCAGCGGTCATATGCCCATAAAGCATGTTAAGATAGTTGCTGTGAAAGAGAAGCATCTTTAAAGCTTGAAAAACATCTCTCAACTCCTAATGAGGGAAAAAAACAAAAACCCAAACAAACAAAACAACAAAAAAAAAAGATAACAAACAAAAAAGAAAATCAGTCACCTTGTTGTTCTCCTAGGCAAATTTGAACTTAAACCATCAATGAGGAACATTGACAGTTTGTTTTCTGGGCTGCTATTTCAAGCAAAACTCTGCTTATGCAAAGAATGCTTTGTTTATGCTTTGCTTTCTTTAGCATCTACAGCTTCCTAGAAAATTCCCTCTCCCAACAGGAATCCCACATCGCTGTAGCTCCCAGAAAAGAATGGAAAGTCCCAGCACAAAAGAGCACAGGAAGGTGCAGCCACACTTCGTTTAATGATGGGCTATGATGCAAACGAGAACGGCTTCCAGGAAATGCTCTTCAGAGTGCATTTACTATGCTACACATTTCATTTCTCTGTATTATAGAAATATTCTTCAGCCAAGCTACAGAGAAGTGTCTTGTTTGCTTGAATCACTACCAGTGACAACCAGAGTATCTTGCATTAACATTCACCCTGGTTTTTTCACTATTATTTTCACACCCTTTCAGCTATTAGATTTTTCTTTCAACCTTCCAAGATGAACTCTGTAAAATGATCAGTGACATTTATAATGTTTAAACAAGAACAGGGAAAGTGCCTTGATGCTTCCTTGCCTGTTTGCAATTTTGCAGCTTCAATGGAAAGTCTACAAGCTGGCTTTTGTTTGCTAATTACTTTAATTTGCAGCTTGGACAGAAGAAGGGTTAGCACATGGCAGATAAGCTTTACTCTAAACATTAAAGAAATCACATGGCAGAGCATCAGGCCCTAGGTGAATGATTTCCATGCTCTTTATGAATCAGGGAACAGTCCCAGCCATAAATGGCATTTTCAGAACAAGAGGAGTTTATGCATTTCCCAGGCTCTACCTGCCAAGGAGAACATTGGCTCATTGACACTGCCCCCCACTTGCTTGCTTTAGAAAAATACTTTACATCAGAAACAGTTTTAAAAGGCAAAGCAAACTATTCTTTTCTAATGAAAACCCTCTTTTTTTTTTTTCCCCAGTGACTTGTGCTGCCTGTGTTTCCCCTGCTATTTGATTTCTGTATACTGTCATCTAGGAATCTGTGTGGTCCTAAAGAGGTGATATTCCTGCCAAACCTGCAAAGCCTCAAGTCTCCAAGCAGCTGTTGCTAACCAGCCACACAGTGCCCATATTTCAGTTTTAGCCAATTAACAGTTCCTATTCTTCAATGAAGCAGGAAATTGGATTATTCATTGATACTGAGAAGAGAATAACTGGATTTTATGGCTGACATAATAACAAGCTGTCTGCTGCTCACCTACCAGATGCTGCTCTGGGATTTTTTTATACTAACAGCTAAATATGTTCACAGAGGATGCGCTGGAGGGGCTAAAGGGGCAGCTTCAACACATCTCAGGTGCTCCAGTCCACCCCAAGGCACAGAGAGAGCAAGAGCATAGATGACACTGCTCCTCCACCAACTTGTGGCCTTCACCCAGGTCCCCCCCCAGGGCTGCAGGCACATGCCTCACTCATCTCCCTGCTCCTTGGTGGGTAACCACGCTGCAAGATGGGAATTTGCTGGCACCAGACCGATGAAGAAACCTCCAGTAATGAGCTGCAGGGGCAACAGCAGCACAAATACCACTGTAAAGCAAAGAAACATAATTGAAATCAATCTAACAAACTAAGCATGTAGTGAATGCAGAGCTGTTCCACCAGAGGAAACCCCACTGCAACTTGGAAAATGTATTTTTTTTTCCCACTTTTATTTCTTAAAGTTATAATCATTAAGTGCCAACCTTGTCACAGATAGTGATGGAACAGGCAGTAGAGTTCAGAGCATGAGACTCCCATGGAAGATGGGATTACACCAGTACATCCTTGGAGAAAAATACCAATATTTCAGTTTTCAGTACATGAGAGAAGGGAAAATAATCAGATTTGTTTTCATTTCACCATCCTTAAAGTAGTCAATAATTTACCTTTAGGATAAGGAGCAAATAGGGGAAAAAAGGAAGAAGACTGAAAGCATATGCTGGTTTTGAACACACATGTTATTCAAAACCCACCCTATAAATGTGTCTGGGATTATGCATTGCCTTCTCAGTGCAATTCTAGCTGGCCTGCAGAATACTTCAGTCTGTTCCTAGCTCTACAGGAACCTTCCCTTTTCTCTACTTTCCCAGGTCCTGAAAAACCCACTAGAAGGCATCAGCAGGGACCTGGGGTACATTACATCCGATTCCTTTCCTGTCGTGAGCGCAAACCCAGGCACTGCCACTCGCGGAGCCATCGCTTAGCTCAGTCTCCTCTGCCACCCGGTGGCTTCGTGCCCGTCCTGCAGCCTTGGCCACTCTGCTTCTCCAGGTGAAGTCTACAAAGTCACCGTATTTCCTCTCGACACCAAGGTCAGCTCAATGACAGCAGAAAGCCAAGACCTGGCATTCTCAGCGCGCTTGAAACAAAGCCAAAAGGCACTTTTGGGGTCGGAGTTATAATGTTCTTTCACCTCAAACAGAGCTTTCCTCAAAAACTTATCGAGTTCCAGTGAAAACTTGTCTCATAATCAATATGAAGAGTATTGGTAAAGTCTAAGGGAATAAGAATAGCCTTCAGCATAATTTATAAAACTATCATGTCCCTCCCTCCCCCAACATTTTAATCCCGAAGCAAACAACACCAGGATTTAATCTTTTTCTCCAGTCTTGCAAGAGTCCCAAGCTACAGAAATGTTGGACACTTAGGTTTGGTGGTGGTATTGTTTTGGGGCTTTTTGGAGTTTGTTTTAATCAGTTTGGTTTGGGTCCCCACCCCCCCCCCCCATCAAAAGCATTAGAAGGTGTTACTTGCATCCAAAAGTGACTTGAAGCCAATCACATTTCTGAGGTTTTGATTTTCTTCGCTACCAGAAATTGAAGCATCTATGTCCTAGATTTAATTTATAATGAATTCTGACCATCTTAAATAAGGCTGTGCAGATACACACCATATTAATTTTGTTTTAATTTGATTTGGGTTTATTCTCTCTGACCTCCCTCAGATCACAGCAGAGAATGCCTCTAATGTCAGTAAAGTGCTTTTGCAAGTAGAAAAAACTCCTGCTGTAAATAACCGGTTGTTAGGACCATCCACACCAGTGACCTTGACTTAGGTAGCTTATTTGGGAACTATTCCTTGTGGCAGAAAACAGTCATGTGGCCTGCACATTTAAGGCATATGTTCAGTGAGTTGTGAACTCAGCATTTAAAGACTCCTTTTTGAGTTCCACCCCTTTCCAGCTCTCCTTCCAAATAAATACTGAAATGCTACCAAGAAAGCCTTGTATACTTGACCCTTCACATTGTATTCTGTCTTGTGCTAATTAAGTAGCTGCATTCAAACAGATCCAAACACAGTTTAACAGATCCCCAGGGTGCTTGAAAATGGGAGTGGGGGAAAAAGGCTCCACTCTAAATTAGCATATTGCAAATTGCCAATAAGATTAAAATACATATGTCGTGCTGAAAATTAACTTACTGCTTCACAGATAAAGGGGCAACCTACCTAAAACCTAATGAGTAGCAAAGAGGCAGGGGAGAAATAAGGGCCCTGCAATTTTGATGAGCAAAAGCTGCCCTGGCTCTTAAATCTGCAAGTAACATGAGCTGCTGCAATCCACAAATAATGAGGCAGAGAAGAAGAGCTGGCACATGAAGTCATCTGCCACCATCTAATCCATATATGCATGAACTCCCAAGCTGGAAAGAAGTTTCACTACATATTGGTGAATTTTGTAACTATATATATAACAGCTGCTTTTCTACTGCAAACTGGGTTTTCTAGAGAGCCCATGGGGGATAAAAAAATCCATCTCAGGTGCTCTACAGTTTTAAAGCCTGTACTTTCAAGACAGGTATATGTTTCAGTTATGCACAAGTTAGCTCTTAATTAGATGTGCAAACAAGCCAAGTTCCAACCGAAGAAACTTAGGCAGCACAAAGGACCTATATTGTAATTATCAACCCTATTAATGCAATTCCTCTTTCAGAAAGTACAAGACCCTGGCACTGAATAGAGTCAGCTTGGCTTCAGGAGCAAGAACCCTAAAGGCCAAGAGCGTGGCTACCATTGTGCTCAAGACACACTGTTTAGGGGAGCGCTGTTTTAAGAAAATTACCTTCTTGAGCTTATTCAAGCACCAGAAAACTAGAATCTCTGATGTAGAACTAGGATGCATTAGGAACTATATGAAGACAATGCATTTAGTGATAACGCACATAATTGCTCTGTGTTTCAGAAGGCCTCAGTCTCTTCACCAAATTAAGTTTAATACCGTGAAATAAAATTAGCTTAATTGCTTCTGCCATTGGGCCTGTACCTAACCTTGCTCTACACTGGGATGAATACAGTAAAGCCAAGCTATTTGTCCAAAGTCTAATCAAATCAAACCTACAGCTTGTGATTTCTCTTACAGTGAGAATGGTTTTGTTTCTGTGAACATTTTCATGGCCATTGAACTAAAAACAGATCAGTCAGTAACAAGCATTTCTGCAAGAGGCCCCGTTCTTTGATGTGGTCACCTTCACATGGTAAGCAAACAGCTTTATGTCATCCCTGGTTAGCATTCACCTTCCCTGTGGCAGGAGACAGAGATCCCTTTCTGACACTGTTAACATCTTCAACAACCTCCCCACTTCCCATGTTGTGCCAGGGCTCCATGGTTACCTCCCTCTCTTCTCTGGGCCATTCCAGTCACACACAGCGAGGACCTTTGCAGACTAGCAAGGACAATTCTCCCAGACATCTATGTTTCCTAATTCTATAAAGGCTCTATGTGTTCCCCCAATACCTGGGGACAGTAGCAAATCCAGAAAGCAAATGTACTCATTTAGACCACACAGAGCAGTTTGTTTCTCATCTGTAACGTGTTAAAAGTAGTTCCTACAGAGACTGTATTGGCAAAATTCTATACACACAGTTCTGTTAAAACCCAGCTTCGCCCACTTCTACCCCAATGTGATCACCTCTATTTTCAGCCTTGGTTGTTCTTACAGCCTTTGACTCAGCAAGATCAACACCTAGACCAATACTTTTAACACCTCCATTCCCTCTTCATGATAAATATGGATACAATACACCATTGCTTCTGAATCCTCCTCATCCCTTACATTTCAATCTGTGTTTCAACTTTCCACCCCCACCACAAAGTCCAAATACATTTAGTTCTCTCCTCAGCTTCCAAATAACTGTATCCCTCCCTGAAATAACACACACACAAAACAACCAAACAAAAAAAATCCAACCAGATACTGACTTGTTTTTGTAAATGTCTCATTATCATAGTCTTGGAATCCCTTCCATGGCTTCGTTGTACCCCCATTTTCAAATTCCCACTTCCCATCCCTGATACATTGATTTTATTTTGTTAATATTGGTTAAATTGCTTATATCTCCCCAAGGTCTAGTGAGATAATACACAGAGAAACCTACTTTGAAATCCCCAGTTTCATTCTGGACACAGCCAAGCCACCCAAGACCAGGTATTTTTACTGACTGCAATTCATCTTGAATAGCTACAGTATATACCTGAAGAACCATCTTTTAAAGCCTCACGAAAACATCTGTATGATGTTACAGTTAATCAGTGACCTGATCTTTGGGCTCAGCCCTGTTCCCAAACTACTTCAGTGGTACACACTGCATTTTGCCATGCCTTGCTTTGCCTTCTCAACTCTCAGCTGGGAAGTATAAGCATGTACAAGGAATATTCCATCTCCTCTGAAGAAGGAGGAGATCCATATCTCTCCTTCTCATCTCCTGGTATTCTACAACATCATCTCATCTTCTTCCAGTCAACTGAAAACTACCTTATACCAAATTCTGGGCACCACTCACAAAGTAACTCTCCATTTTCTCCCTTCTCAACTGTTCAACTGCTTGAGTAGCTAAGACAATGCTGCTTTAGGATCTGTGACTGCAGTTCCTAAGCAAGGGCATGCTTAGGTGACAGGGGAAAAAAATTAAATCAATCCTGAAGTAAAAAGAACCAGCCCATTAACCAGGTTGTCAGGCAAGTAAGAATTCTCTGCCTCATAATTACTGCTTTAGCCTCTCTTATTAAAGGAGGAGCACGGAACCATTTCCAGGAAAAGAATTCATGCAAGGAAACTTGTTCCAGATTTCAGAAAAAGCTAAACTTCAGAAAAGCTGCACTGCATTTCTTTCTACTAGATCAATGAGCAGATTTTAATTGTCAGGTTTGTTTACAGAAGACAGTACAAGCTGTCAAGACCCATCAGCACTGGATGGAAAGCAACTAGCCACCCACTCAGCTCTGCTGTGCTGATGTGTTTTGGCATTGCCTCCTCTAACAATGCTTGACAGCCCAAGAGGCAGGAGACCTTTTCCCACCCCTGCACACAAGACATAGCTCAGAAAATAAAAATATAGTCTCAAAACTAAGCAGCATCTCATCAGTTTCACGTTTTTGCTTAAGAGGATCAGTTTAACTGTTTGTGTAGGGAAGGAGAAAGTCCACCACTGCCCTTCCTTTCAAATTATGGAGCTTTATTCACAACCCTTGATGTTGCTTGTTTTTAAACTCATGTGGCTGGTAAAACATTAAGTCCAACATAAATCACTTACTCTTCTGAGCATGTGGCTGAGGTATTTCAACACTGAAGAGCAGCAGCTTGCAGGGTACATAGAAAATATCTGTAGAGGAACAAGACAAAGAAGCTCTTCCAATACCACATTTGATACTCTGCAGCTGCAAAAGGAAGTTCTTCCCCCAGACACAATTACCTTATTTCAGCTGAGTCACTGGAGATGATCTTGAGTTTGTTATGGGCCTCTTCTCTCTAGTGCACTACTGACAAGTGATGAATTAGACAGAGCAAAACACTCTCCTCCCTGAAAATGAGTCCAGCATTCTAGAAATAGAGTAATTAATTGTGTCAAAGTCAACAAGGCAGCAAAACCATGTTAAGCCACCAGGATTGGAGCTGGCAGTGACAAAGCACACATCCAGCTCACAGCCCCAGGAACCCTCTCTCCACATGACGCTTCTGAACAGGACAGAGAGGGACAGAGTCCAGCCTTTCTTCTCCTTCCAGGTGCTATAGTGAGAGCCAGGAACTTACCAAATTCCTTACCCATTTACCTTACCCCCTTTGCTGCTACTCCTTCAACAACCTCAAGAAATTAGAGGGGAAAGATGAAAGAGGAGGTGCAAATAAACCTTCTCCAAAAGGAGAAAGGAGTAAAAAGTGCAAGGAAGCACTCCATGCGGTGAGTACCACAGCCCTTCTACTCAAAGCACCAGCCTTCACTGTTGCCAGACAGTCCAGCTGCATCCCCACATTTTGGGGGAATGCAGAGGATTTCCCTGGTTAAAAGAGAGACCTGTTTATAGGAATGCCTGTAGTCCACTTGTGGAAGAAAATGAAAACTGGTAACTTGACCGAAGGAAAGGTTTGAAAAGCACTGAGCAGAAAAATAAAAGTCGCTGTACCCAGTGCCCTTCAGTGGTGAACACGACATGCTGCACTCACACATTCATTTATATTGTGTTTGTCAAGTAAATCAAGCAAAACTTCTCCCAAAGAAGTCCACAAAGGCAGTCAAGCAACAACAACAACAACGCTGCATGAATATTAACTGTATCTCAGGCTCTGAAGCAGAACAAGAGAAGGAGGAGAGGCAATGTAAACCCTTGCAACAGAGTCATGTTTTCACTCCGTTTTATCTACAACTCATGCAGGGAGCACATGGACTGGCCTTTGAAAACCACAACTTGTAGCATGAGTGCACAACTGCAGATCCCACGTGAAAATCAGTGCCTAACTGCTATAGGTAGCTGGCCTTCACAATCCACGTCAGGCAAAATAAGACTAAAATCTAGCTTTAAATTAAAAATAAACAATCCCCACACACACAAAACAAAACACCAAAATAAAACGAACAAAAAAAAACCCAAAACACAAAGCCCACTCAAACAAAAGCAAACTTCCAAGTCAATTAACCAAAACACACACAAAAAACCCCTTCCACTGTATCCTAGAGTATATATTGTTAAACTTGCTGTCAAATACTTTCAAAAATAATTTAACAAATGTTAGCACACTGCAACCAAGTGTACTTTAGTCTATCCAGTGTCAAAAAAACCCCCAGAAATTTGCCATTTTCATTTGTTTAATTATAGAATTAAGTGTTCTGTACTCAGGCCTTCCAACAGAACGGCTGATCTTTTTGGAAATTATTAAACTTTCAGGTAAGAGGGAACAATGCTGCCTAGGGATACTGCTACATCAAACTAAAAGAAAGTTTTAATAAAGAACATTAAAAAGGGCATTTAGGACTTTCTGCTGATTATTACTTAAAGGATCATTTGCATTTTCTGGCACTCATAGCATGGCAAGAGATGCCTGCAGTGATTGATAAGAAGCTCAGGCTGCCCAACAGCTTGTCAGTGTATTGTCACAGAGAAGCAAACATACAATCTACCAAAATCTCTATTATTTCCCTTCAGTTAACTGCAAATATTTTGCTCTAAGTAAAATAAAAACTCAACCCTCTCAATAACATGTTATTCTAAACCGTGGCTTAGTTTACAAACAAACCTGAGAACTACTATGAAAGAAATCCTGTCTGCTCTGCCTACGTTCACAGGGCTTTGACAACACCCAGATGAATCTGGTTTTCTGCAGAACCACAGTGCAGCGTTACTCCTCCAGTTGCAATTGTTACGTGCTTTTAAATCCTGCTTGGTGAATTCAAGCTCCAATCTTCAAAAAAAACCTCAAACAATTATTAATGAATAATAAAAGCAAAGGGGGTGTTGTTTCTATTTGTAAATTTTTTTCTTCATGGTACCTGCTAATTCAGAAGAATCTACTCCTTTGCCCTTTATTGGTCTCCTTCTGCAATCTTCTGAGTTTCCCTATGTTTCTTCAATCCTATAAACTTGTTTCTATGTTTCCCTTTCACTGCATCTTCCTCTGAGTCAGGCTTAATAATTGCTCTTTCTTCCAAGCAATTGCTTTTCCCCTAGAATTATTTAATAAGAACTTTTAATCTACTATTACCCTGGCTCAGTTTAAACAGGAAGGGCAGGTAGAGACACAGCTCTCAATAATTGTAGCTGGCATACAATAATGCATTACAATATTGTTTTTTTTTTTTAATCTGAATACAAACTAATATAGGATTAAGTGTATATATGAGGATCTGTCAGTAAAAACTGTCCCTTACTGAATTTTAAATTAGAGCCTTCTAAAAACAAAACGAGAGCAATTTGTAAAATGGCTTTAGTGATTTTTCTTTGTTCACTTTGGCTCACCAACATATACAGGCTGTCCCTCTGAGAAAACAATTTCCATGTTACAGGCTTGCAACAGCAACAAAAATAGCATGGCTTGTGTACGCAGGATCTTAAACAACTACAAAATAGAAAAGGATTTTGATATATATGTATGACAGCCAACTCTCAAAGAGAAACCTCATCAAAGAAAAACATACAGAATAAAACCATAAAAACAACAAGTGCAGATCATTGGAAAGAAGCATTTAATAGGACAATGCATACTATATATATATATATAAAATCTGGCTTTTTGTCCTCCAGTAATGTCATTTTGCTAAATCAAAATCAAATGGTCCTTAACAACAATTTCTTTAATCTCAATTAGTTATATGGGCATAGAGAAGTCAGAATAATAAAAACAAAATGAATATATAATATTTCACTCTTGCCTTACAAGACCAGAGTTCTTCACCAGAATTTACAAGGGAGGAAAAAAAGAACCAAACCAGACTTCCTTCCTTTATCTCAGGTATTTAATGGAAAGACTCTTAAGGGATCTTTTCATCTATAAGACACTTGTCAGCTTGTAATGCTGCAGAGCCCAAATTAATCTCCTTGAATTAAATCAATACCGCAGCCAAGACTGATGCTGTGACATAATGGACAAAGGCTGAAAGGGAAATATTGGCTGAAAAACTCACACAAGTGCAACCAGAATATAAAAGTTGTCTATACCATAATCCTAATTCCCTTAAGATGAACATCTCCAGGCACAACCCCCCATACCCTCCAATTATGCTGGAGGCAACAGACCTGCACATGAATGAAATAGTTTTACAAGCAGTGAACCAGCGCATCAGAGGGTAGGAATTATGGACTATTAACATTACAATAGCCTGCAAAGTGTCCTTTTTTTTTTTTTTAATCTTGAACATCCACAGGTTAAAACAGTAGCTAAGAATCTTCAGCAACCTGCCTGCTGTAAGGGTTAAAACATCCAAAGAAAAGCACTTTGCTAGTGGGGCGTTGTGTTCAGAGAGGTCTTGTCTTTCTTCTCAGATACCAGTTCTGTTTCTCAAAAAGCTTCAGCAACAGCCACTTCTGCTTTCTTAGAGAAAACTTTCTCTTCAGCCTCATGAAATTTTGCTGAGTGTAGACACCATATAATCCTAGGGGGAAGCAAGTTATGGGGAAGCCTCCAGGAAGAGAATTTAATGTGCCTGTATCAACAAATCCCTGTGAAATTGAGATGATCCCAGCTCTGTGATGATGCATCAGATCCTTCTATGGCAGCTTTTACCAGCATGTCTCCTGAGAAAAGTGCAGTTCCCCTCAACACTGCCAACCTTGGACAGATCTTCAAAAGAGGAACACCAGACCAATGGCAGGAATGATGAAGACAGAGGTAACATTTAGGTGGGGTGGGTCTAGCTTTTTCTAATATGCAGAAAGACCAAAGGTAATAAGTCACCCTCTATCTGCAGATTCCCAGTCTTTGCAATCAGGAATCCATGAGTTAACAATCCAAGTGGGCCACCAGTTGTGGCACAAGCTTGAGACAGTGGCAAATCCAGAACATTCCTATGTTCTGGTACTCAAAGTGGGCTTTCAATAGAGGTACAACAGCCTCTGCAGCCACCTGCAGCGCAAGGCAGGAATTCATCACCTGCAGATTAAGAGCCACAGAAATTAAAGAGAACTCATAAAATGCGTCTTTAAGACACATCATAGAGCCACAGAAATTAAAGAGAACTCATAAAATGCATCTTTAAGACACATCATAGAGCCACAGAAATTAAAGAGAACTCATAAAATGCGTCTTTAAGACACATCATATGCAATTTGGACTAACACACAGCCTGTTTAATAAACATGATGCTGCAGCACCCAGAGATGTGCAAGACAGAACTTAATTAATCCAACACCTAATTCTGCACCTTGAATAATTCCTTAAGCTAGTTTACAGCTGGATAGCAGTGGCAGTATGTGTCACAGAGGAGATTGCAAGAATTTTTAATAGTATACTCATCAACTGAGTTTCCCTCAAAACTGAGGCCTCCAAAACAGACTATTTTAGTCACCAACAACCAAGAAACTTCTTATTGTTGTGTATTACTCACAAAATTTTGTGGTAACCAAGAGACTGAGTAGGAGGTTTGCACAGAATGGGGTCTCTACCATTTTCCTCCAAGGAGATAAGAACAGATGCCCAAGAGGCACAGCTTGTGCTCTGTGTGTAGAGACCAAGGCCAAGTCTCTGAAGGACTGGATTAAGAGCTCACATTGCAGTCTCAGTAAGAGAATCATGAGTAAGTTGTGCTTCCACACAGGGGAACAACCTGTTCCACACCCTTTCCCTCACAGCTGATTTTCTAATTCCTCTGGTTCAGCTGGCTGGCTGATACATAGAAAACAGAGCTATTTAAAAATGGATGAAGCAGATGGTTTTGCTCTTGAAGGATTAATAGCTTTTACCTTCAAACAGTTCTTCCTCATTCATCCTTTACAGATCAGAAACAAGAGAAAGAGCAATTTATTTAAAAAGGTGCCTGGCAGGATTGAAACAGGAGCATTCTCCTCAAAAATTAGAGGGACTGGCTGCCACTACCTGTCAAAGCTTGCTAACATTCGGGCTTGCAGCCAGTTCTGCAAAGGCATTTATTTTGGTGGTACAATCACTTAGAATCTCTTTCCTGCATGGGTTTATGAGAAAAGTGGAAGGA
Organism: Dendrocincla tyrannina; assembly: GCA_035047865.1. Lineage (NCBI taxonomy): Eukaryota > Metazoa > Chordata > Aves > Passeriformes > Dendrocolaptidae > Dendrocincla > Dendrocincla tyrannina. Next base: position 17,448,952 of record JAWWMP010000116.1, read on the forward strand.
GTCAGCTTATGTACATGTCCGTCTTGGCACTTCTAGTTTGGAAAAAGTGACAGCCGTAGGAAAAGTTAAATCTATTCAACGACATATTGAGGGTTAGGAAACAAGGTTGATTGTATTTCTGTAGGTCCTGCAGCCTGCACTCCTGTGGGATGGCAGTGGCACTATGCAGGCAAAGAAGGGGTTGGTAGGTAAAGCATTCATAGTATGTGTAGGACTAGTTATACCTTGAAGAACCCCATTCTTCGCATGGTAAAGGGCTGAAGAGGGTTCTGTGAATCTCAGCAGTGTTTCAGTGAACAAACTGCTATGGGATAGGACATGAGGGCAACAACCTTTCCTGTAGATCTCAGACAACATTCAAAGTGCTATTAAGTACAGCAGAAGATTCAATTACAAGACCTTTCTTTAACATTAATGCAGAAGGAAATTGATGGATGCTTCAAAGAATATAAGAGGGGTATAAATGTAAAGTCTTCAAAGTACAAGGTAGCAGAACCATTTAGGGTTATTCATGCTAATGGTTTAATGTTCATGGGGTTTTCCCTAATAGACAGGGATAACAAGAGCTGTTTGTTCAGAGGGCGTCACTGCCACCACAACACAGGGGTACAGGGTGCAAGCCTCACCTCCCAGGAGAGGGGCCCAAAACCAGCAGGCAGACACTTTTTCATGTTTGTTCCATAGGCCAACAGTGGGAATGAATGGCTGTAAGCAGCTACACCTTTCAGAGAAAAAAAATTACCTGCAAACAAAGGAGACAAATTCAAAGCAGCTGACTTCAGAATTTCAGAGAAAACAAAGCAGCTGGTTTCACCATCCACTTGCAGACTCAAACAAGGCTGGCTGTCTTAGTTCAGGAGAAACTAAGATATTATGCTAACCAAGGAATAATCCCTCTCCTTTGAATTTAGAAAGAAAAACAACTTTAATTAGGAAGAAATATATATATAAAAGGATAACAGTTCTTAACCACTATATATATATATATATATATCCAGAAAGGAACCAACCAAC
>JAWWMP010000116.1:17450065-17472394 GCA_035047865.1 Dendrocincla tyrannina
CGGGCGTTGGCTCCGGGCTGTTTGGAAGGAATTCCACCTTGGAAGGAGTTTCCACCTTAGGTTTGAAACTCTGACACTGGCTTATGAAGGGGAATATAACAATGGTCACACTGAGAGGACCATGGTGTGACACATGAAGTACACAGGACTCTGCTGCTTGAAGTTACTCTGCAACACCAACTGAGAACTAGAGCAAGGAGCTCCATTCCATCACAGAGACATCTGATCCTTGCTGCACTGTGCCTCCCACGGGGAGAAATGCTTTAAAGGCTGCCAATCTTCCCAATCACACCAGCTGCTCTTCATCAGCAGGTACCAACTTGAAGAGAATGACAAAGCCACTGCCTGCACTCGGGAGCCTTGATACTGCCAGATTCAAGTCTCAGCACAGCTAGAACCAAAGCGCCACGATCAGCTCAAGATAGAATAAAGTAGGGCTGCAGAACTCACAGCATGAGGAATACTTCAGGAAGCATATTCATCACTTTGTTTGGGCAACAAACATAGTTATATTGGTATTTAGTTGACAGGCAGAGGGAGGGAAACGATCAATATCTATGTTTGCAGGGAGAGTCAAAACAAACGTTTTTCTACTCCACATGTTTTCCTCACCATAAACTCTTTTGTTAAACTCCACTTTCCTGATAAAGCTCCACAACAGGCTTCACTGGTCACATCAGGCAATTTGAAGTAAATCCAGAAGGTGTCAACACCCACTAACATTTACTCAGAAATTGTATGAGCTTCCAAACAACTCAGTATTTTCCTAGTGCCCAAGTGTGTCTAACACAGAGAAATGAAAACACAACCTAAATTTGCTCAGCAGCACATTATGACTTTATACACATGTATGCTGCAAATATCAAAGGATGACCTGGCTTAACAGCCTGAAGCACAGAATTAGTAACTTTCTGCCATGGCTTTTCCAAGTATCCTTGAATAGCTACTCCATCCTGCACTTGTCTCTCACCCTTAAAAGAAAATAAAAAAACCCCAACCAAAACAACAAAACCATCACCAAACAAATAAACAACCCCAACCAAACAAACATAAAAATCCCAGGGTTTTGAAAGAACTCTGTCTTCAGAACAAAAGGCAGCAGTTCAAACCCTTAAGGACACATAACATCTGCTTACAAGCCAACAGTACAAACAAACCCCAAGATACCGAAAGCATATTGAACTTGTTCTGGCAGAAACCCATGTCTCCCCCAGGGAAGGAGGTGGTAATACCTTCGGGACAGAGATTTTGCTTTCTTTTCTTCTATTGATTAGGTTTAATGACATGAGGCTTTTTCTGCACATGCAGCTTTTCCTGTTCAAAAGCACAGCACTTGGGCCATAACATTGACTTTTTCTCCCAAGTTAAAAGAAAGATCCAAAAGTCTGTTTACACTGCAAGAAGCAGCACAAGGAGGAGAGCCTTGAGCTGGCTAAAAACAGGCTGCAAGCATTAGAATGGCAGCACTGTTGGGTGCTGCAAAAGCTATTTATTGAGGTGAAGGATAGGGGTAATTTAGTCCAGGTACAACGTCACACTCACACAGCCAAGAAGCTTGCAGGAGCCACACCCAGAGCTTGAAACAACTTAATTTTATATTTTGCAGATGTAACTAAGTCTGTTGCACGTTGAGTATCATTGCAATACACTGGGAACTGGTCAGGTACACTAAGCTAAGAGTGACGGGGATGAACTTCACAAAGCAATGACACAAACCTGTGGAAGAAAAGTCCTTCCAGGGATACTAAATGCAGAGACATCACCTCTGGTCAGGGAGTGCGGGGATGAATCTGTCACCTAACACAGGATGGCTGTGCTCTTGAATCCACAGGCTGCAACATCTGTGCCTTGTTCCCCCTGCTTGCACTGACTCTCATGTCCTCTCACAAAACCCAGGCTAAAATACTAATTTTATTAAGACGAGTTATATAGTAAGTGGAAAGGGTGACATGACAGCAAGAGGCCACATTTACTATATAGGAAAACACCTGAGAAACAGGCCTACGCCAGAACTGGAAAACAATTACAGATCTCAGTTACTTAGGTAAGGTCTATGCACCTCTGCATTGCTTAACCCCTCTACACGCACTGTCTTGAGTAGGGGCTACTGCTCAAACGAAGAGCTTTTGGCAGCTCTCTATCATTGCCCATTATTGCTTTTCCTAATACATTATTGCTTTTCCTATTGTTTGGCATCCTGCTACAGTCCTTTATTCTCAGCTGTCCCCAGGAATGATAACCTTGTCCCTTTCAGAATTGTCTCATCTTTTGAATCACTGGAAATGATTATTTTTATGGAGCAATATAAAGTGATGAGGATGTTTACAGATATCCTTAAAGCAGAACCTTATCCTTTCTCTGTTACATCTCATTCTAGAGTTTTCAAAGACACATTGCAAAGATCCATTTGCATGTCAAAGAAGATATAGAGCAATTAAGGCTTTGGCTGGCATCATGATCAATACATGCTGTACAGTATTTTAAACAACCTTGACTCTATATCACACCAGTGCTAGCAGTTTTACCCTTTGTAGCATAAAGCACTGGAAACTGCCTAAAGAACACTCCAGGTATCAGATAGTAACATTTAGATTACCCAAAGCTGTGTTACTCTTTCCAAAGAGAAGAGCAGTTACATCTACAACATCCATCCATTGGAACAGCTAACCCATATTTCTCTCAAAGACTTTCAAAATCCACTAGAAGTCTGAAGGAAGCAAGAAGGTCTCTATTCTGTACCCAAACTAGGAACCATCCACTTCTGTCACCCATAGCTGCCCCAGTAACCTTCAGAAGTGAGGACAAGAAGGATGCACTCAGCCAGAGTTTCAACCACCAGGAATTAGAAACAGGATTTCCCTGTATCACAGCTGAGTGCCCAGACCACTGGGTTATTATTCATGCAGAGGAATTTCTCCCCCTCTGGCTTCCAGAAAGCCTGCCTGGGACTCAAGCAGTCTTCAACCAACAAAACATCACTGAAACTGGTAGATTTATGATGGAATACTGACTGGTGTGGGCTATACTCCAACAGAGCCACCAGCAGATGGACTGGCAGCTCCTTTCTTCCACACTGCTGTTCAAAGGGTATGCCATATGGGACTAAAATAGTTTAATCTGAGTATAGCTGGGTTCTACACCCCCAAACCTAGTCTGCCCCTTAATCAGTTCTACACATTTGTAGCAAAAATATGACAGTGAAACCCAATCTACTCTTGTGGGCATTTCCCCACATGAAAAAATAAAAAAAGTCTTTGCCCTCTAACAACTCTTAACACCACTATCACTGCTTGAGGGCCTGATCACAGGCAGGGCTTTGCTACAGCATGTGTGAAAAAAGCATTCTAATACAGACAGGAGAGCTGTCTTTATGCTGCATTTGGACCACACTATCATGTAAGACAAGCTTTACAGTTTGTGTATTTGCTCAAGACTAAGTGGATTTTACACTCCCCAGAGGAATTCACACCTTTATTTAAAAGATGCTGAGAAACACAAATATTACAGTCTCTATATATTTTATGCTACTTACTTAATACTCATGCAGTTTTACTCAATAGCATATATTTTGAGCTCCTGCTTGTCGTGGGCTGGCAGTGTAATTTCACTCTGAGCAGGAAGAACAATCAGCCTCACGCTGGCTCCTTGTGATTTGTACTGACATAGCACTATTCATCCATCCCAAAGCAGCTTTCATCACCTGCCCCTGAAAAAAACAGCCACTTCTAAACCTGAAAGCCATTTTGCTCCATAAACTCATCAGTCACTTCTGGGGGCTGGTGTCACAGCCACACTAGCTCAAGAAAACTAAGCAGAGGTGGGAGACTGGAAGGGGAAAACCCCTGTAGACAACTCAGTGTCAGCCAAGAGAAGATAAAGTAGCTCTCCTTTACCAGAGAAGAAGAAAGAAAGACAAACTATCTTTCAACTTGAAGTATTTCCAGTAAATAAATACAAATCAGGACTAGTTTAATAGCAAGCACTATTTTAAGAAACAACCAAGCCCCCAAATTATTCTTTTCCTTACCTGGCTGCTCCACACCAAGGAATCCTAAACTTCAAGGTTGCACAAAGTCTCAGGTTCATATCAGACAGATGCTCTCTTGCAAGAGCCAGCTCAAAAAAAGTACTCTGGATAACAGAGAGTAACAGAGCACAAACCAACTTTCATCCTCTCCTACATCTGCACACCCTCCTTCCCCCTCAGTCTGCCTTTACACCCCCCAATTTCCCCCCAGCCCTGTGCAGGTGGTGCTTTGTACAACAGCTGTTCCTCATCTCCCCTTAATCCTGGTCAAGGCTTCAATCAGCCCTTCATTAGCCCTGCAAGGAGCCAACTGGGGCTGCTGTTTCTCCTCCTCCAAAGCCCTCACGCTGCAACCTGTGTGTGGAAAGGAGCTTGCTACCTACCATCTGCCTGCTGTCTTCTGTCACCGCAGTTTACTGTGCGGAGCTGGCTGACACACTGGTCACACCACCGTCCCACTGTGGGTACAGGCACCTCCTGTGCTGTCTCTTTGCCCCAGGGCCAGCACACTTCGGGAACACACAGCGCTCCTGTTGTCAGAGTGCACTGGCATGACAAAGTTGTGGTGGCAAGAACATGTTTTCTGTGGAAGGAACACATTGCAGGAGAGCCCTGAGTGAACTTCTTGTCATCTTTCATAAGCCCTGAGGCATGTGTTTTGTTAGCAGAGTAGATAACAGGATGCTTGCAGCACTGTATGTAATTAGAGAAAAAAAAAATCTACACTGCAACATGTTAGTGCTGTCACAAGTGAGAATCAGATAAGCACGTGTGAATCCTTCTGAAATTCAGGCATTCTCCTTGTTACCAACACCACAAATCAGACACCTGGCCTGCTGCTGGGCAAGTGGAGCATGTTGTGGAAAGGGCTGGGCAGGGTCCACCAGCCCTGGAGAGAGAGGCTGCACAAGCTGCACTTGTTGAGCCTGGGGAAGAGGCAGTTTCAGTGACACAGCAGTGGTCTCCCCTTAAACTGCAATGGGTTTATTGAGAAGATGGATCTGAGCTCTTTACGCAGGTGCTCTGTGGAGAAAAAGGGATGATGGACATAAGTTAAAAAATAAAACAACAAACAAAAAACTAAAACAGACAACAAAAAAAGCCCCACCCAAAACCAAACCACAAAACAGTCTGGGGTTTAGATAAAGCAAGTAGTTTTCGCTGTAAGAATAAATTAAGGAACGAGTTACCCAGAACCCTTAGAGCTTTTCAAGACTCAGCAAATCTGTGAGCGCTCTGATGTGGTTTTGGTGTGACCCTGCTTTGAATAGGAGACCCCTGAGAGCCCTCCTGGCTGGGGTGTCCCTGTGATGCTGATGAGCATCCTTCCCGGAGCCTGGCAGAAGCCAGCCGCTGGATGTCACCCTGCGCTCACCGAACAGCGCTGCTGCCACCCGCAAACAAGGCATCACATCCCATGGCAGCGGGAAGGCTTTCTCAGTTACAAGCTCCTTAATGAGTATTACACTTCTTCAAAGACATCCTTGCTGAAAAGTACACAACAGGCAAGTTTCAAAGCTTCTAAGTCCCCACCTAAGGTTGAAAACTTAATACCGACTTCAGACAAAGAGATGCCATGAGTTGAGTGCATTTCGAGGCCACATGAAGAGACCTACACAAGCTTGTTTAAATGCAAACCTGACACACACATCAAGCTGTGTCTGTATGTCCCCTATGCTGTGATAAAATGAACAGGAACAAACTGTGAGATCTTGTCAAGTGTACACAGGAGTGAAACAATAATGGTGAAACTGCTGTGATTTCCATAGAGAAACTGCAAGGACAATGATCACTGCAGGGGAAAAAGAAGGATTCTAGAAAAACAAAAGCGTTCTCCAGTGCCCCCTAGCATAATATTGATTCTCCTCTCCTCCTGAAAGCCAGCTCCTCTTTATTTCAGCCAGGTACATTGCAGCAGGAGCACTGAGGGGTCTGAATGCCAAGCTGTGTTCTTCCAAAAGGAGCTTCACCTAAGAATGTGAAATGCAGGAAACAGATCTGAGTTCAGTGTCAAAACTATTGATCTTGAACTCTCAACTTCACGTTAATAGGGCTGCCAACTCCTAGCACTCAAAAGTTCCCTACAGACATCCTGCACTCCCCTGCCATTTCTCCTTTCCCCACTGTGCCCAGATTTCATCGTACAAGTCTGGGATCATTTTGTTTACCTTCAAAGCTAGGGCTGCTAATATTGGCACACTTGCAAAAGGGTAGAAATGGAAACTTTTCTCTAAAAACAGGAGAGTCTCATTTTTCTCTTGTAGTAATCAGCTTTAGAAATGGGAATTTTAACTTAATCAAATATTGTGGGAAATAATGAAATAATAATACTGAAAAAACCCCAAACAAGTGCTGACTTGATTTAAGTGAACAAATGTCAATTGAGGAACATCGTGCACATTCTCTAGAGTGAGAAGACCATGTCAGGCTCAACATTTCCACTCTTCTGAACACACACACCACCCCTTGGTGCAAAGGGAGTCTACTCAACATGCCTTCTCGGTGTAGCATTTACAAAGTAAAGAGATTGCCCTCAGAGAGGCAATGGACAGAGACATCAAGAATTGCTTCATTCCTTGTATCACCTCCCTGGTGATTAACTAATGAAGTCACAATTCATGGCTGGACAACTTTACAAAGGATCTTGCCAAAAAGCCATGTGATGAAGCTGGGTATTTATCTTATCTTTATTGCACCAGAGTTCAGACTGTAGCTTGGGTCACCAGTGCTTGTGAGATGGCAGTTTTACACGATGTGGATGTATAACACAAGCACCTGTGACATTGTGCAGACGAAAGGTGCTATAAAGCTTCACTGGATTGGAGACCATCCAACAGTTGCACATTAGAGACTGAATTCAGCAGACAAGCAGCTTTGCCAGTACAATGCTTCTTCACAGCCAGATGCTTTATGAATACCACAAAGTGAACCCTTATCTGAATTTCCACAGAATTAGATTTTCAAGTAGCAAAGACAGACTTTGATGTCCCTTGCAAGCTTGCTGAGTTATGTTTCTGTACAGAATAGATCACTGTGGAACAGGGTCTCTGATGGCAGCCAGGGAAAAGGCAAGAAGGAATAAATACACACTACCCACATTCTGCCACAATGGCCCCAGACTTGCCACGGCTGCCAAAGTCACAGCAGGCTGTTTGTCAATGCCCTTTGTGCAACCTCAAAAAGGATGATATGTGTGTACCTACTCCCTGCTGTATCCATCCTGTGCTGAAAGTATTCTCCTCTTAGTTGCCGTTTTGCTGTCCTGAAGTATCCACAGCTCACACAAGCTGGTTAAAGAGGAAACAGGAGCTGAAACCAGCTATGTCTGCAAGGTTTTCTTTACAAGGAGGACTTGGGTTAAGGAGTAAGTGCAATGTCAAGGACTATAAACACTGATCTTATTTCATACCACAGAATGTCCAGTTCTGGCCTGGAGGTCCTTCACTGTAAGTGAAAAGGAAAGGATAGCATCTTTGTGGAGAAATGTATACAAAGCTTTTTACATCTGCCTCTTCTACATCCATGTAAGAACTGGATATATTAATAAGTGTAAGAAATTAGATGAAATGACAATTTGAGGGAAAACTTGTATTTTCCAATAGCAAGCACTAAACCTCACCTCACGATTGTTATTCACAGACGCAGGGCAATTAAATGATTCTGTGAGCTGTTTGCAAACACACACTGCCACATACCTGCTATCCTGGTACTCACAGCGTCCAATATGTGTCCAGGGATAGGACACATTCCCACCACATAGCCTATCTAAAACAAACACATAGAATTGCAAACACCTCATCTTGAAAAGCTGTGCTGAGTGGGAACCATCCAGCTAAAAAAATTACCGACTTTTGGTTAAAAAGTGACTCTTTGATCACAGATAACCCTTCCAGAGGTCTTTGACAATTGCAAGCACTGCTGACCTTAAAATGTTCTGTCATTCATCCTGGCTAAAATCAGGAAATTTTATGTAAGAAGCTCCTATTTGAGATTGAACTGACAGCACGAAGGCTGAACACCACCTTCGGCCACACGCATATTGTAGGAGTGCCACATCCTCACACTCTGGGGGGCAGGAGGCTCAGCCCCCATCTCAGGTGGAGACAGCCAAGTGCTGAGCTGGCCATGACCAGCCCTGGTGGCAATGAAGATGCTCTAAGGGCTAAGGCACCTCTCCTACAAAGACAGGCTGTTCAGCCTGGAGAAGAGAAAGCTCCAGGAAGACCCTAGAGCAGCTTTTCAATACTTGAAGGGGGCTTATTAAGATGGGGACAAACTTTTTAGCATGGTCTGTTGTGCTAGGACAAAACATAGGTAGTGGTTTTAAACTGAAGGAGGTTGATTTAATTAGTTATAAGGAAGTTTTTTACAGTGTGGTGAAATTCTAGTGCAGGTTGCCCTGAGAAGTGGTGGATGCTCCGTTCCTGGATACATTCCAGGTCAGGTGGGACAGAACTCTGAGCACCCTGATCTAGTTGAAGATGGCTCTGGTCATTGCAGGGGTGTTGGACCAGATTGCCTTTAAAGGTCCCTTGCAACCCAAATGATTCTAGTTCCCCTGGCTCAGAGGCACGGGTTCAGCTTGAAAATAACCTGACACAAGAGGTGAGAGACTCTCTTTGACACACTGCTAAAGCCTGGGTTTAGTTACTGTGATTTCACAGCTGTTAGATAGCTCTTGCAACAAAAAAGATTTATTGTAGCCAGTCACAGATGGCTCATCAAAGGAAGGCATTTTTAATAGCTAATACATAGTGTAAGGTTATGGCAGGAATATGCAGGTCAAGATCACACATTTAATCCCATTCAAAGCATATTCATACCACAGAGACTTACAGCAATTCAAAGGCTATCAGCTTTATTAACAAGTAACAAAGTACACACAGGTAAAAAATTTCTAAAGAACAAATCCTATATGGGGCTGTGTCCCCATCCCAAATCACCCCCTTTAAATGAACATTTTCTTGTTTTGAAGAAAAATTACTTGTTCCACAAACATCTATTACAGGAAGGGCTCTGTGTTCAGGGAGGGTGCCAAGGTTTCCTCCTGTCAGCTTTGCCTGGTAGCAGCTGAGAGATTGCCTGACTGCTTTCAGTGCTATTCACAGAAGAAATCAATGTCCTGAAAAAGAGAATTAAAAGGAAAGATGTTTTGAGATTACTGAAGGATTACCATTCCTTTATCACCCCCTGAAGGGACAGGAGTAAATGCAAACACAGAATATGCTGTAATATACGCAAAGTACACCATAATATATTCAAAGGATTCTGGAAAAGAAACAATCCTTTTGTCTTTTGACTCCTTTTGCATAGCTCAGATAACTTGTTCCTGCCTTGAATTCTTAAAATTAATTAGACAATACCTCCTTCTCTCTTAATTTCAAACGATTCCTTTATCTCCCTTTTCTGTTTTGTATTCCTCCATCCATACCTGAATTGATTAGTCATATGTAACCCTTTATCCTTAAACAATTCCTAATCCCACATGAAAAGGATGACTGAGACTGAGGCTGTGCAGTACACTTGCTACAGAGAAATGCCAATTAGAAAATAAATGCCAGAATTCTGCTTAAAAACTTCTGGCATGGAATAGACTCCCAGAGCATATTGTTTCCTTCCCGCTATTATCTTATAGGCCTACATAGATCTTGATTCTGCCCCAGAGAATTATCACAAGGTGGTGCTCATTTAACATTTGTATTCCAAATAGCTGCCCACTGCAAGCAGGAGACAGGGAGCTGCTGCACAACAGCTGCTTACTGGTAATGAGAGTGCTCTCATCTTAGCCAGCAAAGGGCCAATTTTAAGTGACTGAAGGAAGGCAGGCAATCCAACACCACTCTGTAGTACCCACAGCCTATTGTGCTCAGTCGCTCAGTCCATTGTATTTGGTTTGATTCAATGGTTCAGAAGTAGCAGCACTGAGGAAAAAAAAAATCTCTGAAGATTTATTGCTCAAACAGCAACCAACAGGCATGGATTACCCAAGGCCTGCATAAAGGGATGCTGACAGAAGTTCACAGGCAGGTTTATTACAGCAAAGTCTGCAGCTAATGGCATACATTGGCTCCAACAGCAAAAGTTACTTTTTGGGACATAAAAAAAAAAATTAACAAAAATAAAATAAAGGGAGGGTCAGAGACAGAGGCCCCCAGGCTGATGTTCTCTTTCAGGCTTCAGGTGCTTCCCATAATACTTTGCTCCATCAAGTTCCTTATCAGTCATTCCTTCACACAATGCCATTTGGTGCGTGCCGCCCAGTGCCTTGATCAGGGCAGCTGCTCGATGCTTAACATCTTTGGGCATCATCAGATCTCTTTATATAAATGGAAACCCCTTTCTAAGAGAGCCCAGCATACAGCAAAATTGGGCTTTGCAGGTGCAAGGCCAGGAAAACAAGGCAAAAACATTGCCAGTGGCTTGAGAGAAGGTTACAGACCTGTGAGCAAAAGCCTAGCTTCCCACTTGCACATGGAAGGCTGGTGGCATCTGTGAAGGTGTGCAACACTAGCCCTGTATAAAACAGCTCCTTGAAGGGATATTCCTGGAGCAGGAAGCACAACCAGACACAGATAGGTCAAGGTGTGCTAATGACTGTTTTAAATGTGAACAAAGAGTCAGATCCTGAAAGTCCCATTTGCAACATACACCTGAGATGAGCAGAACATGAAGAGTGTCTCTGCATTGCCCCACATTTTCCTCACAATGCTCCTCCACAGCGAGAATGTGAAGGAAGGGTGAAAAGACTGGCAGTCTGTGTCAATAGTTTGGTGAAAGAAATTACTTCCCAATTAGAACTCAGTATTGCAGCCTGACAGTGTTCCATTTTGGACCCTGAGTCAGCCTGCAGGCTAAGGCATGGCTTTAACCTACCTCTGCTTCCAGTTCAGCTTGCCATGCAGCAGACTGGCTGTCATCTTGTTGAGAAAAGAGCTTAGAAACATATTTTAGTCATTCTTTCATGTGCTTTGCCTAATTAATTGCTGCAATGCTTCTGGGCCACATTCAGAACAACCCAAGAAAAGCAATCACTCATCCAAGACGTGCATTTCCTCAAATAAAACTTGTCTGACACATTACAACACAAATCCTCGTGACTATTAATGCAAAACAAAATTCTTCCTTTCACTTATTTCTTCTCTGTTAATCAAACCTACCTAATAATCTCGACCCGGGATTAAATGCTCCAGATATGATTTCAAGATTGACACATTAATCATATTTTGCCATAACCTTTAACACAGTGTATAACTAAATATTCAGTATGGCTGAAGGTAAGTACTGTAAACCTACCATTCAATTTGGTTTTAAGCACAGAAATAAGCTACCAGTCAGAAAGCATTAGTTGTAAGCCAAACCATACCAACCTCTGAAGAAAGGACCCTCCTCTTCCACTCCTCTGTGAAGTGTTTCAGATATTTAGTAAAAATGTGCATTTTCTGGTGTAGGAGACAGTACTGTGCATCATCGGGGACAATCATCCTTTAATAAATGCAACCTTACATACAGAACACTAATGTGCTTCCAAAACCTTTTAATGCAGCTTTTTGACATACTACTAGCTTTGTAATGAGAAAGCAAACATGCTCTCAGCAATCACAAGTTCTGTATGAGTGTCCATCTACAATTAATAGCAGGCACACTTTTACACGTTACTGAAGTTCACAGCACAATATCCAGGCTCTAAAATAGAAAACTTTGGGTAAAAGTTACATAGCCTTGAAGGAATACTATTCAAAACACAGGAACTCTAATAGGATCAAGCCATTATTCCAGCATTTGTAATGTCTGCAGTTTCAAAGCTTATGCTAGGGATTTTATTGAGGATATTTGCCTGTATAAAGGCACAAAGATTGGATCCCTAAGCATCTGTGACATGTTACAATCAACTGCCACAATCATGATTTGTTTTTACAGCAAATTAGCATTACATAGCCAAGTATAATTATGTAGCCAGCTGGGCTTTTGCAAATTCCTTACCGTTGTAGGAACAGTCTTATTTGCTTCTTGATAGACATGTTGTTCTGAGACTAAACTGCTAGGGAAATAACCAACTGTCCCCATATGGTCTTCATACTGTTCTCCATAAACCTTCAAGAAAGGAGATGCATAATTAGGTACCTTAAAACAATCCTCATCTGCTTTGAGCTGGTTTATCATTTAGTCAAAAGGAGTCACCAGCAGCGTTCTTACTCTGGTTTTACATTTCCTAGGTTCCAATCAGCTGGCACATGAAACAAACCATTAACAAAAGTTCTGATCCAGGCATACAGCTTGAGTAAATTAATAGTGCTTTTAGTTTATCTGGATTTTTTTTTTGATGCAGTTAATATTTATCTTTGCTTCCCTTAAATTTCAGAGTTTTATGACCAACTGTGATAAAAGCTTTCTCCCCCAAAGTTTCAGCCAACAGCCACAGAAAAGAACTGTTGAACCCCTTCTGTTAAGATTCAGCTCCTAATTACCATATGGTTACTGAAGATATTTCATTTAAAAAATATTAAAGCCCTCAAGACTCCTCGAGCAGTTTGGTTAAACATTCACTTTTAAAACCAAGTTGCTGCTTTACACTCTATAATAGCTCAGCATTAGCATCCATTTCCTGACAGAAATGTGTGTTAATCTACTTCTAGTTTGTCCATATACACAAGAATCTCCTCTTACACTTCCAGCCCAGAATTCTCCAGAGCCTTTTTCTTTCACTAGCTTTGAGTAAACATAGATCAACTGCCCTTTTTTAATATTGATGAATCTGCAGTCTGAAGCATTATAATCCTCTTCTGCTCTGGCAAGGGAAATGGTATCTAGGAAAAAAAAAAAAAAACAAACAAAAAACAACAAAAGATGAGATGGATGTATTTAAATACATGCATAATTTTAGAGAAATACAAATACATGTGGGCTTGTATGCACATAGGTAACACTTTTTCCACGGATAACAGTAGGTTATCTTGAAATTCGTAGAAGCCTTAAAGAATTTGCTCTGTTCATTTTGGTATTCCACAGTAAATAGAGTAAAGCTGAAGAATGTGCCATTTCATCCCAGTGAAAGTTGCAATCCTTCTGCACTTAGCTTTCACTTCAGTGAAAAATGCCCTTTACAAAACCCAGTTTGCAGTAAAATTGCATGTGATATTCCACATCACCCCCCAACTCTACTTTTAAAGTTGACAAGCCAATGCAAATGTAACATAGCTAAACAAGCAGTTTTCCGCTCCGTCACGTCCCAAACTCTACCGTTACTTTTGAGACTATTTTGTCCTCAAAATTAAAGCAAATTCACTTACAGACACAGTCATCATCAGCACACAGCTTCTTGCTGGCAAGCTTGTCCATAAAAATTCCACTTGCGAGAGGACACATTAATCTGAGACACAAAAGCAAAACCACCAAATAAACACGTCGTGTCATTTTTCCTTGGCCGCGGCACTTGCCGAATGCGTGCCAGGTCCAGCGATCCCAGTCTTTTATGGAAGAGGCAGACACCTGGACAAACACACTGGGCCAATGGGAAGCGGCTGGGGCGACATTCCATCCCACCAGAGGAGCCGCAGGCAGGGGGAAGATCTCAGGGTCCACTCACGAAACTGAATCCCCTTCCAAAGCTGTCCTGCATTAACATTTCAATCAGCAACTGTATTATTTAAACAGGCTAAGCCTTCCTAGCGTTGTCTGCAGCCTTAATCTTACCTCAAGCAAAGTTTGACAATGAAAATTAAGTCAGACTCTGGTAAGCAGTGAAGGAAATTACATCCTTCCAAATCCTCCTGTCCTTCATTTTTCACAAATGCTCATTGACAAGTGCAATCTTTGCTGGACTGTGGCAGATTCCCGTTTCTGTCTACAGAAAGGACTTATTGGGACCCTAACAGATGGATGCAATGTAAACAAACCCTTAGGATGTTGCAATGCAATAAAAAGGCTTTGCAATTCTGCATTTCAAATTTGAAATGTAAGACTTCAAGTACAGCATACCTTTGCAGGTAAGATCCCTTCCACAGGGAGAAGCAGGAAGAGCAGAACAAACAGGTGACATCAGGACAGCAACCATTTCACCTTCCTTTATGTCGCTGAACTCAGCTGAGGGTTTGCAGATGTGAGACACTGAACAGTGCCATAGACTGACTTAAAAGGTCCTCTTTATGCCTTGGAGAGGACACTTGGAATGACTCTACCTTCCCCAAACCTTGTCGTAGCATACAAGAAGCAAGACTTGTAGGGAATACTTTAATTAAAATACATGCTGAGAAACACCTATAAGGAACAGCACCAGACCTGCTGTGGGTGAAATTCACAGCACAGTTGTCAGGCTACTGAAGGCTGGTCTGGATCCGTCCTTAGCAAGTTTGGAGGTTTCTAAACTGCACTCCAGAGAACCAGTGCTTCCCAATTCATGATGAGGACTGAAGAGCTGTTGGCTGTTAAGAGCTTTCAGGCAGAACAGCAGAAATTGTCAATTGTCATCAAAAGTCCCACACTCTCTTTTAAAGACTGTATCCTGCAACCTCTGGCATCACCTTCCCATCACACCTGACTTCACCACATTCTCCTCTAACCTTCCAGCCTATTACTCCCTCCTCCAAACTCTGCTATGTGGTGTCCAACTTCCTTGGCAGACAGCTCCAAACCTTTTTAAGTGAATAAAAGTGAATAGCAATGGTGATCTCACGTACAAAAACTAGTGTGATGCGATGACAGTGTAATTAATAACTATAAAATTATGACTGCACAAGGAAAACCAAAAGGCTTGTGATGGACTGTCACTTTTGCTTCCTTACGGGCAGAGGGAAACAATTTTCACTTGCAAGTATTTGAACACTTGTAAAATCACACAAAATCACTAAAAAGAATGAAAAAATAGGTACACGGAGATAGGACAATAATTGAGATGATTGTGGAAGAAGCATCATCTTGCAATGTATTCTGGAAGTAGATGAAATTTCAATTTTTCAGGTCTTGTGCGATAAAAAGTGGCTTATGTTGCCACATACAGAGCACTATAGCTTTTTTAAGTGATTTTTTTACCAAAATACTTAGAGCAGTTACAATACTACATATGATTACTTCACTGCATCCAGTGCCTTTCATGTCACACAAGACCTGTAAAGTTTTCAACAAATGAGAAAAGGTAAAGTAAAACAAACCCAACAAACCCAGAAGCATTAGGAACAGGTATTTTGGAAAAGCCTGTCTAAAATCCAGAAACTTTTATGTTTCTTTTTGTTTTCTTCTGGGGACTTGCTTCTACTGCAGCCACCAAGACAAAACGAAGTCGAGCAAGTGCTGTCAAACTGCAATTTCCACCCATACCTGTAAAGAAAAAACCACTAAGTAGTCGTTTTTCCTAAGTGACAAAATAATTCTTGCTGAAAAGCAGCTGTCCCCTTGATAAGGAGGCTGAAGATTGAGTGCTGTATTTATTCTGAATGTGCTGGCATTTAGAATTCCTGATCACACTCAGGAAAGACAGCTATTTTTCAGTGCTCACTCCTGAGAAATGGGTGTCACCTTAAAAGTAGTTAAACTGAATAAAACCCCGCAAGGCTAATCAATAATAAGACAGATCCGAATTAAAAAACATGGCTTGAAAACAGCATATTTATATTTTATTTTATAAAAATTAGTATTTCAACAGAAAAAGTTACAATCCAGTAGATCCTTGGAAATGCTATGTCTGTCCTGGTCATTGTGGCAATTCAACATGAGTCTTATTGTTTTTTGCAGAGAACAAATAGCATTGTTTTAAAAAAAAACTATCCACAGAACTCCTTTACAGGAGCATCTGGCTATTTCTTCGCATAAGTGATCTTCATGGCATGGGAAGGAGTGATCTTGAATCCTTGGAGAGCATCTCGAGCAGCTCCTGCTTGATTCTCGTTTTCAAACTCCACGAATGCGATGTCATGGCGCCCAGGCACTAAGCGAACTTCTTTGAATCCAGGAAACCTTTAAAATAAGGTGAGAGTCAAATAATGTTTCTCAGCTTGATAATACGTCTCTCTTCAGTCGCTGTAAGACCTTCTCAGAAGCATCTACTGGTGCAATAGTTCTTACTAATGGAAGATTTAGAATTGCAGGGGTTTACATGTCCAATCCTTAGAACTATTCCTCAATTAAGGATCATTACGTGGAAGCAATTTAATCTGTCTTGTACTCATACAGGAGCAATCAAAGCTAGTTTTAAAACTGCTCCTGCAGTCCTAAAGTCTTTAAGATTACAGTCACCAGCTTAAATCCAGTGCAGATTGATAGCAGATAAATTACACAACTTAAACAGCTATGAAAAAGATCGGATTTGCTTTCTGAATCAGGTCATCAGAACCGACATCTGTAACCTTGGCAGCAAGACAGAGAACTGAAATACCTTCAGAAGAAACTCTTATTTCTAAAAAGTCAGCTTGCCAACTGAGAAAACACACAAAGGTAACAAAAGAATTCAAAGGACAAGCCATTTCCATTCAAAACTTACTGATTGAATAACATGGACAGCATCATCTCATTTGTTTCCTCAGGCAAGTTATTAAGGAAAAGGATATAGTTTGGTGGGTTATCAGGCACCTGCAACAACAGAAGATCAAAGCTCAGAAAATTATACACAGTTATCCATTCCTCTGCATCTGTCTGCATGCTTATTTGAACCAAGACACATGTCCTTAGCTTTGGTCATAACACTGCTAGCTGGGCTTCAGAAGACCTTCATCAATATGCAGACAGAGTTTCTCGGCTTTTACAATGATATATTAATTTGCAGAGGTTCTTATTTCCACAAAAATCACAGTAACACATAGTCTTAGATGTCACATTTAAACTCAGTCAGTCAAGAGCTGGCACTGCAGCACTCTCCACACCCAAGTGCCCCAGTAATGGCTGAGGTGCGGTCCAAGACACCCATGTGACAGTGGAAGAACCTGTGAAAGACTCATATCCTTCCAGAACAGCAGTGGGAAGCCAAGATGAGTATCCTGTTGATCTGCAGTGATAGGGAAATATTGACTACCTGTGGGCAGCCAAAATCCACAAAACCCACATGGTTTTACTACAGTACTCAATTCAAATTTATTCATTACAAACCTCATTAGATTAAAAGCTTCAGTCTTTAACAGATTTTCCTGCTAATATGAACCTCTAGCCACCCATCAGACACAAGGCTGAGTAGTCATTTGCTGACATTGGAATCTCCAAGTCATCAAGTACATTATAAAAACAAAAATAAAATGGACACAACTTCAAACATCCCAGTAACGGTGCCAAGTAAGTTAAAGCCTCAGCAGAACAATCTCCTTCAACTAATGGAAATATTCCAGGCACTGCCATTAGAAAATAAACTTCTGAAGTTCAAACAAATACCCAAACACTTGATGTTGTGCTTCGATGTGAACTGACTGACGTACACATATTGTACCTGAAAACCCAGAGTGGGAGCAAGATCTTTTCCCTGTGGATTATGTATGCAGTTCTCAATCACATTACTCAAAAAAGAGATGCAGGGCAGGGCAGGCAAAGATACTCTTCTATTTGCTCTCTTGCAAATCCTGGCTTTTTAACATTCATTTCTACCACATATGAATCATTTAGAAGGTCACTGAGCAGATGAGATGAGTGAAGTGCAGGGAAGTGCTGCCACATCTCCACACAATTCTTTGGAAAATAAGATACTTATGAGAAAAAAGAAAAACTAAGCAGAGGAGCCCCAAAATCCTCAAAAGAAGATTTTAGGCAGATATTCTGGCACCTTGTAGTGTCTTCTTTCTCCTCATCTACTAATAGAACAAAATAAGTTAGTTAAAGGGAATTTATTGACAATGAAAAAAAATAAGAATGCTTCAACCGATACTAAACAGAGTCCAAATTTAAGACTCCAGTATGATTTGATAATAGTGCTGTTCTCTGTATAATAATAAGAAATTACAGATTACCATTTCCTGTCAACCACTGAAAGGGGGATTTATTTTATTTGTTTGCTGTGAATTAGCTGTAAGACAAATGTCTCGCAGGATAAAAAGAAAGCTGTAAAATATACCCTCAAGTTTCCATGTGTAACAAACCTATTATTCATAAAGAATAGTGCTTTTAGTTACAAAAATAAAAAAGCATTACCTGATTCTGTGGTGCAGTCCCTGGGGCATTGGCTGAATTTGGTGTTGCTCCCTAGAAAATAAGTACAAAATACCTTTACAAAGGTGTTCTGTTAGAAATACATCAGCACACATCACCACGTTTCTAGTTACGCCATGTCGTTAGTTTAAGCCAGGCCAACCCTTAGTGGAGACACATTCCAAGCCAACTCCTTTTCACCTAACTGTAAATTAATTCTCTTGTTCCCATTTAAAATTCTTCAGTGCTCACAGGGCAATCAGGGCATTAAAACACTGAAGGGAAAAGCTGGTTGAGCACTTGAAGCTGGCATGAAAGATAAGCACACACTCCTTTTTTGCTTTTCTTAAAGGAGTTTAGTTTCTACTTTGGTTTATTATACCTTTGCCCAACATCTTTATTTTCATCTGGTAACAGCAAAGGAGATAAAGAAAAAGGAACAGCAAGGACTGTACAATCAGCCTCCTCTCCTTCAACTTCTAACAAATGCTCAAGAGCACAAAATACCGACAGATCCCAATTTAGGAAATGAAAAGTACCAAAAGACAACACCTAGTCTGAAACGAAATATTTAAAACAACTTTTGTGTTTGTTTGTTAATATTTTTAAACTGAGAGGCTTACCTGGATAACCTTTTTATTTGGTGCATTTGCTGACTGCTCCAGAGTTTTGGCCTTCTTCTTCTCCTTCCTTTTTTCCTTATCAGCAAAAGTCCCACGCATTTTAGAGATGATGTCGGAGTCTGTTTTTGCATACTGGATACGCTTTTTAAAAGCAAAAAGAACAACCCAGTACATTTTGCAGTTAGTAACACTGAACACTGTGCACCACTTTTGTTAACTGTGCATTTACACTTTTTTTTTCCAGGACCTTCTTATATTAAAAACATCGTTATAAATGGTAAGTATTTTTACAGAGTATCTAATACTCATAATTAGTTCTGAACACAATAACAGAACTCTAAAAAAAACCCTAATATGGAAATTACTATTTTTAACTCATTGAAATCAGAACTCCCATCTAACAGCATCTTTTTAACATCTGTCAGGGTAACGTCTACACAGAGAAACAAGGACATTTGGCAAAACTGGTACTGTGAGAGGTTTTAACCCCATTTTAAGGGGAGCTAAAATTTGACAGTGATTTCTCAGACCTCTGCAGAGAAGCAAGTTCAGCAAAACTCAGACGTGTTAAATAGACAGGCAAGTACCTGCCTTAATCCAACCAGGATTGCATAAATTGTGTCAGCAGCACGATGCTGCTGCTTTTCTGACAAAGCCCCCCAGTACAGGGGAGTAAGAGAATGCAGGTGTGACTATACAGGTATGACATTATATATGCACAGTTTTTCCTATCAGAGACTACCTCAATACAAAAGTACACAGCAGCTGAAGACTTTTTTTAATGCTTTTGTTTAGTGCTTAGACAGAGCATGCACGCTGCAGGCAAAGCTCAAAGAAGGAAGTACACTTGAGAGCTTATGAAGCCTTAATCTTTTTATTTCTTATCGAGTTTTACTGAGCACAAAACTCCTTAAGGACAAATGGCAGGATTGAGCTTGCACAATTCCGTGTTAAAGATTTCATTAGAGAATCTGAAGGTGTTAATGAAAATAGCTCAGCAGCATCACTGTCTCTGCTCTCTTCAGTGCCCAAAGCCATGAGTTGAAAGCCAGCAGTAATGTACCCATCCACACTGAGTAGTGGGACATTTACATGTAGTTACACCTCACCAAGAGCTGCAGAATTAAAAAGAGGCCTAATTATCCAAACAGGTAACAATGTCTCGATTGTAGTGCTATTCTGCATGTTACCAAGGACATTAGTAAATCATATTCAGTCAACCAGCACTGTATTTGCTCCACTGAAGTTACACTGAAATGCAGTTACTTGGCTTGGTGGTCTACAATCAAGCAGATCTAGCCACCTATTTAAAAAAATAAATCACTGGGCACATGTTGCAAGTAAAACTGCCTCACTGCTACCTCAAAAAGAAAGAATCATGTTCTAGACATTCATTATGAATCTAACACTAGTTAAGGTTACTCTACATAAAGCAACTTAAAGGACCTAATTTCAGTAATATTACAGAAATAATTTAACTGGTTCAATGGAAGATATGATGAGTACAACGGAAGTGTTTAAGATATTAAAAATTATAATCCAGCTTAGAAAAACAAAAAGCCACTACTTAGGAAGCCTAAATATGCAGTTCAGCCTCTGTGAATGTTGTAGCTGCAGTCTCTTCAGCATCCTTCTAGCTTGCACAAATACAGATACTCATCGGGATGTGGGACCTTTCACTAACAAGCTGCAAATAACAGTTCATTCCCAAGATGCAAGTACCGAAACACTGTATCATACCATAGCGGGCTTTTTTGATTTAAAAAGGTAACAAAACAACTTACCATTGGTTTCCCATAAAACGGAAAGCCTTGGAGCTGTCTCAAAGCATTGGTAGAGGATCCAAGTTCTTTAAATATAACAAAAGCCTGTCCTCTCATCTTCATAGTCTTTAAAGCCACAATGTCAACCACATGACCAAACTGTGAGAATAATGCATACAGGGACCTCTTCAGCTCTGGGGACCAGAGGAGAAAACAGATTAGAAAAGGTCACACACAAATGTCCACTTCTACAGTCTGCCGTCCTTCAGGGCCTTCCAGTACCTGAACGGAGTCCACAAGAAACATGCAAGACTATTTACAAGTGCCTACCGTGACACGACAAGGGGAAATGGCTTCAAACTGACACAGAGTAGGGTGAGATTAGAAATTAGGAAAAAATCTTTAACTGTCAGGGTGCTGAGGCAATGGAACAGGTTGTCCAGAGAGGCTGTGGACTCCTCATCCCTGGAAGTATTCAAGATCAGGTTGGATGGGGCTCTGAGCAACCTGGTCTAGTGGAAGGTGTCCCTGCCCATGGCAGGGGGGTTGGAACTAGATGAGCTGTAAGGTCCCTTCCAACCTGGGCCATTCTGTGATTCTACTTAAGACTTACAACCACAAAATTTCATAATGGGGACTTACCAGTTTATAGGGTTCTTAATACACTGCAAAGCCCTAAATTAAATTTATTCAAAGCAGAATCATCTGGACAAATCACTAAATAACTCATAAGCAAAGTTGTTTTCACTTTTGGATCTCTCCCTGAACCACCCCAAAGAAACATTTAAGTAGTGCTAGTGTGGTCCAACAAATTTCACAAACCATAACTAATAAATTACCATGACCACTTTAGAACACAAGTGCGTGGTTTGATGCAGACATGGAATAATACAGCCAGATAAGGGCAAAAGAGTTCTTTTCAGCACGCTGTGAGGAACTAGAGTCCCTCAGCACACAGCCCCCTCCCTCCTGCGTGGGCTGCAGCAACCACAGGACAGGGTCTGTGAGACAAGGGCACAAAACTCACCAGCTCGGACCTCTTTCACCCCTAAAACAAGCGAGGGGCACAACTCGGCAAAGCGTGTGCCACCCACACGTCTGTTTGCATCCACTGAATATTCCTATCGCTCCTATATGAGTTACTCACTGGCAAGCAAACCCGCAGCTAGGGGAGTACTGAAGAAAGGGAGTGATAAGCTTCCGTAGAAACACGGCGGGTCTTACCTTACAAAAACACTTAAAACTGAGACGTCTGTTGGCTTTAGCTGTTGCTTCATCACAAGCAGGAGTCTGCCCAGAGCTCGGCTCACGATCACCCCCTGCCCGCCACTTCGGAGACCCCCGGGAGCCCCGGATGCCCCCAGAATTCCCCCCGGGAATCCTCCCCGGGAATCCCCCCAGAATCCCCCCTAGAATCCCAGTGCCGAGGGCGAAAGCATGGCCAGGCCCCACGGGGCAACCCAGGGGCCGCCGCCCCGTACCTTCCTTCTTGATCTTGTCGTTGATATTGTTGATGTAGATGGTGTGGTTCGGCCTGATGTCCATCCTGCGGGCAGAGCACACGGAGGGGCGGGAGACACGCGTTAGGGGCTCCGAGCTCCGCTCCGGCCACACGCCACAGCTGCGGGCAGCGGCACTGCGGGCCTGGGGGGCTGTTTGTCTGGCTGTTTGTGTGTCTGTGTGTCCGCCTGGGTCCCTATGCCAGCCCCGATCTCCCCCTCCCGTCCCGGCGCTCCCCTCAATGGCGGCACGGCACGGCACGGCACGGCACGGCACGGCACGGCACGGCACGGCACGGCACGGCACGGCACGGCACGGCACG
>JAWWMP010000116.1:17482160-17503921 GCA_035047865.1 Dendrocincla tyrannina
CGCCCGCTCCTTCGCCAGCGCCGCCGCCATCCCCGCCATCCCCACCGCCACCGCCACCGCCACCGCCCCGCCCCGGCACGGCACAGCTCGGCACGGCACGGCCCCGCCCGGCACGCTTTGTCATCTCCTCCACCACGCCACTGCCCGGCCCCGCGGCATCCCCCGGTTCACTCGAGTACCCCCCGCAATAGGAATCACGGATGAAACTTCATCTCCCGGGTCCCCACCCCCGTGGACCCGCAAAGAACATCCCTGCCACGCAGCCGTGCGCCTCATCTGCTCCGCACCTGCGCCAGCCCTGGCTCCCGTATTGCCACATGTACTCATGAATTAATATTTCCTGTGTAAAAACCCACAGCTGGCCCTCTTCAAATCTGTACGTTTAGAAAAAAAAAAGACAAAGGGAGGGGAAAAAACCTATTCTGACTGTGGTACATATGTACCCTGTGACAACTCTGAACGCAGCAGAGATCACTTACAGCTTGATTTGCAGGTGGTAACTAAAGCACGCGTTGCTGTCACTGCTTGCACGGAACCATCTACACCCCCTGCACAGCCCGAACCACGCTCAGTGAGTTCCCCCCAACAGCACGCCCACCATACACTGCGGGGGAAAGGGAGTTGTCTCCGTTTTGGCGCTGAGTTGCTGCCAAGAATGGCTGAAATGCTGCTGCTGGCACCCGCACGGTACAGCAACCCCCCAAGGGAGAATTCAAACCATTTGTTTCATATTTTAGGTCTGACTCAAGACGTGCCGGGTGCGGGCAGTGCACAGAGGCTGAGAGCCCTTTGTGCTGCCCCCACCGCCCGCACTGGCTGCCCAGCTGCCGTGGAAGGACATGAACCTCTTTCTGCACATTCTATCCCAAGCGCTGGATGCACAAAAGAGTGGTTTGGATCCATTCTATCTGACTCAAATGGACCTTATTGTTTGAAAAATGCTTAAAGAACTGTAAATTACCCAGCTGTACCATTTGCTGAGGTATGGTGGGAAGTTTTCCTTGAAAATTATAAATCAGAAGTTTTCCTTCCTTGCTGACACATGGTGCTCCAATGCACTGTGAAACACTGTTTGTTTGCTTAGTTGTTTTGGACTTCAATCACTTATGATTTCCCTTCCTAGACTCAACATGGGTCCTACTTGCACAGTTCATGGGAAGCCATTGCCATTAAAAAAGAAACAAAGCTTAACATTGTCCATTCAATTCCCAGTGTAGCAGAGCAGGCCCCCAAAATCTTTTTGAAGTTAGATATGAATGGTATGAGCAGCACCAGCCAGCTGTGTCTGTGTAGATCGTGGCCATGCAAGGAAGCAGCCCTCATACCATTTGGTTGTCCAAACATGGCCAGGCACAGATAAACTTTGCACTTTGAAGGTGTCTCCTCTTCTTTATGGGTCACAAGGGCTCTTTGAATGAAGAGAATAATGGTGCTTTTAGCAGCATATTGAGGCACGTGAGAAATTAATCACACAAGGAGAACTGGAAGCAGACCAAGTAATGTTATGTGCTGTAAGTGCTCTATGAGCAGAGCTGGTACATGCTGTGTGCACTCAATTACTGGTATGTTATTAGCCAAGGCCTGCAGCATGGCTGTGCTGAATGTCGAGCAGGACACAGTATGACACTGGAGGATGGTTTCGCTCAACTGTTTTGATTCATTAAGCACTGCTGAATTATCTCACAGACAAGGCCCTCTACTGAACCAGGAGACTGGAAGAAAACAGCACCTCCCCACACAGGAGTGTAACTCGCAACGAGCTGTGCGACATCCCAACATCCCAGGCAGAACTGGGTGCTGTAGAGCTGCTCAAAAAGCATTTGGCTCCACGCAGTGGTTCAAATCTGTACAGCTGCCATGGATCAGACTCATTTTTTCATGTAAGGGTAAAAGGAAACCAGTGTCAGTTCAAAGTAATGGCCCACAAAACCAGTTTTGGTTTGTGAACTCCTCTATTCTAGCCATTTCCCAGCAGATGGAGAAGTTTAAGTTGAGTTGAAGTTTGTACTGTAATTACTTTGCTTTTCTTAATCATCTCCCCAGCGTCCCATAGATGATATTCTCAGACCACTCTGGGGTCTGCTGACTGCATATCAACAAGCTCTGCTTGGACAACAATCAAGAAGATCAAGTGTGTACAAGCATGTTATGTGGCCACTTTGTTCAGTCAGAGTTACCAGAGTTTTCTTAGAATCTCTGCAGTGCGATGGGGGTTGAGTCTGAGCCAAATACAAAAGGAAAGGAAGAGACAGCAGCAAAGCCAGAAAGAAACTGAACCAGCAAGGATTCAGTTAGGTAGTGGGAGAGGTACCTGAGGCAATGCAGGGAAGAGGTATATTTGACATGATGGCTTGGTCCCAAACATAAAGGGACTGTTCTGTCCCAGATAGCTTAATGACAGACAAGGATATGTTGGAGTATTACAGTATTTCTCTTACTAATGGGAAGTTGGCTGTCCCAGCAGCCATCTGAACATCTGAGCCATAAAGTCCTGTGCAGCCAGTTAAATCAACAAGTCATCTACTTCCATCCCAGTAGCAGATATGGATGAGTCCACAGTTAGCAGGAGGGAAGTTATTTTGGGCACTACACGAGCCAGCTCCTTGATCTTCTACATACTCGCACAATATGCCCATTTTCTTTAAAGAAAGGGGCCATTGTCATTTGACTATGAAACCAGTGTAACGCTCTTAGGTAAAGTAGCAGTTCCAAGAGTAGTTACCCACTCATGTCTCTCTAAAACAGGCGACTTCAGAAGGAAAAGAGAAATCTGACTTCTTCTTATTCTCCCTGGACACCTGCAGCTCTTCAAAGAAGTCACCAACTCTCACATTTCACAAGTGGTTTCAGCTGTTACTGCAGCAGCTCATGCTGGTGCCTGATAAGGAGCATCCAGCTATCACTTGCAGCATGGATTTTCAGGCAGAGTGAGCTTCTGCTTCCTTATGCCACACCCAGCAGTTGTGGGTAGCTGAGAGCTGCTCTACCTTGCAGTAAACCTCCTTCCTGTTGCTCATCTGCCCTCCACTCTGCTCAGATATTGGGGAACAATGGGGAGCAACTGGCCAACAGCCCAGAAAAGGACAAATGGGCCATGTGCATACTGGGCTTCTGTTCTTCTTCCCAGAAACTGTCCAGTCCTCACTAGGATGAGGACAGTTTCCCAGGGGAGGAGGCCTGTGGTAGCAGGGGTGATGTTTCACAAGGAAGAAATGCCTTTCCTTTTTGATCTGGGATTTGGAGAGGTATTGAGCTTTCCTCAATATCATAAGACTGGCTTCAGCCTTAGCCAATGCAGTGTAAGGTGTCAGAAAGACTTGGGTCATCCTGAAAAGTTCATCTGTCCTTTCCAGCTCCTTACAGTGATGAGACATCACCCCTGGATCAATCTACTTGTGTTGTGGAGCTTCACACCTGGTGAGCAGGCATTAGCACTGCAGTATGTTATGTTCTTCCTCTTCAGGCACCAACAATTTTCTGATTTTTATAAAACAAACCAGCAGGATCACAGTTAATTTCAGATGTGTTTCCCTATAGGGAACCCACTAGGCTTCAGTTTGTAGCAAGCCTCCCCTCCCCTCCCCAAACACTTAGATAAAGTATTGCAACCTCTAAAACAATAATCTTATAGACAAATATTTAGGACCTTTCATAGCTCCCACCAGTCTACCTATTTATAGTCACTGTATTTTCACAGTAATAGGGCAGGTAGGAGCCCACACATCTAGAATAAAGAAGGCAAGCTCTCTAAATCAAACTAATCCATTTTCATGCTGTAGGGTCTACAATACAGCTAAGCAGCTTTAATCCTCATTAGCAAAGTGCTGCAGTACAGGAGAGCCATTTCGTTTCTCTCTAATGTACTGTATCAGAAATGTATGCAGAACTGCTCGGTAATTGGCAGTTACTTTCTTCTAAAAATGTCCACTTTCTTCTATAAAGATACAGAATAGTCTTGACTGCATGGAATTTGCAGACTCTTCTTTGAAATCTAGATGATGTATTTTCCTGATTTATTTAATTCTTCCCTATTTTTCTCACCCTCTTGCTATTGTCAAGAAAGGGGAAGAGGTGAAGGAAAGCAGGAAAAGCCAGGCAAAATGTGCAAATCCTAGAAGCAAGAAAAAAACAGATCAATTGTTACGGTTGTCTTTTTCTGGTTCCTATTTTCCTAAGCGTTAATGCCACTTCAGCAGCCGTTTTTGAGAGTCACAGGGAACCTGAAAACGTGTCCCACCCCCACTATAACTACAGCTGCTGCTGTAGTCAACTATATAGTCATAGTCTTTTCCTCTTATTTATATCCTCTAGATGGTGCTTGTGTATTGCTTTCTACACAAAATAAGTAATGGTGCTGGTAATCAGGCTTGGAAAATGGATTTGAAGTGCTGGACTACAGATCACTAGGAGCAGAGGGTGGTGGTGGAGACAGTGGGTGGTTACCTGGCCCAAGCCTCCCCAGAGAAAATTGTTGTACTCAGCCACTTTTCAAATGTGAGGTACAGGGCAGAGAAATTCCTATGGCACATTTAATAAAATTTATGGTTAAAATCTGATGGTATTTAATAGAATCATAGAACTGTTTGGGTTGAAAGAGACCTTAAAGATCATCTTGTTCCAACTCCCCTGCTGTGGGCAGGGACATGTTTCACTAGACCAGGTTGCTCAAAGATGCATCTGACTTTGCTATGAATGCTGTCAGGGATGGGGCATCCACAACTTCTCTGGGCAATCTGTGCCAGCACCTCACCACCCCTATAGTGAAGAGTTTCTAACTAATATTTAATATAAATCTGTCAGTTTATAGCTATTCCCTCTTGTCCTATCACTGCATACTCCTCCCCAAAGTCCCTCTCCAGCTTTCTTGACCAAAGTGGCCTTTTCCAGTTGTTGGAGCACCATGCTTTTCCATGAACAATATTGTCAAAGCTTGTGCTTACAGCAAAGAAAGTGAATATCTCCAAGTGCATCTATTTATCAGGAAAAAAAAAATCACCCTGGAAAGAAAAAACTCACTCCTTACTCTGGTTCAGTACATAGACATGCCTAGAAGTATTGAAATACATCAGGGATCAAGTCCTGGTCATCCTTTTCCTTTATTCAATTTCAACAGTACTAATTTAATTTTTGGATAGCTGATATATTAATTCCCTCATCCCAGCCCTTACTACCTGTGCCCACCTGGAACTGACCAAGTAATTTCATTTCCTCCTTTGCATTCCCTCTCTTCAAATATTTGCAGACAAGCAACCTGGCTAGCCTCTGTTTGGACTCCTTATCTCAACATGTTTCAGTCCTTAAAAATCCTCTCTTCCCTTCCCCACACCTTCTGTCTACATTTGTCAAGGAGTAGTCATCAAACATGCTCTTTGGCAAACAAAGTTACTGTTTACCCAGCTTTTAGCTGGACACGGGGGCTTTGCTGGGGAATCCTGGCCATTATGTAAGAAGACAGCAGAGAGCAGTGGTGCTCCATGGAAAATATTTTTTTCTTCAGTTCTTGAACCTACAGACATTTTCAGTCACCTTCCCAGGGAGGTGTGCATCCCTGTGTCAGTACAAAATGGGGTTTCGGAGGTAGAAACTTGCAGTTTTCCGACTACAAGAACAGGAACCACTATTTGTTAAGGTTTTATATAGCCTTTTGCACCTAAGGCTGTCTTTGTTTTCTGCTTGTAAACATTTTATATGCAGGAAGTACAACCAAGAGACTGTAAATAGGATGAGTGACTTCTCACTAGCTGAGACACGACCCCATTTTTATAGATGGGGAAGGTATAATGACGTCTGCCCAAGGTCACACTGGAGATGGGTAACTGAGCTTACCAGCTTGCTCCTATCTGGTGAAACACCCATTTTTGGTCTAGGTCATGCTCCTGGATCCTATAGCTCCTGCAGATCATATAGCCAAGTGGCCAGCTTTAACTCTGTCAAGTTGACACCTTTTATTGATAATAAATTAAATTATAAATTCATACTCCTTTGAAAGTACCAAACAGGGACGTCTTTTTGAAAATACCCATCACTTAAGCCAAAAGTGGGTTCAACTTTTCTCTGGCTTTAAAGCTCCGTGACATCACCATGGCCATGTAAGCTGTAGCAATGGATATCCAGCTCCAGATGTTACAGCTGCATGACCCTCTAACAGCACAGAGCCCAGTCTCAGAAGGGAAAAAGGAGTTTTAAACCATCTTCACCTGAATTTTTAAAGCAGTGATCCTCAAACCTGACTTTCAGCACACTGAACACACACAATCACTTCCCATGTGTAAACAAGTGTGTCTGCAAAAGCACTGTTTCCCCTTACTCCTTGTTAAAAGAGCATTTTAAAATGGGACAGCAAAAAAAGCAAATAGCATGGGAGTAGTACCAGGCAGTGCCCATAATCCCAGCTGTGCAGGCTGTGGCTCCTGCCAGCTCCTGCCTGTGTCTCTCAGGTACATATTTGCACTTCTGGTGCCTCCTCCCTCCAGGGCTGCTGGAGCACCTAAGGCAGTCCTTGGCTCCACCCAAGCCTGCTACCTGCCTATAGTCACCTCCTCTTGCCCAGGAGGCAAAGAGCTACCCCACACACTGGGAGGGTGGGCAGGCATGTCCAGGGTCGCGGCAAGGCTGTGCCAAGAAAGGGCAGCAGCAGATGGGCTCGGATCCAACAGGAATGCCATCAAGTATTTGAAGCAGGACTATGAAGCCCTGAAGCAGCAGTGCTTGCAGACTAGCACCCTGTTCAAGGATGAGGAGTTTCCAGCCTGTCCTTCTGCTCTGGGCTACCGGGACCTGGGACCATACTCCTTCAAAACCCAGGGGATAATCTGGAGGCGCCCCACGGTAAGAGTGCTTTATAACTGCCTATTGTACTGGGTTCAAATCTAATCACCTGAATGTCCATGCTAGATCAGTGGTGAGCCTGAATATCCACTATTCCTGTGTGGTTTATTCTTTAATTCTATCTTGCTTTACCTCCACGGTTGGCAGAAGCAGGGTTGAAAAGGGGGTGGGAAAAGAGAAATCATCATCTTCTAAGCCCATTATAAAGAAAGGAATCCATGAGAACCTGCTTCATGGGAACCTGGTTCCTCCCTGTCCATCCCAGATTCTCAGAGCTACAAGTCCTGGGTGCAATCCAGAGATGGATTGAAAAGCCCCATATGTATCCAGACAGACTGTGGGACATCTCAGGAACCATCGACCCTCAATTCTTACAGTACCCACACCAAGGTCTTGCCACTGTGCGCTTCAGAAATCAGGCTAATACTTAAATAAAATCCTCTGCCTCACTTCAAGCTACATGTAACACTTAAATAGCAACTTACTGGAATTGCTATTACCTAAATACAAATATCCTTGATTTTAGGAATGTAATTTTCATCAGGAAAGATTAGATGATGAATTATTTCTTAAAGCCACAAAATCAGGGCTTCAGAGATTTTTCTGCACTTTCTTTTTTCAGTCATTTGTTTCTGTCTTTACTTAGCTCATCCTCTGTCATTTTGCCCCTTCTTGCAACATCAAGAAATATTAAAATACTGAGGAAGGAAGGAAAAATCTCCAAACAACTTATTTCCCTCTCATAGGGGGAAGGAAAATGAGAAGAACAAAAATTTCAAGGTTTCAATTTTTATTGGTGCTTTTTCATATGAAAAGTGAGAAACAGAAATTTCCAGGTTTAATAACTCCAGGTCTAATAACCCTGGCAACCCCACTTGTCCATAAGCACATTTCTTTGGCACCCAGATGTTACAGTAACAAGCTGCACCGATGTTTCTCTTGGCTTTGCCTACGCTTGGAGAAGACCAACCTTAGATAACTCATCAAATTAGACTTAGCTACAACATTAAGCCTGCTGCAGGCAGAAACACACCCACAAACATATCAGGATAAGGAATAACTGAGGGTTTGAGATCCCACAGGGTTACATGTCCCCGCCCTGCCTGCCAGAGACCTGCTCTCATGGGGCCCCTCTTCCCTCTGGGCACTCAGTAGAGACACAAGCAATTTATGGACACTTAATCACAGATAACAGGACTCAGTGGCTTATCCCTATGCAGGGGGCAGAGCCCAACCCTGCTTCAAGGTGGCACAAGCCCTCTGCTTTGGAGGGACCTGCATCTGACCTGCAATTTTGTGTTGTGGATAACCCCAGTTGGAGGCCACCTGCTGCGTATTTCTTGGACTTATTCAACTGGTCAACAGGTTTCCATCTGCAAACTGCCTGCAATAGCAGGGTGGCAGGATCACCATTCACTTCCCTGCGTGCATCTGAAACAGAATCAGTGGGTAATTTGGGGAAATCAGGGGAAATGCCCCCTGCAAAATAAATATCCACTGCTTATATCAACCCCCATCACATTACAACTGCTGGTTTGCGGCCAGCAAGTGCTAGACACTGCCATCAAAGGCTTATCTTCTGATTTCAGCAGTGGGTTTATAGTTTCACAGAAAAGATGGAAACTCAGCTATGTAAATGTGTATATGGCACTTGGGAGTGGCTCAGAAAGGACAGGTGTCTAGGTGAGTAATAAGTCATATGCAGCTGACTGGCACCAGGTGTACCACTTTTGAAGGGTGGAGAGAAAAACCTACACAAAACCATTCTCTCTGTTGTAGGTAACCCACTCCTGACTCTTATCCACTGGACAAAAGCAAAAAATATGTAGCTGAGATGACACCTATTGCGAGAGAGAGTGGTTCCTCATCACACACATGTACACAAGAAGTCCTGGGTTGCCCCTGTCTCTCCACAGGGTGCTCAACTGCTTCTCTGTGGGAGAGCCAGTGACTGCTTAAACTGTCCTCAACCCTGCCTGCCAAGTTAGGCTTGCTGTAAACTGCCTCTTGCTGCCATCCAGAAGCTCGTGGAAAATGCTCGGAAAAACAGAGAAGGCTTTTGTCTCTAGAGAGACAATATTAACTTCCTAATATAGGCCATGAATTGTTGGAGAGCTCAGAGTTGGGACAGGAGTGACAGTCATTGCCATAACCTACTTGGCTGGCCCCAAAGGGCCAGAAAGAAAGGAGGGTTGTTGCTAATAAAAGCATTTGCGTGGTTGGCCTCCCAGTAAGTGGGGTCAGGGTTGGGGAACATCCTCCATGCTGTTGGCAGTGGAAATTCAGCAGAGCTCCAGTGGCCCAGGCAGCAGCAACAGTCACAAACTCACTCGTGCTTCTTGAGCCAAAATCTCAGCAAGATAAAGTAAGATATGAACTCCAAGGCTGAATTTTCACCTCTCTCCACAGTAGCAAAACTTCTCACTAATACCGCTAATAGTCTCAAGTAGCAAAGGGCTTCAGGATTTGTGGCAAAAAACTACATGCAGTCCTCATTTTAATAAGGAAACATTATCCTGGGACCATGTTCATCAGAGACAAGAGAAAGGACATATTTTTTAAGAAATGTTGAAAGTGTTTAATATTTTTTGAATATTGAAACAAGGAACAAGAAAAGGGAACTTTTCAAACCAGAAAGGGGGATGCAAACTTTGATATTGTGTCTTTTCAGGAGTTATGTGCCAACCCTCAGTTTATAATTGGAGGAGCTACCCGAACAGATGTCTGCCAAGGAGAGCTGGGTATGTGCAGTGCTTCTGAATTTTGTTTTGGAAGAAGAAAACAAAAGGAAGCTTCATTTAGAAACTCCTCATACACAGACCATTTTATTGGTTATCTCCCAGACATAGCATGGGGAGAGACAGATACTCAAGAAGGGGACTTATGTACCAGCATTGCTGCCTGAGACAGTATATATAGGCTTGTAAGAGCTATGTCAGACTTGGAAGACACCAAATTGTCTCCTGGAGATGGGAAGCTAATTGTGTGACTGGCTTGCTCTTGTCATCTTAAGACAGAGTTGTACACCTACCTGATTATGAGAGCACTTGCCCCGAAACAAGACAGTGGGCTTTATGCCCATCCAGCCAGAGCAGCTGCAAAGACTCAGGGGACAAGGGACACCAGGGAAATTTTCCCTGTAGCCTAGTCCGTAGGGATTTTTATTTGGGATGCAGACCAAATTTCAGCCTCAGTTTCACACAAAACAAAGAACAGAGCAGGAACTGGTTTAATAGAGAGGTTGGGTCTATGATGTTCCATTTTGTGCCAAGCAGGATGGTCCAGGCAGGAGTTAGAAACAAAGACCACATCATAAAAAATGAACAGAGCACACAAACTTTGTAATACGATCCACAACAAGCAAAATGTTCCAAGCCCTTCATGCTGAATGCTCCTTCTGCTTGTACAGCATTTGGTGCAGAGCTGTGGGCAAGGACAGGAGCAACCAGGCACACTGTGCAAGCACAGACAAAAAAGGCAGTGCTGCTCAGCTTCCCAGATTAAGGCCTGAAGCAGAGGAGATGTCTCTCAGGCAGCACTCATCCTCTCCTGGAGATCCATCATAGAAAACTTTCTTACACGTTTTTCTCTAGTGCTTGCTGTTGGCTAAGCAGAGCTGCTATGCAAGCAGCCAGAAGGGAGCTGTAAAGGGACTTGATTCCCTCTTCAAATAGCTGCTGCAGCAGCTGCCTTCCCTGCCTGCCTCTCTGATAAGATCCAGCTGCAGAAGACAGCAGCAGCAACCTCTCCTCACTACATATAGAGGTGGGAAGGCTGAAGCTCTGGTAATGAAGATTTGACAGATTAGACACAGAGAAATCAGCCTTTCTCCCTCCTGTGCTGCTAACTGCAGTACTTCTGACCCCACTGGTCTTCCAGCCCATCCATTGTGCAAATGAGATTCAAACAATTTCTGCAAGTCATTGGCAATAAATAATATCAGTGCTAGTCTTGTAAACACAGCACCATTAAAGCAATTGCGAAAAAATTCCCTGGTGTGTGGGCTTATACTCCAAAGGCTAAAAATAAGATGCCCAATCGTATATGTTCTCCAGGATATTTATTTGGTGGATGCTGGAACAGAGTACGGGGAAATCACTTACTCTATTTTAGGAGAATGGTTCGGATAAGTAATAAAAGAGACACTTCTTGTCATCTCCTATTTGGGAAGTTTCTATGATAGCATAAAAAAAGAAAAAGATCATAAGCCTGAAGTAAAACCTTATTTTCCTTGACAGTTTACAAGCTATAGGACTGAAGAATATTACCCGTTCTTAAACTAGAAGAGGTCAATGTGTTATTTGTGTTTAGCCTAGAAACTGAATACAAATATTCGGAGCCCTTTTCTGTTTGTCACCTGCTGAATGTCTCTGTGGAGTCCCGGTTCTTTGTGCTAAAAGGGCTTTCATTAGAGAGTGGTGCCAAAATCCATCAAATGGTAACAACAGAACTGGACCCAAAAACCTTCTGGGAATCTGGGGATAGTGTCTCGCTCTAGGTTTCCCAAAGCCAGCTTTTGGGAGGCAGTACCCCAAGTGCTAGTCCTGAAAGCTACCCCAAACCTAGAAGAGAAGCCCTGAAATCTGACTCTGCTTTTAGCAGAAGCTTGCTTTTCCCTCTCTTGCTCTCTAACAGGAAAAAAAAAATAAAGACAACAAAAAAGAAAAGTAAAAAGAAAGATAATTCAGTTTGTTTCTGCAAGTCTGGTTAAAATTGCTTCTGCACACACTGACCCTTCACAAAAGTAAACTTCAGGCATGGAACTTCCCTTTTAGTATTCAGGTATTTGCTTTACATCTCTGAGGCATACTAAGCTTTTTTGGTATTTGATCCAATACCTTGAATATCAAAGTCCTTGTTACTAAAACCCTCATGTAAAACACTTCCATTGAAACAGACCCTGATTACATATTTACATAAGCCACGTATGTGACGGGTTAACAAGTCCTTGAGGGAAATAGAGCCTATTTTTAATAATCTTTTCTGACATGTTTCTTTTCTTTTAAAAATAACACTGCTGGTCTGGGTTTATATGAACAAAAGGAACAAGAAAACCCAGAGTTGGTCTCACTCCATTAAACTTACTTCTTTGACAACAGCGTAAGCTAGATGAATATCAGCTTGGGAAGTTTGATGGGAACTTGAAAGACTTGAAATATTTTAAACGTTCTTTGAACCATATTTTTTTGATAGCCTAGTAACAACTTAAAATGCAGTCACATAGTCTTAGTTATTAAAGGTGACTTATGAAGTTTTCTTGCAGCTATCTGAATAAGCTAACCCAAGAACTGTTTGCAGAAGTTCTTAAGAAGTGGCATAAATTTAACTTAAATAATATAAAACATACTGAAAACCCCTCAGTTTAATATGAGCTTTCCAGATCCATAGTATTTATATTCATGAGCTGCCTTTTGTTCTGAACACTCAGACGCTACTCCAGGCACTGCAGGTCCTTTGGCCTAGCTGGTAGCTGGAGGAGTCCCCCAAAGCCAAGGCAGATGCACCAGTTCACACCAGTTCACACCAGCTGAGGAGCTGACCCCATGCATGCTTTTTGCATGTCTTGTCCTACAGGCAGATTTGGGGAGATTACAGGTACAGAACAAACCAAAGCCTGACAGCTCTGAGACAGATCTGATACCTGTTGAGGGAACCTTTGAAGCGGCTGTAGGTGGGACAGTGCTTAATAGTACTGGGTTTGTTCACTTGTTTTCCTATTAGACATTAATGTATGGCCCTTCTCATGTTAGTCCCAGGACTCAGAGATATTGGAGTTCTAGCAGATACATCTCGTAGATGTCAAAAAATGCCTTCACTGACAACTCTGAGATCCCCAAAGAGAAGAAAGGCTGTTCCTTCACTGGCTTCTCCTTTGCCTTTCTGTACACAACTGCAGAGGATAATTCATTTCCATAGAAAACCTCAGTAAACCTTTACAAATCTTAAAGCACAGGCAGGCTACACTGCCATAAATTATAAGCTAGTGGGTCAGTGCTTCCTTGATATCTGGTATGATGCCCTAGGTACTACGAGCTTTGAAGAAAGGCTTCCAGCAGAGAATAAAGTTGAGAGTCAAAGCTGCTTGACAATCCAGGAAGCAAGATCCACAGCATTGTACTTGCATCCCTTCTGAACACCAGGCATTGCTGAAATAGCAGATACACAGTCAGAATACAGTCAGAATACAGTCAGGAGAGAAATGCCTCTGTGCTGTCCAGTTGAATCTTGGAACCAGACACTTGGACTTTTGGCTGAAACTCACTATCTCTAGGTCAAAGAAGGGTTTAGATGCTCTGCATCTAGACACTTCAATGGTAGCTAAACAGAAACTGAGCACAGCTCTGTAGCAACTGAAACTAATCAAATTTTTCATTTATTTTATGGCCTCTGCAAGTGCAGCACGCTTGGGTAAACATCATCAATAGTGAGGAGTTGCTCAGCTCCCAGGTCACCAAGGATTCAGTATTCTTTGCAGCAATTCGATTATCTCTGTAAACCAGAAGGTGCCTGGGTAACACTGAGAACACGAGCCATCTCAGGACATCTGTGAGCAGCAAGTGATTTTATTTCAAGTGCACTAACAGTCAAAGTAATTCTCTATGTATGGACACAGACACAGGAGCTAGGCACAGCTAGGATTCATGTTTACCCTTTCCACCACAAACTCAAGGTCAGAATTGCTTCATAATAAATAAATAAATAAATAAATTGCACTTTATCACCATTACAAATTACTTCAGATCCAGGAATCAAGCTGGCTTCTCTTTAGGACGTTCAGCAGCAGCAGTAAACATTGTAATTGGCACTTGTCTGAAACTTTGGTTCATGAACTGAGACTGAGCAGAAGCAGTTATGTACCGTAGGTGATATAGCTTCACAGGGTTGATGCTGAGAAGACTTTTTTAAAAAAATAATAATTTTTATAAGCTAAACAGCTACAACTTTAAACACATAGAGCAAGCAGAAATGCGTTTTGATATTGTTGTTTTTCTGACTACAAGTTTATTTGAAATACATTGTAAATAATTAATTAATTGGTCAATTGGGCTCTTTTCCCTCCCTCAAAAAAAAAAAAATCACTTTTTAGGAAGGGAATAAAACAATTTCCCTACAGTTTGAAAGATTACTCATAACCTTCAGCTGAACCAGGACAAGTTTGAGTGGTCCTACATAAGCTGCCTGTCTGTGGAACTGATGCTGTTGCACTGTGCTTTTGGCACAATCATAAACAAAACTCTGAAATGTATTGCCTGAAAAATTATGTTGAACTTTGAAAAAAGGAACGTGCACTGTCAAGTTGTACCTTTTTTAGAAGGAGTAATATATTATCCAGTGGGGCTGAGAAGGCTTATTAATAGGTCAGGATCCCATTGTGGTGTATAAGATGGTAAGAGGCAAACCATGTGGTTTAGGCTCCATCATGAAAGCTCCTTGATATGGACAGATTCCTACATCCTCTTTAGTTTGTCTTAAAGTAAATATCACAGGACCTTGAATATCATGCATCACTGCTATATAAAAGATGCCCCCAAACCATCTACATTCAGACACCCCGTGCAAACATTCCTTTTTATCAAGTTACTGCACAGCAGCCAATTCCCAGCTGGTTCCTTCCGGGAGGCACAGTTGATATTTGTTCAGGCAAAAGCTTAGTCAGAGATATTAGGCCCCAAAGTAAGGTTTAGAGACAGGACTCTGCATTGCTCAAGGCAGGCATAGCTACTTTTAAGGCCAAGTTTGCCACTGCAGTTCTTCCAACACAATTCTTTCCAGGCATGCTTTGAGCAGACTTGCCCCTAAATGCTTCCACAGGAGATTAAACTGCATGGTGTGTTTGAGAGAGGTGGAAGCACCCACATCGCTCACTCTCTCAGGTGATAAGAATTTAATTTATGCTGCAAGATAGCCATAAAGCATTTCACACTGCATTTGGCATCTTATGGGTTTGAGCTTCTGAAATTATTTAGTTCTGAGACAGGGAAGTAAATAGCATATTTAAGGAAACCCCCCTCATTTCACTGAATCTTCTGCCTAATTGTGCATCAAACATACACCATCCTCAGCAAAGCCTGCAGTAGTTTCTTGCTCACTGGCTGTAAAATCCTGGTCTAGACTAGAAAGGGGAAACCTTTCCAGATGTTGCACATTGGGAGAGCACTAACTTGTCACAGCTGCAGGCATTCTCTGGTCTTCCCGTGAGTGGAGGGACACAACAGGGACACCATGGACCCCCACCTTGCCACCTTCTCAGAAATAATCTTCTGCACTGCACTGCACAGCATACCAGGAACAGCCAGGGCAGCAAGAAAATCCGGGGTAGTTCAGAAAATGAGGATTTCAGTTCTGACTTGATACGGCTTTTCATCCTCCTCCTCTGAAAATCCATTCCCCAGACTTATCACTACTATTTCTACCTCTCTAAGGAAAATAGAAATTATAACAGCGTAAGGCATACACCTGTACCAAGGAAAGCCTCAAAGAAATAAATACAAAGCAGATCTGAGTGTTCTTAGTCTCATTTTTTCTTGTATCTACATTTCCCTGAGAGAGGAGGTTCTTAAAGCCTTTTTTTCCCATACCTTGCACTCTCCTAATTTTTCTTGTTTTATACATAGGTAACTAAGGCTGTGAGGAAACTTCCAGGCCAGCAAGTTGATCCCTTTCCCACAGAATGAAAAATAGTTTGTAAAACAATTAGTTTGAAGATGATCTTGAGAAGGTTTTTGCTCATAGTTGTTTCAGAGGCTGAGGCTTCCACACTCTCTTTATGCACAGTATCAACCTTTCTCTATTTCCACTCTAAAAATGTCACAACCCTTTTATTTTATCTTCTCTTCTGCAAAGGAAATATTATCTTTCAACTGAGAGCTCTTACCTCAAAGAGCTTTTCTTCAAAGGAGCATTTAACCTGGCTCACACTTCTTCAAATGCCACTTGTGTAGGGTGAGCAGGACAATTTTTTTTAACCTCTTCTTATAACAAATGCAGGTGGATGGGGAAGAGACAGGCAATCCAGCCATTTTCTCTCCCCTTCCAGTCTGAATGCTCTTTCTTGAATGTGGCAGCTGAGATAAGGCAGAGCAAGTGCAGGTAAAGGCTCAAGCAGCACCTCACATACTAATACTAGGTTTTTTCCTCCTCTTTGGAAATGCCTGGGCTGGCACACAAGGTAGGTCACAGTTTTGGATCCATAATGCTATCAGCCAGCTCTAGTGGTTACAGGTCATCACACCAGGGGCACTTCTTCACAAGTGTTTCTCACGTCATTGCTTGCCTAACTCAAAACAGCTGCCTCTTGCTCAGCTCACAGGAGGCATCTGGGTACCTCCCAGTGGGGTACAGGCAGCAGAGAGCACCCAGCCCCTATATCTTACTTTTACAGTTGTTTTCATCATGCCACTAAATCATATAGCTCGAGTCAATATAAAGAATTAACTGCTGCTCTAGGTTATTCAATCATGCTGCAGATTAAACTCTTTCCTTGGTTTCTCAATTAGCTTATTTCCTCTGATGCAAGAGCTGTTGTGCCAATTCCTTCTGCAGAATATGCACCTGCACAAAGAAATTGTGTCTTGGCACAGATAATCCACAGGGAAGCAAGAAAATGTTAGTACCTTCAGAGCAGTTTTGTTTTCCTAGACTTTCTGAACACCTCAGAAATAATACAGAATCACAGAAGTTCCTCCTGCTGCTTGCAGTATGTAAACACCTCAAGAAACCTGTGAGTCACTGAGTTTCCCAGGGGCACCACCTTGGGTGGATTAGCCTCCCACCCACAACAAACAGGCAACCAACCCAGCAAACAGCCCCAGCTGAGACACACACAGTCTCCAGGGAGGACTGGGCATGCCCAGCCTTTCCAGGATAAGGAGTGGGCCAGAGAAAGGGCTCACTTCCTTGCAAAGGTTGCTGGAGACTTCAGCTTCTGTTAGACTCCTGGGTGAATCTCTAATAATAGCCCTGGTGTGCTGGTTCAAGTTCAGACCTTAAAAGAAATGGGCTAAGAAGGAACAACCCCCCAAATGCTCCTGCTACCCATTGAATGTTCTCCAGATGATAAGAAGGGAAGTCTCACAATCCTTCTATCAACACAGAGCTTTTACCCTCTTCAGGCATCTTCTAAGTCCTTGTCTCCCCCAGGTGTGCTGGCTTGAGTCTAGTCAAAGTACTACAAGTCATTAACTCTGTCCTGCCCAGCCATGCTTTGCAACCCACCGACGCCAAATTCCTTCTCCCTCTGGCTGTGTTCTTGGTCTCCTGAGGGCATTAACAACCTTAGGTAAAGCAGCTTGTTTTCATAGCTCCATTAAAAAATCAAACCAGCAAAGCACAAACTAAACCGTTGAAATTACCACCATGGTCAGCCTCAGAGGCCCCAAGGTACACGTATAGTTTGGGTGAGTGGAAAATGAGCAAAAGAGATAAATAACCAAAGAAGAATGGATTGCTGAACTAATACTGGCTTTGGCAGGACCTTGCATAGCTCTTAATGTTGACATTTTAGTCTGGATGAGAGTGTGACTTAATGGTGTACTGATCAGCTTGGCAAACCCCTATTTACTAATGAAATTTTCTGCCTTGTAATGTGTGTGTTTTTAGGTGATTGCTGGCTCCTAGCTGCCATTGCATCTCTCACTTTGAATCCAGATGTTCTGCATCGTGTTGTTCCCAAGGATCAGAGTTTTCAGAAGGACTATGCTGGAATCTTCCATTTCCAGGTACCTATATGATCAGGGAATTGAGGATAAAAGTTGAAAATGCTAGTATTTAGCTAGAAGCAGCATGTGGGTTTTTTTGGTGTTTTTTTGTTTCTTTGGAACAGGAAAAATAATCAAAAATTACAGTGTATAATTTAAATTGAGGAAAGACAGAGAAAGAAAAGAAGAACAGAGTTGAAAAATGTTAAATGAGACCTGCTCAATGGCTAGATTCTTCTGTCTCATAGTTGAAAGGAACGATACAGTTTTTGTAAACTGAGCTGAAGCATCAGGATATGTGAGCCCAAACCAAATTCTGTTGCTGCCAACTGCTGAAAGTGGATTCAGGTTGATTTCCCTTCCCTTCCCTCTCCTTCCCTTGTTTTGCCTGTATTTCCTTGTCTGCAGAGCCCCTGTGTCAGGATTTAGCCATCCTGCTTTAACTAGAGGTTAGGCTCAGGTGTGAGCAGTGTAAATTCACCCTGCAAAGCTGAAGGAGCTGTTCTGTGAGGACAGAAGTTATAGAATGCATACCTATCTCTCCTACCAGCTCACCTTACAGTGTTACGATGTGAATTATCTTATCTTCTTTCAGTACTGCATCATTTTCTGAAATAAGTATTGCTAACTTTGAGGCAAAAATGTAGCATTAGGATGTTTCACACATTTTCCGATATTTCCAGAAGGGATTAGCACTATTGAGCGCTTTCCCTTTAGATGACCACTCACTGCAGCATTTTTGCAGGGGAATTGTTTTTTCTTCTTATGGATTGAGCCTTAAGATAGTTTAGAGTATTCTGTTTATACGCTAGGTGCCTGGATTCTCTGCCATGGAAACTCTACATGGAGCACAGTAACAGTGTTTTTGATGTTATGTGCAACAGTACTAACGTGCTGTTAATATTACTTATCAGCAAAATTTAATATAGCATTAGGAAACTGCTGAACGCTCCACAGGGCTGGGAGCACTTTGTCTATATTACAAAGGAAGGGAAGCCACCATGGGAAAGAAACCCTACAATGACTTATTCAGGAGGAACTGATGACAATCGAAGGGCCAGGAAAATGGTCGTGTGGAGCTATTATGGACATACCAGCCCTCATCATCTCTTTCTTTCTTCTTTTTATCAGTTCTGGCAGTATGGGGAGTGGGTGGATGTCGTGGTGGATGACAGGCTGCCCACCAAGAATGGGAAGCTGGTCTTCGTGCACTCAGAGGAAGGCAACGAGTTCTGGAGCGCGCTGCTGGAGAAGGCCTATGCCAAGTAAGGTTGGCTAAGCAGGAGGCAGCACTGCTGGGGGTGCAGCTGTTGATGGCCCAAGTGTTGTGGTGTTAGTC
Source organism: Dendrocincla tyrannina (assembly GCA_035047865.1). Classification (NCBI taxonomy): domain Eukaryota; kingdom Metazoa; phylum Chordata; class Aves; order Passeriformes; family Dendrocolaptidae; genus Dendrocincla; species Dendrocincla tyrannina. Next base: position 17,501,025 of record JAWWMP010000116.1, read on the forward strand.
ACAGCACACTTCCTTCAAATGCAGCCTCTGTTCCACTCATTATTTACAGTTCCCTCTAGATCTATAAAGGATGTTGCCAACTGTCTGTTTCAAGGGGCTTTAATTCTGGTGCCCCAGGTCACACCCAGATCAAGAGATATGAAATGGTAAACCCTTCCTTCTGTAGTGCCTTGTGCTTACAGGTGTAGATGGCCCCTTGTATAGTTCTTGTTATCTCTCCCACAGGCTGAATGGCTCTTATGAGGCTCTCACAGGAGGGTCCACTATGGAGGGCTTTGAGGATTTTACTGGAGGCATTTCTGAGTCCTATGAGCTGCGGAGGGCTCCTTCGAACCTGTACCAAATCATCCAGAAGGCTCTGAGAGCTGGGTCGCTGCTTGGCTGCTCCATCGATGTAAGAGGCTGACAAAGCTTTACTCTCCTTACTCCTCAGGGGTCTGGTTCATACTGTAACCAAAGCCCAGACCAATGTTAGATACAGGTATGAAGGGCTGATATAAAAGCAAATCCTAGTTAATATGAAACATTTATTGATTTCAGTAACAAAAACTTTGAACAAAGTTCTAAATAACCAACTCTTATCATGACTCCCTATTTACAAGATTGCATGGGATAATACTTAGGACCATGAACAACTCTTCTGTGCTGGTCTTCTTGAACTCCTTTTTCATTCTCTGAGTATCTTTTCTCACTCAAATTTTGTATGATTTCAGCTCTGGGCACTGGACTGCCAGAGGCAAGCTTGTTGAGACACTTTGTTGTAGCCTGTAGTCTGGTTCTGGCTTTGGTTTTCAGTCCTAGACATCACTGACACCTATAATACAAACAATCTCAAGTTACAGATGATGTTTGAACATGTTTTAGAAACTTCACACCTTTCACATCCTGTTCCAGTACCTTGTTTGAAATCCTGGTTTGTGGCATGTAGAATTACCAGAGTTCAAATTTTGATGTACTAGATCTCGACTGAGGCATGCTAGGCCTATGTTCATAGGAACATGTCTTTGCTGATGACTGGGTGTGTTACCTGAGCTGGTAATTGGATTTAGATTTCATCATACATTTTTTAATTTTTACTGTGCTAGGGCTTCATATTAAGGGGCATGAAACTGTAGAGGTGAGCTTTTGCTGTGGATCTCACCTTTATTTAGTATACTTTGCATCAAGAATATTGGTATTCACTGTGCATACCACTTTGGATATCTTCCCCCGTATTAACTTGTTCATGAAAGCTGAGTTCATACACAATATATAGTCATAAATGTGCATACTTTTATTGTCCCAGATAACTGCTGCAGCTGAAATAGAAGCAATCACAAGTCTGAAGCTGGTAAAAGGCCATGCTTACTCTATCACTGGAGCAGAGGAGGTAAGCCAGCTTCTCTGGGGCCATCATGCAGACCAGCTTGGGGTTGCAGTGCCTTCAACTTTCTGTCTTGCTGTGACTGACCAAATAAAAATGTTGCTAACTTATGCACCCTCTTACAGAGAAAAAAAGGCAGTACCTACAATATTTAGCCAGGTCTGAAGCTTTGTACTTGTAATTATATGGAATACAATGTGCAGTCTGCCACTTATATTGTACAAACAGGCTGGGTTACAACATGGTTTACATGTAAAGGTGGGCCAGGCTGTTACCAAAACGAAGGGCGCAGAAAATTGAAGCAGGAAAGGAGGCAGCTGTTCCCCACGAGTTTATACTGTGTGTGGGAGCAAGTACCTTGCCAGTCAGCGCTGGTGGGAAAGGAGTAAAAGCCTCTTTAATGAAGTCTGCTGTTAGTCTCACCTTTGCAGTGAGCCCCTGATATTCCCACTCCTCTGAAAGTGGAGTTGTTACAGAGATGTCCATGCCAGATAACCTCTTTCCAACCTTGCTGTGTTGTGCAATGTCTCCTGCTTTTGAGGATGCAGATATTCTGCTGTTTTGTAGCTGATGTTTTTCCTTGCAGGTTGCCGTCATTATATGAAATGGTGAGTGCTGCAGCTAATGGCTCACTTGGTGGCACCGGATAATGTAAAATAAGGGTGGAAGGCATCTAGGTGTTTTTTAACTATTGCAAATTGTAATGGACTGCATCACTCCAGTACAAATCATGTTTTATCCTGTCTGAAAAGCAATTGCCCTGTGATGATTGGAATAATGGAAGTGTTCAGGCTCTGTTTGTTGTGGATCTTTTAGGTATATTACCGAGGACGGCCAGAGAAACTAGTGAGGCTTAGAAATCCCTGGGGTGAAGTAGAATGGACTGGAGCTTGGAGTGATAAGTAGGTTTTTATATGCCTTTGCTTCTCTCTCTTTGGTGTATTTTGGAATCTATTAAAAATTAAATTGAGACTGTGCAGTTAATCCAATCACAAACCACATCAGGAGAGATACTAAATCAGTTGGAATAAAACACTATTAATTTATAACCAAGGTTAGATATTGATCCTTTCTGTCCAGTGGGCATTATTACCTGCCTCAGGCAAATCTTTCTAATAGGAGAAAACAGCCCTTGTTTTAATTGTGAGCAGCCCAATGGAAACCATACCCACCTCATTTTGCAAGACAACTTTTCTCAAACTGATCCTAGCAATGGTGCCAGGACCTTAGTGAAGTATACAAACCAGTCCTGTTCCTGGGAGTTACAGCAGGGATAAAACACTGTGCCTCTGCTCCAACTCTAAGGCTGTTCAGCTCTAAATCACACCAGTATTTAGTATCTACTTGAGAATCTTGAAAAAATGAGGAGGTTGACTAAGCTAAGGACACAGAAGTTTGAAAATCTCTCAGAAACTGTCTGGGCCTCAAATATCTTGGAATAACCATGTAAGGCAGAAACAATACCCTCTGAGATTAGAAAGCCGTAAAGGTTTAGCACCCCTAATTGAAAAGTTTCTCAAATGTGGATTATTAG
>JAWWMP010000116.1:17504021-17534760 GCA_035047865.1 Dendrocincla tyrannina
TTTTATACTTTATATACTCTTTTATACTCCTTTATATTCTGTACACCAAAACCCTATAAGTAAAAGAACTCTTCTCTGCTTTACCCATATAAAGTTGTCTTGGAAAGTTTTTTTTCCTTTTCTTACGGCAACATCAGGAGCATGACCGTTATGACACCTCTTTCATTTTTATATTCAGAATGACATAAATTTTACTTTCATTTGGGCCACAATATGTTTTTTCATGCAATACTTTGAGATTTCGGTTTCCTGTCCTGACTGACTGCAGCCTGGGTGCTGATGTATCATAATTAAGGATAGAAAATAGAGATAAACATTTCAATTAGTCTTAGTTTTATCAGAGCTGCTTTGCTCAGCCCCAAGATAAGGTGCCTCAGGCACACACACATGCTGTATCCTGATTTTGTCACACCTGTTTTGCCATAGGACAACCCTGCTGAGGCAGGTGCAGAACTGCATTGTCGTGTGGGAGCAGATCAGAGCGGAATCCATCCTGAGCATATTAACATCAAAATGAGAAGAGAGAGCAATGCTGTGTTCTGTAGTATATTTTCTAATTCCACCTTTTTGCTTTCCTGGTTTTTTGTGACCCCAATTAGGAAGAGTGTATTATTTCCCTAGGCAGAACATCAAGCACCCCAACAGATCTGACAGTGGAGAAGCGCTGACTGACTTTCAGGCTGTGAATTTCCTAATCCAGCCAGTCTGCAATGTTTGTACATTCTGGCACCTGGCAGGAGTGATTCAATTTAAGACTTATTTGTTGCAAATATCGTTGCAGTTTGATTCCAGCCCAGCATAGTTCAGGTTGCAGTGTGTACTGTTATTTGGAGGGGCACAAAGTCTATTTGTTGAAGAAATATATAGTCTTTTATCAGCCTAAGAGAGAATCTAACTCTGATCTCATATAAAATAAAATGTAACAACTGAATAGCTTGCTTTTCTGCTTTGTCTGCAGTGCTCCTGAATGGAATTATGTTGATCCCAAACAAAAACAGGCTCTGGATAAGCAAGTCGATGATGGAGAGTTTTGGTGAGAATTGTTCATTTAGATTACTCTTTTGGACATTTTATGTGCTTTAAGCAGTCCATTCCATTGGATGGAAAAAACCTGCCAGCACCAGGGGGGTTAATAATGACATTTGTGCATTGTTAGCCTCTTATTTATCTCCCTTTCTATTCAAATATTACCTTTTATTAGAGGTTGCATAACTCAGTGCTTATCCAAAATAAAGAGACCAGATGGTAATAAAATTAATGAGGTGGCAAGAATGAACCTCAGCTGCTCTACAGTCTGAGGTTTGTTTTTTTTTGCCTAAATGCAACACGCTAATGAAAAAGTTTGGAGTACCAGCATGGGAAGAGTCTGTTTACTCAGACCTAGTAGAAAGCCTATCCTATCCCAGTTATCTGATTATATGGATTGGTACTGAACCTGTGTCACTCCGTCCTAGACTGGAAAGATTAACGGCCACCATCTTCCAGTGCAATCAGCTATGTGGGCCATCAGGCACTGAGAAATGAGAGCAGACCTCTGCTTGCAGCATGAAGCAATCAAGGTCTGTCACTCATGCAAACCTACTAGGAATGGTGAAAACAAACATCAATGATAGGACTAAAGCAAGACACCAAACTGAGACTGTTTTCCTACAGAGTGATGCTTTCACAAGGGTCAAGTCTCACTCCCTTTAAATGGAATCTCCTCGCACGTATTGTTTTACCAGTTCCAGTGAATTTATTTATGAGGCATGATCCAAGAGGGATTGCCCACAACCGGGGATGACAGAGAATGGTATGACTGAGCCCATAATGTGTAACAGCCATCGAGAATGACTGTCTCCAGAAGATACAGCTCATTTAGGGAGCGGGTAATTTTGTTTCCCAAAAACCAGTTCCAAGTTTCAGAATTCAATTAAATGAGGCTTTGGGCAGCTCTGTAGTACCAACATTTGCTGTCCAGTTGCAGTTGCTTCATCTGTTGCAGGCTGATGGACTAACCCTCGTCTTTTTCTGTGCCAGGATGGCATTTTCAGATTTTCAAAGGCAGTTCACTCGCCTTGAGATCTGCAACTTGACTCCTGACACACTGACAAACAACGAGGTCAATAAATGGGACCTGACCCTGTTTAATGGGCAGTGGAGACGGGGTTCAACTGCTGGAGGCTGCCAGAACTACCAAGGTGAAGACCCAGCCAAATAGGCATTTGATGAAATCCCAGACAAAACATTCAAAAAATGTTTGTGAGCTGGAGGGGGCTTTGGTGGGAAGACCTTGGAGGTGCAGCAATTTCTGCAGGATTTAGACAGTAAGCGAAAGCTTGGCAGTCTAAATGAAGATCTAATTCACACTTATTTCCTCATTGGGGATTACCAACCCACTAAGCAGTTAATTTGTGGCTATATTCTTTTTTTCCTCTCTGTCTGCTTTTCCTGCTTGTATGGTGTTACTGGCTGGAGTAATCCTCTGAAGGGTTGAGTAGGCTGGGAAAGTGTCACAGTTCAGTGGCAGCGTTGTTTCCCGTTCCTTTTCAGGTTAGACCTCTGGAGAGGCTGTCTGGCATCCTCTTGCAACAATAACAGCCTCAGCCAAGGACATTTTCTGGAGATAAATGACTGCCTGTAATTAACAGTATCAGCTCCTCCCTGCTGGTCATTAGTTCCCAGGAAATTCCTTGGTGCTTTGATTTCCCATGGTTCCAATTGATACTCAGCATAGCTGTGAAAACACAAACCCCTATAACCCAGTGGAAAGAACTGGAGAAGCTCCAGGCAAAAGTCTTTCCAAAGAGATATTCTCTGTGGGTCTAGAGACAGCCATCTTGCCTACAATGACAGCAAAGTCTTCTCCTTTTTATCTCACCTTGGGAATTCTTAGCAACATACTGGACCAATCCCCAGTTCAAAATCCGGTTGGATGAACCAGATGATGACCATGAAGGGGGTTTGAATGAGCCATGCTGTACTATAGTGGTGGGCTTGATGCAGAAGAACCGCAGGAGACAGAAGAGAATGGGAGAAGGTCTGCTTAGTATTGGTTATTCACTCTATCAGGTAAAGCTTGTTCCTTATTTTAAAGGCTTTATTTCCTGCTCTGTTATGCTGGAAAAAAATTTGCAATGTGCTACATCTTGACATTCAGCACTACACTTCAGTAAGGACTGGATTTTGCAAAATTGTTCAATTCCTTCTCTCCTTTCTTCCTGACCCACATAATATGGGAAGATGCAAATAAATTTAGGCTCAGTTTTTGTCCCACTTTAACAAGATGGCAATGTAAAACTAAACCCAGTAATTTACCAACAGTGTCATCGCGAGTCTTCTCTTACAAAATCTGAATGGGGGCACGCTCAGGGTGCCTGGCAATTCCAGATAAGTGGTTCTGATTACAGCCTATTGTTACTACTCAGTAGTCACTTTCTTTTTCATTATTATTTCTCCCTTGCTTTTCAATTTTTTTTTGATCCATTGTCTACCATATACTATTGTTCTGATTCAGTAATTTTGGGGTTTTTTTTTCTGATTTTCCCAATGTTGCTCCTGTCTCTAAAAATATAATGTAGAGAAAAAAATATCCATGGTGTAACCTCTAATTTCTGTGATGTGAGGGGAGAGAAGCAACCATAAAAATTTCCATTATCATTCCCAATATCATATGTGAAGAAAAGCAATTAAATGTTGTGTAGATTCCACTGGATGAAGAGCATTAGCGAGCACAGGTTGGAGCAGATGGCAATGGCTGGCTTTTGCTAATACATCTTGTGCAGGATGGTTCAAAACTAAGAAAGGTTTTCCCTAGTGCCTAAGTGTCTGCATGCACACATGGTTCTCACTGAGCACATGGAGCTGCCTTCTCCATGGTGCTAAACACCCTCAGCATCCTGAATTTGCATATTATAGATGTCTCTCCTCTGGCATCACTGAGTACAATGCTGGAGAAGTTTTGTGCTTTACATTTAATCCATCCTATCGGCATCCTCTGTGTTCTTATCCATAGTAGGCTCTTAAGTCACTTAAGCGACTCTTAAGATGTAAACTTTTTTTGAAAATATGACTGCTAAGTCACCTCAGGTAGAAACACAGCTATGAACCAAGCTCCTTGGATCACTCAGTGTTGTAGGTTTACATCACTGCAGCTGATGCTGTGGCTGAGGAGGTCCAGTTAGGGCAGCATGGGTGATCATCTAAATCAGAGCTCTCTGGAGGAGAAGGTGAAAAGATGCATGTTCAAGTCTACCTGCCCTGCAGAGCTTTTGTAAGTCACATAGCTCAGAATGGCTACTGACAATAACTGTACGTGTACCCATCACCCAGCTCCCGCCTGCTAGTGTGCTGGTTATAGGGAACAACCCCTGAGGTCTCTAGGGGGTCACTCAGGTCCCACAGTCATTGTAGGGGTGATATTTTTGAAAACCCTTTCAGATCCTGGGAGGACATTCTCTTTGGCTTTCACTGGAATCAGTGCTCTCATAACAACTAATTCCTTTCAAAAATCTACCTTATATTTGGAGGTACAAGTTAACATAGCAATTTAGTTAATTTAAGAAGGGCCAAATCTTGAAATCCACTACTTGTTATAATTGCCTCACAACAATCCCGTTGTCCTCAGGCTGCTTGCTAGTGACAGTAGCCTTACATTTTCATCATATTCCTATAACAGTAGACTAGCAGATTTTAGGTCTGCTATAATAAATTCTCTAGTTTTGGTTGGCAAAGCAGGGCTAACTTGTTGACCATCCTGACTGAGCTTACTCAAATATTTCCAACCAACAGAGTAATTCACAAAAACATATCAGGAGAAAAGCAACTAAATATTCTATAGATTCTGGATAAAGATTCTGTTTTACCTTTGGAACTGCTCTAGGACAAGATAGAACTTCATGTATATCTGATACCATAATATGTGGATGTAAATGAGAAAAGAAGGTGTCTGAAGGAGGCTTTATCTGACTTTCCCTTCCTACTTTTAGATGCAGATATATAGCAGCCCTTTAACATTGGCTCTTTCCCTTCCTTTCAGATTCCTCAGGAGGTATGTAATCCCTGCTGAAGACTTCTAGCTTCCACATGGGCACCTCTTGTTGCACTGGAGAATTTAGCTACCAAGAAGACTTCTTCCTGACTAACAACATCTAACTGGACCAATATCTCAAGTTTTAAATAACCATTTTCAAGGGATTGTGGCACAAGGATTTATTACAGATATCTGACCCCCAATCTTGACCTCATTTATACTTGTTGAAATTTGGTTTCCACTAAGTTTGTATAACAGAGATCAGTATTTGTCTGTTTTGTTCAGGTGAAGGCAGAACAGGACCTCTTCACCCTAAAATGCAGAAAATATAGCCAATGTGGTTTAGAAGAAATACCGAACGAACTCTGTCGATCCGTTCCTTTTACAGTTCTGAGCTGGGACTCCTGGTAATGAATAAACCCTGCTCAACCTTCCCTAATCCTCCCAGATGTCAATATTGAGGCAAAGAGACTTTTCATTGCTGAAGAAAGAGACCCCAGGGGTGTCTGGCAGCAGGAATAGCCTATACTCATTATTGAGGTCCAGCAGACTATGCTGCCAATTTTTCCTTGTCTTTTCAGCCCTTTTCCTCTCTCAGTAAATGAATGTGTGGCCATGTAGCAATTAACTGTGTTCTTTTAGCAGGCTTGCAAATGCAAAGGGAAAATGAACTTTATATATTGAAAAAGATATGGATCTGTCTTCTTAATCTTTGCAGCTCCACTTAGCTTAATATTGAGTGAGGAGAAAGTATGGGGCTGTTGAATAAATATCAAATTCAATCTTATCTTCAGAAGAAAGAGAAAAAAACCTGCATGTTTTTCTACAGTTTGCAACAGAAAAACAGAATGATTATGGAATGTTTGGTAACATCTTTATATGTTCTTTTCTTAGACAGACAGAAACCTTATCCCTATGCAATGCTTCCCACCCTGTATCAACCACACAGCACTTTTCTTGTGTCCTTGAGTCACACTTTTTGAAAGATGTCTTTGTGGAGCAGAAGTAACGAATAGGAGTTTTATAGCAGAGATGTTATTCTTACACTACTGTTTCTTCTTGTGTCAGTGTTTTATTTTATGAGCTGTGCAATGTTTCACTTCCTTAAGAGTATATTGGTATTAAGGAAAAATTAAGTACTGTTTTTCACAAAACTAATAGAAGTTAGGTAAATCACTTAATGTGGCCCTGAAAGTCTCACCCTTATGACTACTACTTTGTCCTGTTTACTATTCTTTTCTGTCTGTTTAAAGAAATCAGAGGCTACAATTCCTGTGCAATTAGAAGATTTATTCTGCACCATAAATTGCTCAAAAATATTCTGAAATTTAAGTTTTTCCATGAGCAGCCCGTGAAAGGAAAAAATGCTCCATACGTGGACAATTTACAGTGTACTAATTTGATCAGATATGAGCACACATTATGATACTTCTATTTATTTTATATTACCAATTCTAATGAAGCATGTGAAAAGATAATTTTCATAGAGAAAGATCCTTGCCCCTTCTAATTATCTGCCTGTTTCCCATGGCAGAACCCTGGTGGTTATCTTTTGTGTCATCACTCATGGATTCATTATTTTATGTGACAAAAAACTTGAGATGGCTTTAAAACACTGAAATCAAAATAGGGTGGCTGGCTTACCAGGGCACTGCCAAATGGTTTCTAACAAAAACACATTTCCCACAGCTGGAAAACAACACAGATGTTCATGCAGACCGTGCATTCTTCGCAAGGCACCAACCAGCAGCCCGGACTGATCCTTACATCAACCTGCGTGAAGTCTCCTGCCGCATGAAGTTGCCCCTGGGACAGTATCTCATTGTGCCGTCCACTTTTGAGCCTTACAAAAATGGAGAGTTCTGCCTGCGAGTTTTTGCTGAGAAACAGGCTAAAACACAGTGGGTACCTTCTCTCTAAAGGCACCTCTTCTGCTGGTGAGGAACATAAAGGAAGAGGTTGGGTGTTGCAACCACCCCCTGCTCAATCTTTGCTCTTAACCAGCAAAATAGGCCCATTCTAGGACCTATTTTCTTATGTAGTCTACCATATGTGACGCACACACATCCATGGCAGAGAGTCATGGCTCTTCAGATGGCCTCCACAAAGCACTCAGGTGGTAATTAGGGCCCTCAGGTTTGTGAAGTAGAAGTTACCACGATTAAGGAGTGCAGGATTTGGGAGTACAACGATGAGGAGATGGGTTTAAAAAGTGTTGTATCAATAGCAGCCATTGAAGGAAAAAGCAGGAATCTGAATGCAGGACAAGAGCAGCAAGGCTGGATTGCCCAAGGGAAATATCTACAAAGAGTTGGGGCAGGCAGAGGTGGGAGGGGGAGCATGAGAAGAAGCAAACTTTGGGGCTTGTTCTGTGCATTTGTTAACACTTTATAGTCAAACAACTTATTTTGATAATTATTGTAAAGGTAAGATTTTATAGTAGACTCATAATTTCTGATTTCTTAATTTTTTTTCTTTTTTTGTTTTTTATTTTCTCCCTTAGGATGATGGGTGATGTCGTGACTGCAAAACCATATGAGGTTAGATGAATTAACTGGGAGGATCTCTCTTTTTTCCCTTGCAGACTTTTCCTTTGTAGTAGAGTGTAAAACAGGAGCAAGATTTTTATTTCTTACCTGAGCTGGGGTTGCAGTATGAATTTGTACTCAGGAGAAGTACTTTTTGTTTGTGGAGATTCTTTACATATATTCATGTCTTAGTTTCACATTCATTTTCATGTACCTGGGCCACATAGCACAGAAACTGCACCCTTGTAGACTGGGCTGGAATACATTGGATTGTCCTTCCCTCTAGCACAGGTAGGAGAAGGCGGGAAGGGCACAGCATGACCCTTCCCATAAAAACAAAGTCTTCCTGAAGCCTGAGAGAAACTGCAAAAGCAGACTTCCAAGGAACTGCTGAATTGCTATGGCCAAGTTCAGTGACATTTCCTCTGTGGCTGTTTTATAAAACTATTTTGGTAGCAGAAGAAAACTTCCTCAGCCTTAGGAAGTGTTTACTTCCAAATGAAGCCAGCCCCTGGCTGGTCATGATTTAAGTAGTTGCCTCTGTTTTGCCATGAGTGCAGAGCAGGAGCTCATTTGCTATTACTGCAAATAGATCCCTGTACAGCATCTTTACAATGTCCACAGCTCACTTTCCAGAACCACCTTGTTAACCACACTCTTGGTCATCTCTGTCTCTAGCCTCATGTTGATAACAAAGATATAGATGATGAGTTCAAGACTCTGTTCCAAAAGCTCTCTGGAGAGGTAAGTGGATTAAAGTGAATGAAAAAGACGGGGACCTCTCTGTTATGATTATGCAAATAATCATGTGCTGATTCTTTTTACTGACTGGTCTTCAAAAAACCAAGTATTTCTCCCCTTTTATTAGCTCACAGCTTCAGTTCAATTTATATTACAATAGAGAAGATTTTCTACATTGTTCCTTTTATTGGTGCAAAATGCGATTTTTCTCCCCTTGGTAATGGAGGGCAGGGAATAACTTTGAAAATAGGGGTGATAGAAGTAAGGACTGTGAAAATATTATCCCATGGTGAAATAAATTACCTGTGAAGTTATCGTATAATTCTGACAATTGCCTTGCTGGCCAATTCCTTCCTTTTTGTTTAGCCCCAGGAATCAGAAAACTGTTGGCTGAGCTTTTTCTCTATTTATTGTATTTGAAAAGCAGTATCTACAAAGCCCTGCTGAGCTAGCCTGTGGCTGTCACGTCAGATTTTCTCTTAATGAACAAGTGGCCACTGGTAGCAGAGAGGGAAAACATCTAGTTAGTTAGAAAGACCTTTCTGAGTTTTGAGAGGGCAATTTTAGTATTGTTTGGTTGTAGTTTTCATAAGCCTGGAAAATCTCAAATGGTCTCCTGAACCTCTTTGTTCAGTCAAACCTGTTAAAAAGTTGCCATTTACTGGATCATGTCACCATAGTACCTTACAAACCACTTATTTCCCTTTTGAAAGTTTAGGAAATATTGACGCTTTTTGAAATTCTTCTCCCTGTGATATCTGAGAGTAAATGTAAAGTGTTAGAAAAAAGCTTAAGGGCTTACATGCCTTAGATATGGAAGGGAAATAGTCTCTGGATGTCTGACCGCAAACAAATACAACTTGTTGCAAATAATTTTTGTGTTGGTACGTCAAGTATGTTTTGTTTTCTGTCTAGGACTGCGAAGTGACTGCAATTGAACTTCAAACTATCCTAAACCGGGTTTTGGCAAAGAGTAAGTAATGTTGTGTAGTTCCCATTGAATGGGGCAGGGAACAGGATCTGTGCTAACAAACCCCAGCTCCATCAGCTAAGGGTGATGAAAAGCTGAGTTTGTGTCTGTCCCCAGTGGAGTTTCTCCTGGCTTGGTGAACCTCTAAATATGGGGGGGAGGTGGGGGGGATGGAGGGAATACTACCTGGTGCTCCCCTTCCAAGTGCTGCCAGATGTTCTCCTGAGGCACAATGTTCCCTGTACTTTCTTGGGAGGACCACCATGGGAGATGTTATTATGCTGCTATATGACTTCTGTGGACAGGTAGAGGCTCAGCACCAGCAAAAATAGAAATAATAAAAAAAGCCATATTAATCAACTGAAGGAAAATGGCAGAGCATTTACTTTGCTACCAAGATTTTAAGGTGACTGACATCTCCAAGGGGTTGTCTACAGAAAAATATCTGTCTAAAAGTATTTCTGACTCAGACTTTTGCTTCCTCTTTGTATAGGAAAGGATGTTAAAAGCGATGGATTCAACATTAACACTTGCAGGGAGATGATCAGCCTTTTAGATGTATCCTTTGAATGTCATTTCACCCCATCTAAAGTTTCTGAATCTCCTTTGCAAAACTAAGAAGATGGGCTAAGTTTGCACTTCGATTGTACAGGTCCATGGCTGAAGGCAAAAAATTCAGCCAAGCAGCTCTATCAGCTCAGGGTGGCAGAACCCTGAACCATTTAACCATCAGCTGCTTCTCTCACCTGCTCTGCATATCTTATTGCTTAAACTTTTCCCTAAAAATATGAGGGAGAAGAAACAGGGACCTTCTGCCTGGATACACCTGTGCAGTTTCAGATGCTTGTCAGGACACGGGTTTTAAGCACATCCTCAGCTGCCATCTCCAAGTCAGGTACTGCTTATGGAGCACTGAGCTCAGAACAGCAGAGCGGAGGAAAGGCTGTAAGTACGTGCTGTGCTTACCAGTAAGCAAACCAGTAAGGTTTGAGTAGCCAAGGGAAAATGAGAGGTTAATGCATCTGCTAGCACTCCCTTGGGCTGGGAAGGTGCACGGGGAGGGTCAAGAGCCATGCTGCTGGTCTCATGACATGGTCATTTTGAGGCCAGCAGGGAGTAGCTGTGGATCTCGTGGACAACTGGCTGTTAGGAGAAGCGATGCCGTTGTCCTACACTCCACTCCTAAACCTAACAGGAAACTCAGTCAGTACAGTGTCATGGAGTCCAAATCCCTGTTTCTGCATAATTTTTCATTGCAAGGGATGTTCAAGGCCCTGAAGGACATGGAGGAAGACTTTAGACTCCAAATGACATTCTCTTCACTTGCAGTTCCTGCCTCTGGTTTCTAACAATTGTCTATTGTGAGGCTAGTCCCTTTTTTCCCTAAGGACTCTAATCTGCTGTTAACTGTACAAAATGTGAGTGGATCTAATCGTACTTATATATTTAGCAATCCCATATATCATTCCTGGAGAGTGCAGATAGCCTAGAAATTCTTGGCATGCCTTCAGTTAAGCAAATGTAAAGCTGTGGGCATGTCTGTGGGAGATGGAGATGCATTACAAATTAGAACTAAACTGGCATTAAGATGACACTGTGATGGCTGATACGTTTTTATCAGAACTAATTGTTCTCCAGTTTTGTTAAGGATAGAGGAATCTTGATTTTTGAACCACACCTTAACATAGCCCAGACTGATGGCACTGGCACCTTGGGACTTGTAGAATTCAAGACGCTTTGGATGAAGATTCAAAAGTATTTGGTAACATAACATTTCTGACTGTCTTCCCTTCAATCTCAGCTCTGAACCACAGATTCAGAACAGAGATAGGGTTAAACAATCACAGGCAGATCTATTTGGAAGCTTTCCTTCTCCTGGCTGGAGTTTCTTCCAGGGCACTGAAATACCTTTCATTCAACAGGGCACAAGCAAATCCTCTTTCACCTTGGCCCCACCACTCTCCATAATTTGCAATACTTTATGGAAAGAGAGTTTAACCCTCTTTAATTGTTGGCAAAGACAGCTCTTTCAGCTGCCTGCTCTATTAAACCTCATATGAACAGATCTCTGCTGTTGCAATATGTTGCATTGCTGGCTGAGCATAAGCAAACTCAAGAAACATATTTTTAGGATGTACAAAAACCTGGCTTTGTATTTTTTCAACCTTTTAGAATTGCTGAATTGTTTTTCTGGCAGAGCATTTAATAACCCAAGAAGCTCACCTAGAATCAAGAAGTCTAAAGGAAGGTCAAATTTAGACCTTCTTTGTATGACAACATCCCTTTCAGACAATCCTGCTGCCACCATAATTGATGCTGGTCAGCATAGACAGAGCACTCTGTCCTGGAGTTTCATGAAGCCCTGGCTCTGTCCAAGGGCTTGTTAGCAACGTAAGCCCTGAGCCCTGTAGGTCTAGGTGGCATCTAATTCTGAATAATAACCTGCTGGCAGTAGGAAGCACCTGTTGTCGTGTCCAAAATATTAAGCAAAACGGACTTTGTCTCTTGCAGTGTTTGCTAAATGATAGGCTATTTTGCTCAATGGCCTGTCCGCCACCATGTAATATGAAGGCAGGCAGGCTGCCAGCCCATGGGAACATGTTTCCCAGTCTGCCTTGTCTGCCAGTAGCTACTTGAAAGGTTTCCCTTGCTCATTAATGTTTCAAAGAGTAGGAGCTTGGGCTGGTAGGGGCAGTCCCTGTCCCAGCCATCAGAAACCCAAGGTTTTGTCTGCACAGCAGTGATAATGTGAACGCAGAGAGTTGGGCATAATTGTCCTGGCATTATCCTGACATTAATCTATCCACATGAGCAGGGAGGATGGCATGGCATGGGCTGCAGAGTGGACTAGCAAACCAAGGTTGAACCCCGGAGGAGCCCTTTGATTAGTCCGTTTTGCCTTCTAACCCCTGACGTGCCTTGTGTTAGCACATCTTTATTGCTGCTGTGACCCAGCTGTGAAAGCTCAAGCCTGTCTCCCCGTGCCCACACCATTGTGTTGCTGAGTGGGCACACACTGAAGTGCCCTCTTTGTATTCCCTCCTTCCCCTCTGCTGCAGGAAATCTATAAGAAAGTGGACAGGGACTACTCTGGTACCATCGACTCCCATGAGATGCGAAATGCCCTCAGAGAGGCAGGTGAGTATGCTGCTCAGGACACTGCCAGATCACCAGACATTGGGAGAACAGTGGAGACTTTCAATGGCTTTTCTTCTCTACTGTCACCTAGATCACAGCACTGCCAGTGCCATTCTCTCTTCCTGACAGTCACATACGGCTACATCCTTTTGCTGTTATATACATCAAACCCCATCCTCTGTTCTGCATTATGAGCCACTGATACTTTGGTCCATGCTGTGACCATTGCTTACCCATCTGATTATTACTTGCTTTATTTTTGGCCTCATTATTTCCTAATCTAATTGTCCTCTTTCACTGCCCAAACTCTCTTTTTTCTTCTCTTCCTCCCACCACCTTTCTCCACACTAGAGAAGGTGCAAGCCTGATCAAGGCATGCCCCAACCATGTCCTCTCTGATGTGTACGATTAAATTTTGTAGCAGTGCTTGCCAGCTCAGGGGCATTGAGAGGAGCACTGTTTTTTTGATTTGTCTTGTGCTCGGTGGAGTTTATGTGAATGATCCAGAGACAGAAATAGCACTAATATGGGCCTGAATAGAGCCCAATGTGTTATGTGAGCAGTTGGCTCCGCTGCAATCACTGCTATTCAGCTACAGTGCCAAGATTCATTAATTAGGGGTTTATCTGGGGAACATAGGACTGGTTATGCTGTGAAACAATGTGAAATATGCAGTTTGACAAAATGCTCTGGGAGAACTTCATGCCTCTCTTCACCCAGCATAATGGGCTTTGGAAAAGACCCACAGAGGCAAGTGATGGAGTCCAGCAGACCTTCTGGGAGGAATACTCCTGACCTGCAACTATGTCTGCCTGCAGCTGCAGCAGTCCATAGATAAGTCACATCGAAGACAGCGTATTAACGTGCCATGTCAGAGATTTGTGTGCTTTCCTGCCTTCAGGTTTCACACTCAACGATCAGGTGCAGCACAGCATTGTCACCCGCTACGCCTGCAGCAAGCTGACCATTGACTTCGATGGCTTTGTGGCCTGTATGATCCGCCTGGAGACCCTGTTCAGTAAGTGCCTCTGTTCATGAGTCAAGGGGCAAGTCCTGAAAACATGGGGCTTATGTTAAGTATTCTGTGTCTTTTAACTGTGAATTTAGCAAATTTAGTGGAAATGTCCGGGTGCCAGCAAATCTGTGTGTGCTGGAGAAAGCCGCAGGGAAATAGAAAAAGCCTTTCTGTCTTAATGACCATGGACATGTTTCCATAACATACCATACCGCCCTTTTCTGCTTTACAGTCATCAGCAACTTGTGGTCAGTACTCTGGCCCCTGTGTTGTCCTGGCTCCTGTAAATGGTGCCATTTATCATTTACAGTTCTTTCTCAGACCTGATTTACAGGTTTGTCCCCAGATCATACCAGATGCTACCACATCAGATTTTACAGCTCTCCTGCTGCCAACTTTCAGTTTGCTGTAGATCTATTCTGCCCCATGAAGCAGCTTAGAAATAACTTGAAAGAGAAAAGAAGAACATCTGTAATATTATCTAACAGAACCAGTCTAGATTTCCAGTAGATCATGGCAAAAAGCCAGACCTTTACATTTTGTCAGACTGATTCTCTACATGACAAACTGTAGTTTGTATCCAAGTTTTTCCTCCTTCTCTTACATTTCAGAAGTGTTCCGTCTCCTGGACAAAGACAAGAATGGAGTTGTCCAGCTCTCTCTGGCTGAGGTAAGGCTGGGCATATTGAAATACCACCTTGTCAAGCTGCAGCAATAGACCACATTAAAATAAATGTATTCAAAATCGCTATTATAAGTGATTTAATCACTATTATAAGGTAAACATGATAGTGATTCAAAGGGAAAGTTTATGTGAAAAGGTTCTTCAGCTCAGAAGGCCTGTCTGAATCGGTAGAATGAATTTACCTAATATGAGCAAAAAAGTAAAGATACATTCAAAGCTCCTAAGGTTGATTGAAAAGATGCTTACACAGTGCATTTCACTGTCTTCTTTCAGAGGGCAGCGGTCAATTCATTCGAAAACACACAGCAGGGAACTGTTCTTGTCTGGCAGAAAATGTACTGATCAACCTGCCAGAATTAGAAGAAACCTTTTAAGATGCCAGGTCTTTTTTTCCCCCACATTGTTTTTAATGCAAATTTCTCTTGTTGGAGCTGTTATAAGACCAATCAGCTTGAGTCTTCCCTTTGCAGAATACAAATATATCTCAGGAAACAGCTGGAAAGAGCCCCAAGAGGTCTATCCAATTAGTCCTCTCAGCTGAAGATTGGCTCAAAGGGAGGAGGATGGCTAGGAAGATCTGAGATCCTCAGTCACAGTTGGTGAAATCTAGCTGAAATTGTACATTGCATACACTCACCTTAGAATTCTTCAAGGTTGAAAGTTGAAGTTTTCTCCAGCTTACCCTGGAGAACCAGTCTTCCTTTCGAAGAGATGCAATGTCTGAGGCTGATCCTGGCAATAGATTTCCCTGAAGTTCCAGAACAGATGGATACTACACATATAAGAGATTAAAATGCAACTCCAGCCCTTCCCAACTTGTTCTCCCAGTGCCATGGTAGAGTGCCCCAGTGGCAGCCTGTAGACCTTCCAGATGGATTGACTCCTTGTTCTGTTTCTCCCTCAGTGGCTGTGCTGCACTCTGGTTTGAACCATGGCTGATCAATTCATCAGAGACCTCTGAGGTTCTTCTGAACATGGAACCATTTTTTTGGCATCTCCTTGTTATGAAAAACAGAGAGAAACTTTTTTTTATTACTGACTAGTTATTTTAAGCCACGAAAAATGAAGTGATCTCCTGTCAGCTGTAAAATAAAAGCACTCAAACATAAAAAGATAAATAAACAAACAAACCCCAAACTGACCTCCTTTACTTTTCCTGCCCAAAGAGTATTACTTTGTGTCATGCTGAAATCTCATAAATTTTGACTTAGCACAGATGGACACACAGAGCTTTTGTTTGACTTCTGACTGTGCATCAAAATTCAGCATCATTCAAAGTCCTGGAAGGGATCTTCATTGCCTGCAACATCCAGCACTTGCATTACAGAGAGGAATCCATACTCAGGAGTGTGAGCAAACTTGGTGTTGCTGCTCTGGCAGCTGGAGGTGAGGAGCTCCAAGGCAAATGATGAGCTGCTGAGAGCACAGAGGAGCTGGGCATAGACACATTCCTGAGGGTGAACAGGGAATCAGGAAAATGTGACGGCACTCCTCCACAAGTCTTAGCTCAGTCTTTCAGGAGGAGGAAAGAGGATGGAAGGTCGTATTCAATTTTCTGCAGTTATTTCAGCTGAGATCTTCTATGAACACTTGTCTGTATGCATGCCCAAAGATGGAATTTGGAGTTTTAGTTTTGTGAGTGACTGGAGCTCAGAACCTCAAGAAGATGAGGGCGAGGGGAGGAAAATAAAATGCAAATGTAGTGGATCTAGGAACTTGAGTGTGCGAGGGACATGCTAATGTGGATCATGATTTAAAGAAGAAACTGAAGCAAACTGGCTTAAACTGTCTTAAGCTTTACACTGGCTAACAGTACTATGCTCTTCTAAGACCTTGTAAAACATTTGTCCTTTAAAAAAACCCCTCTACATTAGATTTCACAGCATTATAAAGAATAATAGCATAGCAATGCAGGAGAGGTAATCTAGCAGTCTTTATTAGCAATCATAAAATTCTTCTGTAATTTGCAGTAATGATCTGATTAGACCGTGCATGTCATGGTCAGTGATATGTCTTTGACACTTCTCCCCAGGAGTGGAAGGAGTGCAGGCAAACATTTGTGCCTCCAAGGCAGATGTGGGGTGAAGACTCTTTCCCCCTCTCTCTTCAGTGCTGTGTTTGAGACAGGCATTAAAAATCCTGGACACAGGATCTTCCACACCTGCTTGTTCCTAAGCTCTTTCTTTGAGCAGGAAGAAAGCTGTCCTTTGGTTCCCATCTCTGAAGGCAGAACTCCTTGTGACAAACCCCAAATCTTCACCTGACATCTCCCAACATTCCATCTTCCTGCTGGCTACAACTGTCTGCCTAAAAGGGATATATGACCTGTTTCAGTGCATGGCTCTGCCTCTCTAATAGATGGTGTTTTCTGTCATTTAGAGGTCTTCTCCCAGTTCAGGGTACAGGATAAAAGCAGCCAGTGTAGGAGCCACAGGCTTTCCCCCACTGTCTCTCTGCATGTATCACTGGCCATGACACACATGCAGCTGTTGTAGGTTGCCACCAGTTTTTCAAGGCAAGTATTTGCCTGCAGACCAACAGCAGACATCTGTGTATCTCCACCTGTCTGGAAGACAGAGCTACCTGGCAGAAACTGAGGTCTCCAAAACCTTGAGAATTTTCTGGTGATTGCTCTGCCTGTTCAGTAAAATGAACGTGTTCTTCCCTGCCCTATATCTTGAGTATGCAACATGTCTCCTTACTAACCATGCAGCAGGGTAAGCTGAATGCTTGCAGCTTCAAATTTGCTTTCTGCTCACATGCACTATTCATGAGTTCATTCCAATTACGGTCCGAGAGGCCTCTCTCCATAGGACTGGGAAAATGCAAACATATGCAGAAATCCATTGCATGCTCCCACTGCTTCTCCCTTTACATGAAGCCAGATGCCCCCACCACAATAATTCTCACAGTTATCTCAATGACTCTCACGCTCCTGTACAGGATGGGCAGAGTGCTGCACTCCATCTTCCTTTATCTTTGGGAAGCAGGCAGCTCCAGAGGAGCCATGTCCTCTTTCATTTGTTTTTTGAGCACAGCACTTGGCTATCAGGTCTTAGAGAACAACTGCTCAAAAATAAGCCTTTTCATGGGATTGAATGCGCTTCTCCTTTTTACTTGACGCATCTGCAAAAGGATGATTAATGTCCACCTGATTTTCCTTCCTTATGCTGCAAGCTGAGCAAATGTCTGCGCTCATCAGTTCTCCCAGTTAGTCCTGATGGGGCTAAAATAGCTTTTCACTATAATAACTGCAGCAGCTCCTGTAGAAGTAGTGTGGCACAGTGAGCTGAGCCAGGGCTTGGGCATCTGGACTCTGCACTCTTACACCCTGCATGTTGGCTGTGCTTCGTTTTTCGAGCTGTGAAGCACTGCAGCTCTCTTTAGATTTGAGTAGCTCAGTCATGGGGAATTATAATACAAGCAAGTCACAAAGGTTCATGAATTTGTGATACGTTCCCTGTCGCTATGAAAACTATGCTGCATGGCATTCTCAGCACTTTGTAGATATGGTGGGGCAAAAGTGACTCCCACAGAAACTCTGCTACAGCTCTTCAGATCTTTCCTGTCTCTCTCCACTTTCCCATAGAAATGATTTCCTTTGCACTGCAGCCTCATGAACTGGAAACCTGAACTCTGTATGTTGCTCCTGTAAAATGAGATTCAAATTAGACCACATTCAGAGTTCCAAATGCCTTGTGCATTAATTGCCTTGTGGTTGCCTGTAGAGGAACATTCTGTGAGTATAAATCCTACCCCATCAGCATCTGACACCAGCTTTGCACCAGAGTAAGTGTCTGCATCAGGTACAAGACAATCTTGGTTTTTGGAATTCTGCCTATGAGCTAGGACAATAAAAAGAATCAACTTCATACATGCAATTGTCTACCACCTGTTCACCCACCCAGAATGGGAGATTTACAGAGGGATCTCTCCATCACTGCAGGCTAATGATCAGATCCATGGCACATTAGTAAACACAGAAGGAGCAGTCCTTTCCAAACTCCTTTTCATTCTTTACTTCAGACAATCTTGCTGAACCTGACTCAATGGTATGTTTTCATTCTTCATTTCCATACAGCTCAGGCAAACCAGCAGGCCTGGAAGCACTGAGATACTGTAGTCACGTTTCTCCTTTCCCTGTTTTTCAGGATGCATCCAACATCCCAACCTGCTATTGTTGTTATCCCAGGCTAAGCTTATAAGCTGGAGATTCAAATTCCATAAAAGCAAGTGAGATTCTGGGTGCCAAAGGAACCCAAATTCCAAGGCTTTCAAAGTTTCTCCACCACTAATGATGTCCCCAGTGATAGTTAATCTTACAGTAGTGCCCTGCTACCGCGTGACAAGCTTGTTGCCATGGTGTCTGTCTCTCTATAACTGGCATGTACAGCATAAAATGCTCTCTTTCTTTAATAGAGCAAATTACTTCACTTGTTATCATTGGGCACTCATTAACTCCTTCCTTCATCTTTGAAATCTTTGATGCAGCTCTCACCTGAAGTGCAGTCCCCCATCAGGGCAGCACCTGCCTGTGTGGGCAGGAGGGCTTGGCTAGTGTGGTTCCTGGGGGGGACTGTGTGTGAAGAGAAAGAGTGTACAGCAGAAAATAGCCAGTAGGAATGTATCTGGGAGATGGACTAAAGAAGTACGTGGACAAACACCAGAATAACAGCCAGAAAGAAGCTGAACAAATCAGATTTTTGTCCATTTAGGAGCTGGAGAAAAGATTTTCTTCTTTGATTCTTGCAACTTTCAGGGAAGAAGGCATGTGCACTCTCTTTGCAGTACACAGGGCTGACTTAGAAAAACAAATGCTCTTCTCCTATTTGGAAAACTCTGTAAAACATTTTTAGTTTTGTCTGTTCGCTCAACTTCTAAATGTGTAAAAGCTGTATTGTTGGCTCAAGGGATGATTAAGATATTCCTTCTAACCCACATATTATTCATTCAAAAAAGCCCCCACCAAACTCAGAGGTGTTTTTCGTATGCTCAACCTAACTGGTGTGCTCCTCAATATGATCCCTCACCAAACTAAGTTTGCCTAGGCTAGTTTAAATGTCATAGCTTGATCTAGCTCTTATACATAAGATGACAGTGAGGGACTTTTCCCAATGTCTTAAAGCATTTCAGGCTTCCCTAAATTCCCATATCCTTTTTGATAGTCTCTCTCTTATTCTCCTAAATGCCCAGACTGTTGCATTTTTACCTCTGCTGTATGCTTCTTGTCAGTTGACACAGTAAAATGTTTCAGTGTTCTTGTGTTATATGTAGAGAAAACAGTAAAGCTTGTTTTGATGGGGAATTTTCATTATCATCCTCAGTTGTTCACTCCCTGCCAGTCAAGACACAAGACCTCAGACAATGGGGTCTGTACTGCTGCTCCAGACCTGGCATATCACCATCAGTCACTGAGGTGGAACAACAGGACTAGCTACAATCACTGGCAGGCATCACCCGGGTGCTCTGCTGAGGCCAAAAGCCACTTTGAAGCAGCTGACATAACACAGGAACGTGGGGCACAGAGTCCTGATGAAAACTTAGTCTGACCATGTAGAAAACACCACAAACCTTCCCAAAGATGTGTCTTCATTGCATTATAGACACATGAAGGCATTAAACGCATTTCAGTGTAAGGAGGTGTTTTCTCTACGCCAGTGAACACCACTGAACTTTCCACTACAAATACCTCTGCCCTGGCAGTGGCATCACAGACTACGAAGAGAAAATCAGCAACCAACCTCCTTGCCAATGAGGACCTGTATTTAGCCACAAAGCCAAAGAAACTGACTTATTTCTAGGTACCTGTAGCTCTCATTACCTTTAACACTTCTGAAAGAAGTCAGGCTATTTGTTTGTCTGATGAAGCTTTCAAAGGAGAAAGAGAGTAGACCAAGGCAGTGTGACATTACTTTAATCATAAAAACATCAGTGCTCTCTTTAGTAATGAATGGAATCCTTTTGCCACCACTTAGTTAGGGATAGCACAGAATTTGGCATTTCCAGAGATTTTTAATTTCTGTCTCTCATTTTCTCTGCACACCTTAACTGCTTAATTAGCCAGCACTCCTAGGCCAATTCTTGGGCATAGCTCTCTGGATACCTGGACTTCAATGTTATCTGTCTTTAATGTCATCCATGTAGGCTTGATCAGGAAGGAAAATATTTCTTTTTATTTAAAGGGATTTATTTGGTAACTGATATGAATAAGATAGCTGGTGCAGTCCCTAAGCCAGGTAGATTAAACTGTGTGTGTTTGTAAAACTGTGTATGTTTTCCCACACTGTAATCATACTCTTAGACTGCTGTATAAATTTACCCAGTACACATGCCGAGACAGATAAGATCTCTTGGGAGTTTAAAGGGGCTTTGTGACCAACAGAGTTTATAGCAAATTGTGTTTTGCTACGTTTTAAAAGCTTGTCATATTTGCTCATTAATTTGCATCGAGTCAGAGCTCAGGCAATGCGGTGCTTGTCAAACACAGGATTGATTACTGCTGGTGGTTGGTGTTGTGGGAGGCAGCGTGGCATCCCACAGGATCTCTGTGATGGAGTGCAGTGGTATCCCTGGGGGATCTTCTGGTGGGCAGGCTGTGCCACATGAAGGATGCTCCCCTCTGCCTTGGGTGAAAGAATCTTCTGCTGAGGAAGCCTCGCCCAGGAGATGACAACTCTGTGAATATAGAAACCTAGGGAAATGTTTTCAGTTTCAGAAAGAATCAGCATAGGATTTATTAAACAGAAAAAAAAAAAGGAGATTAAAGGAAAAATGAGAAAATTATGAAGTACCAACCTGACCTCTAATTTGTAAAGCACCTCTAGCCAAAACCCTGAGAGAAGGAGCCATCTGAAACAGGAGTGGTGAACTTAATAATAATGAAGTTGATTCCAGCAGAGAGTGCCAGCCTTCTACAAGTTAATTTAATTTGAACTCCCCTCAGTTTTGGGTTGGGATTTTTTTGTGTGTGTGCTTTTATACATACTGATAACGTTTGAATTTCAGACATGCTGATCTGCTACATGAAAGCTTGAATGAATTTACTGAATTTTAGTGTCCAAGCTGACTAGAGAACAAACAATGAACAAGCTTTATGGAGAGAGAAAATAAAATTAATTTCACAGTTTATACCTTGCATTGTATGGTGACACCTGTAACATAAGTAACAAGAAAAAAAAATCATGATCTTTACAATTATGTGGGTCACACCAGAGATTTTCTCTATATTCTGCCAAGTTAGAAGAAAGAATAAGTGCAGGTTTATGAATTAGGAACTTGAGGTTCGTTTCTATTCACTAGTGACTTCCAGGTTTTCCTTGGGGGATTCACTTAAGCTGTTGTCCCCCTGCATTTGGACCCTGGCTCCAAAAATGCACTGCTCAGATTTGCTTGTATTCAGTTGCTGCCTACCTCCATTCAGAAGTGCTATATATTTTGTACTGGAGCCACTGAGGTCCCCAAAAACAGTGTTTCTCTAAATGTGTAAAAGTACTTACATTTTGACAATTTTCAGGTTTGGGCATGAAGACTCAGACTTGGCTCAGCTTTTGGCTCAGACTCAGGGTTAACCAGGTACCAAGTAATAGATGACCCTGGCACCGTCAGACTTAATTTTGCCTATCCTCATAAGAATCCTTGAGCCATCTCTGCCCACAAGACTGCAGATGTTGTTCTTGTTTAAAGGATATCTCTCTTCAGTACCTGATGTCCTTTCACCATTATGATATAACGGAGCCATGTAATGGTGATATCCTATTGTCACTAGGGAAGTACCATGATTTAACACAAGGTGCATTTTGGGAACACCATACACATGAACAAGTCTTAAAAAGCATGGTATCCATCAAATCATGGTATTGCTTCTCTGAATTTCTATACATAGAACAGATGGAATTTCCTCAGATGATTTTTTGCTGTTGTTTTTTTTTTTTCTGGTGAACGAACACTTCTGGTTTGGGCTTCCTGGGAGAAAAAGGTAAGCAAAATACTGTTGGCCAGATCTTAATTTAATTTAAAATTGGCTGGCAACATAGTGCTGACTGGTTTGAGGATACTCGGTGTCTCTATCCTTAAGTACAAGATCATTGCATGGAGGGACGGAGACAGCTAAATCAGAACTTAGCTAGTGTGAACCTGGCTAGACAGAAGAGGTTCACTGCATTGAGCAAAAAGTGTTCAAGGTGTTTTGATATCGGTTTTGATAGGTTAAAGTATTCTGTTGTATGTAGTAAATTATGCTCCATGCTGCTGGAGTGGTCAGCAGAAAAATCTGGGAACACAGCTCGTTCAGAGGTACTGTAAAACCAATTACACCACCAACAGATCTTAAAAGTACCACAGAGCTAGACAAGTCTGTGCTGCAACATGCCTTCAACCTGCACTCCCTATGTCTACATCTAATTAATTTTCTTAATTGCATAACAGTGCACTCCCTAATTACACTGGGAAGCCACTCTCGGATTGTAACAGGGTCTTTATCTATTGCTCAGATTATTCTGGTTGTCACTGTATCAGCATACTCCCCAGCCTAATTTAGTGCTAGCCCGTATGTCTATGCACACAGACTGCTTGGGGAATGCTTGGCAGATCCTTCAGCTGATGCAGCTACATCTCCAAGGGCCAGATGGATACCCTTATCCACACTGAGTTACTAGCTGAGTAGTGCCATTGCTATCAATGTGGAGACACTTACTGTGTGATGTAAGGGTGTTGTTAAGATCTGCTATAAATAACAGCCAGAGGAAGCCATTGGCAGTGCATATCCACAGTTTTATTGGTCCTACAATACCCAGTAGCTACACTGTGTGTTTTTGAGTACCATCTAATTTGGAAATAACTAAGTCCTTGTTAGGAGAAGGCAAGAAGGACAATCAGCCCCTAAACTAGCTGTTTTCACATGATGCTGACAGGAGTGACATACCTCCAGACACCTCCACTTATCCCATCATTGGAACTGACATACACAATGGTGTGGCACCTCCACAGCACGTACATAATGACACCGTGCAAGAGTAATTACAATCAGTAGTAAAAAGACAGGCAAACCAAAATCACAGTGTGAGGAGTCTGATTTTGAAGGAACGCACACGCCAGTGCTGCCAAATACATCTGTCAGGTAGTGGTGCACTTTCTGTTTCACTTGGCTACACTGAGTTTAAATGAGTTTTAATTAACCTATGACTGAGGTTAAATACCTGAAATGTATTCCACATTTTTCAATGGCACCGATGTGCTTTAACACAACATTGGTACCTCTGGGTTTTCACCACTACTGGAAAGTAGCTGGAGTCTGTACCCTTTTTGACTTATCCCCATATTTTGCTGAATCCAACCAAAAATTTCATAGTAATTCTTGGTAGATTTTGTATCTCTTCTCTTCCTCTGTTTTCAAATTTTGTAAAACCTGACTTCTTAGCCAATGGGTTTAGCAGGAGCTCTCCCAAAAACAGCTGTTTCACTCTGAAAGAAGATTCTCAATATAATATTGAAGTCACACAGTTAAACCTGATCAAAGAAAATTTATTTTACAACATGCTAACTAAAGTACAAATCCATTGTCACTGGATGTTGTTGGTCCACAGTATCTGGCAAGATGAGAAAGGTGATCAGACACCTAAAAGGCAATCAGTGTTCTTGTTTAAAACATTATTGTTAAAACATCTTTTGGAAAACTACGAAATGTCATTTCAGACTTTGAGCTGACCACTACTATTAGAGATTGCAAGCAAACCTGCTGTGAAGTTTAAAATAACCCTCCATCTGTGTGCCTAGTCTGAAATACTCAATCCTGGAAACTCTGAGATGGATAGTCCACTGAATTGCCCACAGATCACTTCCAGGAGACCAGTGCTTGCTTCAATTGAATAGGCTTGCACCCATCTGCCGAGCAGGCACCACCCGTGCTCTGTCCTTCATCACTCTGCATTGGCAGTAGCCACATGTCAGCTCCTGCTTTACTGAGCAGAGAGGAGCTGACATGTCATAGAGCAGAAGGAACTTGTGCCCTCTCAGAAAGATTTCACTTTTCCTCCTCTTTCCTTTGCTGCTTTTACTGCATCCTAAATAAACACAGCTGAGTGGTAAGTTAGACATTTATTCTTTATTTATAGATTTATAAGGCAATGAAAACTGTGAAAGGTATTTGCAAAGCCCAGTTCTGGCCAATTATTGAATTGGCAGAAATATGTTTGACAAGTAACAATTACTCTAAAGCAGAAGACAACCTATAGAAGTGTAATTGTCTTTTTTCTATATAAATAATCTATAATGTGCGGACTTGAAGGCACTAAAACATATGTTAAAAATATTTCACATAATCCTGGTCTCTGCCAGATGAGAAAAGTCTCCTGGGTCCCTTTGGTTCCCTCAGTAAATGCAGCATGGGGAGAGCTCATGGCTCTGATTTTCAGATCTGATGATAATGGTCACTATAGTCCCCAGATCACCTGAAAACATCCCTTCCTAACTCCTGTTTTCTAACAGCTCTAGAAGATTACTTGTGGCATTGAATAAAAACCCACTAGAATTTAAATGGCTATCCTGGCAGGGCTCAGTCCCCAAAGGGGAAGCATCTGGGTGCCCAAAGGGACAAATATACCTGTCTGCAAACATGCAAACATGTTTCTTAGTGATGACATGCAAGCTGTAATGCTTCCTTTTCATCCAGCCCTTTTAACACAATCACAGCAACATATGGCTTTGGCCTGAGATTTTCCATGTCACCCATTCCAGCAACCAAGATCTGTGAGACAGATCTGCTTTCAAATTCGATAGGATGGGTACCAGGTGCTGCATCCATGAGCGCTGAACAAACAGTGAAACCCAAAAATTGCCTTTCAGCACAGCCTGATTAAAACCCGTATAAAACAGCAGCAAGGGCTGCCTAAGCCTCAGGATCCATCTTGCTGCTTGCCCTCTGCAGTACACTCCAGAGTGCACTGCTGGTGGCTTTCCCACTGCTGGTGGCTTTCCCACCACTGTCCTTTCTAAGTGCATGAATGGAGGGTGGCAGGCTGTGAAAGCAAAGGCTGGTTATGTGGTTGCTACTAGAACGGGACTTGGGTTGAACCCTCAGTTGTGTCACAATGGACTTGCTTTATTTTGAGAAAGTCATTTCATCTCTCTTGGGGTCTCCAGTTCTCATATTTGCTATCTTCCTTCAACAGGTTGGTTCTCCCATCTACATGAACCACGCATAAATTGCTGCTCAGCCCACAAGTCTGCAAACACCGTGATTTAATCATCATGTTGGGATTTCTCTTGATGTGTGACAGTCTGCTATAGTGGAAATGCAATACCATGCCTCTTGGTGTCAAGTTTTAGAAACGAGTCCTTTTTTAAAAAGGAAAAGTTCTTCTGCATGCAGGCTGGCAGAACCCTGTATCTTCTGTCACACATGATATCCGCATGAAATTTTATGCTCATTTTCAAGTAAATGAATTGTTAATTTTCTCAGCGACACTCATCAACCTGAGCAGATGTCCCAGACCATCATGGTGAATACAACTTCCATAAAACAAAATTGACCCCATTGCTTTTTTCAGCCTGGACCATGTGTGGCATCTTTGCCTTAAGTGAATTTACACAGCATAAATGTTTGGGTACACAGTACACGATTTCACTGGTGATAAAAAGGGAAATAAAATCTGGACCACACTTTTCAGGGTTTATAGGAGTACCAAGAATAAAAGGCCATAAAACACGAGTTCTCACTGAAGTCACAAGCTTGACTCTAATACAAGCAAAGGTCAGATCAGCTAATAAAACAGTTCATTCTTTCCAGTTCAGATTAGGAGTGTGTTTTAATCCTCAAAACAACCTTGTTGAATATACTCACATATGCCAGTTCCCATGGCTAGCTCTAAAAATAATAATCATGATTCATTTTAGTTTTGGACACGAGTTGAACTGTGAGGATTATGACTCACTACACAAGGAAGAGTCAAGGGGATGTCACCAGTTCATACTCAGATGAAGGAGTTAGTATCACTTGTTTTCAAAAGCAATTTCAAGGCTGGAACTGTTTAACTGCAGAGATCTGGTGAGTACTTGTGCACGGCAGGACTATTGAAATGATAACGTGTCAGCTCCTTTTGGCTGGGCTCAGATATTTTTAAGCAGGGCTCTTCTAGAAGTTTTCTTTCCAGCTCAGTTGCTCACAAATAGAGGAAAACTTGAGCTCCCCATAGGCTCTGCCGTAATATGCTGCTGGGTGCTCTTGTTCAGGTGGTTCATGGGGCTACTGGAGGGATACAGGCTGCCTTGGAGTTCAGAACAAGCTGTATCAGGGGGAATCAAGGTGAATGACCCTCACAGGAATGTCCACCCAATTTTAAAAGTCCTCTACTGAGAAATCTGATTCATAAACATGGCCATAATGAGCCAAATATGTATAGAAGATGGAAGGGTGTTGCAAATGTCTCCTCTCCCAGAGAGACCTGAGATTTGAGTGATGTGATCTGATGTATGCTTACTGAAATGGTCTCATTTTTATTTTTGAAATTCTAGTGGGTTTGGTTTTGGTTTTGGTTTCACGTGTGGATTTCATTATGTCTATTTCTATCCTGTATGTAGTATTTTCTGTCTTTAAAGAGACAGGGAAAGATTGAAAAAGCTACTAGGTGCCAGAGATAATTTCTGAGCACACGTAAAGAAGGCTGTGAATTTGTTCTAAAAAAGAACTCAATTGAAACATGTAAAAATTTTTAGGTACCCTTTAAAACATAACATAAAGCTTATGATGACCAAATTTGAATATTATAGGATACATATCTTTCTGTCTTTAGGAAAAAAAATAGTAATATGACAAGGGGCTCAATGATGTTTGAAAAATCAATTAGAATAAAGCATTGCCCCTGGCTTTCCAGGGGGCTGAAATTTAAGAGGCTGGGAGAGAAAATTCAGGAGGTTTGAATAAAGTGCTTCTGTTTCACACTGTTGCAGCAGCTGAAATTAAATCCTGATTAATATTGTTCACAAGCAGCAGCAAGTGACTGTACTGACCTTTGATTGTCAGTGGTTTTTTAATATATCCCAGAGGTCAAACACATAAAAGACCAAGGAGATATGGCCAAAGGGCATGAAGGGGAGAAAAAAGGGAAGGGGTATTAATGTACTATGTGTGACAAGTACATACCTGCTATTTAACTACAGTTCCTTCCTGCTTCATATACTCAGACAGCCTGAAGCTAACTAATAACCCTGTCATCTGGAGAGAAAACAGAACACTGATTGTCACAATTTCACTAAATAGGTAATTTTAAATTAATTATATCACATACTAATAAGACCAGTTCTGATTGTCTCCTATCTCATCTTGGATTACTTTATCAGGACTGAATATATTAATTTTACAGATAAAGCTATGTGTGCTTGAGCACTGGCTGATGCTGAGCGACTCTCTGTGTGACCTGCAATTCACACCTCTCTGCCCTCCTGAAACCCTGATGAACAAGATTCGCTGTGCAGGGAAAGCCAGAGAATTTGTTTGTTCTCATTTAGCACTGCCTGATGCCATCCTGCAGCTGCACACGCCTCCCATTGAGGTGGTCACAGTCACTTCAGCTATTCCAGGCTTTGTCAAGGCATAAAGGAGTGCAACCCAAATGGAAGTCTGGAGCTTGTGACTCAGATTTCCTATATACAACTGCTCCAAAGCCACTCCCTCAACCATTTTGATAAGCCCAGAGTCTGCTGGCTGATAAAGTAACCCCTTTACTTGGATATCCCAATGATATGAATGGTGCTGACAAGTTGGAGAGAGGAGGATTTCAGTAACAGTCAGGTAACAGAGTGGGCAGAGGGAGACCTTGGAAAGCTCTCAGCCTGCCTGTGCAACAGCTACTTGAGAAAAGATTCTTCAAAATGCTCTTTCTGTCAGAATGTGCCTCTGTGTTGAAACAAATCAGGTTTACTGCATTTTCAGTTTCAGAGGAGAGCTGAAGCAGAATGGGAATATCAATGAATTGATGTAATTTTTTTCCCCCTCAAAATTTTAATTTACAGGAAAAGTGTTTGAATCAAAATATTGACATGATTTTAATATAATCTTCAAGGGAAAACCCCTTGTGGTTTTGGCTTTTAAACCTTGATTTAGAATAAAGGAGAAGCAGGGGTAGACTAAGGAATGGTAACACCCTTGGGACAGCAAAATATGCCCCACCAATTATGGCCTGGCATGCTACAAACTGGACACAAATTTCAATTTTGTAATTAAGTAGAAAGGGAGGCAAGTAGCTGCCATCACAAACTGTGTATGAGCAGCTGTATGTAGTGTATGACACTACATTACAGCAATCCTTCAGGTCTCTGGGATCATGATAAGAAGGATTTTCTCCCTTCAGACCATTAATCATTCTTACTGATGAGCTCTAAGAGAAGCACAAGGTTAATCAATGTTCCCCCCTTTTGCAGATGTTTCCCTTTGAAGAGAGAGAGTAGCAAAGCTCAAGAGGCACAGGAGTTTAGAAGGAGCTGCAGGAATCAGACCAAGTTCCTCGGGATTAGTATCCTCCCAGCAGTCATATTTTCACTCTAGGAAAATGAAACATTGCCTGATTAGCAATATTATATCACTTGTAGTAGAAGAGATCTCCTCTCTCAAAAGCTGGCTATAGTTTTTGCGGTAAAATTTGCATCTATTTAAGAAAACTGAGCCTAATGACTTAATTGGCAACTACTATTAGATGTTTTCGAAAAGTTCAATCTGAATTCAAGGTTGATAGAAGTGATAGGAGTAAATTATAGTCGTAAGTCTCTAGTCAAAGTAAGTAGGTTTCATTGTCTACTCAAGGATACTCTGCCTGGAATGGGGGCGAAAACCACATAAACAGTAATACCCTATGTGCAAAGCTATCAGTAGTTAATGGAGAAGCAGGTATACTGCTTTTGGTGTTGAATAATGCTGAAACCAGCCTGACTCATCAATCCCAAAGTTAAATATCCTGATAATGAAGATGTGGCAGATCTGAAAAAGTGCCTGATAAAGAGCAAGCAAGTGATACTACTGATAACTTACCTGAAGATGCTGAGCTGACAAAGCTGGTCTGGAGACATGACTGAAGATAATCACTTCATACTGTAAAAGCCCAGACCCGCTTATTAATGGCATGGTCTTCTTAGAATCATAGAGTGGCTTGGGTTGCAAGGGACCTCAAAGATCAACTATGGGCAGGGACATGTTCCACTAGACCACACTGCTCAAAGCCCTGTACAACCTGGCCTTGAATACTGCCAGGGATGGGGCATCTACAAATTCTCTGGGCAAACTGTGCCAGTGCCCATGTCTTCTAACATAACACTACTTGGAATGTGTTTGGAGATTCCTTCCTTGAGTAGGGTCACCCCTCAGGATTACTCCTCAGAGCTGAGCAAAAGAGATTTGCCCACAGTTGTTGGCACGGGGGAGTAACATCAATCTCTACTTAATAATTGTTTCTGATAGCTGCAATATAATTGCTTCAATATTGCACTATACTAACAGTTAGAGCTACCTATACCATGTAGCAAGCAATTAAGATATTTTAGTCCAATTATAATTATTTATTTTTTTATAAATATATTTGGTTTGCCATCCTTAATCCTGCAGGACAAAATTGTATAAAGGTTCAATTACACCTATATAATCCTTTAGTCATAAACCACTGACAAAATCTGGGGCTAAGATCAAGTCCAGTCACACCTAGACTACTCTCTGAGAAAGGGTTTAGAAAGCAAGAGGGTCCTTTCTGCACCTTGTGACTCAACCGGAGACCTTCTCTTATAAAAACTTTATCGGAAGCTCCCATTCTGCCCATGACAACAGTACAACCAAGGCCAAAGTCATGCAGACTAACAGTCTCTCAACACTTCTATCACATTGTTTTTTGAGTTCATGGGAGGCCTGAATAGTCCAAACTGGAAACTAAAATTATGGTAGGAGCTTCTCTAACTTGTGTTCCAGCTTATGTAATCCTGCTGTCCCTCTGCATCAGGAATAGAACTGAAACAGAGAGACGTCATGACCTTCACCTCTGACTTCATCTCCCTAGCTGCTCTCATGCGTTAGGGATGCTGGCCAAATGGCTCTTTTACAGAGTGCGTTGAGGAACTACAGGGTCCAGGCAGATGCTTTATGTCCTATGCAGTAGGTCTGAACAAGAACCATACACTTGTCAAGGGAGTAATTTAAAACGAATGTTTTTTCTCATCCACTTCACACAGGCACAGTGCTCTTGTCTGTAGCATTATATAGGGTCTTTCTCATTATTCTCCTCCCTGGGCCACATAGTTTTCATGTGCTTTTTTGTCATATCATTTTTAGCTGAGACAGGTCTACCCAAGGAATCAGAGAGAGTTTTAGTCTTGGTGCTTGGATCTGGAGTCTGTATTCAAATCTCTGTGATCTTACAGAGGGGCTGAGGGCAAGATGTGCATCACTGTTGGCTCCAGACTGTTGCTGGTGGCATAACATAGTGCCTCTCAGGGGGACACAAAGCACCTCACAGTTGGTGCCTGTCTTTGGTTCTTTTCAGGATAACAGTCTTTCTTTCTTCCTTTCTTCCTTCCTTTCCTTCCTTCCTTTCCTTCCTTCCTTTCTTTCCTTCCTTTCCTTCCTTCCTTTCCTTCCTTCCTTTCCTTCCTTCCTTTCCTTCCTTCCTTCCTTTCCTTCCTT
>JAWWMP010000116.1:17534860-17561871 GCA_035047865.1 Dendrocincla tyrannina
CTTCCTTCCTTCCTTCCTTCCTTCCTTCCTTCCTTCCTTCCTTCCTTCCTTCCTTCCTTCCTTCCTTCCTTCCTCTCTTCCTCTCTTCCTCTCTTCCTCTCTTCCTCTCTTCCTCTCTCTTCCTTTCTTTCTCTCTCTTCCTTTCTTTCCCTACTGCATATCAGACTGTTTTATACAACAGCACCAGCTAGCCCCAGGTGCTCCTTGGGAAGTTCTGTTCAGCTGAAGACAACTGTGGCATGTCACCTTGTGTGCAGGACTGACTTCAACCTACCCCCCAGCTAAACAGCAGGCAGGTGGAGGCAGCTGTCTGTCTTAGTGACTTTGTACAGAATGTTGCATGCAGCCTGTTGGGGTCCACAAACTTCTCTGAAAATAGCGACTTTATCTGGATCTTCTTGTAATGAAAGGAGGCTGTTGTGGATAGACTAAGGGAAGAGGTCTGCTCCTAAACCTCAGAGGAAAATACTTTGTGAGTATTGCTCAGAGGAGGCATCCTGGCAGCTCAGACGTGGGTAGTGTCATAAATAAATGGCAGTTAATTTGAGAAGGGGAAAGAGGGGATGAGAAAATGTAAGGAATAATAATTAGAAGTTAAAAATCCCTAACAAAAATACCAGCTCAATGTTTAAGGTCAAAGTAATTCTACTTTCAAGCCACATCTTTGCCATTATCAAGAATAAAGACAAGAGATAATATAAGTAGTCTTGATATTGTGTTTTCATTTCAGACTTGGTATAAATACTTCTATAAATCATTGTCCTTCAAGTGCCTCCTGTATAGATCAGACCCATCTTTTCTTCATTGTTTCTGTGCTTTTTCCATTTCCAGCACACTAGCCTACTCTGACCTTGGGCAAGTCTCCCCCTGTATCTCTGTTCTCTTTCCATACAAAGTGGGTAGTATTACAGCAAGCCAACAAGAGAAAAATGCCCTGGATGCACATTATCATAGTGAGCTTTGTGAACATAGCTTAAAGAAAAAGGCTCTCAAACACAAGGTGAATTCAGGTTTAAAATGGTACTGATGACAAGTTGATCTAAAATTTCTGTTCCAGTTGCCATTGGCTTTTTGGGGTATTTCAAAATCAGATTCCAGCGAAGGAACTTAGAACAACAGGCAATGCAATGTGGCTGAGGGCTCACATGGGCTGGTTCATATCAGTGCCCTTCAGTATGTAGGGCTGTCTGCCAGTCAAAGGCTACCCCCATCCAAACTCAAATTAACTTCATGTTGTTCAGCTATGCCTGCTCTGCATGCATCTGCTGCTTCTCCTCTCTTGTTTAGACTAATGAGGACAGAGCCCACACATCTTGTTAAACGTTTGCTGTAGTTTTCACAGTCACATTCTTAGAGAGGCTTGGGAAAAAAAGCAAAACCTAACCAAACCAAAACACAAAAAAAAAGACCAAGCTCACTAGGTACCCTGAAATTATAATTATATTTGATAATAAAAGGTATTCCTATATTCATGGAAATGCTGGGATTACCACAGCACATCCTGGAGACATGAAGAACATGAAGGTGATTGGAACTGGGAGTCACCATGCATTCAGCAATGGAAACCCTGTTTGCCCAACCTGATAACCTCCTGTGGTGAAATGACTGGCTTGGCACATGAGTGGAGTGCAGTGGACATTGTCCACTTCAGGAATACTTTCCGTACTGTCTGCTAAAATAGCCTCATGGAGAAGCTGATGAAGTATGGGCTGGTTGAGTAGACTGCAGTGTGGGTGGAAAGCTGGTTGAGTGGCTGAGTCCAAAGAGAATGGCCCAAAGTGGCATCAAGTCTGCTTAGAGGCCAGGAACCAGCAGTGAAGCCCAAGGCAAAGGGCACTGCCAGCAGGTGGAGGGAGGTGAACTTTCCCCTCCACCAGCTGTGTTCTGATTCCCCTCTGGTGTGCCTGCCATCCATCACATTCCCCGAGAAGAAGATGAGCTGCCACCATGCTGTGCATCTTTCTGGTCTGAGCTCTGCCTCAAGAAGTGCATGGGTGCTGAGTGGCAGAAAGAAGGTGGTGGGGAAGGAAGCAGAAGGGAAGGATGGCAGCAACAAGGGTAGCAACTCCCTCATCCTTGTCTGGCCCACCATCTACTGCCTTGCCATTTTCAAGTGAATCAGGGTGGTACATCCCACAGTAGGGCTGGGTGATGCAGTGCAGTGATGGCCCCTGTTTTCTCTGGGCTGTGGCAGCTGCAGTCAGAGCTGGGGAGGGGCAGGAGAGGTGCCAAGCCATGTCCACACCAGCCTGTGAATGGCCTCTGCCCTCTGTGCAGACCCTGAACAGGGAGTGGGCAGCATGCCAGCAGGGAAGGACACAGAAGTTTCCACATCCTACATCCCCTGGTCACCTTTTGGTCCCCAGAAGGGAACAAAAAAAGCGGTACAGAGGCATCTAGGTTTTGAGCAGTGCCTCTGTCCTGCCTCACCATGGGGTTTTGTTCTGCTTCTGTGTTCTCCCCCATGAAGTAGGAGTGTGCAGGCACATGTCTGCCTACAGTCTGGAGGACAGCAGGACCTGACACTGGTTATCCTCTCTTTCTGCAGCTGTGGGTGAGCACACTGCTGGGGTAAGCCATCCTGAGGGATGCTCCAGGTGCAGCTGGAGGTGGGAATGCAGATCCACAGCCTGGGAGATGTACCCCTGTGGCTGTAGGTAGCTCTTGGGTAGAGCTGTCTGACAAGAGAACAGAGACATCTTGGGGCACAGACAGCTCTCTCCTTGTCCCTTCATGGTGCACAGTACACTGTCAGGAGTGAAGAAAGCCCAGCTGATCCATCTTTTCCCCTCCATCCAATTCATGGAAAAGGGGATGAGCCGCTGGCATGCCATCAGTGTCCCTTTGCTCTTG
This sequence comes from Dendrocincla tyrannina, assembly GCA_035047865.1. Lineage (NCBI taxonomy): Eukaryota > Metazoa > Chordata > Aves > Passeriformes > Dendrocolaptidae > Dendrocincla > Dendrocincla tyrannina. Next base: position 17,537,714 of record JAWWMP010000116.1, read on the forward strand.
GCTCTGCCCCTGAGCACTGTTCCTCCAGCTGAGCAAGAGGCATCACTGCTCACCTTCTATTATTTCTTTCTTGCCCAGTGGAGGACATTCTGCATCAGGAGCTTGGAGGACCAGGCGAGGTGAGATTGGCTGTCTCTCAGCTGCCTCTGGCTGTGCTAGGGTGTCAGCAATGTGTGGCCAGTGGGGTGGCCTTGTGCAGGAAGGAGGGGGAGAGTTTCCCACAGTGTCACTCAGAAAGCATAGAGGGTTGGAGAGTCACCAGAAACACTGGCACACCCTTCCTAGTGCTGGGAGGAAACCTGCCATATGGGTCAGAAAACCAGTGAGGGCAGAAGGTCCCAGCTCTGCCATGCTCAGGCTGCTGATGCTGGGTGGCAACTTGCCAGTGGCCCTTTATGCTGCAGGGCTGCTCTCTAAATGCAGCCTGGTTCTTTCAGAATGATTGCAAGCAAGGGTTTCCTATGGCCCTGTCTGGAAATGGCAGGGGACTTCATTACTCATCAGGTGAATTTTGGAAAAAAAAGACAGGATGGGTCTTTTTTTCTCCTGAACCAGCATGTCTGCAGGACTGAGAAGGATGCTGCTGCTGCTGCCCTTTACCTGGAGGAAGTCAGTGTTCATGATGCTGCAGCAGGAGAGAGATGAGCCCTCAGGACCCCTCAACAGTGTTGAACACCCCCGGTGCTGCCTGTCTCAACTCTGTCCCCAGAGCCGGGTGGATGGCTCCTGCTCCTCAGCTGAAGCCGTGAGGAGCTGTGTTCGCTTTGCCCCTGAGCATCGACCCTGATGGAGAATGTCACCCAGAAAAGCAAGAACATCTGCTAGGCAGTGGCTGCTGGATGTGGTTCTGCAGCGACACACAACTTGGAGGAGGGCAGGCCGGGGCTGGGACAGCCTGTCCTGGTGGTGTGCCATCTCTCAGGAGTCTCTGAGCCAGAGCCATGGTTCTAGCTGTCAGCCCCCTGCCTGTCTGCTGCAGAGCTCAGCCCTGTGCTGCAGGCAGGGCAGGGAAGGGCAGGACCTGGGAGTACCACCCTGGTTACATCTACTGATGGGCTCTTGGTCTCTTTTCCTTTGCAGCAGGAGGGAGCAGCTGGAGAAGAAGGAGGGGTCCTGCCCTGGCCCTTTGCTCTGTGATGGAGTCCGGCCACTGCCCAGGCTGCTGCCAGACCACAGCCAGAGACAAACTGCCATGTGGGGTGGTTTAAATATTCCCCTCAAGTGATGCACACCCCCTGTTGGCCACAAAACTGCAACTGGAAAATTTCATTCAGTTTGCACAGAATAACTAAACTAAGTGTTCTGTTGTCTGCAGAAATGTAATTTTACAAAGGTGCTTAAAATACCTGAGCTCTTGTGAACCGTGCTAGGTTCTTTGCCCTTGTTGAGAATGGTAATGCTCCACACTTGAAGTGAACCATTGTCAGGGTGCACAGACTTGTTAATATTCCCAGACACTGGCAACAAGAACTGAAACACTGTAAATATCACTTTTTCCTGCCTTGTGTGTCAAATTCAGACAGGGCAAAGGGGAAAAAATCTGTAACAGAAACACAGCTATGAGGGTGATGAGACATGGGGACCTCAAATCCAGGCTTATGTTTTTGCACAGCCACTCAAATGAGTGTCAGATGAATACAAAATGCAAGTGCTCTGATTTTCTGTCGCTTCTTACCCATTGTGCCTTTCGTATGAGGGTCTTTGAAAACAAGAAACAAGGGAAAGAGTCTCTGACATGAAGGCGGAGAATTGATGTATGAATATGGCTTTCCCTTGAGAAAGGAAAAATGACTGTTACCTTTGGCAAACAATCAGGGAGATGCATCTGGTACAGTATTAGGAGAAGGGTGTATTGCATAAAATGAGACCAGATATATGTGTGACTTCAAATAAGATGGAGAAGCCAATGATGGGAGGAGCAGTTGCAGAGGGAGACCTTCACAGCAGCATTTTGCACAATATTGGACAGAAAGATGAAGAAAAAGGGGGGACAGGATTGTTTTTCTTTTAAATCCAAGTTTTTGGGTTCTTTTTGGTCTTCACATCTGGGGCCCTACTGAAACCTCTGTGTCTGAACATGGAGAGATTTTCCTTGAAATTCTGTACCTTTTAAGGCAACACAAAGCACGACCTTACTCTTACAGGTCTGGTACAATGCACAGACACAGCAGACTTTGAGAATGGCCATAGTAACCAGACAAGACACAGAGTTTCTAAATCCCAGTAGCCCAATGGATAATAATGCTGGAGGCAGGTTCATGCCGTAATTTGTATTCAAAGCCTGAACACTAAAGAGAGACCATTTCTTGTAACTGGAATTCAGAACAGGTCCACTATATACAGCTGTAAGTTAACAAATAGGTATAATCTCTTATCACCTTAATATTAGAGATCAGACAGTTCATGATTTAATTTTATCCAAATAATATAGAGCAATCTATGGGAAGAAGTGGACATTGCAAAAATGAGTAAGGAAAGATTGTTCACTCTTTCTTACAACACAAGAATTAGTGGGAAACACATGAAATTATTAATCACAGTAAATGTAAGGAAGAACATCTGCACACGATATATAATTAAATTACGCACCTCTTTGCCACAGGATGTTTTGGATATAAGCAAGAATGGGCAGAAGGAGCAATTAGACAGAATCAGTAAGAAAGGTCTCTCATGGGCCATTAAGCTCTGGGAAGCAGGAACAGCCTGCAGAACTCCCTGAACTAGTGACTGTCAGCAGATAGAGAGTACACCAGAGGAAGGAGCATGCTATGCTTATCCCATTTCTTATGCTGTTTTCCTACACACCTTTCACTGTTCAGACTCAGAGAGAGGATGCTGAGCTTAATGAACCTTTGGTATGACCCTGTGTGGCTATTCTCATGAATTATACAAGACACAGTTCATACATGCTATTGATGCAATTCACATTCACACAGAGCATCAGCTTATGGCCTTGCAAATCCTGCTGGGTATTTATAGTGAGAATTTAAGCAGAACCTAAGTGGCTGAGTTCATGCATTCACATGATCCCATTTCACCCTATCTGAAATTGCATACTGCCTCTTCTGCAACTGCTTTTTGGCTTGGGTGCAATTTGATATGCAATTAGTCAAACATCCTCTCCTGTGGTATCTGTCCTGTTGTGAACAATTAGTGTTGCATAAGGGAATACATTCTGAGGCTTGAATCCTGGGGAATCCTGTCAATTTGCATTGACAGTACGCTTACAAGAAAGGAGCTGACAGTCCAGCTGGAATTGAGTGTTAGCAGCCACAGAGGCAGCCACACACCAGCCCATGGGTGGTCCACTTCTTGCTCACATTTTTACCTTTGCTTGGCTTGATCACCCCTTCGATTTTATATAAATGTTATGCAAGCTACTGAATGTGTTCAAATGTCCAGAAACACATTTCTCAACATTTCAGCTATGGGCTAAGACCACAGGCACAGTTAGTAGATATTTTAATGTGCAACCTGTGGGGAAGGAAATCATCAGGTCATTAGTTATATATAGAACATTTTCTTCCTGCCAGAGAAGAGGGGACCAGCTGGTAGGAGGCTGACCTGATACAGTTCCCAGGGTGGCCAGATTGCTTGAATGCCAACTCCACTTGAAGAAGGGACAACTTGAGTTTGCAAGGGAGATCAGTTTGCTCATAACAGTGGTTCTCCAGAAAATCCTGCTTTGTGGTCATGAGTTTTTCTCCACATTAAAGCCTGCTCATGAGTAGCAGGGTATCTTACAAACCTTTGTAGAAGTTACCTGTTAAAAAAAAAAAGCAGCAAACCTCCATCCAAATCTGCCCTCATCCAGAACTCAATTTTCTGGGGAAGGGCAAGAAGAGGTCGTTTTTTAAATGATTAGAGCTCATGTATTGGAAAAACTATCAGATGCTGTCTTTTCTTAGTTTTGTGAAGCCATTTAGCTGTGTTCTGGAAGTAATTGGCTTTTAGTACTCTGGCTAATCAGATCCCTTCTTGGTTTATCCTGGACTAATTAACTCTCATCTCTTCAAATTATTCCCACTGCAGCTGATCACCTAAAGACCTCTCTTCCCTGTGCAGCAGCTGCTGTCCATTGCTGATAAGGTGAGACCTTCTTCATCATGAGCTGTCTTCCCAAGCAGAAACAGATCAAAATGCTAAGCAATGCCAGAATAAGGTACCAAATAGCAGACTTTTCTCTAGCTGCAAATTTTTCCTCTCCGGGGAACTCTGCCTACAGTTCTGGATGCTGGTTTTCTATTATATGAGCTGTAGCATGTTACCAGGAAACAAGACTCAGTGCACGTGGGACAGCTCAGCTTGATGAAGCATCTTTGCCCTTTAGTGGCTGATGATCTTTGTGTGGTAAAAGACTACAGCCCTATGTGGGTTATAGGGTGAAGCACGCAACATCACTTTCCATGCACAAACAGCATTCCTGGCTTATATGTCATTGTGCTCCTCTGCACCTCTTAGACAATAGCTTGGATGCAAAAATTATTAAATTAGTTGAGGTTGTAAGATGCAGCCAAAGCAACAAACCAATATTAAAGCACAGGATTTGTTGATTCAGAGACCTTTGCAAATGCCAGGCACAAGCAAACACCAGTTATTTAATGCTAAGACATATAATGAAATGAGATCTTCTATGGAAAAGAGGGAGCTGAGACAATTGAAGGAGTTTGGGTTGCACATGCTTATGAATGCCATCCCAGGGATTATGTGTTCCCAGTGCCATAGCTGTGAGTGTATCACCAGCAACTCCCCCAAAACATTCAAAAGAGTCACCGAGGAGCTATAAAAGTCCCCTTTTCTGGAAGCTTTTCTAATGTTTCTGATGCTAAAAGAGAAGATGTAACCTGCCTGTGTTATTACTTGCAACTAAATTCCAACCCTGAGGCTCAGCATCATGTAAGGGAAGATGGTAGCAAATACTGGCTAAAGCAGTTTGCTTGTCAAAGCAGCCTCAGGTGGTGTCCATCCAGGAGACTCAGTTGGTCTCTCCACTCAGATGGCCACAGAGAGTCCCTTATGATCTCTTCACACGAGTCTTTCTTATTATTTACATGCCCAGCATTAGAGTCATCAACATTAGTGTCTCCAGCACTGTAATTGGACCCTGTTAAGGCCTTGACACTGAATCCAAACTTTCAGAAGGGACCCTTTCTCAGCACACCATCCAAAATGCAGTTCTGAACAGCTGCTGCAATCAGTAGTGTCTGAAATTCATCTTTGGATGTGAGTGTTGCAGCACGGCCTCCAAATCTGTCTGTTATTAACCTTCCAGATGGCAAGCTGAGGAGATGTCCCTCAAAAGATGGATGTACAGTGAAATTTTAATTAATGGTTAATGACCTTTAGGAGTGAGACATAGTGATCTATGTGTTATGCCAGACATCATAGATATCTTAGGAAACTGCTGAAGTGATGAAAAGTACTTTTTTTTTTTTTTGAGGTGGGACTTTTTCCTAATTAGATATCAGTGATCTGCTTCAGATTTGAAATGTTTATCCGCTTTTCTCTCAAGGATCTTAACACTTTCTGTGACCTTCAGCCAACTGCATCAGGATGATTGAATGGTCCCCAAATGTAGATTTATCAGTCTCCAAATCTATCCTCTATCCCTACTTGTCCTGGGACAACAAAGAGAAGTTAACTGATTAACTAAAGTTAAGCAGAGAGGAATCAGAGAAGATAGCTAAGTGGGAAGAAGCTTTTAATTTATGTTTTTCTTTTCTTGCTCTCATCCTTCAATTTTGTGTCATATAAAATTTCAGTCACAAAAACTACTCTTCTGCACTGAGCTTCATGAAGCTGTTGGGTTCGAATGATGATCTTGCTAATACTCTACTCTTCCCATATGTGCGTGTCTTGCATATGAGCACAAAATCACTTTCCAGGCAAAGTTTCTAAGCAACACTTTCAGCTCCTCTCCTGAAGATCTTTATATAATTTTGTCATGATTTCTTGTCATTACACATCCAAGTGAAGGGTAGTTCATGGCTACTGCTTGAGTCAGATTCCTAGTGAACCCCAGATGCCAAGGAAGTTGCCATTAGTTTCTCTGGTAAATAAGTGCATTGGCTCAAGGTCCTTGTACAGAGTGAGTTAACATTTTTCACGTTTGGTGTGGCCTGAGTACTTGTTCTTCTGGGGGTGGTTATGAAATAACTTGTCTTGTGTCCAGACCTGTCTGTAAGCCTGGATTAATGAAACAGACCTGTTTTATCAAATTCTGCTGCGAGATAAAACCATGTCTCTGGGTTAGCTTGGAGTATGAGTAGAGTGGGTTCACTCCCACCTAAACAAGGATTGCGAAGATATAGTTCCACTCTGCTCTTCTGTGTGACAGAGGCAGCAGCCAGGCTGCTGGGCTGAGTGATGTGAGCCAAGATTCCCACTTTCAGAAACAGCTATGTGTCTTCTTGACTAGGTTCAGAGGGTGCTTTGCTTGATTCTATTCCCACTTTTTATTCAGAACTGCCTTACTCCACGTCTTCCACTCATGTCAACCCCAGAGTCTGAAGTTTCTCAAGGTCAGAGATCCTTTTTCGTAGGGTTTTACTTACAGAAGTGCTCAGACCACAAGGAAACCTTTGGGAGTACATCAGTCCTACTCCAATTGCTGGGTTGCACACCAGGTCTGGTGCTGGTGCTCAATATTGGAGAGGAGAGGATTTCTGCAAACAAGCCTGATCTCACCTGCTGAACAGCCAGAGGGAGGCATGGGCACTTTGAATTTGTTTACAGGGAACTGCTCCACTGATGTAATCCACCTTGCATATTAGCTACATGTCCCTTGAAGTCACAGCCACACTAATTTGATAGTTTTAACTATATGGCTCCTCTTGGCTGCAATTTTTCAAACTAAAGCAGACATAATTCGCACAATGCCATTTAAAAAAGATACAGATTCATCTGTGTGATCAGATTACATCTAGTTCCTTTGAAATTGCAGGAGGCAGTGTGAAAACTTGAGTTTGGGACCATTACTTGATCTCCAGCACAACAACTAGCTAGAAGGATCTGAATGGATAAGATTTCTGCTGTCATTTAGTCATACTCACCAACCTTTGCTCAGAGAGACTTGATCTATTGTGAGACCCAGGGGATAATTAGATTTCTGTCTGCTCAATTTTTGAATTGTTATGACTCAGCATGACCAGTTCAGCTGAACTAAGTCCTCTGATGTTTAGGGATTCAGTTAAAGAAAACTCAAGCTCATATTAAAAAGGCAAAGTAAAATATATTATCACTAGTTCTCTTTCACAATGCAAAGGCATTAATAATATGCAAACTCATCCAGTTATCTTTCTATTGAAATGGTTGTAGCAAACAATGTTTCTGTTAAAAAAAAACAAATTCATGTCATCATACCACAGTGGCATTGCCTGTTTACTCTGTTTAAATATAAAATATTTGTTCTGTGCCATGTAGACTTTGAAAGGAAAGAAATTGTCTGAGTGCTGAGCTATTTAAATTCTCTGCTACAACACAAAAACACTGATGTACTCAGTAAGTATCCTCATAGCAGTGGGAGCAGTGATACATCCCACAAGAAACTGCAGACTTATCTCCCTGTCCAGCTAATCTGCAGGGCATTATCTAGGAGAAGACCAAGATCTCAGCACTAGGAACTATGAAATCTTCCCTATTTACTGTAAACAAAACATTACAGAAAATGTTAAAAACAAAAATGTTAAAATTTTCCAAGATGGCTAATGACCCTATATGAATTTAAATTTTGAATAGCCTGTCCAAGATCCCTAGAAAATAGTCTATTCACTTCAACTAGATGAGATTGTTGAGAAATATATGAAGTAATCTTTTTACTCTTTGTTTTCGGATTTGCATTAGAATATGGGGCAGTGTTTTCAGAAGTTATTTGAATAAGTCTTGGTGAACTGCACATGGATAGAAGAATCCTTTTTTTACCTGGATGTGAGCTATGATTGCTTTTTAATGTGCTTTCTGCTTTGGGCATTTTAGTGCTGCTGGATATGAAGAGTTTTAAGGTTTCAAACAAATGCTTATTTAAATTAAATGTAGAACTACATCAGCGTTTTGTTTAGCTTTGGGGCTTGGGTTGGGTTTATTTGCTATATGTGTTTTGGACAGTGGAGAGAGAATAAAAAGAGAGAATCAGCAGCTTGCTGCTTCTCTCTCAAAATGAATTCATGTCTGATTGCTTCATAGAAAGTGTTATATCCACTTTCTGTGGATATTCTGCTGTCACAGATCAGATTCTTCAGTGACTGCACCCCAAACAAGATATAAACCCAAATATTGCCACAAAAGGATGTCATTCCATAGCTTTTGGAGTTTTCAGTATCAAACTTACCATTTCACAATTGAGTATGTATATTTTTCTAAGATATTAAAGAACTTTCAGATTTTTCTCAAGACTTTGGTATTTGTAGAAGAAAACGAGTGTGGCAAGCTGATGTTGGATCTGGTATCTTTCAAGGATGCTTCTCTGTTGTTTTGATCAGAAACTGGTGGATCATTTCTATGAAAACAAGCACATAATCATTCCTAACACAGCTTTCCTTCTCGTCAAACTTTATACAGAGCAAGACATTTACGCAAGACATAAGCATAAACACTGTAATGTGATTTGGTTTTAATGGATTTCCTCTTCTTGCCGTCTGAATGGGGTTAAAGATTATTTCTCCTATAAATACTGTACAGTGGTGAAGTATTTCTTCTGTTGTGTGTAAAAAACTTTTATTTCACTGGTGTCTATGCACAGCCTTTAACTTTCCAATCTGCAATTCTAGGCAACTGAACACAATGTGAAGCACTTTACATAGAAATGCCCTCTCAGGGATCCTCTGAGCAGGGAGCAGACTCTCAGACTTCCTTGGTGCCTGCAATGACAGTGCCCACTCTGGTTGTGCTTTTCTCTTCACAGGTGGAGTCTTCCCTCAGATTCTTAAAAAGTTTAATCTGTCATCACAGGAAAGTAATAGGAAATTGTTTCAGTCTGATAAACAAAGCTGGTAGCAAACTTTTCAGTGGACAGCAGGCAGACCTGGTCTAAATACCAAGAGAATTCAGGCAGAAGGAGAGACTCAGTCTCAGGGCATTAACTAGTCCAGCTTCCCAGGGTGCAGAAACTCTTCTGTTATAGAACCATTGATAAAATTTGCACTTGAACACCAAGATATAAGAGCTTACAATGACTCTGGAGTTATTACTGCAGGTGGATATGTAGTGTAACAGCCAGAGGTGTTAAAGATATTGCAAAGGCTAAAAAGAAGGTCAGAAGAGCTATGATGCTGTCTTCCAGATCTGTGTCCTGGACCATGCTCCCAAAAAGGCAGCCACGCCTAGTAGGGTACACGGTCATTTTGCTTTCAAGTTTCTGTGTTCAGCTTTTCGTGCCGTAGTGCAAACAGATCTAAACCAACTGTGAGAATTTGGAAGAAGGCAAATACAAGGATCAAAAATCTAGGAAAAAGAAGACATACAAGAAAATACTGAAGGAATGGGGGATGTTACAGTGGAGAAGATTGAAGTAAGACACAGGTTAGTTATTACTAAGTTTTCAGTTACTACCTAGAGAGCAGCTACAAAGCTGGTGGGAATAATCTGGTTTCTATATAGACAGTGGATGTCACGAGCTTCTGTGGGATATCACAGAATCACATACCAGTGATTCAGAAAGTCACAGAGGACCTCTTTGGGTTCTTCCCAACCCCATTTTCTATGATTGCTAGAAGCAAGGTGCAGGTGTGTGAGATCATTCTCTTTCCCATCAGTAGTATGCGACTAGACACTATTTCCAATCGTAGGAGTCGCCTTAATGGTAGTTTTCCATTGGAGTAACTCTAAGCACTTGCAGGGAGGTTCCTGATTTACTCTACTACTAGGAAGATCAGAAGCCACTTTGTATTTTTCCTTTTCTAAAGCCGTCCAAGATATTGCTTGACCAGAGTCGAAGTGAAAGTAGTGCTGATATGCGTGAGAAGCACTATGGATGATGCATGAGGAAAATGGGCTGTGAACATCTCTTTTTCTCAAAGAACCAAAATAGAGGCCCAATTCAGCAGCAGCTAAAACTGTTGTACAGTTGCAATTACAGATCTGTGGACAATGTTAAATGAAGGTATCATTCCTCAACAGTTTTAACAGTGTAGCACAATCATGACAATGACGAGATAAGAGGCAGATATGGGTGACAGTCTAGGAACTAAACCCGCTCTAATCTACTTGAGTATAAATCCACTTACTTTAGCTGCATAGCCCCAGAGAGTTATTCCAGGGTGAGAAAACAGAATTTCACCCCACTGTATTCTTTTTTGTTGTGTCTTTTTCATTACGTTTTGTTATGCTGTAGTCACAGATAAGGTGAGTCTGTAAATTGTATATTCTCAGAATTGTATATTCCCAAGGACTTCTCTGTTTGTAACGCTGGAATGTGTACTTACCTGTGATGAAGCATAGGAGGTATAATAAAGATAACGTGCACTAGGACAAACAGGAGCAAAGAGAGTGTGGGAAGATCTCAATAACGATCCTCCTACGACTGAGCCCAAAGGCAAATCCCCATGAATTACAAAGGACCTGTGATCTTGGTTTCCTGCAGGTGCCTAAAGCTGTCCTGGCAATCCTGCCTTTGCTTGGATAGCAATGAGAATAGATTAACTTGGGAAGGGTTCAGTAAAAGAAAGCCTCTTTCTACCAGGACAATTAATTGGTTGGTTTTTTCCCTTTTTTCATGCTGGTTTTATGTGTAGAATCTACCCATTACAGGTTTTGTCTGGCACCAGCAGCAATGGCTGGGATGTTTTCAGCCCTGCCCCAGCCACAGCCAGGGGCTGCTAAAAGGGAGCAGAGATGGGATGTCTGGGATGGGAGGGGACTGGGAGGACATGGATGCAACATCAGTCCCCCTGCTCACAGAACAATTGGTCAGGTAATCATAATCATCATTTGGGATATATTTTGAATAACCCATAAATTCTTATGAATGAAATTGCCTTAGTCAGCACTGCAGTATGTTAGCATTAAATTACCATGGTGCATAATCCAGAAGGTAAAACCTCTAAATCTTTTGAAAGGTTTGTTCTTCTGACTAGTAATTTAACAATCTTGTAAGAAGCTGAGATATAAGAGCTTTCTGGCAGAGAAATAGAGAAGAGGCAATGAAAAAAGTGTCATGTACTCCTCTGAATCAATTGTAGTGTCTAACTTACATTTCTAATGAATTATGAAAGGTGAGATGATTTCTCTCATTTTCCTTTAAGCTAACCTGGAATCACACACTATGATTAAATCTGTACAGAGCCCTGCTCCCTTATATGTCCTTTTTTTTTTTTTTTGTGAGATATCCAGGGTTTTTTTGCAGGATAAAATACATATAAAATTAGGATTTTAATGTACTGCATGTGCTTTGTTGCATTTGTTTTCCATGTCTTGTCCATGTTTATGGAGATGACTAAATGATTGTCAGTATCTGATGAGCATCTTCATTTTGGTGCCCGCCCTTACATATTGCTTGTGCTTTTCTCTGAGTTTCTCACTGTTTTTGCAAGTCATAACCTAAAAGCTTGACACAAAGACTGAAGAAATAAATAAGCATATTTCTTTGGCCTTGAATGACTGAAGAACTAGGTAACATGCTAACTCAGTACAGGGTCTAGGTCAGGCAGCTTTTAGTTTTGCTTTTCCTATGCTGATATTTTTCCTCAGGGAATTCTGTAAATGTTGCCTAGAAACACCTGTGCCTCAGAAACATCTGAAGCACAGCAAAATAGCCATGGAATCAGGTATGTGAAAAAGCCCATCTGTTCCCTCCAAACTGAATTTGAGGAAACAATTCTCACAAATATATTGGTACTAATCAAAATGCTGTTTGACCATTTTTTTCCTCAAAGCTTTTTAACTATTGCTTGTATCACCCACAAATTTACTAGTCCGCCTTAAAAATTTCATAAGTGCAGTGCATTAATATAATATTCTGCTCATTCCTGAACTGCTATAAGTAAAGGTTTTAATTACTAAAATTATGCAGTTACAAAAATAATTTAATGAAATTATTCTTCCCATTTGCATTCATGGACTGCCTGTATTCAGGCATTATGAGGCGTGGTAAATTGCACTGAAGTGTGGTAGGATAATTCTTGGTGCTGTAACTCTGTCTGAGGACTGAGCACCTTTATGGCTTCAGTTCTCTGCAAAATCAAACCATGGGGAAGTTTGCTGAGTATTTTGTAAGAGTGGTTAAACATAACGTATGGCTTTTGAAATCACTGTCCTTCGAGTCTTACTGAGGGAGTTATGGTCTCAGCACAGGTAAAATGACTTCAGTGGCATAATATGAAGGGCTCGGTCCCTGCTTTCAATGAAGTCCTCTGTGTAACATCTTTTGCCATTGCTGGTGCAAAACGTGTGCCTTGCAGATGAAGGTTTCTGGATGATGCCTTAATTAATGTGCATCCTCTCTAATCTGAAATGATGTCTGTTTATTTCAAAACTAATTACTTCATTATGCTTTCCTCTGCTAAAAAATCTTTGGTGCCTGAATGAGACTACAAATTCTTTGGGGCAAAAACCACATATATGAGATAATGTTATGTTTGCTAAATAATGTATTAGGAAAGAGGCTTGTGAATAAAATATATGCTGAAGTTTTGAAACTCAGTTTTGGTTATAGGTAAAATTTTACAATTTATCCCACATTTGCAGTGATAGATAACCCTTTTCCTCAGATTTATGAATAAATCATCAGCTGAAATACAACCTGCTACCTGAAAAGTCTCAAATGTTAGAAAAATGATTTCTGACTTGACTATGATGGACTGAACAAGAACTCTTGGATTCAAATCAGTTGCAACAAAATTTCATATATACAATCCCCCTTTTCTTCACAAGCTTTGCGCATGGAAAGAACTGCAATATCCTCCGAGACTATTCCAAAGGCATTTTTTTTCTAAAAGTTACAAGGTTAACTTCTTAATCTAGACCATCCACCCTACACTGCATCTAGTCTGAACCCTTCTGTTACAGGTAAAGACAAGTGATCAGTCATTGAGTGGTAATCACTGCTTGCCAGTATTCAAAATGGCCAAAATAAAACAGGCTTTTACACATTTTTAGTGTTTCAGAAGAACAAGTTTCCCACAGATGAAGAAAAAACTGTGATACTGACAGTAGAAAAAGAAAAACAGGAGTGAATGTGATGGAGAACTGTGAAGTCTTTCAAGAAGAGCTCATTAAATAGCCAAAAAGCTGTGATTGCAGTGCCAAGAAAGATGACAGTATTGCCTGAAAGGCCAGCCAGGCTATGTGAAAAAAGGGAAAGGAGCAATTAGGAATAAGCAGTGATGTACAATCAATAAATAAAGGTAACATAGAACAATCAATTATAGATGAGAATTTGTGAAGTGTGGGGAATGGAGAGGGGACAAAAGACATGACAGTGAACTCTGTCAGTTCCTTTCTGACTGGGCACAAGGCAGTTTGGGCTTTTCACCAGGGACTTTGTAGGAACCTACCACTGGGCAGGACAATGGTAGCTCCCTACAAAGCCAGCATTGGGGCTGGTGGCCGTCATCACGTAGCATGGACTAACCCCTTTGAAAAAGGTCATGGGCTACTCAGTATTGAAAGCAAACCTTTTGAAGTTTGCAGCTCCAAAGAAGAGACCAAACCACCTCTGCAGAGAAGACTGTGCATTTCTTCCTGCCCTTTCCTCTCAGGACAGAGAAAATTCTTTTCTTTCCTGACGCAGGCTTCTCCCTCCCTTGCACATGAACTTGGTACAGCTAAGCTGGTAGCAGTGGCTGGCAAAGGCGGGGACTCAAAAGCCCTCATCTCCTTGCTGCCCATAATGCAGGAGGAAGCTCAGCCAAGGCCATCTCTGTGCAGCAGTGCTTTTCCTTTACTGTGCAGCAGTGGTGAGAACAGTGGTGGCTTGAACAGCTCCAGATCACATGGACCACTGGCTCAGGAAGCTGGGACTAGGCAGACTGGCATGTCCCTGTCATAGAATAGAATCATAGAATGGTTTGGTTTAGAAGGGACCTTAAAGATCATCTACATCATCTAGGGGTCAGCTGCCCCTGCTGAATCTCCCCTGTGCCAGGTGGCCCCACAGCTGCTCAAACAGCTTCTTTTTAATACTCTTAGTGTGAGAAATTTGAAGACCTCTGTCAGTGAGCTTACCTTAGAGAACATTTTAAGTGGTTCAAATGTGCTATTAAGTATTTTAATGAGAAAAAGTACTCCGGATGAGGGTAAGGGGAAGTCCAAATGAAAAAAAAACCTCTGAGAAGTCATTATTTGGGAGATGAAGTTGACAAATTCAATTTGAATAGGTGAGGATTTTATTTTCACATGGAAAGTAACTGAACCAACCACTACAAGAAAACTGTATGCCCTTCTGAAAACTTAGGTTTAACCAAAGACTAATGTATTTCAGCATACAGAATATACTGGGGCAACTGAGAGAAATGTAGAGGTCAGGGGCACAAGGAAGACAACTGAATCAGACGAAGATCTAATTAGCATTATATTTTGAAAGCATGGTATGTGGAGCTCTTGCCATCTCACCACTGTACATGGTCCAATCCCTGTATACGATATCTGATGCTTTATGCACCAAAAATGTATTGACATTGCTGTACTAGAAAAGTCAGTGTATGTTTCAGTTTGTGTTCTACACTTTAAATAAAACAATTCCCTAATATAAGTAATATAACCTTAACACCCAATTACAAAGAAGGGCAAAGCTTTAAATGGCACTAAACTTAATAAAAAAAGAATATTTATTATTATGCCAATTAACCTGTTGGTGAAGACTAGGCCTGGCTGGATTCACTTTTCATTAGCAAGCATTCAGAATTAGATGACTCCCATAGGGATCTAAATACCTGAAAGTCATCTCACGCACCAACAGAAAAGACAGAACTTATTCCTCTGTGTAGTTAAGCAGGGTTTCAGCCCTTGCTCTCAGGAGCTCTTGTCCCTGGAGAGTGCAGTAGACCTTGTACAGAAAAAGCAGGAACATGAAGAAAAGAAGAAGGCAGCACCATTTCGGAGACTTTTCAAATCCACGCTGTTGCCACATGCAGAGTATGGCTGGCAATCTTCTGCCCTCTCCTTCTCCAGACTGTAGAGGGTTTGCTCTCACTCCCATGTCTTCTGTTCCCAGACAGATTATCACAGGGTAGCTCAACCCAATTCCAAAATTGCCCTTTTTTCCATTCCCTTTTCCTGCCTTCAGCTGCTCTCAACTCGCAGCTTCCCCTCTTTGGACCAGAGAGGGGAGGGGCAGCTACCAGTCATGCACCCTGACACATTCCTTCAGGGCAGGCATGGACTTTTCCTGACCTCCTTACACCCCTCCTTTTAAGAACTGTTGATGTTATTTTTTTACTTTTTGTTTGTTTGTTTGTTTGTTTGCTTGTGTTTTGATTTCATTTTGTTTAGAGGGTTTTTTTGCTAAAGGAGAATAGCTAATCGAACCTAATCTAGTTTAGTCTTCAATTCAAGCTAATTCTGTTGTTGCTAGGAATTTCAGGGTGGCAACAGCATGCAGCAATGGTGATCATGTTTTTTCTACACAGCTTTAGATTTGTTATTATCTCACCTGATAAGAGCTGACAGATATTTAACTACAAAAATGCAACACCAAAAAGGAAGGAAAGGATCACCTGCCGGGAGAAACCTGAACAAACCCAAACTATTTCCTATACTGAGAGCCAGATGAACAGCTGATACAATTGGCACAACTCAGTGGTAATGTGGTTATAGCTGAAGAGAGATATTTTTGTGTCTATGTGAAAAAATAGGAAATAAACATAGAAATTAAAGATGAGAACAGCTCAAATCCAAATCTCGGCTTCTTCAAAGTCTGCTAATATCGAATGCTGTTTAGTGGTCTTTTCTTTCTCGTCCCTTTCTTCTGGCTGCACTAATTTACAGTATATGGCTGTTGCTTCATATTGCAGACTTTTGGAAAAGCTTTGCAACAGATGCCAAAGAATGTTATGAAAAATTCTAGTGTATCAATGATACAGCTATCCTCTTGCAGCTTTCCATGGTTTTGTTACAAAAACATAACACAAATTGCTGAATGCCTATCATGAAACATAAAAATGTGTAGATATGGAATACATAAGGTGCATGTAAATTAATTCTTACTAAATTCATATTTGACCATGTGTTATGAAGTTAAGGTTTTACAAGGCATTTTGTTAGGACTCAAAAAATCTCAACAACTTAGAAAGTCATTATGCAGTGCTATAAAATTGTGACATTTTAACTTTTTCTGTTATTCTGCCTTTAGGATTGTAAAGGTACAGGTATTTGCACTGGAACGGTTCTCAACCAGCTGTTCTATTTTTGTCATAGCCTTTCAAAGAATATGTTTGAACACATCTGCTCCAGCTCTCTCATTTTCCTCTGTCATGGGGACTCTACTGCAACTTCTTATTTTTCTTTCCTTGTGTTCTGAAGGAATATATAAAGCTGCTCTTCATGCAAGAAAAAAGGTAGTGCACAGTTTTTTACTTTTCTACATGGGTTAGTTAAATGCTTGTAGGCAAACACACTGTCTACATAAACTCTGTAGAGACATGAGATGCAAGAGCCTGAATCCAAGGGCTGTGGAAACTGATTTCCTCTGGACCTGGGTGGAAAGCTCAGCTGCTTGCCTTGGACAAAGGAAGGCACATCCCTTCTGGTTTGAAAGAGATCCTTCTTATCAGAAGCATTGTGACAGCTTGCATGCTTCAGTGAACCCAGTACACAGAGGTACAACCCCACCTAGGCAAGCACTAGATTGTGGCTGCAGAGGCTGAGCCCTTGTCCTGAAACACAACCCCAAACTCCTGGGAATTTTGGCTAAGAAACAGTGACGTTCCTTTGAGTTAAACTTCAGCTGAGCAGGGGTCTTCAGGTTGCAATTTTGAATGTAGGTGCCTTTTTGGGAAGCTGAGTCCAAGGGACTTGCTTGTAGCTGTAAGTTCAGGCAGTGGTAGGAAGGAACTTGTGTCTTGCTGTCCCTGTGCAGTTCCCTGTGCCATGGGCTATGCTGTCTGCCTCAAAGGCACAGCAGCAGTCAGAGGTGTGTCTCCTCGGTCTGCTCTCGGCTGCTTCTGCCAGACTGAAAAGGACCAGAAAGTGAAATTTGGGAACTTTTCCAGTTGATAGGTGGTTGGGGCTGAGCACCTTAATTTACACAGATCAGTGAATAATGAACTTGTGAGCTGGAGGTGAAAGACACTGGGGTCCTCTTACGGAGAACTTCAGCTATCATAATGCAAAGAAAATTAACTGTGCCAAGTGTGCTGTGGGCATAGAAAAATTCATCGTGAGTTCATACTTAAGAGTGACGAATACCATTCAGGCTCAGAATGGTGTTACAAATCAAACACTACATATTGCATTTTGTATTTGCTAGCCTCTTCTTGACTGGGGGGATGAAATGAAAAGCACTCATAAACAATTGAAATTGTTTCATCTCCTGGTACTGTTTCATTCTACATTCTTCTGCTGTAAATTACTGTTTACTGGAAAGTAAGGGCCAAATGTAGTCACGGGAGTGGTGGCAAGTTTAATTTGGCTATTCTCAGAAAAGGACAAAAATCTCCATGTGTTCAGCTGAAGAATAGGCCTCCCAGTAAGTGTGATTTAGTCCAGCTCTCCAATTAGCCAGGTATAATTTTTTTTCTGTAATGTCCTCTAAACTATGTTGATGGAAATAGTTTTCTGTTAACTAAAAATTTTCATTAGTTATGTAGGTCAGTAGGAAAAAAAAAGTAGTTCAAACTCCACCCCCTCTATGCTGGCAGTTTTTCTAATGAAATGTAATTAGCAGTAATTGGTAAAACTACACTGATGGTTGGTTATTAATGTTTCTGCATTGGTCCCAGAAGTGAATTTATGGCTGTCAGTACTAATGGCTCAGTGAAAGAAAAAGAATTCTCCTTTCATATTCCTGTCATTTTCTTCGGGTTGCCCCCTGCTCCTTTCAAACAGGAGTGGTTATGTTTAGGGAAGGGAAACCTTCTTAAATCCTGACTTTGTTGAATGCCTTTGACTCTCCTTTGAATTTGGTAGGAGTTGAAAGGAGTGAACACTGCTCAGCATCTGCAGAATCAGGACTCAACAACTTTAGGGCTGCTTTTCTTGAGCCATCATAATTGTGGTTCAGAATTCATCAAAATAATTATCCTTCTAATTGCTTACCTGTTCTTGGAAGCACTCTTATGAGGAAAGCCTCCCTTCTAAGCAATCACCTAAAGTATTCTATTTAGAATAATTGCTTTCCTGCAACCTCTGCAATTACTGAGTGGCCAGCAATCAGCCTCTTCAGGATGAGGTAGATGAGGAAGCTGGCCTTTTTAGACATGGATGAAATGAAATGATGAAATCGAAGTTTCCAATAGAAATCTACCCAGAGAAGTGCATGGAGGGGGTAGTCTCTTGCAGAATCATGCAAAGGCAAGGTCATGGTGAAGAGGAGGTTCTCCAGGAGTACCCTGTTAGGGACCAGAGCACGCTTGGAAAATACTCAAGAACTCATTCATTCCTGAATATTAACAGAAAGGCATCACCATTAACATCTAGGAAGATAAACCTTTTCTTTGAAAAGCATCTATTTATTCTCACATGGTTTAATAATGTATGCCTCTCCAGGTCATCCATGCACACCTTATTTTTGTGAAATCTCAGTTCATTAATATTTCCAAGTTGAAAGAGAATTATAGCATACTCCAGGTATGAAGAAATCAACTGAATGTCTTATCTAATATATAAGGGAGTTCAACAAATGAGCTTTTATTTGAAAATGCTTGAAAACTTGAGCTTGTTAAGAATACAAGTAATAGAACATATCTTAGGCTATTATTTTCATGACAAGATCATTATCAAATCTTAGTCCTCAATAGTTTTGTGCCTTCCAAGGCATTCAGAACTCCCTTTGGCAACTCCCTGCATCTTGAGAGATGATACTTGAGTTATTTTTCTTCATTTTACATGCAGAATTTTGTTTACAACAAGATACCTGTGTGCTTGAGGCAATAGTTCTTCCTTGTGGCCAATGAAACAGGAAGCTGGTCTGTGGCCAGGAGGTCTGGAGGATGTATTGCAGCAATATGTACTTACAGTCTGGAATGAGGTTCTGCAGCCAAATCTCAATGCCAGTCATTGCCACTTTATATTTTAAAATAATTAATTGCAGACTTCTGTGTTAAGCTGTTCTTTTCCCTGTGGACTGAACACCCCTTTATTCATGCAACTACTACTAATATGCCCTGGTGTCTTTTTTTTTTTTTTACAGTCTGACACTGCCACAAATAAATTCTTTCGTTACCCTCAGCTATAATCCTGGCTACTTCCTTTTCACTCTTCTTAGAATCTAATTTAAGGATGAAACTACCCAACAGCACATCACTAGGACAATTCCTTCTGACATTTTTTTTGAGGTAAAATACAGAGAAGGAATATCTTAATGCAATAAATAAAAACCCCAAACACTTAATCGCAAAAAGAAGCAGTACTCAATATTTTGAGCTGCATTCTTGCTAGCAAATTAAAGCTGCCCACAACCACTCTTATGCAGTGAAGCTAACCAGAGTATTAGGCAGCCCAGGATAATGCTCTGACAACAATTTAACAATATAGCAAAAGGAGATTTGGTGTCCTAGAGCTGTTTAATGTACTTAAGTAGATGTAGCTTCAGTGTCTGTAGTGTCTGTACACTGACAATAGTGAAGAGATACAGGTTTGAGATCCTTCAGACCAAGGAATTTGGCTTCCCAGCTCCTGGATGAGAGCTCAAACTGTTGTGATACCCAGCAAGTGTGGGCAGACCCACACTGCTCTGACCAAGTTTGCACAGTTTACTCTGTGGAAAGGTCAAGCTGGCTGGCACCAAGGAGTGCCCTGATAGTGCAGGTCACACAGAGCCTCAAGTGTGTCTCCTGATCCCGGTCAGGCTCAGGATCTCGAGCTGCTGAGCATGGGACACTGATGGAATAATGCAATAGTGGGTGTCCAAAGGCATCAGGTAAGAAAGGGTTAACTGAATGAATTTGGGTATATCCTAGGCAAAGAAATAGCTGTTACAGTTACAGGAGGAGAGCCACATGGCAAATTTGGACTTGAAAACCTCTTTTTCAGGTGACTCTTACCACAGTGTCCGGGTTTTGGCTGGGATAGGGTTGAATTCCTTCTTAGTGGCTGGTACAGTGCTCTGTTTTGGATTCAGTATGAGAAGAACGTTGGTAACACGCTGCTGTTTTAGTTGTTGCTAAGTGGTGCTTACTCTAAATTCAAGGACTTTCCAGTTTCCCATGCTTTGCCAGTGAGGAGCTGCACAAGAGGCCATGAAGGAGGACAGCCAGGACAACTGACCTGAACTGACCAAAGGGATATTCCACAGCATAGAGAGTCATGTTTAGTATATACACTTGGGGGAGTTGGCCGGGAGCTGTCCATCACTGCTGGGCATCAGTCAGGGGGTGATGAGCAACTGTGTTGTGCATCACTTGTTTGTCCTGGGGTTATTCCTCTCTCTCTCTCTTTCTCTTTCCATCCTTCTCATTCTAATTATCATCAGTATTCTTATTATATTTTACTTTGTTTCAATTATTAAACTGTTCTGATCTCAGCCCATGAGTTTCTTCTTTTTTTTTTTTTTTTCCCAATTCTCCTCCCCTTCCTGCCAGGGGGTGGTGGAGCACTGAGTGAGTTTGTTCATTCTCTACCTCTTTGCTGAAGTGAACAAATTTGTTTCCTTTGAAACAAAACCTGTTGGCAGATCTGGAAATAATTTAGTCCAGACACCTTCCCAATGAGCAGCGTGAATGAGACTTCACCAGGTTTGGCTCCTCCTGTCCCCCTTTCGCCCTGGTTTTGCATCCTTCAGCATCCTCAACCATTTCCACGTGACACAGCAGCAGCTGCGACACGGGTTCACACTGCAAGAGCACCACTTGGACTGGCAGTGGCATGGACTCTCACATTGCCTTAGATGCTTTGAAAGACACTTCCTACACCTTCACACAGAGAGAAAATTCTTATATTGCATTTAAGGACTCGGAATCAAAGGCTGTGTAGGGTGGGAATGGTCCTCATGTTCCCTAGTCCTGAGCACAGTCAGTGTTGCCACTCTTGTCACTTGGCTTGGAGTGAGGGACTGCTTTTTGGGTTGGATGCATTTAACTGAATGTTTCAATCTAGCCTTTTTATTCAGTAAGAATCTCAGAATAATCAAATAAATGAGTGCATGTGGGAAGATAATAAGAGAATGAAATAGATGAGTGTGTATAGCAAGATAAAAATAAAATCCTGCAACTACGAACATACATGCAATTGTTTATTTGTGAAGATGATTACAAAACCCCAGGAGAAGATAAGCTGTAATCCCACAGAGAGCCAGAGTCTAGCTGGGATGCCCACCCTACACTTGCGAGAGCAGCCGGGAGCCGGCTGCGTGCACCAGCTGGAGGGGAGCTGAAACCCTCTCCCTCCAAAGAGAGTGAAGCTGGCCAGAAACGCCTCTCACCACATGGCAGCACCCACAGCCTGCCGTGAGGAAGCAGCGATCTCCCTCCGCTACCAGCACCACCTCGGTATTCATGTGCCCAAACAACAGGAACCTGTGCCTGGTGGGTGCAGATGAATGCTGCCACTTCCCGTCTTCATTCTGGGGGTGGCTACTAAGAAGAAGCATTTTTATCTGCAGCAACAGTGCAGGGGGATGGAGGCAGCTCTGTGAGTATGTGTGGAGCAAAGAAATGTTATGTCATCTCTCTGACTTGTTTCCAGCCTGTCTGCACCAGCACCAGTGCGGGGTTATCCCCACAGGAGGCAATTCAGGGTTAGTCCCTACAGGTTTGAGGCATGTCTGTAAACTTGTTTAAAATACATAGCGGAGGAGCAACCAAGTGTAGGAAGGCACAAAAATCATGACATGTGTGACTGTGAAACACTGGGGTGGATCATCAGGGGATGAATCCTTCTGTATTTTACAGTCTGTTCTAGGCAATGGCAACTCAGAGCTTCGTGTCCATCCCGCTGATCACTGCTCTGGTCCCACTTCACCTCAGGAGGATGCACTAAAATTGATTACAGATGTCAGTTTTGGTCGCAGATCTGTTGTAGCCCTTCAGGCAATCTACCCCTTCCAGAAATGAAGTCCAAGCCAAAGCCAAGCAGCTCTTTCCCCTCTGCCTCTCTGCGGTTGGGATTGCCTCAGGCTTCATCCTACTCCACTTCGTGCTGCTCCTCACTCAGTTTAGGCTTTCCTCAGCTGCAGAAGCCCTTCCTTGCTCTTGGCTGACAGGGATGCCTGCCAAAGTCCTTCAGTCAATGGGGGCCAGCCACCCCAGCCCCTTTCAGCCACTGCCACCATCTTGCATTCTACATCCATGTGCTGCTCAGCAAGAGGTGAATTTTTACGGTTCATTAAGACCTTGAAGAAGAGCTGTACAAGCAAACCTTGATTCCCTTGTGCAGTTTGGTGCGGTGGTACTCCCGCTCACATGGGATGGTTGACGTGTGCCTGGAGCACTTAGTTGTCCTTCCTCAGGCTGAATGGTGTCAGAGGCACAGATGGACATGTGAGAATAGGAGTAATTGGCAGAAACAAGGATTAAGTGGTGCCTATCAATGCTGACAGACATTATTTCATTTGTCTCTTCCTCCTTGGAAACCCTTGTATATCTGGATGTCTCCATCCACCTAGAAGGCAGACATTGCATCCAGCATCTAGCATTTTAATCAATGCGAAACAGAAATAGCGCTAGCTTGCTACAGACATTATCTTTTGCTATTTTGATTTTAAAAATTAAAGCTACTGAACCATTATTATTACAGATAATAGGAATTTCTGCATTATTGCTCTGTGCTGCCATTCACAGTAGTCGCTACGTTATTGCCTCTAAAGAACGTTTCTATCATGTACCTGTGCCCATGTAGTTATTCATGCGGCTTAAGAGAGCTATTACTAACCTGAACTCCCTCTCTGGGCTGGCTGGGGAGGTGAACAATCACCTGGTCAGGAAATTATGCTTGGCTAAAAGGCTCTATAGTGTCCAAATTTTCCTGTTTAAAAGGAGCAGCAAAGGTATCTCAGAGATAATACATGCTCTTAGCTGAAAATTGGCCACACACCTTTCTTAACAGAATACCTGTATTTCACTATGAGATGCCCATTTTCTCCAGAGGAGATAAAGAACTATGCTTCCTCCACTCGTCTTTGAACTGATAGATGATTTGAGGTAAAATCCCTCTTGAGCAGCCTTAAGTTTTAAGTTGGAGGAGACAGCATCAGGTAGCTGAGACACTTGAAAGGAACTTCAGCTTTACCAGTATTGACTATTAACTTGGAAGCATCAGGATGTGCTATTTCCACATGCTGTTAGTAGGACCCCACGTACCTTTGGGTTTGCATTGACCCCAGATATGTTTCATTACAAATATGTCCCAGGTTTTCTCCCCCTCACTGTGACTCAGGAGTGTGCCACACACCTTAATCTGCCTCACCAGCACGGTCCCTGCAGCCTCTTTGGTTAGAGGATGCCCTCTGCTACCTCTGACCAAGGGAAGACCCACAATGCCTAGTTGAGGGCAAAGGGGCAATATCCCTAACAGCACACTGTGAAAGGCACCAAGACACACAGAGCTGTACCACAGTTGTTGAAGCCGTGAGACAGTGTCTCTGATTCAGTGATTAGTGGCAGTGAATTTCACAGATTGTCTAAATCCAGCTGGATGCTGCTTCCCAACAGCAAATTGCTTCAGCCGGCAGGCCCAGGCGTCCTGCTTTTCTCCAATGGCAGCTGATGGGCGACAATGCCCTGGAATACACCTTCCCACTCCCAAAAACTGTGAATGATGTGGCACTGGTACCAGCATTTGCAAGCCGTGTCTCATATCTAACCTTTATGCCTACGTGATGAAGCATAGGGCATCCTAAAGGTGCTCCCTCAGAGCTGCCCACCGTGAAGCCCCTTTCTGAGGAAAAAACGACCAGAAACCACCTGAGGCGAAGCCTTAATTTCGCCTCCCTCTGCCCTTGGAAGTGTTCGGGCGGCCCCCGGAGCGGGGCAGCGAATGCCCCGGCGGCCGTGGCAGTCCCCCTGCGGGACACGGCGCGGTGCGGGCGCGGCGGGGCGCCGCAGCCCTGCCCGCGGCTGCCTGCACGAACACCA
>JAWWMP010000116.1:17563060-17574281 GCA_035047865.1 Dendrocincla tyrannina
GCGGCGCTCAGCTCCGCTCCGCTCCGCGGCCGGCCGGGCAGGCGGGCCGGGCCGGTGCGCGCTGCGGCTGCCGCTGCCCACCCTCGCAGGTAGGGCCGGCCGTGCCCGCCCGTGCCGGTGTGCGCGTCTCTGTGTGTGCGTGTCTCGGGGTGTGTGTGCGTGTCTCGGGGTGTGTGTGCGTGTCTCGGGGTGTGTGTGCGTGTGCGCTCCGCCCGGCCCCGGCAGGCTGCCGAGCCGCAGCGGCGGAGGCGGCGGCGGCGGCCGCGGAGGTACCGCCGGCTGTGGCGGGGGGCCCCCCGCAGGTAGCGGCGGTGGCGGCGGGGGCTGGCCCGGCCGGGGATGCTGCGGGGTCGGCAGGGTGGCGGGGCCGGCAGGGTGGGTGCGCGTCCCGGGGCTGGCG
Source organism: Dendrocincla tyrannina (assembly GCA_035047865.1). Taxonomy (NCBI): domain Eukaryota; kingdom Metazoa; phylum Chordata; class Aves; order Passeriformes; family Dendrocolaptidae; genus Dendrocincla; species Dendrocincla tyrannina. The sequence continues at coordinate 17,563,461 of JAWWMP010000116.1, forward strand.
GGGGGCGGTGCGGGGGCGCCCCGCGGAGCCCCGGGCAGCGGCGAGGCGGAGCGGCTGTCTCGTTGCAGGTGGCGGCGAACCGGATGCCTTTGGCGGGCAGAAGATGTGTCATGGGAAGCAGGCGAGCGGCGGCGGAGCCCTCCCGGCGGCGCGGCGGGCGCTGGCCGCGGCGCTGTGGCTGCAGCTGGCGCTGAGCCTCGGCCCGGGGCCGGCGGAGGGCGGTGAGTGAGCCAGAGAGCTAGGGAGGGAGGGAGGGAGGGAGGGAGAGAGTGAGTGGGGGGCCCCGGCCCCCTCCTCCGCCCGGTTCCCGGCCCGAGCCACCCCGTCCCTGCAGCCCCCGCAGCCCCGACCCCGGCGGGAGCGGGCAAAGTTGCCCCCTGCGTCCCCCGAGCGCAGGGAGGCGCCGCTGCCCCCAGAGCCCCCCAACCCTTCGGCACCTCCGGGAGCAGGGAGCCTCACCCCGGCCCCGGCTAGGGACCACTGGCTCTGTGTGTAAGTACAGCTCGGTTTTGAAACAGCGTAATTTTTTTTATTAAGGGGAAGGAAAAAAAAAAAATTAAAAAAAAAAGGCTTGCCCCGCCGCGGTCCGCTCAGACATCTCTTGGATGACTCTTAGTGCGAAATCCCGATGCAGCTGGGGAAAGCAGAAATTTGGGGAGGAAGCAGGAGGCACGGGTCTGCAAATGCGACGTCCTTCAGTACTCGCCTGGTGGAGGAGCGACCCAGCCTCATTTGGCCTTTTTAATTTTAATTACCTTTTTACACTATCATTTAAATTATTGAGCCTGTGAGATATTTTCAGCAGGTACTTTTAATTACAAAATTGTTTTAAATTGATTCCATAATTAGACTTGGATTACTGGAAAAGTCTTAAAGTAAACTGCTTTGCTGCAAAATGAACTTAGCTGTGATAATGAGAGCAGCTTCACATTTCTACTCTGGTGCCTTATTATATATTTGTGTTGGGCTAATATGCCATTTTATGATTGAATCACATCACTAATGGCAGACAGAGCCCAATATAAAAATTGCCTGCAGTTTTTCTCATGCCAAAGACTTATGCCAAAATTTTCTAACTTAAATATCTAAGCCTCAGCAGCTCCAATCCAGATGTGTTTTCTGTCACTGCGTATGAACTTACAGAAATACAGCTGAAGAGGACTTCAAAAGGTCATCTTGTCCATCCTCCTCCTGATGTGATTGAGTCCTATTTTTCTCTCTGGAGGCGATAATGCCATTTTCCAATAGAAATCCCGTGACTGCAAATGTGATTCTAGCTAAACAAGCTTTAAAACTGTTTTAGTCACTATGAATCCCTCTATAGAAATCAATGGCTTTTTAAAAATTATTTTATTTATTTTATTGCAACTGCATTACCCTTGGTTTCCTGGCCGGCTCATATTTCATTGTGGTAACGCCATCCTGCCTGTCCTGTGCCTTTCTCACGACTGGAGTTGTGTGTGCTCCTGTCCCTCTCTTAACCTCCTTCTTATGGTTCCATTCATAAAAATGAAACTGTTCCAAGACCCCCTCCTCCCTGAGTCTCTCTATATCCTGCAGTTTGATTGTCGGCATTTATTTAGCTGATTACTGCAAGAGGTTCTTCAAAATACGATTTTTATCTCCCTTGAAAGGAATAGTTTTCTTCACAGACTGCAGTAGATTCTTGTGTGGTGTTGATCGTTATTAACACCACTGCCTTTCCCCTTGGTAGTGTAACTAATTCTCTATCAAATTTCATTTGTAAGGCATTTTAGGATCTTTCAATAATTTATTTTCTGTTGGTCCAGATTCTAGGAAAAGGCAATACGCTGAATGCTTGTGCATGGGTAAAATCACCAATGAAAAATATTCATTGCTGTTCTTATTATTGCTACTATTTTCCAGTGTGGTTGTGCTCGGAAGTTAGGCACTGTATAAATACTGGCAAACGTACAGTTCTTTTGTGTGGCAGAATATGAGGTTGTTGGGTTTTTTTCACCCTGAGTCATTCGAGTGGTAAAAATAATGAGCTTTGTAATTAGAACAGAGGTCTGCAAATTAGCATCCCTCCTATTTTAGGCTCTGTTATATCTGTGAGCGAGCTTACTGTGCTTACACAGCTTGCTGTGCTGCTGTGAAGGCTCAGCTTTTGGCTCCACAGCCTCTGATCCAGAGTTTGGGAACTTGTAAGCAGCTGTTGACATTGACCAAAGTTGTGATTTCCTGGGACCTTTAAAAATTTAGTTTCTGTAGGACTCTCATTTTATGGATTTGCGTATCCAGACAGAAGGCACCCAGCATTACTGACTGCTTTGGAAAATGTAGACCCAATCTCTTTCTATCTTCTCATTATCTGTTAAATAAGGATAATCATACTTCTCTCGGTGATTTGAAAAGAGCTTTGATGACATTTAATGAAAATACTATGGAGGTGGAAAGAATTTGTTTCAAAAGCTTTAGAAAAACAGCAGTGACAATATGCTGAAATAAAAACTATTTCACATATTAAAACATGAAAATGAATACTTTATTTTTTTTTCTGTAAAGAAATCCACAGCTTATGTTTTGGATCCCATTTAGATCTTTCTCCCTTCCTTAGCTGATACCAGGATTTGTCTCCTCTAATAATCCTGTCATGACTTGTGTGACTCCTTCTATTTTATATCTGACTAAGCTCTATTGATTGTCACGTTCTACCATTTCACCCCAAATCAATACTATTTATAAGTCTTTTTTTCTTGTCAATAACCCTACAGAGAATAACTCTGTTTATTACACTTTGACTTTCTCAAAAGTGGATCTAGTGAAAAAATTTTCTGTAGAAGTGAACTCAAATGAACAAGCCTTTGAGCTGTCAATATATCTCATTCCTCCTCCATGTATTTAATGCTGCTGATACCAAGGATAAAGTGTATCTCATATTTCAGCTTGTGGCTTTCATCTAATAATTTTTGTTTACAGAATCATAGAATCGTTTAGGTTAGAAAAGACTTTTAAGATCATGGAGTCCAACCATTATCCCCAGCACTGCCAAGCCCACCACTAAACCATGGCCCCAAGTGCTATGTCTACACATCTTTTAAATACCTCCAGGGATGGTGGCTCCCTGAACAGCCTGTTCCAGTGCTTGACAACACTTTTGGTGAAGCAAGTTCTTCTAATATGCTTTCTAGACCTCTCCTGGTCCAACCTGAAGCCATTTTCTTTTGTCCTATCACTTGTTACCTGGGAGAGGAGACTGTTCCCCACGTCACTACAACCTCCTTTCAGGTAGTTGTAGAGAGGAGTAAGGTACCCACTCTAAGCCTCCTTTTCTTCAAGCTCAACAACCCCAGCTCCCTCAGCCACTTCCCATGAGACTGTACCAGCATCATTGCCCTTCTCTGGACATGTTTCAGTGCCTCAATGTCCTTGTAGAGAGGGGCAAAAGAAAAAAGCAAAAAAGTAGTAACAGGGTGGGAAGGCTAGTATGAGGAAAAATGAAATGCATAGTGGATGGATCTGATGGCATGTTACTTTGGAGTTTTAATGCATTGTAGAGAGTTCACTGTGAAACTGGTAGTATGGAGATAATAGCTATAACAATATATTTTTTTGTATATTTCAAATTCCTGCAATTCTATTAAAATTATGGAGGGTGGGGAAATCTAAAAGGAGAGGGAGAAAAAAGTTCAGTAAGCTTCTGGTTCTCAAGTTTGTCCTGTGGTCTTAGAATTTTGTCATTGTACCAAGACATCTCCTGGGCACTTATCTGCTTTATTGTCTTACATCACTTGGGTGAACTCTGTTCTTCTGCAGCATCTTCTGGACAACTCCGTGGAGGGTCTCAGGGCTGCAGCATGCATCCCTGTGGGCTTGCCTGGGGCCCTGGGGTCTCACCTTGTCTTGCTCCTGGCCTCAAGCAGAGTCAGCTTTCTGGCGGTCTTTTGTGTTCTGTTTCGTCTATTCCATCTTCAGCTGCAGAAGTACAGACTCCACTTACTGCAAAGATTGGATGGCTCCAATTTCTCTGAACTTTTCCTAAGTTTGTATCATACTTTCTAGATTGCTGGTCATTCAGACCATGGGCTTACTCTCACAGAACCACTTCCCTGTGGAATGTGCTACCCAGGGGCCTCACTGGCACTGAACAGACCAGAGGAATAGCTGCCCATGACTTAGAGCTCCTTTTCAGACACCCTGGGTACTTATACTATCATTTTATGATGCTGCTGGGTTATATTTGTCTTCTGATTCCCTGCAACTCCTGGGCTTGATCCTTCAGGGCTATTACCTGTCCAAATGTTCCTATCCCATGTTACTACTTTTATTATTTTGGCATTGCAGTTAATTTGCTGTTTCCCTGGTTGCATGTTCTGCGGGCAACGTCCCTGCACATCGGTGGATGCTTTTAAGCTGTGAAATACTATACATCATGCATGATGGTAGGGAAATGTGGCATGTTTAGAAACCTTCAAATATACTGAATGTTAGTGATACCATGAAGAATATTGGTGGTGGGGGTTTTCTAGACCAAAGCTGAATTTTACTGCTCAGCGATTGTATTGCATTTGATTGAAGTCTTGGTTATGCTGTGGTTAAGGTATATAACCACTGACTTTGGATGTAGGGACCACCAAAAATACATCCCTCAGGTTTCTGAGAATGGTGGACTTGTTGCCCTGGGATAATACAAGTTTTTGTGCGTGCTGATGATGCAGACCTACCATAGGGCTTATGTTTTGGTAACCTGCAGTTGTTTTTGGCAAGAGAAGCCAGTCAAAGATTTATCCTAACTGCCTAAAGCATGCACTTTTGGAATTATAAAGAAGGTTTTCTGAAAACTCAGAATGTTTTCTGATATCGTCTCACTAAGTCTGGAGTTAATGTATTTTACTCACTCCCTCTCAGTGTGTCTGCTTCGCTTGTCAAGCAAAATAGACATCTCAGCCTTGAGTTCCCTGTATATTTGATGAAGTCATCAGTTATTTTGCAGGATTGTTTTTGACCTCCAGCTCGTTGGAGAAGCTGAGTGCTTTGGAGGGAACAGATTTTTCCCACCATGACAAGGTATTATTCTCAGTCCCAGATGTACCTCATGCATCCTCTGTTCTTCTCTCTGAAGGCTTAAGTTGGCAGTTCAGTACCATTTTGTAGCCATTCTGATTGCAAGCAGCAAGGCCAGTGACATTGTAGAGTGGGAGCTCATCATTTGTCTTAGTGGCACATCCTTCTGCCTATGGCCTTGAGAGAGGTGGGCATATTTGACAGATTAATCTTAAATCAGTCTCTTAGCACCCTGCAAGATGAGGGTTTATTGCTGATATACCACGGCATTGGCAGACTGAGGTTAACTTTGCTTCTCTGCTTCTGTTCCCTTACTCCCAGGATGGCAATAGTCTATCTTTGATCTCTATATTAGGGATGATTACGACTTTAGAAGAGTTAATTAATTATGCTTTGCTTGATTTTCTCATCTGTAAAGTAGATAAGCAATGTATTTTGTGGGCATGTTATGAGGTAGTTTGAGCGCCTCCCAAAGAAAATGTCACAGGAATGAGAAATAGGAATTTTAGTAGCGTATAAACTGAAGTTCACCAATGTAGAAGGTTCTTTAACAGTCATTATTTTTATTGTTGCTATTTGTGTGGTTTAATAATTAAATATTCTTACCAGAATTAGGAAGATGGTATTTTTTTTGTCTTTTACAGATTCTTACTGATTTTTTTTTTTGCAGTGTTGATCATGTACTCCAGTTTTTTCCAAATATTGTCTAACCCTGATTGCAAATGATTTCTTTTTATAATAAAATACAAATTACTAAATGTAGAAAGCCTTGCACTCATGCTGTGCATTTCCATGAGGTTTTAGGCATGAAAAGGCCAACAAAGTGTAGCCTGAATTCATATTTGCTATATGCCAGTGCAAATGTGAATGAAGGCTGGGCTACACTTAGTGGTGAACATTGCTTAGTCAGAAAATGAGCTCGAGGGATAAAGTGGTGTAGTGTGTACAATTTGATTCAGTAAGTGGAAAAATTTGCTTTGCTAACATATTAAGGGGACTTAAGGTACAAGTATCTTACCAAATCCAGCAATTTAACTGTGAAACTGACACCTCCTCACTTGGTTTTACATCTTCTCAGCTACTTTCCTTGACGTGGCACAAGCATAGCATTATGAAACCAATTACAGACTGTACATTACTGGATTTCACAGTAGTGTGATTTATAATAGCCGTTTTTGATGTCCGTGCTTAACTTCTCTCTTACCCCATTGCTTCTGTCCACAATGAGTTTGGCCACCTGCTTTTCAGAGGGGTCTCCCAATGGCTTTTCCTGAACAGCTGGGATGCTGGTGGGATGTATCCAAATCAAGGTGTTTGTTTCCCTGTGTACTGTAAACAGTGGAAGTGGTTGTTGGTGCCATCTGTGCACACTGAGATCCTGCAGGGCAAATGTGTTGGATATGTTTCCATGTTGTGACCCTTGAATCTTTTAAACTAAGTAGTGTCCATCCTGGGTTGCTCTTCTGCTTGTTGTTAAGGGATGGTGCCAAACTTTTGTTATGTAAGGGGGCCCCAGAATTTATCAGAGGCATTTATGTATCAATTGATTTTGTCGATAGGACCAACTTTATGAAGTAGTATATGGGGCTTTTCTGCCAGCATCCCTGCTTACTTTTGGTAAGCGTATCTCATTAAACCCATAATTTGACAAACATTCTTGCTTGTGTTAGCTTAAGAGTAACAAGAGTGATAAAAATGTGACTTTTTTCTTCTCATTCTTAGAATTAAGCACTTTATAAAGGAACGCAAGTTTTGTTATGTCCGTTTGTAGATGGAGAAATGACTATAAAAAGATTAAATGTCTTGAAGACACATTTCATGTAAGAAACAGATGTTGCCATAGATAGGGAAGAGATCCTCTGGATCTTCGTTCAGCACTTCTTTCTGTAAATAGAATTTAGGGAAATTCCGAATCCACATTTTTATGGTATGGCCTTTATAATGCGATTCTTTGGCTGTGAGTGTCTTCTAACTGAGATGAGCAGCTGATTTCCTATTCACATAAATTGCTACTTAAGCAAATCAGAGAGGGAGTTTTTCCAGTGTGGTTTATTTGCTTGACTCTTTTATGTCTGAGATAGCACATGGCATTTTTCCAGACACCAAAAACATCTTCTGAATAACAACAACAAAAAAGTTAATATTATAAGTTAGGGAACAGCCCTGAAAAGTGGTATTATCCATGTTTCTCATGGTGGAAAGCCCCTATTAACAGGACTGGTATTTCTGCCTTGTTCAATCATGTGGTTCATGATCATAGTTTACATGAAAGGGCAACATTAAAGAAGTATTGCATGTGATTTTAAATTAATTCTAACATACCTCAACAGTTAGAGGGGAAATAAGCATTGCATGACCAGGCAGCTCCACGCAGACTGTGACATGAGTGCCGTTGCCTGATACTGCCCATCCCACTTTAGAATCAGTGGATGTATAATTTGCTCCCATAAAAACACGAAATCAGCTTACAAATGTTTGCTCATGAAAATGTAAGATGTGGAGGAGGACATAGAAGGGTAAAACAGGTATAGTGCCTAGTTCCTTGATGCTTACTGCACATGGTGAAGCAGGGCTAAGGGTGCAGCAGAGTTTCTGTGTAAAGCCAAATTCTGCAACTAGTAAAAATTTACAAAATCTGGAAAAAAAACAAACCCAAAAAACTCAGGAAACTGAAAGAGGAAACAGGGCTTGCAATAGACTGAGAAAGAAAATAGATTATGTTACTAAGGGTTAGAGTATGTAGAAGTTGGGTTATCAAGGGTATGATGAGATAATATCCTAAAAATAAACTCTCTTGTACACTACTAAAGAAAAAACGGGGTATGGCACTCACATGAATAAGAGAACCATTATATGACTGGATTCCCATTCTAGAGACTGAGAGAATACGCTAAAAAGGAGAAGTTGTGTTTGAAAATGCAAAGCCTTTAGATATTTTTTGGTACTGCAGGGAGGCAGCAGCACTCATAGTTGTTTATCTGTCAGGAAACTGGAGAACACCATACAGACTCAAGAGAATAGCTGCCATATGTGCTGGGAGGGAGGAAAAGATGCTCAGAAAAAGAAGCCTGTAAACATGGGGTCCTGTTCTCACTTCTGTCATTAGCACCAGTGAGTGTGTACACTAAAAAAACTATGGAACAGAAATTTCATTTCCATCTTTCAGGAGGTGGGACAAAACACTTGAAAGCAGAGTCACAGAAATAGGACTGAAAAATATCTCAGAAGCACCTGGAGTTTATCCTCCAGCCCAGAACACAGGATCCACACACATACCTTAGGGATGCTATCATTTGACACTTTATGTTGGATACTCTATCATCTATCTCAGTGCTTCACTCTCTTAACCTTCAAAAAGGTTTTTCTCAAGTCTAATTTGAATGGTCTTTGCTGTAACATGGGACTCTGAGGATTTACGTCTCTAGTGTGGGATTCCCAAGTGTTACTTCCTCTGTTCTGTCAGTGCAAATCCACCAGTGCTACGTCCTTGGCCATCCTGACTGCTGCTGTCACTTCTGTGGGTCAGGCTGGAAGAATCCAGACTGCTCCAGTCCAGCAAAGTGTCTTTGAAAAGTTAGGTATTAATGAACAGTTTGGGAGCTTAAACTGCCCAATGTTCATATGCTGCTAGCAACACAGAAGGAAACGTGTTTCTTGATGGTAGAACTTCCAGTTTCCTAGTTTAGTTAAGGTAACAGCTAAATTTGTATTTAACAAAAGATCAGATACTTTACCAGCAGCTATCAAAAAGGTCAGCTTTGCCTTGCTAGTTTGGAAGGATTTTCCAAAGTCACACTTGGAAAGGATCAGGAATAAATCTCAGAGCCCTCTTATAAAAGATGCTTATTTATACAGCCTGTTCTCCTTGGGGATATTAGACCAACTCTTTGTACTTGATCATGATGTAAACAGTATGGTTATTGCCACAGTAAATTGCACTCAAGTGAATTTGTGTTTTATTTCTGTAGACTGAGTGAAGTTGTATATAGTGAATAGCCCCGTGGTAATAGATTAGATCCACACAAAAGCCAGTCAATATCTTAAGACTTCCATGTGTGTTTGCAAATAAACAATTTTAACTGGAATTTTTAGAAGCAGCTACTTAACTGCTGTCACGCTTAGTGCCTGGGTTCCCATTCTGAGTAAAATGGTTGCTAATGTGGGTATCCAGAAAGATTGTGTCATTCAGGAGTCTGGAGTGGCACAGGAAGAGCTGGGGGATACCAGAGAGTGTGTGGAGAGGACTTGCTTGGTTTGGCTAAAATGGAAGCCAGAGAGACTTAGAGCAACATTAAGACCTGAATTAGCAAGAAGAGGTCTGAGATGGTGTGGGGACTGAAGTCAGCAGGACTACTTGCTTGGATAAATCTTTTAGCTGAAAGAACTTTATGGCATATAGTGTGTCTTTTATGTATTTGTAATACTCTGTGTAGAACTACTATGCTATTCCTGTGTTTGTGTAAGAATGATTTTTATTCTGAAAGCCATGGGTACTTAGGAGACAGAGTCATTTTTCTGTATCTCTCCACTCAGTTGACATTTTTAGGGATATTTTGTACACATCATATTACTCAGAGAAAACACAAATGATCTACTTAGAATTGAAAATAAATAATAAGTAATATGGTCTCCTGTAAATTGGACTTATAAAATAGCTTGATTGCAATTACCAGCTTTGCAGTAATCTTGAAGGAATTAAGATAAAATGGTGTTATCCTGAGCAATAGTGAAAATGAGAGTACACAAACATTCGTCTTGATCTTGTGAAGTGCAGAACATTCTTCTCTCCTCTGAAGGGGGGCCTTGACCCCCAAAAAGTACAGTCCTAGCCATTCTGAGAGAGCACCACGCTGCTGTCACCACAACACTAGATCCTGCTCTATTTCTCCTGAGGTTCAGAGATAATCATTCTGGGCACTTCTTCCATCACTATTTCGTTCAAGCACATGCTCTCCTCTCTGCACTCCTTCTTTGTTCTCTTCTCTAAGACCTGAAGTTCTTCTGTGGGGCCAGGGAAGAAGTATGGAGGATACAGCCTCTCTTTTCATTAAACATAAGTCGAGGTTAATACCAGCAGGAGTCATTTGGGTGAGCTGAAGGGTATGACATGGTTGTGACAGCATACTGCCCACATTTTAAAACCCTCCCTCCCTCTCCACAATGGGATTCATGTCCCAAAAAGTGGGGTGGTTGTTTCAGGCTTTACCCCCTTGTCTTTTCAAAGAATGGCATGCAGAAATGTTTGCCCAGATGGAAGAATCCACCTTGCAAGACTAGCAAACTCATTCCCTGTTGATAACCTGTGTGTCATTTGTCACTGCTGCCCTTATCCAGTGCATCTGTCTTAAAGACCAGCATGACAAAGATACAGTCTAGGACTGATATTGTCAAGACCAGGCTGATCTGTAGGGGCTAGCATATTTTAGGCCAAAGGGAAAATTGCCATGAAAATATTCACCAGACAAACTTCATCTATGCATAAACAATGTGCGTAGATGAAGTCAAACACCATTTTACCTGTGATCTCTTGGAAATTAGGTCATTATGGGACACACCACTGAACTGTGACTGTAAGAGGTGCCAGTGGAGAAATTGCAGGAAAGGGCATATGAGCTAGCAAGGGTAACTGGTTATAAAGGAGGAATGAAGGAGGGGTACATAGCTGTCTTTTATGCAGCCATGCATGAATGCCTTTAAGTGTGACCTTATTAGTCTTATGAATAGATAGATAGATAGATAGATAGATAGATAGATAGATAGATAGATAGATAGATAGATAGATAGATAGATAGA